>CM056049.1:611226291-611826291 GCA_029574335.1 Rana kukunoris | reverse complement strand
CCATTCTTCCAGAAGTGTATTTGTGAGGTCAGGCACTAATGTGGACAAGAAGGCCTGGCTCACAGTCTCCGCTCTAATTCATCCCAAAGATGTTCTATCGGGTTGAGGTAAAGACTGCAGACCAGTCAAGTTTCTCCACCCCAAATTTTCTCATCCATAGAGCTTGCTTTGTGAATTGTTGCACAGTCATGTTGGAATAGGAAGAGGCCATCCCCAAACTGTTCCCACAAAGTTGGGAGCATGAAATTGTCCAAAAATGTCTTGGTATGCTGACACATTAAGAGTCCCCTTTATTGGAAATAAGAAGCCAAGCCCAATCCCTGGAAAACAACCCCACATCATAATCCCCCTCCACCAAATTATTTGGACAAGTGCACAAAGCAAGGTCCATAAAGCCATGGATGAGCGAGTTTGGGGTGGAGGAACTTGACTGGCCAGCGCAGATTCCTGACTAAGTGGGATGAATTAGAGCGGAGACTGCGAGCCAGGCCTTCTCGTCCAACGTCCAACATCAGTGTCTGACCTAACTAATGTGCTTCTGGAAGAATGGTCAAACATTCCCAAATACACACTCATAAACCTTGTGGACAGCCTTCCCATAAGATTTGAGGCTGTTAAAGCTGCAAAGGGTGGGCCAACTCAATATTAAACTCTATAGACTAAGCCTGGGAGTCAATTAAAGTTCATGTGTGTCTAAAGGCAGGTGTCCCAATACTTTTGACAATATAGTGTGTGTGTGTGTGTGTGTGTATATATATATATCATCACTGAAACCACATTTGGGGACATATGAAGGTAACAAAATATTGTTATGCCCTTCTATGTTGTCATCCGTGTTTAAACTCAGTTATTTATTTATAAAATGTTCTTTAAACCTTATGCTAGATCTGAATAAATAACATTTAAAAACCCATTTTGACAATGGAAAATGAAAGCATGCGTTTTCTCAGAATTATCATATTTAATCCATCAGGAATAATAATCCTGATCTCTGGCTGTCGTATATAAAGCTCAAACCTTTTACCAATCAATATTAATGAAGAACATTTTGTTTCTTTCCCTAGTAAATATGGGATTGTATGCAGAAGTTTAAAAAGGAGGCTGGCCAAGTTGAAAAATATCTTCAGGCACACAGTTAGTCAATTTCCTTTCTCCAAATAATGATTAATCATCTTTAAAATACATGTGGACAGGCCATTTAGATGACCCAACTCTCTGTTGGCATCATAATAAAAAGATTAATGACAAACGTTTTGCAAAGGCCATTTATTCTAGGTCAGTCTAAATAAAATAAATGCTGTAAAAATGAACTACTTTAAAATAAAAACTCAGAAAATTATTTCTGGAACACAAGCGGATAGTAGTGAGTAGTGAGTAGCAGCAGGAAAGTGGTAGGCATATACATTTACTATGTTTTACCTTACAAAACTTCACTTGTTTACTTTAAAAAAAAAGTCAATTCAATAGTGGCTTATTTTGAAGATTTAGAAGGTTAAATAAAATAAACCAAACATTTTAGGGCATTAATCATCTCAAGCATTTTCTAACTTCTAGCAGGTAAGGAACAGTGCAGAAATACCGACTTTAATCCTTAATCCATTGACAGCCAGAGACTATCCTCTGCTTTGCTGAATTAGAGTGAAGGCAAACCCTCAATGGCAACAAATACAATGCAGGGCAAGCAGTCAGAGAGGAGATGGCAGCAAAACTGAAAAGAAGCTTCATGGGACAGGTTTTCCAGACTTTAGTGTTTCTGCATATTTCATTTTTTTCCAGACTTAAGGTGGAGGTTCACACCAAAAGTGAACTTCCGTTTTTTGGAACCCTCCACCCCTCCGGTGTCACATTTGGCACCTTTCAGGGGGAGGGGGTGCAGATACCTGTCTAAGGTATTTGCACCACTTCCTGGTTCTGACTCTCATGGGAGTCCGGCCCCCCTACATCACCAACCCCCCCCCCGCTGTCTTCTGGGACCAGTGACGGTGCACTGTGATACTCGCGAATGCGCAATAGGAAACCGGGCAGTTAAGCCGCAAGGATTCCCTTACCCAGGATGGCGGCGGAAGCAGTTGAGGACCGAGCGATTGCTCAGCCTCGTCTGCTGACATCGCGGGCGAGCTGGACAGGTAAGTGTCCATTTTTTAAAAGTCAGCAGCTGCAGTATTTGTAGCTGCTGGCTTTAAAAAAAAAAAAAAAAAAACACGGCGGCACCTCCGCTTTAACAAGCATTTAATCCTTAGGAGAGACACAAGAATGATTATATCACTCGCTAACTGGTATTCAGCTTTAACCACTTGAGTATCACCCTGTAATCCCCTTCATTACTAGGCCATTTAAAGTTTTCATCACTGTGATAGTTTGACCAATGACATAATCTAGGAAGGGTAACAAGTGCAAAGATGTTGGCGGAACTCAGTTCCTATTAACATACAATATGTATCCAAAAGTATTAGGACACCTGCCTTTACACACACATGAACTTTAATAGCATCCCAGTCTTAGTCCGTAGGGTTCAATATGGAGTTGGCCCACCCTTTGCAGCTATTATAGCTTAAACTCATCTGGGAAACCTTTAAGAGTGTGACTTTGGTAATGTTTGACCATTCTTCCAAAAAACACATTTGTGAGGTCAGGCACTGATGTGGATGAGAAGGCTTGGCTCGCAGTCTCCATTCTAATTTATCCCAAAGGTGTTCTATCGGGTTCAGGTTGGGATTTTGGGTAGGCCTCACTGAACTGCTACTTAATTTATAACATTTGTTTTATGTTTTTTTTCTGGATTTTTGATTGATATTCTGTCTCTATCATTTAACCACTTAAGGACCACCTACTGCACATATACGCCGGCAGAATGGCGCGGCTGGGCACATCAACGTATATATACGTTGATTTTAGTACCCAGCCGTGGGTCACGGGCACCCGCCCGCGGCGCGCTCCCGTGACCCGGTCCGAAGCTCCAGGACCGGGACCGCGGGACTCGCGGACCCGATCGCCGCTGCAGTGCGGCGATCCGTCCCTGGAGCTGAAGAACGGGGAGAGCTGTGTGTAAACACGGCTTCCCCGTGCTTCTCTGTGGCCGCAGCATTGATCGCGTCATCCCTGTTATAGGGGGACGCGATCAATGACGTCACATCTACAGCCACACCCCCCTACAGTTGTAAACACACACACAGGGAATACTCAAAGTCACAGCGTCCCCTGTGGTTTACTCCCAAACTGCAACTGTCATTTCCACAGTAAACAATGCAATTTAAATGCATTTTTTGCTGTGAAAATGACAATTGTCCCAAAAATGTGTCAAAATTGTCCGAAGTGTCTGCCATAATGTCGCAGTCACGAAAAAAATCGCTGATTGCCGCTATTAGTAGTAAAAAAATAAAAATGCAATAAAACTCTTAATTTGTAAACGCTATAAATTTTGCAAAACCAACCGATAAACGCTTATTGTGATTTTTTTTACCAAAAATATGTAGAAGAATACGTATCGGCCTAAACTGAGGAAAAAAAATGTTTTTTTATATATTTTTGGGGGATATTTATTATAGCAAAAAGTAAAAAATATTGCATTTTTTTTTAAATTGTCGCTCTATTTTTGTTTATAAAATAAAAACCGCAGAGGTGATCAAATACCACCAAAAGAAAGCTCTATTTGTGGGGAAAAAAGGACGCCAATTTTGTTTGGGAGCCACGTCGCACGACCGCACAGTTAAAACGACGCTGTGCCGAATCGCAAAAAGGGGCAAGGTCCTTTACCTGCATTTTGGTCCGGGTCTTAAGTGGTTAAGATACACCTATGAGAAAACAATATACCCTTAATGTCTTTGTAAGTGGGTAAACTTACAAAACCTACAGGGGATCAAATAATTATTTTCCCCCACCATATACTGTATTTCATTTTGCTAAGCATTTTAAACAACTGGAGAATGAAGGATGAGGGTCCCACTGCTGCAAAGTGGGTGTTTTAGTATAATCTATGCTGACAGGTCAGCCAATTTAGAAAAAAAAAATACAAGAAAGGAAGGTAATACTGTATTTACAGATGTGATTGTAAAAAAAAAAAAAAAGTAATCTTTAAATATATGCAATTTAAGGTGGTTTTATAAAAAATGATGGGCCAGTAAGGCTATGGTGGGCATTCTAAACAGGATCTACCTGCCTCACCACCTGAAAAAAGGAAGGTGCTGGGACGCATGCGCGGCGTGGTACGGGATGGTCGCAAGTGAATAGAGCTCCGCCGGACCGGAACATAACAGGCCTATTCCCCAGGGCTAGCGTGTACAAATCTGGCTGAAAACTACAATCACCCCTGTTGGAAACATCCGTGCATGCTAGCGGAGGAAGTTAGGCGATCTCGCCGCACACAGCATAACCTAACAAACTTTATTTTGGGAGCTGAAGCTAAACTGTGCAAGATGTCCCAAGATGGCACCGGCGCAGGCTCTCAAGCGGCTGCTAAAAAAACATCACAGACTCCCCTTCCTGCATGTCCCAAGATGGCGCCGGCTCTCAAGCGGCTGCTAAGAAAACATCACAGACTCCTCACCCTTATCTAGGGCAGACCTGGGTATAAGCCTCACAGCCATGTTTGAAAGACTGGTGGATAAGATTGAAAGTGAGGTTCATATATTCATCGCAGCTCTCTCTCAGGAGATTGCTGGCATTGGCAACTTTCTCTGGCTCACAATGATCTAAGAAAAGATTATGAAACCCTTTCTGATAGTTTTGCATTTATGCAAGCCCAGGTCGAGGATTTGGACAATAGAAATTGCCGTTATAATATCAGAGTGCGGGGTGTCCCAGAGACGGTCACAGATCTCATGCCTGCGGTCTCAAAAGTTTTCCACAACCTTCTACCAGACAAACCGCTGTCTGCTCTTCGCCCAAAACCCATGTCTGATAAACCTCCAAGGGACATTATTATGTGCATGAAAGACTTCCTGACCAAGGAGGAGGTCATGCATGCTGCACGTAATACTCCAAATATTCTCCTGGATGGCATTAAATTGCAGATTTACCACGATATCTCCCCTGCCACCCTTAATAGGAGATGCAGAATGAAGGAATTCACCAACATTCTCCAAACAGCAAGGATCAGATACAGATGTTTTTAACGTGTGCCTACTTTTTAAATACATTTTTTTACACTATGAGGAGACGATTTTCTCCCTTTTTTTTCCTATCTCCCATTTCCTGTTTGGATCAATATTGCATGAGGATACAACTTTATTGAAAACCCTGGCTGTTTCCTTGCGAGGACTTCTGGATCATCCACAGAAAGATCTGCACGGTGATAGTGATCGGGTATCCAGCCTATCCAAGCTCAAGGGACCCCCCACCGTATGGTGAGCTGCGGGTCTACAGCAGTCGGTAAGCGTAGCAATTTCATCTTTACCTTACGCCTACTATACAGGAATGTGGAGTTTAGAAGAGTGTAGAAGAGTTGTGTGACACTGACCAGTACTAAAAGTCTCCTTCTGGTTCCAATTGGGACAGATTACATGCAATCCTTATATGCTGAAAAGTTATTTAATAGAGGACATTATCATTTGCATATATCCATCATTGCATTTGGACTGCTTAGAAGACTGTTTAAGGATATTTACAATTTAACATTGGATTAGTTTATTTCACCATTATGATTTGCACACTGTTTGTAATAATGGCGGCATTGTTACTTTGACATATATCACTATTTTTGAATAGTTTTTTCTGGTGGGGATTGACACTCTCACATAACCAGATTTCTATACCCTATTTTGGGGTTATCACCTATTTATGGTGGGTATTCCCATTGTGGGATACCTCGGTTTAATTGGCGCTACACTTTTCACATTATCCACAGATGGGGATTTCCCTTTAAACTCACAGTTCCAAATAATGGTTCTATTTACACAGTTTATCATGTGATTGAGGGAAAGGATCTGTTGGTCAAGCTGGGCTTATTGGATCCGAATCCCCCCAACCGCCCCCCCCTCTACTCCCAGATCCTCTCCTATTTTGTCTACACCTGCATCCCGTCGCAGCCAAAAAGATCAACGTCGCTGGAGCCGATCAATGCAAGATCAAGCACCCTGATGGTCGACAAGGACTCAAGCTTTGACAATATCACTGAAGTTCTCTGGATTTTGCCCGGAGGACGTTTCTCTGTTCTCCTCTGACCACATTCTCTAAGGAGATCTCCCTACCAGAGGTCTTCCTCTTTGCCTTTTCGTTCGGGTGGTGCCCAGGATATGGCTCCATATGTGGATCCTCGTTTTTCCCATGTGGTCCTGTTTTATATTAACTAATTTGTTTCTCAGGGTTCTACCTAGTTAGAATGACACAGGTTTGTCATTCCTCTGTTGGCAATTATGTTGACCGCAATGTTTCATGTATGTCCTCTTTTTTGTGCATTCACTGTAGAATGATCTCCCTCAACAGCAATGCATTATAGGCTTCTTTCGCTGACGTCCACAGGCACCTAATTTTTTATTATTTTTTCTTTAACTAATTTTTGATGCCTGTTATATCCGTCGCTGCTGGTTTGTCCCCCATCCTGCTTATGTGGTTGGCTGTCGCATTCACGTTTTTGTGGATGTGTCTTCTAGCTGGATCTGCAGGATAATGACTGATTAGTCCTTTTGTTCTCAGTTTGTTTTTTTGTGACAGGGCTTTCCCTGTCCCCAAGTTGACTCTCAGGCCTTGTACACACGAGGGAATAAATCCGCTGAAACTGGTCCGACGGACCATTTCATCCGAAAGATCCGGTCGTTTGTATGGGCAAACGGACCGTTTTGGCCGGATTTTTCCAGCGGAAAAATTTCAAAGCATGCTTTGAAATATTTCCGCCGGACCCATGTCCGTCGGATATGTCCGCTCGTTAGTACACAAAATCCTCGGACCAAAAACCTGCGCATGCTCAGTCAAAACGATGGGACGGGAGCACTCGTTCAGGTAAAACTCGCTTTTGTTTGGGACCTGGCACATTCGTCACCTAAACTCTCTATATAGTGTTCCGTTTAGATCGTTTTTTTGTGCTTTCTTCTCTTGCTAGAATGAACCCGTTGTTTTCCTGTTGCAATTTTCTCCAGATGTCACATACTGCTAGCTTGCATTTTCATTATTTTTTTTTCTATTTGACACAGTTTGCTTGCCAGATGTCCCCACATTTGTTTCTGTTCTCCACATTTTTAAAATGTCTATTTGGACTTAATGTTGAGCGTTTTTTTTTTTTTAAGATTTGGATTTAACGTGCTTGGAATATTTCAAATTTAGTTTTTTTTTCTTGTTTCACCCTTTTTTTTTTTTTTTAAATGTCCCTTTTTTTCACCAACTTATGTAATTTAGTAGTTTCATCCTTTTTTTTTTTTTTTTATCTAAAATTTACGCTTCTTGTGGGTTTACCAAGTTCAAACATAAAAGGTCCCCCCCCCAAAAGGAGTTTGGGTCCTTTGCAAATGCCACATTTTCTTTGCCAAATGTCTGATGCTTACTCACCACAGTATAAAACACAATAGACAAGGTTTGAAAGTAAATACAAAAGCCATTTATTTCCGGCCAAAAAATAAATTAGAAATCACCAGAACGGCAGCACTTGATGAGATTGCAACATACATGCAGACTTGGGAATTACAACATGATGAAGGACAAATTAAGTAACCTCAGGAGTCAATATCAAAAATCAGGATCAGCAGCACATGAACAAAGGAACCCAAGCTGTGCTACTACAACAAGCTCAGTTTTTTGGACAATAAACTGGATGGCAGGGATTCATCTTCTCGACTTCCTAGCAGACTTCCTTCCAGCGAAACTTCCACGGGTCCGTCCACGGAACCTTGCAGGTGGGGCTGATGTGGCAGGAGGAGGATGAGGATGATGGGGAGCAGGCCAAGCCGGGTCCCACAGCACAGTGTCCCTGGTCAGCTCGTCCCTTTTCATCCTGGCCAGGACCTGATTTATAATGTCCTTGGCCAGGCTTTTTTGCTCCCCCCCCTTGGTTCAGCTCATTGGCCACAAATGCGCTATAGCATTCCGTGGGGTTGAGGGGGGCTCTCATGATTTCGGCAGCCTCCCGGATGACCTGAAGGCTTTCATCATGCACCTCCCTCCTGCGCCTCCTTGCAGCTGGTGGCCTCATTTGGAGGGGAGGAACTTGGCTGATTGTGCTCAGCCTGGGCCTGGGGACCTGCTGCACCTCACTTGACCTGGCCTCCTCCTGGCTGCCACTCACCCCTTCCGCCTGGCTGACATGGGCCTCAGGAGCTGCCACCTCCTGGCTGGTCTCTTCTTCCTGTGTATAAAAAAGGCAACATGTTGTAATTTTTGGCACAACCAAGCACACACATTTTATTTCTCTAGACTTTTTTAGTTAGTATTAATTTAAATTAAACAGACTGTCCTTCTGACCCCTGCATTTGGCATCCCTGTTTGTTTTTTGTTTACAAGATCAACTCACGAATTCAAAATAAATAGCAGCACAAAACTAGTTTTGAAAATACTAGACCTCACTGAAGATGGCCAGATCTGGCTCCATGTCAGCCAGCCCTGCTTCTGATTCTGCAGGGCTCCTGGGATCCGGGGAAGTTCCGCTGGGAGGAAGTGTTGAAACCGAAGCCCTGCCATCCAGTTCATCATTCAAAAAACTGAGCTCTTTGTAGTACCAGAGCTTGGGTTCCTTGTTCTTAGCTGCTGCTGATCCTGATTTTGGATATTTCCGCTTTTTATATACATTCCTGTAGCTTCTCCTGAGGTTACTGAATTTGTCCTTCACCATGTCGCCTGTGCAACTTGGCACCCAAGTGTGCAGGTATGTCGCAATCTCCTCAAGTGCTGCCTCTCTCTTTCCAGTGTCCAAATAATGGGTGTGCCTGGTGTCCCAAAGAAGGGGCATATCCCGATACCGTGTTATTAACTCCATTGTTGCCTCCTTCCCTTTGAGCAAATCCATTCTTTTGGGCAGCTTCTAGAAATGTCGCTTCTCAATAGTAATGTCTAGAATAGAAATTGCCAATCAAACACAAAGCACAACTTTCCAAAGGCTCAGCTTTGTCATTCTTAAAATATGTGCACATTCATTCATTTTAGAGCATCTACTTTATACAAACACAGTGTCTTATGCTGCTACATAGCTGGCCTGCTCTGCCGCATTGTTGTACCCCCCAAAAAGTTGGCATTCAGAGTCCATGTTGCAAGTTGTAGCATATAGTTAAGAACACATCCACCATGAATATGAATGCTAGCATTCACCTCAAGGCACTAGTTCATGTGTAGCTATCATGCCTCTCAGCATTGATGGCAGAAAACACTACCTACTTATCTCTGTCCAACCAATACACAACACTACTGGCATGATCTGACTGCATACTCTTAAATACAAATAAAGAGGAAAGAGCATTCTCTACATATATCTTGATGAAGTGATGTGTCCAAGCACTTTACTCTCTAAATGTTATGGTGGGCCCCAAAATACATAAATAACAGTGGCCTAAAAAGGGTGCAGACAACATAGAAAAGCCCCATCCCCCATGCCTGTTCAAATTATAGGCCTCTGATCCGATGTTTTCATTTACCTTCGTCTCTCTCTCTCTCCTCGTTTTCCGCTCGAGTAATCTCCGCGTAACCTACGTAATCACGTCGTTTCCATTATATTCCCCACGCAATCAAGAAACGCCGCCCTCGTCTCCGCCCATGACGTACCAATTCCTGCTTTCCACGCCCATCTGCAACGTTGATTGGAAAATATGGCGATGTCACACGAGCGCACATTAGCCTCTGATCGGGATCAGGAAGGGACAGAGGTCGGAACGTCCCGATCCAGGCAAAAACGTTACAAGGCCACAAACATGTCTCTACAAGAGATGGTGGAGTTGGTGTCCATCCTGCGACGGAAGGACTATGATGGTGAGCATGGCCCATACAGCACCCCTAACCGGAGAAAGTCAAAAATTATGGATAAGGCAGCAAGGAAACTTTATGAGATGTTTGGGGTCACCAGGTCCAAAGAGCAGCTCCGGAAACGCTGGTCCGACTTAAAACTGCGCGAGCCAGAGCAGTATCGCAAAATAAAGAAAATCATTGAAAAAAGTAAGTACTTTAAAATGTCTTTGGAGTGCCTATTTTTGTAGAAAATGTTTTGCCATGTATATTTCGCCATCTGCCTCGTTGGCCTGCTTGTATTTTTTAAACCCTGCCTTGTAAATTTAGTAATGTTTGTCTAATATAAATCCGACGACTTGCCACGATCGTAGTCAACATCGTTCCAATCACATCGTTTATCCTCAACCCGCGGGTCCAGGAACATCACACCTGGACGAGGCTATTTGGCGAAAAACATCGTTTTCAGAAACAATGTTGAAAATATGATGTGTTTGTGCAAACTAATAAGTTTATTTAAAAAGGCAATCAGGATTCAGTAATTCACACAGTGCTGAGATAACTTAATATGCAGCTGTTTTGACATCTGTAATTTAGAAAACCTGTCTACCCACATAAAATAGTAATTTGGAGTTTAGGAGAAGGGACTCCAAAAAAGACTTATTCAGGAGGCCAGCCATGTGTGTCACTTCCCCAAAAAGCCTCATTATATCACAGCTAGGGAGACGTCAGCTAGCAAAAAAAAGGAACATGGTTTGTGCTGTAATAAGGCCAAAACTAGAATTGTAACGCCACTTCTAAGCAATGTTTGCAAATTAGTCCCTCCAAAAAGATCTGTTTGCTGATGTATTTTTATTTTTTTTGTTGTTTTTAGGGGAAAGAAGAGGACAGCGCTATGAGGAGTCAGGGAGGCCCACACTGTCTCCCAAACGGCCCGAAATAATTGTTGAGCAGGAGGATGATGAAGAAGGAGAGGAGGAAGAAGGAGAGGAGGAAGGGAGAGAGGAGGAAGGCGGATTGGTGGAGGAAGGCGGATTGGTGGAGGAAGGCGGATTGGTGGAGGAAGGCGGTTTGGTGGAATTTGGCGGATTAGTGGAGGAAGGCGGATTGGAGGAGGAAGGCGGATTGGTGGAGGAAGGCGGTTTGGTGGAATTTGGCGGATTAGTGGAGGAAGACGGATTGGAGGAGGAAGGCGGATTAGTGGAGGAAGGAGAAGTTGAAGAAGAAGGAGAAGTTGTAGAAGATGTTGAACTTGTCAGTACAACAGGTCAGTGACACCCCAGCTTTGCAGGGAAAAAGAGATGTAGATAGGCCTGCACCTTACTTACTTACAATGTTGTGTTTTTCCCTTGGCATTTTTAGGGGATGAAGATGGGATTAGCACATCTGTCGCTCCTATTTTTTCTCGTGCAAGTGCACAAATCCTAATACAGCAGATAATGGAGTGCAGCACCGATCTGGCCAATATGAGGGAAAGGATGGTGGTGATGGACCAAAACTTCAAAAACATGCTCGATATTTTGGGACGTATATAGAAGACTATCCCCCCCAGCTGCCCCCCATGCCCCCCCCTGCCCCAATGCCCTCACCCCTAACCACCCCACTCTCAAAGATGTTGTATAATGTTCGTTTAATATCCCCCAAAATTTGAGGATGCACACACACACACGGGTTTATTTACTAAAGCTATAAGGTGCAAAAGCAGCATCACTTGGCATATAAAACAATCATCTTCCATGTTTGGATGCAAAGTCTTAATTGACTAAGCTTAATTTAGAAGCTGATTGGCTTATATGCACAAATAAGCCGGAGTTTGGACTGTTTAGTAAATAAACCCCAATGTGTGTTCACATGTGCGATCTGCCATCACAGGACATCAATTGTATGTGCTTTGTGGGTGCAACCCCTTCCTTACTTATCAAGTAGGTGACAGAAAGGGGTTGCACCCACAAAGCACATACATTGATCACCCATGATGGCAGATAGCACATGTGAACATTTCGCATGGGATCTCATGTGAAAAATCACCATTTGGCCCATCACACACACAGCATGTGTGCATCCTCAAATTTTGGGGGATTCCGGCGTGACCTAAGACCATGTTGTCTGGGTTTGTTATGCCAAATAAAAGGTTGAACTTTGTAAGTTCGATTGTTATATATGTTTGTCAAAACCACAAAATATTTTTTGAATAAATAAATACTTTCTAAACCAATTTTTCTAAGAAAACACAAAGATTTTCGTAAATAAAAAAGAAATAAAAAAACCTTTTAAAAACACACACACACCAGTGGCTTCTTATTTCTAACCTCAATACCCAGTTTGTAGAAGAGTGACTAGAATGTGCAATTGTGTGTATTTACTAAAACCTGCTAACTAAATTGGGCACAAGAAATGCACTAGTTTCAGAACCTGGAAGACAGATAAAAAGAGAAAAAGCAATAATGACAAACAACTGTATAAAGTCCAATGGTCAAATTATTTATTATTTCTTGGTAATATTTCTTTATTTTGGGGGCCGAATTATAAAGAAATATTAATCTGGCATAGCTATGGCCCCCCGACCCATAAAGTACTTAACATATTTGTCGCGTACCTCACGAGCAGATTGGGTGACCGAGCCAGCGCGACCAGTGTCCAGCCCAGGAAGGGTATCTGAGGGTAGTCCTGCCTCAGCACCGATGTTGGGTAGGTACGTCTGGGAATGCCTGCGTAAAAAATTATGCAATATGCAGCAGGCCAAAATAACAGAGTTAAATTTATATTCCGCCAGATGTATCGCTGTCTGGAACAGGCGGAACCGGCTGGCGAGTATCCCAAAGGCATTCTCGACTACCCTCCGGGCCCTGGCCAGCCGGAAATTGAAGACTCTCCTCTCCGGGGTGAGGGTCCTCTGGGGAAAAGGCCGCATGAGGTGAGGTCCAAGTCCAAAAGCCTCGTCCGCTAAAAAAACAAACAGAAGTCCTTCCACATTGTCTTCATCCGGTGGCAGTTCAAGACCACCAGTTTGTAGACGCCTGTAAAATTCGGTCCGCGCGAACACTCCCCCATCAGACAGCCGGCCATTCTTCCCCACGTCCACATACAAAAATTCGTAGTCTGCCGACACCACCGCCATCAACACGATACTATGAAAACCTTTGTAGTTATAATAGTACGAGCCCGAAAGACGTGGCGGCACTATGCGGACGTGCTTCCCATCAATTGCCCCTCCGCAGTTTGGAAAATCACAACGCTGGGCAAAGTGGGCAGCCACAGTCTGCCATTCCTGCGGCGTGGAGGGAAACTGTGGGGACAAAAGCAAAATAATAATTAGCACTTTGGCACAGAAACAACATTGCAAACACTAGTAAAAAAAGAACATTCTGCAACATCACGGTATTAACATTTCTAAAAATTAGTGTATAGAGAGTATTTAGGGCAACAAATCTAGAGCCAATTATTATCAGACTCCACATCCCGCTGATAGGGCAATACAGCAAAAAAAAAAAAAGGTGTTTTTGTCCCTAGGAGATGATGCTGGACAGGTTAGTAGTGTTGAAGGTAAAAATATGCAGGTAGGCCAAACCACATTAACCTGGAAAGCTTAACAACATACATGGGGAGAAAAGGGAACATTAAGCACACAGCATATTACAATCATGGCGACTAGGAAAACCAACACAAAAAGGTGAGAAAAATATGCAAACATTATTAAAGACACAGATTGTGATGTTAAAGGAGGAAACTTACCTTAATAAACTCCTCCTGCATGACTTGTATGATGGCAGAACATGTCTCCGGTATGATGATCCCAAGCGCCTGGGGAGAGATGCCTGTTGAGAACTTGAGGTCCTGCAGGCTCCTCCCAGTCGCCAGGTACCGCAACGTGGCAATAAGCCTCTGCTCAGCCGGAATGGCTTGGCGCATCACAGTGTCCTGCCTCGTGATATAGGGGGACAGGAGATCCAGCAGACGGTGGAAAACGGGGTCCGTCATACGGAGAAAGTTCCTGAAGTCATCAGGATTATTCTCCCGGATCTCCCTAAGCAGAGACATATGAGAGAATCGATTACGCTGCCGCAACCAATTTTTGGCCCAGGAACTCCTCCTCCTACTGTTACTGTCCAAATCACTGGAATGCACACAGACTCCAGAACAAAACCCATAAACAGCACGAACTCGTGAAAAGTTGCGCTGCTGCTCCATCATGGCTTCAAACCGGCCGGCTGGTCAGTCAAGAACACACTCAAACAGAAAGCACCCCCAAATCCAGCAAGACCTGCAAAGATCGCACGTCAAACAGATACGACCGTACAGGACGGCACTGCAAAGCAGAAACGCCGCGTACGGCGACACTGAATGACAAATACGAGCCCACATGCACACACTGAACCTGAAAATACGACCTGTTAAGCGCGGAGACTGAAAAGCACGAATCAGCTCTAACCAAACCTTCGCTAACAAGGAACTAGCAGAAGCGGAACAGAGGGCGGCGCCGATGGCTTCCTCATTCCCCTTTATAGTGACGTCGTACGTGGTTTACGTGCCCGCGTTCTGGTCCGCTGGGATTTCGGTCCGATGGTGTGTACGCTCATCAGACCAACGGACAAATTTGACTTATCCGCTGGGAAATATCCGTCGGATGTTTCCGACCGGATACATTCCCTCGTGTGTACAAGGCCTCACACTGCATTTTTGTATGTTTTTGATAGCATTTATGGTTTTCTTTGTTTTTGCTTTTAAAAATGGAATTACTTGTCATGATCAGGTACAAATTAGACACACGCTCTATTACCCCCCTTATATCACATTGGTACTCCTCTCAAGATATACGGTTTTGATCCTGTTCTCATATTACAAGGTTCCTGGGTATATCTTACTATTTTCTGATTCAAAACCTTTGGAACATCTCACTATAATCTCTGCCTCCCTTATGGCATTGATTATTCATACTTTACCTTTCCAGCTTTCTCCCATAGCATATATCCTTAGGTTGTTCACTCATGGGCCTTAAGATAATCTTGCATAATGTGCAGGGGTTCAACTCCCCCCTATAAACGGAAAAAGGCTTTTCAACATTACAAAAGAATAGGTGCTGACATTATTCTTCTACAGGAATCAAATTTTTCCTCGTCTAATCACCAAAACTACTTCGATAAGACCTATAACCAATGTTTTTATACCACCCTGCGGGGTTGCCATTTTTATCCATAATTAAACCATCTTTGACGTTCAGAATATTTACAAGGATGACGAAAGTCGCTTTATTATAATTAAGGGCTCAATAAATAACTGGGCTCTAACTATAGCTTCAGTCTACGCTCCAAATGAATCCCAGTCTCTTTTTTTTGACGAAATTTTTTGACGTCCTTGACCGTTACAACTCTCCTCATATAATCCTGGGTGGGGACTTTAATCTTGCCTCTCACCCAGCCTTAGATAGGAGCAAGGTCTCCCCCTCCTCGAAAGCATTCTCTAAATCCCTTAACAGACTTATTAGCAACTTTCAACTTATAGTCTCCTGGAGGGCACACAACACGGGTGTCAAGGCATTTACTCATTACTCTCACCCACATGATGTATATGCCAGATTTGATTATATTTTTAGCACCCCTATCTTACTGGCAAACTCCTCTAAGGCACACATATACTCATGTCCATGGTCAGATCATGATATCACATCGTTTGAAACCTTGCATATTGGCCTCGCCCCCTCCCCCTACAACTGGCGTCTAAATGACTCCATTTTAACCAACCTTTCAACTGTACAATCTATCCGCTCTCACTTGGAAAATGATTTTAGGGAAAACGAAAACAAAGATACCCCTCCCACTACACTTTGGGTAGCACACAAAGCGGTCCTTCATGGACGCTTGATCAGCCTGGCCGCAAGCAAAAATAGAGAAACGCTCACAGACATCAGATCTTTAACTAGAGATCTCGATCACTTGTATAAAAAATTACAACACTCCCTGTCCCAAGAATTCAGGGAACAAATCCAGTCCAAGAGGCATGCTCTGTATCTTATTCTTTCTGCCAACACTGAAAAATCTCTGAGGTTCCCTAAGGCTAAATTCCTGCTCCACAGCAATTCCCCTTCAGCAATGTTCGCCAGAAAACTTAACCAAGTACATAAACCCCCCATGTCTACAAACTTAGAAACCAGACAGGTAATTTAGTCACACACCCAAAAGATGTTCTGAATATCTTTTCCTCTTTCTACAAAGACCTCCTCCCAGGCCCCCAACCTCAGCCTACTCAGTTAGCTAAACAGTGGTTAGATGATATTCATCTTCCCTCCCTTAGTGATCTTCAGAGAGAGTGCCTTAATTCCCCTTGCACAGAATTAGAAATCACCAATATTATCAAATCCCTCAAGTCTTCCACTGCCCCAGGCCCAGATGGTTTTTCCTCTTTATATTACAAGAAATTTGCCCCTCCCTTAGCCCCTAATCTAACTAAGCTCTTTAATCAGATACTGGATGGTAGTCACTTCCCAGAAGAGATGCTTTTGGCTAATCTCTCCCTGATCCCCAAACTGCTTAAGGACCGCTCCCTCCCACATAATTACCACCCTATCTCTATCCTTAATAATGGTTTGAAATTTTTTGTAAGACTGCTTGCTGACAGATTAGCAGCAGTGATCTCCAACTTAATACTTATCGACCAAACTGGCTTCATACCGGGACGTCAGATTGTTGACAATGTCAGGTTGGTGACTAACATTATTCAAGACGCCAACCTGCACTCTAGACATCTCTGTCTCCTTGGATTAGACATTCATAAAGCATTTGATAGTGTCCAATGGTCCTATCTTAATTACCTACTCCCCAAATTTGGCATCTCCGGTAAATTTTTAGACGGTTTTAACTCATTATACCACTCTCCCCATACTCGAATCAAGATTCCTGGTTATAACTCAGACTTCTTCCCTCTCAGTAGAGGTACGTGGCAAGGATATCCCTTGTCCCCTCTTTTGTTTGCTTTAGCTATCGAACCGTTGGCCCAAAAAATCAGGAACAGTACAGACATTAAAGGGTACACTAAAGGTGATAAAGACTTTAAACTTAGTTTATATGCAGATGACGCTCTGGTGTTTATCACTAATCCTATCACATCTATCCCATCACTCCTCAAAAAATTAAGATCCTTTCACGACATCTCAGGCCTGAAAATCAATTTGAACAAATGTTCTGCGCTCCCTATAAATTTCGATTCCCTTGCCCATGGCCTCTTAATTAAAAACTTCCCCTTCAAATGGTGCCCATTTTCTTTTAAGTACCTTGGTATCCTTATCACCTCTTCTCATAACCTCTTAGGCGGCGTACAGACGATCGGACATATCCGATGAAAACGGTCCGCGGACCATTTCCATCGGATATGTCCGATCGGGAGTTTGATCCGATGGCGTGTACACACCATCGGATCAAATTCCCCGCCGCTGGACGGCGCGGTGACGTAGTGGTGACGCGGCGGTGACGTAGACGCCGCCGCGTCACCGCCACGTCACCGCACCAGGAAGTAAAACACTTCCGCGCATGCGCCGAATTCATTCGGCAGCGGCGTGGCGGCGGTGGGGGCCGACATGTCTGGGGCCGACATGGTAAGTGTACTAACCAGCAGACATGTCGGGCGGACAGATTCCCACCGGATAGATTTCAAAGCATGCTTTGAAATCTGTCGGGTGGAGAAATCTGTCCGCTAGCCCATACACACGAGCGGAGATGTCTGCTGAAACGGTCCATCGGACCGTTTTCAGCGGACATATCCCCTCGTGTGTACGAGGCCTTAGGCCTTGTACACACGCGGGGATATTTCCGCTGAACATGGTCCGACGGACCATTTCAGCCGAAAAATCCCCTCGTCTGTAGGGGCAAACGGACGCTTTTTGCCGGATTCATCCTGCGGAAAAATTTCAAAGCATGCTTTGAAATAATTCCGCCGGATAGCTGGCCGTCAGATATGTCCGCTGGTTAGTACGGCAAACCAGCGGACATATCTTGCCGCACATGCGTCGTATCCTGTGAATGGATCCGACGCATGCGCGCGGAAGTGTTTACTTCCTGGTGCGGTGACGTGGCGGCGTCGACGTCACCGCCGCGTCACCGCGCTGTCCGCCGGCGGGGAATTTGATCCAATGGTGTGTACAGCCATCGGATCAAAACACATTGGCGTAAATATACGCTGTAAACGGTCCGGGGACCGTTCACAGCGGATATATTCAGCCGTGTGTACAAGGCCTTACTGTATATAGGACAAACTATCTCCCCCTATTTTCACATATTTCCTCCCTTCTCAAAACATGGTCTAATTATCATATCTCTTTCATGGGTAGGTTGTGTGCTATAAAAATGACAATACTTCCCAAATTACTGTATTACTTCCGTGCCCTCCCCATAAATATCCCAAAATCAAAGATTAATGCACTTAAGAGGGAACTCAATAAATTCATCTGGGCAGGTAAGAAACCCAGATGCAGCTATGCTCTGATGCATAGATCCCAATCACTGGGTGGTTTTGGTCTCCCCAACCTTTGGCACTATTTTAGAGAAAAAGGACAAAAATAGTATGGTTTAGGATGGTAAGCACCAGAATGACCATTTGTTTTCAAATATATGAACGGAGTCATGTAGAGTATGGTAAATCCATTCTGTTAGCTTGATTGTCTCCATCCAGGCCAACACCTGGGGCCAAGGGAGGCTATCGGACCCCCTGTTAAGGGAATACATGGAAAACACTGTACATGCATTTTTAGTGCAGAAAAAATGCACACAAAACTGTACAGAACTGCATCTGGTGTAAACTGGCCTGAAAGGAAGAAAGTAGAGAAAAAGAAGAAGTTAGGGAAAGAGGGGAAGAAAAAAAAAGAAAAATATGGACAGGAAAAGAGAGGTGGGAGATTTGCAGACCTATTGGGCCAAGAGAATCATCTTGCTACACATAAAACATGAATAAAAATGGGATGATGGAGGGGTAGTTTAGGAATGAGGACATTATCAAGGAAGAAAAGCAGGGTCAATCTGTAATAATGAGCTGAGGAATATCAGAGCATCGCTAGGTAACCTTTCACATGGACTAAGAGAGTGTAGACAGTGTATCACTAAGGGGTATGAGTATTTCTGTGTGGGCATCGGAAGAGGAGAAGCAGGTACAAATATACCACAAGGCTTTATGCTTATCAAAGGTGTCATTATTAGGCACCAGCATTTCTTCCATCCACATAATATCATTCACAGTGGGCACCCACAGTTATAACACGGGTGGCACAGTGGTGTAGTGAGAAGCACTCTTGCCTAGAAGTAAAAGGGGACTTTGGATCGAATCCCAACCACGACACTACCTGCCTGGATTTTGCATGTGCCTGCGTGGCTTTACTCCAGGTACTCCAGTTTCCTCCCACACTCCAAAGACATGCTGATAGGTTAATTGGCTTATGTCTAAAATCAGCTCTAGTATATGAATGTGAGTCAGGGACCTTAGATTGTAAGCTCCTTGAGGGTAGAGACCAATGTGAATGTACAATGTATATGTAAAGCGCAGTGCAGCTGAGAGGAAAAAATGTAACAGACTAAGGGTCTAAGGAGCATTGATAGGAGAGCAATCTATGGTGTAGGGGTCAGCAACTCATCGTAGGCCTGAAAGACCTGAGACCAGAAGGGACAGATTCTTTCACATTCCCACCATATATGTAAATAAGACCATTCATTTTAACTAAATCTTCTAATTAATAACATATATGCATTATATATATTTATGCATGTTATTTACCTTCCTTGCGAAGACAACCAAAATTCCCTGAGACTGCTACTGGACATGCACCATCTTAAATGTGCTGTCAGCCACCCCAGCAAACTCAGATCTATTAGTCAAATTTAAATTTATAGTATTTCTCTTCACCCCTCCTCTGGCAGCTACAAAAAGGTCATGCCAAGAAGTAAGGAGAAGGGCTAGAGAGTTGGACCAGCACAGAATAGTATTACAAGCTCCCAGATGAGGAGAGGGCTATGATGCGATAGGAGGGAGGGGGCTGTGCTAAAGAATTGACTCTTTCTCCAGTAGACAAATTTTCTAGCTACAGTTGTTTAAGTTGGTGACAGGATTTATTTAAGACAATTACAAACCTTTAACCACTTACTGAATACAGCATGATGGTAGAAATATAATCTCAGGTTTTTTAAATTATTTTCCTTATTTTCTTTAAATGCAAAAGTGATGTTCCAATTTGCAAGTGCTATACTGTATGTGGTTTTATATTTATTCGTATGTATTAACCACTTCAGACCCGTGCTACCGTCAAATGACGGCACCAGTGCGGGTCTGAATATCCAACATGCCGTCTTTTGACGGCCGCCTCTTTGGGCCTTCCCAGCGCGCGCTGTAGAGCGCGCTGCGGGGAAGCCCTGTATTGTCCGTGTCCCTTGGACACAGCCAATCACAGATCGCGGCGAACGGCCAGTCAGAGTGGCGGTTTGAGATGCGATCTGTGGGCGAATGAGAGATGATCTCACAGATCATCTCTCATTGCCGTTTTTACACAGAGGCAGCGTCCTGTCTCTGGAGAGGAGGAGCCCGATCTGTGTTCCTTGTACATAGGGACACAGATCAGTCACCCCCCAGTCACCCCCCCTCCCTCCACAGTTAGAACACACCTAGGATACACATTTAACCCCTTCCTCACCCCCTAGTGTTAACCCTTTCAATGCCAGTCACATTTATACTGTAATTAGTGCATATTTATAGCACTGATCGCAGTATAAATGTGAATGGCGCCAAAAATGTGTCAAAAGTGTCCGATGTGTCCGCCATAGCGTCGCAGTACCAATAAAAATCGCAGATCGCCGTCATTTCTAGTAAAAAATAATAATAAAAAATAATAATTCTCTCCCCTATTTTGTAAGCGCTATAACTTTTGCGCAAACCAGTCGCTTATTGCGAATTTTTTTTTTTTTTACCAAAAATATGTAGAAGAATACGTAAAAATATGTAGAAGAATACGTATCACCCTAAACCGAGAAAAAAAAATGTGTTTTTTTTTTAAATTGGGATATTTATTATAGCAAAAAATGAAAACCGCACAGGCGATCAAATATCACCAAAAGAAAGCTCTACTTGTGGAGAAAAAAGGACGTCAATTTTGTTTGGGAGCCACGTCGCACGACCGCGCAATTGTCAGTTAAAGCGACGCAGTGCCAGAAGCTGAAATTTCACCTGGGCAGGAGGGGGGTGTATGTGCCCAGTAAGCAAGTGGTTAATACAGCTGGTGTGCTACTGTAAGCCAGTAAAAGGTTGACATACATGTGTCTACCTTGTTTCTCCATGAGGACATTGCATTGTGCTGTTCACAGATTTTGTTGAAAGCCTGCACTTTCTGGACATGTTTGGTGCTATATAAATAAAATCATAGATCTACCAACACATGCATAAATGAACAGGATAAATGGGTTTACTATACAAAAGGCATGTCCCTGTGGTTCTGAACTCCTAAATTCTTTTGCACCCCTTAAATGCAAATGCTTACAGCAGAAACAGATGTCTTATGAATTATTAATAGAGAACTGCAGAATAGCCACATGTGTATTTTTTAACTGAATAATTAAATACTGATCCAAAGTTAAGGTTTCTCCTCCCTACATTTAAGAGACATTTACTTTAGATTTACCTTATGGAATATTTTGAAAGCTCAAATACAACAGTAATAATAGAAGAGCTTTGGGAAACACGAGTCAGATCCTGGTTAGCAATATATAACATGAATATAGCAACTATTTTAATCAATATGATAAAACATTCTAAGTGAATTTTCTAGACGTAAATCCATTCTATATTGTGGATTACTCTAAAGATTATTCACAAGGAAAGATGAAAATATTCAAAAAAAAATCTGACCCTAGCATCATTTGACCAATCTGCCCCCTCTTTTGACTTTTATTGTGTTAGGGCTTTTTTTTAGGCTTTCCCATATTTTTTGTTTTTAAGGAATATTATAAATGGGATGTGTGTAGCACATCCAGAGTCTATGCCTTGCTGTTGAAACCTCCCACCTCAAAAAACAAAAAACAGTTTGAGTGAGTAAATAACTTGTATAGCGCTACACATGCAAACTGAATCTGAAGTCTGAATCACTGTTTATATGGCACACTGTTCCAGATGCAAATATAGAAAGATACAGTACATTTTGAATCATTTTGCATCATTCTTTCCATTCATCTGTAGATCAAAAGGATGAACTGACAAACAAAATTAAAACCTTAGTTTACTTTAGTCAGCAATTTTTCTATTTTTCTTCTCTCTCTATATATTATTTGTCTGCTGTTTCTTTTTTATTTCTATTTTATTAACCATTAATATATATATATATATATATATATATATATATATATATATATATATATATATATATATATATATATATATATATATATATATATATATATATATATATATATATATATTGGCGATTTTTAACATATTGTCTATCTACACATTTTCTATAAATAAATTAAAAAAAACTTTAACTTGTAAATAACTTTGCAATGCTTTGCACTAGAATCATAATGTTGATGTCATTTTAACCAGAACAAATTACAGAATACATTTCACACTTACTGAAGTAACACTATTTATTTTTAAACCAAGTGTGTTTTGTTTAGTTGTGTTGTTTTGTTGTATTTTATTGTCTAAGGATTGTGGAAATAAAACAAATAACTGTTGCGCGTCAATATGATCCACTTGACAACCAAGGACATCCATGGACTTCCTCAGCTTTGTGCAGGGATATCTGAATGATGCCTGCAGCTACAGGCATCATTCAGATATTGCCGTCTTCAGCCGGTGATTCTGTGCACCATAAGAATGATCAAAGCGGTGGTTTCGCCGCTTGATCGTTCTTATAGGCAGCAGAAGGGGACGTCCCCCCTCCCGCCGCCATTCTTTTTTTTTTTTTTAAACGCCCCTGTCCCGGTCGCTCACATGCAGAAGCGAACACGCATGCAAGTCCCGCCCACATATGTAAACCCCACATGTGAGGTATCATCGCGTGCATTAGAGCGTGTGCAACAATTCTAGACCTCCTCTGTAACTCAAAAATAGTAACCTGTAAAAAAAATTAAAGCGTTGCCTATGGAGATTTTTAAGTACCTAAGTTTGGCGTCATTCCATGAGTGTCCGCAATTTTAAAGCGTGCCATGTTAGGTATCTATCTTTACTGTTTTGTTATTTTTTAATTCATGACTTTTTTTTCCCTAAAAAAAGGCGTTTGAAAAATGATTGCGCTAATACCGTGCGAGAAAAAAAGTTGCAATGACCGCCATTTTATTCCCTAGGGTGTCTGCTAAAAAATATATATATATAATGTTTGGGGGTTCTGATTAATTTTCTAGCAAAAAAATTGTGATTTTTACATGAATGAGAAAAGTGCCAAAATAGGCTCGGTAATGAAGTGGTTAAAAAAAAGAAAGGCTTAATTGCACTTGAAAAAACAATGCACACATTACCTTGTTATCTTTAGTAATGATAAAGATATCACTGAATAAACAGGTCCATAGCAGAAATGTAACAATTTCTCTGGTTCCTTGGGAGCAAACAGGTGTTAAGCCTCGTACACATGCATGGTTTTCTCGGCAAGAAAACTGCTGGCAGAGCTTTCTTGCAGAATAAACCGTGCATGTGTCAGGCCCCGTACACACGGCCGAGGTTGAAAATCAGGAAAACCTTTCTCGCGAGGACCTCGGCCGTGTGTAGAGAGCTTCCCGTCGGGAAGCTCGTCGACCGAAAAAGAGAGCACGCTCTCTATTTTCTCGCCCCGCCTGGAGAATCTGGTTGCCAGACGGGCGGGTCGCCGAAGACGGCCGGGAAAATAGAGATGTGTTCTGCCCGTCGACCTGCGCCGCCTCTTTGAGGTTTCTAGAGAAAACTGCCCAGAATTAGACAAGAAAAGTAGAGAACTCATCGTGATTCTCGGCAGTGTTTTCCTGCCGAGAAACCCGAGCGTGTGTATACTTACCTACCTCCATGGAAAGCATACTCGAAATGACTTTGATGCATGTGCGGTAGCTTCCAAGGCATAGGTAGGGTGAAGCAAGATAGCGGCGACAGCATCGAATGTAATGAGCGCATGACGTCACCGCATTCGTGCCATTCAAAAGAACGGCGGTTCTTTTGAATTGTGCATCTGTACACACGGCCGGCAAGAAAATCTTGCCAGGAATCTCGTCAGAAAAAAATACATTTTTTTTCCTGACGAGAATACCAACCGTATGTACAGGTATGTACAGGTGAAGTGTTTAAAAAAAAAAAAAACTTTCACTATTCTTTCCTCATTTTCCTAGCCAAGGTTCCTTGTCACCACAACAATCTTAATGCAAAAAATATATACTTTTTATTATTTGTATCAAAAATTACATATGAGGACACTTTCCTCTCTAAGCAACTACTTTGATATCACTATACAAATGTACTTTGTAAACCCAGCACCCAACATACAAATAACATGTGCAGACATTAAAAAATTAAAACACCAAAACAATTCCTTGAGAGCCTTTCTGCTAAAAAACCCTCTCAAAATAGGCAACAATAATTTCTTAAATGGAGTACATATATAAATTGCAACTGTTGCTAGCAACGGATTAATGTCCTTATTTACCTAAATATTCATAATAAAAGGCTGGTAATCATATATGATAATTATTTCTTAACCGCAGCCACCGTCATTATACTGCGGCAGGTTGGCATGGCTACGCAAACCACCGTAGGTGTACATTGGCTACTTTAGTGGCTATAGGGGGCCTCTGAAGCGGTTGCTCCTCAGAGAGCCAGAACAGGGATCTGTCAATGTACACAGACAGATCCCGGTTCTGTCAGGGAAGTAGAGAGAGATCTGCTGTTCCTAGTGATCAGGAACAGCGATCTCTCTCTACTCCCAGTCAGTCCACTTCTCCCACAGTTAGAAACACCTCCCTAGGGAACACTTAACCCCTTGATATCTCATTAGTGTTAACCCCTGCCCTACCAGTGACAATTATACTGTAATCAGTGGCTTTTTTTAGCTCTGATGTATAAATGTCAATGGTCCAAAAAAAAGTGTCAAAAGTGTCGATCTGTCCGCCGCAAGTTCGCAGTCCAGCTAAAAATCGCTGATCACTGCCTCTACTAGTAAAAAATAATAATAATAATAAAAATGCCATAAATCTATCCCCATTTTGTAGACTCTATAACATTTTTTGCAAACCAATCAATATACGCTTATTGCAATTTTTTACCAAAAATATGTAGAAGAGCACATATTTGCCTAAACTGATAAATAAATTGACAGTAGTATTTGGTGTTCAAATAATTTTATTGGTACAGAAAAAAAAAGAAGAGTAACATACAAACACAGTAACTCTTGTAGAATAACACTAGGGGAAGGAGTTTAAGACAAAATGCAAAATAGCACACAATTCCATGGGGGTGCAGCCCATAATAACTTGATTGGGAAAGTATCGCTATAGTAGTATCTCTATAAATATTTAATAATTATATTCGAAAATGCTTCCCCTTGTTAACCATAATAGAAATGTTTTAATTGCTGGATAATGCATTGAAGTGTTATGATCCCCCTTTCAATTCGTCTTGTACACCATTATCATTGAGAGTGAAAATAAAATGTGTTGTTGTAACCAGAACAGGAAAAGGGGGGGAAACATTCCTATGGAGATACCACTTCTGGTGTCCCTGGCAAACCCAAGAATTCCCTCACTTTGGCAAGAAATAGTGAGCTCCTCTTAGTAAAAAAAAATGGCTTCTCCCCATGGGAGAATCACTTCTAGCATGTTTCACTCAGTAGGGGCTTAATACTGGGAGAAACATGTTAGATGGGATTCTCCCATGAGTAGGAGACCAAACTGAAGCTATTTTTACTAAGAGGAGCTCACTATATGCTGGGGCAGTATGAGGCTATTTTGTTGTAGTCCTCTATGTGTCTGACATATCCTTTATGGATACCTACTGATTTAAAAATACTTATTACAAAAGTATTTGAGAATGTTCACACAGTAAAAGGTGTAAAGATTAATACCAATTATTTGAAAAAAAGAAACCCTGTTAATGTATTTCATCTTCACATTAACATTATTAGATAATTAAAGTGAATGTTCACACAATTTATTGTGTCCGTGTTATCAAAACCTTTAGTAAATCAACCTCATTAAGTAAAGAGTGCATTATTTCAACCAATCCCCAGTCTTGTACTCTTGTATTGTGAGAGCATAATACGACTCAACCTTTGTACAGCACCTCTAATTGGGATGCAGAGCTTTTGTAATGTGGCTAGCTGTACTATATACATAGATTATTATATTATACATTATACAAAGAAGAAAAAAAAAAAAAGGTAATGAACAAAATAGCAGGAGAAAACTTGTCCTTCCCATATTCTTATGTTTCTTTTTTAAGCTAGAATTATAGACATGTGTGTTACATTTAAATGTAACAATGGATAGTGATAATTGAACTGATTAGCAAATCATGTGCATCTGCAAACTTCAGATCTTTTTTCATCGTGTGAATATATATGCATGCATATTTGTCTATGGTGCTTTGTTTCCTGAACTGAATGGTTGTCTTCATACAGTAAATGAAATAGTAAATGTGTTTTTGTGCTCAGGATCAATAGAATAATGGCCTAATATTTTTTTATTTTCTTCCTAAAGCTAGTACCATGTAAGTGAGTTTTTGTGTGATCTAAACATATGTTGTAAAATGCAATATTGATATCTGCACAGAAAACACTGCTGAGATCTTTTGTTGATCTTTTGTTGACAAGCATAAAATTGGTAATATAATATTTTTTTTTATTACATTTAGAATCTTTAGGGCCCATTTATGCCAGAATATGGTGCTTTGCCATGCAAGAAGATTTCCTGTCGCATCATGGCAGCATACACCCCCACAACCTGATAGGGCCGTTTTACTATTAAGCCCAGAGAGGGCCCTGCCCAGATATTCTCCTTTTTTCCTCACCTGAGAAGGGGAAGATGAAGAACCCTTTACCGCTTTCCCCCCAGCCAGGTTCTAGCCTCTCCTGGTTGGAAGTCCTCTCCTGTACAGCCTCTAAATGAGCTATATGGAAGGAACCCCACTCTGATGGTCTCAGGGGTATGCTACCAGCCTTACACAAACCTTAAATAGGTTTATACTGCAGCGACCTCCAGCTCTTCTGAGCATCTCTTTCAAATACTGTAACCTTGTAGTCCTCCAGCGATCTGGTCTCCAGACATGCGTGTTAGTTCCTCACAGACCTTAAATAGGTCTCTACAGTGGCCTCCAGCTTTCCAGTATAAAATAAACCTTTTGACAAACAACAGGCTTTCTGTGCCCTGTAGTTCCTCGGCAGGCTCCAGGCATGTCACTGAGCATCCAGTGACTTTCATGCATGTGCAGACAGGCTGAAAACATCCCCTAAAGGCTCAAAATGCTGACTTCTATGAAGATTCCATTTTCCAAGAATCTAACTACTGAGCACGTGCGGATGTATCATTTGTAATTATTTTAAGTTATTTCCCTATCCACATTTGATTGCAGAGTACTTGCCATGCTCTTACCAACATGTTGCTGACATTTGCAGCCCTCTAGCCCTTTCCCTTAGTTTTTTAGAGACATTTTAGTAGTTAAAAATTAGGGTCCCCATTGACTTCAATGGGGTTCGGGTCAAGTTCGGGTCCCGAACCCGGACTTTTTTCCATAGTTCGGCCAAACCCGCCAAACCCGAACATCCAGGTGTCCGCTCAATTCTATACAGGATGAATTGGAAGAATCCACAATCCTCCTTCCCAAAACTACAAAAATCTAAGACCCCTGCCACAGGGGACCAGAAGTCCCTTTGAAGGTACGCCCGCCCAACCGGCCATAGTAGGAGCCAGACTGAAGGACTTCAGGCAGGTTTGGGTGGAGTTAATAAAAGATCCATGGACAGTAGCTACTGTCCAAGATGGACACAAATGGAGGTTCAAGAATCATCCTCCCAGAGACCAGTTCATCTCAACCAGAATCCCAACTGCTCAGGAAAATAAGCTGGAGCTGACAGAATATGTTCAAGACTTAATTTAAAAACAGGCCATAGTGGAAGTACCACCTCCACAAAGGGGAAAAGGCTTCTACTCGCCTCTGTTCTGCTAAAGAAAAAGACTGGGGATTTGCGCCCCGTCCTAGATTTGAAAAATCTCAATCGTTCAATCCCAGTGGAGACATTCAAGATGGAAAGCCTATAATCAATCCTCTATGCCATAAACATTGGCGACTGGATGCTCTCCGTGGATTTGAAGGATGCTTACCTGCACATTCCTATTCACAACGCTTTCCAAAAGTTTCTCCATTTCAAAACCTTCCGTTCGGGATTTCCACCGCTCCCAGAATCTTCACCAAGGTCCTGTTACCAGTAATAGCTTTACTAAGGGAGCAAGGTTTGAGAGTCCACCATTATCTGGACGAAATTCTACTGCTCGCAGACAACCAAGAGTCTCTTCTACTCCATCGAAATACGCTAACATCCATCCTTCAAAAATTTGGATGGCTGATAAACTGGAGGAAAAGCAATCTCCAACCTACAAAAAAAATGGTTTTCCTGGGAGCAGAACTAGATACCCGGCTCAATACCATAGAACGTCCTCAAGAAAAGATTCCCGTCATAGTCCAAAAGGCAAAGAGGTTACTCTTATCCACCACGCTTCCAGCCAAAGAATATCTCAGCATTCTGGGGTCGCTATCAGCAACCATCCCTATGGTTCAATGGGCCCAGTGGAACACAAGACCTCTCCAGATATCAATTTTGAATCAATGGATGTCTTAATGAATCATCATCCGAAAGGTGGTCAAACAGTCTCTATGGTGGTGACCCGGTTGTACAATCTAAAGAGGTACAAATGTATAGTCACCCCGCCCCAGGAGGTGATCAATTTGGATGCCAACAAGGAGGGCTGGGGAGCACACTATCAGCAACTTGCAGTCCAAGGCCGTTGGTCTTTGGAGACATTGGAAGTAGTATCGAATGTCCTGGAGATGAAAGCAGCGTTCCAAGCACTTTTGGCTTTCAGTCCTCTCCTGAAAGGGAAAGAAGTCCTGCTGAAAATGGACAACAGGGTGGCAGTTGCCTATATCAACAGGCAAGGGGGAACCAAAAGTCGTTCCATGATGCAGGAAGTCCGCCCAGTTCTCGAATGGGTGCAAGTGAATCTGTCGGGGCTAAGAGCGATGTATGTACTGGGACCCCAGAATCAGCTGGCCGATACCCTAAGCAGGAGCCTTGTTTCCCACAACGAGTGGGATCTGAGTTACCAAGCTTTCTCCCTCATAACAAAAACTTGGGGCATGCCGGATGTAGACCTGGCAGCAACTCCAGACAATGCGAAGTGCCGGAGGTACCTGACGAGATTACCCTGCCCGTTAGAGGAGGGGACGGATTGCCTGCAGCACGAGTGGAAGTTCCCCCTGACACCTCTCATACCAAGATTTCTTCTCAGACTCAAGAGGTCATCATCCACGATAATAGCAGTCCTTCCCTTTTGGCCGAGACTGCCATGGTTCACCACTCTCCTTCAGCTCAAAACAGCGAGACCATTACCGCTTCCATCAGCAGCAGACCTACTCTCCCAAGGACAACTTCTGCATCCATCCCCGGAAAGGATGCATCTGACAGCTTGGAGGTTGAAAGGACTAGGTTCCTAAACCAAGGTTGCTCCCAGAAAGTGGTAGAGACGCTTCTTCAAGCCAGAAAATGCACCACCAACAATACCTACAAGAAGATCTGGGAAAAGTTTCTCTCAGTCGCACAACAACAAGACTGGAACCCGTCATCTCCAACAGCTGCTCAAATCCTTGAGCTTCTCCAGTTAGGCCTAGATAAAGGCCTTGGGTCAAGCACTAAAAAAAAGTCCCTGTATCAGCTTAATCGGTCATGACAGGAGTCAAATGGGCACAAGAACCTCTCGTCGTCCAATTCCAGAGGGCCTGCTTAAACATAAGGCCTCCCAGAAAACCTTCCTTCCCGACTTAGGATCTTTCGGTCATACTGGAAGCTCTAGCGCATGAACCATTCTCTCCATTGGACAACATCTCCCTGTGGGACCTAACGCTCAAGGTCACCTTCTTGATCGCAATAACATCTGCAAACAGAGTCTCAGAGATGCAAGCCTTACTGGCAAGAGAACCAAATTTGATCGTCTATCCAGACAAAGTAGTCTTAAGACCATCCGATTGGTTCACCTCGAAGGTATCATCCTCCTTCCACTTTAACCAGGAGATTAGCCTTCCTGCTCTCTCCACTGATGAAGGGGATCCACATCCATTGGATGTAAGAACCAACATCCTAGCCTACCTCTCGGCAACCAATGATCTTAGGAACTCAGAAAACCTCCTGGTCATCCCAAATGGATTTAGAAGAGGGCAAGCAGCAACCTCTCGCACCATCGTGGCTTGGCTGGGAAAAACCATCAAAACGGCCTACTCGCTGAGCCAATCACAAGCACCTGAGGGCTTGAAGGCACATTCCACAAGGGCAATGGCGACCTCCTGGGCGGCCTACTGCAGAGTGTCCTCGAAAACGATTTGCCAAGCAGCGACTTGGTCATCCAGAACCACCTTTATTTCTCATTATAAGGTGGACTTTGCCAGGTTGTCTATGGCAGAGTTTGGACGAACAGTTATTCAGTCCAACACCTCTATTCCTTGTAAATAAAACATTATCTATAAAGATGTCTCAGACCCACCCAGTTTGCGAGTTATTCACTCAAAGGTGTATGCTGCTATGATGCGACAGGAAACGGAAAATTGTATACTCATCTTTCCGTAATTTTCCTTTACTGTCGCATCTTCATAGCAGCATATAGATGCCCACCCATCTGAGGTGAGGTGTATATATATACTGTGAATATCTGGGCAGGGGCCCTCTCTGGACTTAATAGTTAAACAAAGGTGTATCCTGCCATGAAGATGCGTCAGGAAAGGAAAATTATGGAAAGGTGAGTATACAATTTTCCGTTTTGTTGTAGCATGCTGTGTTATCCAGCCCAATCAAAATAAATGATCTACAATGCACAAGAAAATAGGTGCATTTTTCACTGTGCAATGCACAGAGCACCATGCACTATACCATTGTGCATTGCTGTGAACCTGCTTTTTGAAGGCTTGTTGGGAGACATTAACAATGAATGGCACCAGGGTGCACCAATGCATATACCATATGTCACCATGCACTACTGCAAGTTACCATAACGAGATTGGTGTAAATTGGTCCCTAAACATGTTTTGGAAATTTCCATGTTATTCTATTCTCACAATTTATTGATATTTACAAAACAATAGTTTTGGTATTTACAATAAATACCTTTTTCAAGCTTTAATCACATTCAGGGGGGCGTACACATCTCTCATTGGAGGCTAGACTTATCCAACTTCAGTGATAAGCTCTGGAGCCATGTCCCATATGCCCACCATTCCATTATGTGCTAAGACCACTTGCAGGCAAATAAGGCCATTCTAATTGGATAAAAGGGTCAGGGGGTACTAGTTTTAAAGAGTGGAGGATTTTTTTTTAATTATCTATCTAAGCCCATGTGAAATATACAGAAAACATATGCTTTATGCATTCATTCAACCCCACAGTATACATTATGCCAGGGGTCCTCAAACTATGGCCCTCCAGTTGTTCAGGAACTACATTTCCCATCATGCTCAGTCATGTCTGTGAATGTCAGAGTTTCAAAATGCCTCATGGGATTTGTAGTTCCGCAACAGCTGGAGGGCCGTAGTTTGAGGGTGCCTGCATTATGCACTAAGGTCCCTTCTACATATTAAGCAAAACATGAAAGATGGCAATCCCACTGATAATTGGATGTAGTACTCCCCCTTTAGATGAGGGGGGGTGTAGTCAAAATATAATCTCTGTACACAAAAAATAAATAAAAAACAACAAGACGCTGCACAACCAGCCTGAGTTAACTACAGACTTATTGAGGAATGTGCTCAGAAAAAGGTGCAAGCATAAATATCCCCTAAAACCCCCCATAACCTCCTAAGATTTCCACCTATGACCCCATATAACCCCGCTCAACCTGGGACCAAAAGACCACCCTCGAAAGAAGGAATGAAGGAGAAGGATGCGGTCCCTATGGGGAACTGAGCCCACCCTCCCCTAAACAGCACCTCCCCCAAAAAACCCAGATGTTAGGCCCTGACCCACCCAGCCAAGGACCAAAGAATGCCCCCGATCTCACTGGGTACAGTGTTCCACCTTAAAGTCACAATGAGTGAATGGGGCCCCGCAACAAGTGGAACAGAGGTACAACCTTGCCAGATATGGCCGCTAATCACAAAAACACATACTCCCATGATTTGGTAACAAAAATAGAAAGAAAAGGTAATCGCTCAGATGTAACCAAAGAGCCTCCTCACTGAATCCAAACCATGGGTGCCGGCAATGCAATGGCAATGCAAAAACACGGAAGAGAACTTGGACAGCCGCACTCCAAAAACATTCCTTTTATTGAAATAGGTCACAAAAAATACATGCCACATGCTTATGCTATGATTAAGCACTGAGCTACAGTGTGAAACGCCTCAGCTTCTGTTCTAATTTTTGCTGTGGCATGTATTTTTTGTGACCTATTTTAATAAAAGGAACATTTTTGGAGTTCGGCTGTCCAAGTTCTCTTCCGTGTTTTTGCATTACATGTTTCGTTTGTCAGGACACCTGGTGAAGTTCGGATAGGCTGGAATGAAACATGTAGATGCAGAAACATGGATGCGCCCCCCCCACTTTGCTTTTAACCCAATCACCCTTCTTTACAGGGAGTTCAAGCTTTTCATTGTGGCTCACCCAGTTAACTGTTAATCACTTATTCAGATCGGAGAGACCAGCCACCCATCATTGGATCATTGGATAAGCTGAGTAGCGCACAGCGTACATACAGCACATGATTTCTGGCAGGATTTGATTAAAGGCAGGAGAAATTCAGAGCTGTGAATGGCTAAGCAGACTTTATATCTACCCACTTAGAGGGGAGCACGAACAGTGGACTGTAAGTACATCTGACACACATATATGGGAGTTTGTGTTATATGGTGGTATCAGTGACAGGTTGAGGTTACCTGACTTGAGAATCTCCCTGTCCCACATCACTGCTTCCAGTGTTCATGAATGTTCATGCATAGAAACTAGTCTGCATTACAGGAATTACCATCATGCCACCCCTACTGCTTCACCTTCGGTCTCGGCACACATCCCTCAATGGATGTGTGTCTCAGTAAGAGCACATAGACTGTCATGTGCAAGGCTAATGGCCCATCCATTGTTACCAGCGCACAACGCTGGACTACGGTAGATGTTTCTGATCATTTATCACAGCCACATGGATTTCATCTTTTGCCATTGACTGCATCCCTCTGACTGACTGACTGACTGACATTGTGGGAGTATGTGTTTTTGTGATAAGCAGCCGTATCTTGTGGGGTTGTACCATCTGTTCCAATGTGGTGCCTCATTCACCCATTGTGGCTTTATGGAGCAGCACTGCACGCAGTGGGAGTGAGGGCATCATTTGGTCCTTGGCTGGGTGGGTCAGAGCCAAACATCTAGGTTTTTGGGGGCGTCGCCATTTAGGGGGGGTGGGCTCAGCTCCCCATAGGGACCACATCCTTATCCTTCATTCCATCTTTCAAGGATGGTCTTTTGGTCCCAGGTTGGGCAGGGTTATATGGGGGTCATAATATGGGAGTCATAGGTGGGAATCTTTTTAAAGAATATTTATGCTTGCACCTTTTTCTGAGAGCATTGCTCAATACATTTGTAGATAACTTAGGTCGGTTGTGTAGAATCTTGTTGTTGTTTTTTTTGTTGTTTTTTTTTGTGTACTCTTCTACAAATTATCATTTGGCTAATGATTTGAAAGGTTGGACATTTCAAAATAAAATTCACCAATCAAACTTGTTCTTAAAGGACAGTTCTCACACATGCCTTGTGTTACAATCGAGGGCAGCAAATATTTCAATATAAATGCTAATATTGCATGTCTACCTTAATATTTCTTCTATTTTGCAGTATTCAACAGCATACTATAACACTCTGTAAATGGAGTGGAAATTGTCTAAGAAAAAAGAACATTCTGTGAATAGAGGGTTGACGGACTATGGAAAACCATAAATAAAAGGTTGATACTCTTGCAACAATGGGGTATTAGCATATGATGTATGTTTATTACTGTTTTGTATGGAAGTTTATTTGTATGTAATATTTTCACATATATCTATGTCACCAAACCAGAACAATCAAATTGTTGTCATTAACTGATAGTCATTTCCAAACTAAAAATACAGTTTAACAAGCAAAAAACACTTCATTGAAATAAACTTAATGTTTTCTGTTTTTTCTTATTAGTTAACCACTTGCTTACTGGGCACATATACCCCCCTCCTGCCCAGGTGAAATTTCAGCTTCCGGCACTGCGTCGCTTTAACTGACAATTGCGCGGTCGTGCGACGTGGCTCCCAAACAAAATTGACGTCCTTTTTTTTAGAGATTTCGTTTTGTGGTATTTGATCGCCTGTGCGGTTTTTATTTTTCGCGCTATAAACAAAAAAGAGCGACAATTTTGAAAAAAATAATGCAATATTTTTTACTTGTTGCTATAATAAATATCCCAATTTAAAAAAAAAAAAAAACATTTTTTTTCTCGGGCGATACATATTCTTCTACATATTTTCGGTAAAAAAAAAAAAAAAAATCGCAGTACGCGTCTGGTTTGTGCAAAAGTTATAGCGCCTACAAAATAAGGGGACAGAATTATTATTTTTTATTATTTTTTTTTACTAGAAACGGCGGCGATCTGCGATTTTTATTGGGACTGCGACGTTACGGTGGACACATCGGACACTTTTGACACATTTTTGGCGCCATTCACATTTATACTGCGATCAGTGCTATAAATATGCACTAATTACTGTATAAATGTGACTGGCATTGAAGGTGTTAACACTAGGAGTTGAGGAAGGGGTTAAATGTATTCCCTACATAGTGTTCTAACTGTGGGGGGAGGGGGGTGACTGGGGGAGGTGACCGATCTGTGTCCCTATGTACAAGGGACACAGATCGGTCTCCTCTCCAGAGACAGGACGCTGTCTCTGTGTAAAACGGCAATGAGAGATGATCTCATATGTTTACATATGAGATCATCTCTCGTTGGCCGCGCAGATCGCATAGCAAATGGCCACTCTGGGACACGGCCAACACAGAGCTTCCCCGCTGCGTGCTCTGGAGCTCGCGCGGGGAACGCCTTAAGGATATTGGATATTCAGGTCCGGATATTCAGGTCCGTGCTGTAGCCGTCATTCGGCTATAGCACGGGCCGCAAGTGGTTAAAAAGAATACTAATGTCTATCATTATTCACATGTCAGTATTAGCTACTAGTTAGATTACCATGTTATATCATAAGCATTGTTATTTCAGGCTTATTTAAAGGATAGGTTTACTTTAAAAAAAATATACACTTTTTTTGCAGGTAAAATAATGTGCATTTATTATTTTTGTTGCAGGAGCCTGTAAAGTGTTACACCAGTGATCAGCTGATCGATGCCGCCATGCAGGTCTCCTGCAGAACTGTCAGTGTCAATTCTTGCTCGTACGTCGCATGAGGAAGCCGATACATTCTAACAGAAAAAATTAATAAACTACTAAGGTGCTCAAAGCACCATGATAGTTCATTGAAACCTACGAGCTGACAGCCACAAAGGATGTCGGGGCTTGTAGATCATGCATACGCAGAGCTCTGTTTTCAAGAAGTGTGGGGAACTTCTCCCTGTACTGCTGCCACAGGGAGAAAGAGCAGCAAGCGGTGGCTGCAGCAATGGGAATATGTTACATATTCCACATTAAAAATGGGTGGAACATGCCAAAGATGAACTTATCCTTTAACATAAAACAAAATATAAATAGTAATACATAATGCTCTTTTGAATTCATATTTCTTTCTCGTACATCACGGGACACAGAGCGGCATATTCATTACTATATGGGTTATATGGAGTACCTTCAGGTGTGGACACTGGCAATCTCAAACAGGAAGTCCCCTCCCTATATAACCCCCTCCCCTAGAGGGAGTCCCTCAGTTTTTTCGCCAGTGTCTTAGGTGTTGGTCACGGAATAGCTTTGCTCCACATCCTTGGGATTAAGGGCGGGCTAACCGGATCTGTCCAAGGAGCCTCAGTGCCAAAGTGGACAGTACCCGGGCCCCAAACCGTGGGGTTTTGCCTATAATGCTCCTCTTTGGAGGGCTGGACCCTGGGCCCAGGACTTGGAGTTTGTAAAAACCATAAGTTCCTGTTTGCCAGGGTGCTATATAGGTCCAGGACAGTGGGTACCTTCATAGGACCCCAGGGCCTGAAGGTCTACTACGCTACCCACGGAGATGGGAGAAGATTGGATCAGTTTGCTGGACAAACATCCTGCAGCATGGAGCAGGTAAGGGGGAGCCTGCGGGACTTGGTTCGACAGCAGGCTCTCCGGGGTAACCTAAAAGGGGGGATAGCCTAAGTATGCTCTGCATGGGCAACCTTGCTCACTATGTCTGAGAGAGACAGGATGACACCTTTTTTCCCCCATCACTAGGTTCCCCTGTCTAAGAATGTGTTGCTAGCTAACCTGCTGCTTTCTTCCTAGGACTAGTAAGGATCCCTAGGGGCCTTTTGGAGAGTCCTACCTGGCCGGGGGTTTGAATCTGCCGCCTGTTTCTGCAGTCCTGGGTCTCCAGCAGCGCGGCTCCTCCATGTTCCTCCTGTTCCGGCATACGCGCGCGCGCGTGCGCGCGCACGTTTTATAGACGTTTTTCGCGCCGTTCAGACAGGAGGGCGGGGGGGGCGTGCCTGCGGCGTCATACAGGGGCGCGCCTTGTGCTGTTATAGATCAGCAGGCATTGTCAGTGCTCAGTCTGAGGCTGATTTCAGAAGGAGAGGACGCAGAGCGGCAGAACAGTGACTCCCGGTGGCGGAAGAGGGGTAGTACATGCTGGACTTTGTTCCAATGCCTTTTTTGTTAAGCCAAGAAATTCCCCTTTTTGCAGCAGGTTGGAGGCTGGCAAACTAAGTTTGGGGTCACTGTATGTTTTAAAAAAGAAAATATATATAATATATATTTAAAAAAAAAAAAAAAAAGAGAAAAACATACGGGATCCCATCAGTTTTTGGGCATTAGTGATCTATTGTCCCCTAAGCTCTGGTTTTGTACTCCTGGCCACTACAGGGGCGGAGTCCCTCGATTTTGTATTATGGCTTCCAAAGGTTCGGGGTCAAAGGGTACAAAAAAGACCAAAAAACAAAGGGGTTCCCCTTCTGATTCTGATGATATGCCGATACTTTCCCCGCAACTTATTAACATAAAGGGCGCCTTGGATGAGCCATTAGGGGGATCTGGTGCGGAGGCTGGCCCAGATCAGCCCAGCCCTGTGTTTATCACAGAGGAGATGCTAGCCGTATCCCTAGGGGGGCTAGAAGAGAGAATAGCAGCATTAATCGCTAGAGCTATTCCTCGTAAGAAACGGGTTAGATCCCCATCACCAAGAGGTGTATCCTCAGATGCTGAGATTCTCTCTCCGGAGGAATTGGAATCACAGGAGGATCAACTAGACCTGAACCAAGAGGGTTCAGGGATTGAGGGATCTGCCTCTGAGGAACCATTTTCAGACTCCCAGACAGAAAGACTGTGGGTACAGTCTTTGACGGACATGGTCCGCTCGGCATTTAGTTTACCATTGCCAGAGCCTCAGGTTCCTCCGGTATCCTCTCTGGGCTCTTTGAAAGCTCCGTTAAGCAACGCAGTGTTTCCGGTCCATCCTCTCTTGGAGGAATTGATCTTTCGGGATTGGGTACGGCCGGACAGGATTTTTCTGCCACCGAAAAGATTTGCGGTCATTTACCCCATGGAGGAAAGATTCTCCAAGAGGTGGAGGCTCCCAGTAGTGGATGCAGCCATCTCATGTGTGAATAAATCACTAACTTGCCCGGTGGAAAACATACATATGTTTAAAGATCCGGTTGATAAAAGGTTAGAGACACTTTTAAAAGCATCCTTTGCTACGGCAGGAGCAGTGGTACAGCCAGCTGTGGCTGCGATTGGTGTTTGTCAGGCGTTAAAAGACCAGACAAAAGAAATGTTAAAGGACATGCCTACCCAACAAGCAGAAGAGTTTTCTGACATTCCCAGAGCTCTGTGTTTTGCTGTAGATGCTATAAAAGATTCCATCCAGCAGGCCTCTCGTTTATCACTATTTTTGGTGCACATGAGAAGGCTCTTATGGTTGAAGAACTGGGCGGCGGAGCCCCCATGCAAAAAGCTTCTGGCAGGGTTTCCCTTCCATGGAGGACGACTCTTCGGAGAGGATCTGGATAAATATATTCAGACTATTTCAAATGGCAAGAGTACCCTTTTACCGGTCAAAAAGACATTCCGGGGTCCTACATTTAAAAGGCAGCTCTTTCCTGTCTCGGGGCCCTCAAATTCCAGGCAGTATCGACGGCCGCCTGCACGATCCAACGTTAACAGTAGATCGCAGGGACAGGCCCCTGGGGGTAAGAGGCCATGGTATCGCAAGCCGACAAAGACAGCCCCTAAGTCTGCCTTATGAAGGGGCGCCCCCACTCTCGCGGGTGGGGGGAAGGCTTCGTTTCTTCTCAGAAGTTTGGGAAGCCAAGATCCCCGACAAATGGGTCCGGGCATCTGTAACCACAGGCTACAGACTGGAGTTTCTAAGGTATCCTCCGCCTCATTTTCAAGAATCAAGGCTACCAAGGGATCCAGCAAGGAAGGCCTCATTGCTGGCAGCTTTGGATCACCTGCTCTGCCAGGACGTAATAATAGAGGTGCCAGCCCAAGAGCAAGGGCTAGGTTTCTATTCCAATCTCTTTGTCATACCAAAGCCCAACGGCGATGTCAGGCCAATCTTGGACCTAAAGAGGTTAAACGGTTACCTAAGGGTTCGTTCCTTCCGGATGGAATCCATCCGGTCAGCAGCCGCCGCGCTTCAGAAGGACGATTTTCTGGCCTCCATAGACATAAAGGATGCTTACCTTCATGTACCAATCTTTCAGTCGCATCAAAGATTTTTACGCTTCGCGGTGGGGCAGCGACACTTCCAATTCAGGGCGCTCCCCTTCGGGCTGGCCACGGCCCCCCGGGTATTCACGAAGATCCTAGCCCCAGTTCTGGCCAATTTAAGGATCCAAGGGGTCACAGTCCTAGCATACTTGGACGACCTTTTAATCATAGATCACTCACGGCCGGGTCTGCAAAAGGCAGTAAACCTCACGGTTCGGTACCTCGAAGAATTCGGCTGGGTCCTAAACCGGGGAAAGTCAGCGTTCCAGCCTACAAAGCAGTTGGAATACCTCGGCATGAGGTTAGACACAGAACAGCAAAGGTTGTTCCTGCCCCTGGTAAAGATCGAGGCTATCAAGGGGTTGGTTCAGTTGGTTCTAAACAAGAAAAAACCAACTATTCGCCTGTGTATGCGAGTACTAGGCAAGCTAGTGGCCACGTTCGAGGCAGTACCATACGCTCAGATCCACACTCGCGTCCTACAGGCAGCCATTCTAGCAGCCTGGGGCAAGAGGGCACATGCCTTAGAGTCCCCTTTGACGCTATCATCAAGGGTCCGACAAAGCCTGGCCTGGTGGTTGAACCCCCAGAATCTTCTAAAGGGAAAATCCTTCAGCCCTGTTGTCTGGAAGGTAGTTACCACAGACGCCAGCCTGGCAGGCTGGGGGGCGGTCTTCGAGGGGTTCTCTCGCCAGGGAACTTGGGTGAAAGCAGAGAGGCAGCTCCCCATCAATATCTTGGAGATCAGAGCTGCTCGCCTAGCCCTTCTGGCATGGACCTCCAGATTAAAGGGGTTCCCGGTGAGAATCCAGTCAGACAATGCCACGGCGGTGGCATACATAAACCACCAAGGGGGAACCAGGAGTCGGGCCGCTCAGAGGGAGGTGAGCTTGATTTTTCAGTGGGCAGAGGTTCATGTACCCTGCATTTCGGCGATATTCATTCCCGGAGTGGACAACCTGCAGGCAGACTTCTTAAGTCGCCAGAGTCTGTTGCCAGGGGAGTGGTCTCTGCATCCCCAGGTCTTTCAGACAATCTGCCAGAGGTGGGGAATGCCAGACGTAGATATAATGGCATCCAGGTTCAACAAGAAACTAGACAGGTTCGTGTCTCGAGCGAGGGATCCTATGGCCTGCGGAACCGATGCGTTGGTTTGCCCTTGGCATCAATTCAAACTTCTATATGCATTCCCTCCGCTACAGTTACTCCCTCGCCTGTTGCGCAGGATCAGAGTGGAGCACAAGCCAGTCATTCTAGTAGCTCCGGCTTGGCCCCGGAGGACTTGGTACTCACTAGTCCTGAAGATGGCAGTGGGAGACCCTTGGACTCTTCCTCTACAACCAGACCTACTCTCACAAGGCCCGATCCTCCACCCTACATTACAGCGTCTAAATTTGACGGCCTGGAGGCTGAATCCCTGATTCTCAGGGGTAGAGGTCTGTCTAGGCAGGTAATTCCTACCCTGATTAGGGCTAGAAAGCCGGTCTCCAGGGTGATTTATTACAGGGTGTGGAGGAACTACGTAGGCTGGTGTGAATCCAAAAGATGGAATTCCCGCAAATATACTATTGATAGGGTGTTAAGTTTTCTCCAGCTAGGAGTGGATAAAGGCCTGGCACTAAGCACAATCAAGGGACAGATCTCAGCTCTGTCAGTGTGGTTTCAGAGGCCGCTGGCCACCCACTCGCTGGTAAAGACCTTCTTACAGGGGGTCTTGCGTATTAATCCTCCTGTCAAGTCACCAATGTGTCCATGGGACTTAAATCTTGTCCTGTCCACTCTACAGAAACAACCCTTTGAGCCGTTGGCTGAGATTCCTTTAGTCTTACTGACAAGAAAGTTGGTTTTCTTGGTCGCCATAGTTTCGGCCAGGAGAGTGTCAGAATTAGCAGCCTTATCGTGTAAGGAACCATATCTCGTTCTGCATAAGGACAGGGCAGTTCTCCGGCCCCATCCTTCCTTTCTACCAAAGGTTATATACAAATTTCACTTGAACCAGGATTTGGTACTTCCATCCTTCTTTCCAAAACCCACATCTAGAAAGGAGGGGTTGCTGCATACCTTGGATATTGTCCGGGCCATGAAGGCCTATCTTAAAGCTACAGAAAAGATCCGGAAGACAGATGTGTTATTCGTTCTACCAGATGGCCCCAAGAAGGGGCAGGCAGCTGGAAAATCCACCATCTCGAGATGGATTAGACAATTAATCATTCAAGCCTACGGTTTGAAGAGGTTGCCTCCTCCTTTGTCGGTAAAGGCCCATTCTACCAGGGCCATGGGCGCCTCCAGGGCAGCACACCATCAGATCTCTATGGCTCAGATATGCAAGGCAGCGACGTGGTCATCAGTCCACACGTTTGCAAAGTTTTATCAACTAGACGTGAGAAGGAATGCAGATTCTGCCTTTGGACAGGCAGTACTACAGGCTGCAGTTTGAGATCCTCGGGATCAGAAGCACCCTTGGTTATAAAAAGAAAAAAAAAAAAAGAAAAAGTTTTTTCTTGACTAAGTTGGAATTATTATTATTATTTGAGTTTACCTCTAAATTGAATCCTTCTTTGGAAGATGTCTCCCTCCCCTCATTAAAGCATTGCTTTCGGACATCCCATATAGTAATGAATATGCCGCTCTGTGTCCCGTGATGTACGAGAAAGAAAAAGGGATTTTTAAATACAGCTTACCTGTAAAATCCTTTTCTTGGAGTACATCACGGGACACAGAGCTCCCACCCCTCTTTTGGGTGACCATTTTGGGAGGCATACTGCTTGCTACAAAACTGAGGGACTCCCTCTAGGGGAGGGGGTTATATAGGGAGGGGACTTCCTGTTTGAGATTGCCAGTGTCCACACCTGAAGGTACTCCATATAACCCATATAGTAATGAATATGCCGCTCTGTGTCCCGTGATGTACTCCAAGAAAAGGATTTTACAGGTAAGCTGTATTTAAAAATCCCTTTATTGCATACTTGGCTAAATTTAAATGTGATTGACAGTTTTTTTGTTATTATTAACAAATTAATTTGTTAGCATGCTGTTTATACAGACATAGGTGCAACAACCATTCTCAGGCCTGCAGAAAGAGCTGGATCTCAGACGCGTAGCCTAATCTCCCAGCCTGATCCCCCACTAGCCAAGCACAGCTACCTTTTGTCCTGTGATGTCATTCCTCCCACGCTGGTTTGCTTCCTGTTTTGCTTCCTGACGGCCACAGGATGCTCTGAGGACTTTGAAATCACTCCTACAGACCCAGTGGACAGTGCTGAATCCAAAGGATGCTGTGGCATGGTCCCCTCCCTTTCCTGCCTTTGATTAACCCTTTGATGAGCCTTTTATAGTACATCATTTTGCAAGTGTTTCTTAAACCTTGTGCTATTAAATGAATTTTAGCCTCTACACTTAGGTGGCACTTCCCTTCTCTTCTTCTTTTTTTTGCACAATACTGAAGATTTTCATGAACAAGTGAACATCTTCTCACTTTTTTGGACTTTATGAAATGGGACTTTATTTATTTAATAATATTAACAGATGTATGAATCTTGGAGATATTATTTCTGTCACATATTGGATTTATTATTTTCTTTTATTCTGTTATTGATTTTTATTTAGCACCACACTATATATATATATATATATATATATATATATATATATATATATATATATATATATGTATATATATATATATATATATATATATATATATATATATATATATATAATTTTATGTATTGTGTGCATAGTGTGTTGTTCCCTCTTGTGAAATTACATGGTTATAATGTTATCTTTTGTCTATGTTCCTGTTGTTTTCCAATAAAGCAAAAGGGGCTCCTGCGTTATCTTTCCTTGTAGGAGTCATATCTGCAGTAACTTTCCAACAAGTTTCCATTGTAGCCTGTTGCCACCCATGTACCAAATACTGCTTGTCTCTCATTGCCAGAAACAACCATCCCCACCCTTTCTAAGTATGACCATCGACATACTTAATGACCATGTAAATTGTTGTTGGAGGAACACAAAAGTGGACTTTATAGGCACTAATCGTTGAAAAGGGTTATTTTATTGATACAATCCCATACGCGGGTTATTGAATCAACAATAAAAAAGATACATTTATAAAATACATTAAAAACAGAAAAATAAATTATCACAAAAATTGCAATAGTTTACAGAACATTTCAACCAAAAACCGGTCCAAAAGAGACATCAGAGTTAATGATGGCTAACATGTGTATGTGTATTCAAAGAAACCAGCTCTACATGTTTCGCTGGTGTACGCTTCATTGGGAGCTATTGGTATTTCTAAAATAAAGACAGGTTGTTATTGATTTTTACAGATTCATTAATATACAGTCAGATATTTACAAAAGCAAACAAGATCATTAGAAGCAGAATAGCACATGTGCAATAAAGCACCATAGAGAACATGCAATTGTGACCACGGTTACAGAGAACAAATTACCAATAGGACAGCGCGCTGTGGGGACCATGGAAAGGAAATGCTGGGACACACCAGGTGGGAAGCAATATAATAAAGTAAGTGGGTTCATGCAGCAGCAGAGAAGCACTAAAATAGTACGTTCGAGTGATGCAGAGAGTCCCCAAAGTAGTGTGACAATATTATTAGGTTGTTGGGGTGTGTCAAGGAACAGAGGTAGCATGATAAAAAGTAGTCGAAATAATTAAAGAGGAAGGGAAATCGCAAAAAGATATACGTATAGATATATGTATGGTAAATAAGCCTACCATCCACGATAATGGATAAGGTTCAATATTGAACTTGGTAGAAGAGATTGATTCTAGTCAATTGGGTGTATGTTACATGTAACAGGCGGTCCTAGTAATGGAGGCAAATAGGAGTATATCTAGTAAAAAGATAATTCCAAGGGGAAAAAGTTTATTAGTAGTCCGTTAGGTAGGGCTCATAAAAGATATATATAAAGCAAGAGTAGTGAGGTTAAAGTGAAAAAAAATAGGTATATAGGTATCAAAGGACATGATACATACCTAAAGTAGTCCAGTTCACCTACTGGAATGGGTAAAAATCTCATGCTAGTTATGTATACTGATATGGACAGGCTAATGTATTAGGAATGAAAGTATGGCACATCAAAGAACATGATACATACCTAAAGTAGTCCGTTAGGTAGGGCTCATAAAAGATATATATAAAGCAAGAGTAGTGAGGTTAAAGTGAAAAAAATAGGTATATAGGTATCAAAGGACATGATACATACCTAAAGTAGTCCAGTTCACCTACTGGAATGGGTAAAAATCTCATGCTGGATATCTATACTGATATGGACTGGCTAATGTGTTAGGAATGAAAGGATGGCACATCATTTGATGAAATGAAAATTATCCACCTACAGAGAGCTGAATTCAAAGAAACCCCAAAAATCAAAGTGAAAAAATTATGCAGCAAGCTAGTCCATTTTGCAGAAATGTCAGTGCAACAACTCAAAATGGTCTTCAGTAGTTTGTATGGCCCCCAATTGCTTGTATGCATGCCTGACAACATCAGGGAATGCTCCTAATGAGACAACAGATGGTGTCCTGGGGTATTTTCTTCTAGATCTGGACCAGAGCATCACTGAGTTTCTGAACAGACTGAGGTACAACCTGGCGGCACCAGATGGACCGAAACATAATGTCCCAGAGGTGTTCTTTTGAATTTAGGTCAGGTGAGTGTGGGGCCCATTCAATTGTATACATTTTTTCATCCTCCAGGAACTGGCTGCATGCTCTCGTCACATGAGGCCTGGCATTGTCGTGCACCAGGAGGAACCCAGGGCCCACTGCACCAGCGTAGGGTCTGTATAGCCTGTAGAGGTCTGTGTGTCCCTCCATGGATATGCCTTCCCAGACCATCACTGACCCACCACCAAACTGGTCATGCTGAAGGATGTTACATGCAGCATAAAGTTCTCCATGGCTTCTCCAAACCCTTTCACGTCTGTCATATATGCTCAGGGTGAACCTGCTCTCATCTGTGAAAAGCATAGGGCGCCAGTGGCGGACCTGCCAATTCTGGTGTTCAATGGAAAATGGCAATCAAGCTCCACAGTTTCTGGCAGTGAGCACAGAGCACACCAGAGGACGTCTGGCCCTCAGGCCACCCCTATGAAGTCCGTTTATGATTGTTTTGTCAGAGACATTCACACTAGTGGCCTGCTGGAGGTCATTTTGTAGGGCTCTGGCAGTGCTCATCCTGTTCCTCCTTGCACAAAGGAGCAGAAACTGGTCCTGCTGATGGGTTAAGGATAGGGCTGCAACCAACGATTATTTTCATAATCAATTAGTTGGGCGATTATTGCTTTGATGAATCGATTAATTGGTTAATAACGTAAACAAAAACGAAAAAAATAATTTTGCGGTGATTTGCATTTTTTTTGGCCAATTTGTTGTTGGACAGATTAAAAAACACAAACACATTAACAAAAAACACATTACATACTTTTCTGCCGCTTCTCCATTGAAGTATATTGAATCAAAAAAACAAAGTAGCACCATTTAATGGTAAAAAAAAGTCCTTGCTCTTTCCAAATAGGCAGCAGCTGGAAAAAAAAAACATGGATGTGAACGTGTCCCATAGGAAAACATGTAAATGAACTGTAGTGTGTTTCTGCAAAAAGCACCAAAAAACAGAGGTGTGACCCCGCCTGAGATGTTTAGTAACATAATGGGGTTAAAAAAAAACTAAAATTAGTACAAAAAGAGCAAATAATTGCTACTGTAAGGGGTTAATTTTTTACTGTTGGACAGTGAAAGTAATATTTACAGTAGTGATTTGCTCTTTTTGTACTATAAAGGGCCAATTTTAGTTTTTTTTTTAACGCCATTATGTTACTGGCGGATTAACTTCTTGCCGACCAGCCGCCGCAGTTATACGGCGGCAGGTCGGCTCTGCTGGGCGAGATCACATAGGTATACGTCATCTCGCCGTTCAACCAATAGGCAAGCTCTGTATAACCATAGTGAAATTACATGGATTGAATTATGGCCAGTACCTGCTGAACCGGCTGAATTTTGATCCATGTTAGGCTGGCTTAAGTGTAGGTGTGAGATTGGAGTGTACTTTTATGATTTCTTTCCAAGGCTACACTTTAATACTGGCAAATATTATAAAACAGTGACAGTGTATGTTATGTTGCTAATAAACATTTATACCTGCTTTAATGTATTATAATAAATGGACATGCATTTTAAAAGAAAAATACAATATATAATACAGATTTGCTAAAGTGGTTTGAAAATTCAGAGCTTAATAAATAGATGCTCATGCTTATCAAGGTTATAGCTCACAAGTCTAGCAGCAATAAAACGGAATAATCTATAGCAGAACTATTTAAGGACACATAATTAAAGTAATAGGCAGCAGAGTGGCTTTGCGTTTAGGAATCTCACCTTTCTGTGCTGAGGTTCTCTGTTTGATACTGCAACAAAGCCCAGACAACAATAGTGCACAAAACAATAGGGTTTATATTTTAATGGTGCTAATTATTGTGATAATAATCACCAACATAGTCAAGGCAAAGTAACAGTATGTGTGTCAACATGTAATGTTCAATCAAATAACGATTTCAAAATTGAATTCCGTAATATAACAATTCATATGGTAACAATTAAATGTTGCATGCATGATTCAACTTGATTAAAGCAAATTAATTGGGGAAAAGCCCATTTAATTATCAAGAGGAATATTTATAACCAAATAATTTCAGTTCAAAGTTGGCAAAATATAACATTATACCTAGCAGTCAAAATAATAACAGCATAAAAAAATGTATGCTGTCAGTTTATGAGTGGCTTACATATTAGAGCAAGACAATATAACAAATAGAGCATACATAATGAAACATTGGGGGTTATTTACGAAAGGCAAATCCACTTTGTGCTACAAATGCAAAGTGCACTGAAAGTGGACTTGGAAGTGCAGTCGCTGTAACTCTGAGGAGAAATCTGAAATGAGGGGAAGCTCTGCTCATTTTTTTTTATCCAATCATGTGCAAGCTAAAATGCTGTTTTTTTTTTATTTTCCTTTCATGTCTCCCCTCGGATCTACAGCAACTGCAATTCCAAGTGTATTTCCAGTGCAGTTTCAAGTAAATAACCCCCAATGCACATATATGTGCCAGCAAAAGATATATAGAAAGATGACACATAACAACCACATTAATAGGATCTGAATAGACTAGGAATGGAGAAATGGCTTGGTCATGTTAGGTTCTAAATGAGCTTAATTTTTGGTAGTCTGCACTGGCATATAGGACAGAAATACAGTAAGGTTCTTGAAAGTCAAAAATGCCTCATTGCTGTGGATGTTGTTGAGTCCTTGGAAATAATGAAAAGTAACCTTGGGCATAGTTTGGTTTACAGGAAGTTCAATGAACCTATGTATAAATCCAATAGATTCAAACATAGCACCATAAATAATTAAAATCTATGCTGAGACAAAAAGTACTTTTTCTGGACTTTTTTTAAGGCCAATTTAAAAGCTTTTGTTATTAAAATCACAAGGGTTGCTGTGATTTTTCATAGGATTAATGTACTAAGACAGAAATTGAAAAATAAATAAATACTGGGGTAGATAGTTTTTTTGATGCGGCTTCAACAGAGGTATTTAGCTGGTTTATAAATGAAGGGGCAGGGATGGTGGTTGATGTCACTAACCAAACATGGCCAAAACCATTGCTATTCCAAATATGCAATATTACTTTGAACAAACCTGAACCTCATCCCTAATTTAAACATACTGGGGGGAGATTTACTAAAACAGGTGCAGACAGAATCTGGTGCCCGTGCATAGTAAACAATCAGCTTTTAGGTTTTAGGGTCCTTTCACACTAGCGGACCGTTCGTCCGCTCATTACAAGTCCGTTTACGGACTTGTAATGGGCCCCTATGGGAGCGGATCCGTTAGCGGATGATGCATCCGCTAACGTCCGCCAGATCCGCATCCGTTTTTGCGGACGGAAGAATGTCCTTTTTTTCTTCCGTCTGGCCAAACGGATCGGATGCAAACAGACAGACGGTCCGTTTCCATCCGACTCCCCATAGGGGAGAGCGGAGGAGAGACAGGGCGGTCCCTGCACAGTGTGTGGGGACCGCCCCGTCCGCCGACAGCTGAGCGGAGACCCCCCGCTGAGCTGAAAAACGGACCGCTCCGTGTGTAAGGAGCCTTATAGTCAATGCCCAATTAAACAAGCTGGAATTATAAGCTGATTGGTTACTATGCACAGCTGCACCAGATTGTGTGCGCACGCCAGTTTTAGTAAATCTCCCCCACTATGTAAGTCAGAAACCAGGAATGGAAATAAATGGAATTGTAAGTTACCCAAATAATGTTTATTTAAGGTTCTAAAACGTATTCATAGGTCAGTGTGAATAGATGTCTGAACCTGTGTTTTGTTTTTGTTTTTTAACCACTTCAATACAGTGCACTTAAACCCCCTTCTTACCCAGACCAATTTTCAGCTTTTGGTGCTCTCACACTTTGAATGACAATTACTCATGAAACACTTTACCCAAATAAAATTTGCGTCCTTTTTTTCACACAAATAGAGCTTTCTTTTGGTGGTATTTAATAATTTGTGTTTATTTTTTATTTTTTGCGCTATAAATAAAAAAAGACGGTAAATTTTGTGAAAAAATTGCCCTTTTATTTGTTTCTGTCATAAAATTTAGCAAATTAGTAATGTTTCTTCATAAATTTTGGCCAAAATTTATACTGCTACATATCTTTGGTAAAAATTGGTGTGTATTATTTGGTCTTTGTGAAAGTTATAGAGTCTACAAACTATGGTGCCAATCCCTAAAAATTGATCAATCTGATCACACTTGAAGTACTGACGGCCTACCTAATTTCTTGAGATACTAACAAGTCAGAAAAGTACAAATACCCCCCAAATGACCCCTTTTTAGAAAGTAGACATTAGAAGGTATTAAACAAGTAGCATGGTGAGTTTTTTTAAGTTGTAATTTTTTCCCACAATTCTTTGCAAAATGATTTTTTTTTTTGACAAAATGTCATATTAACTGGTTATTTCTCTCACAGAACATATGCATACAACAATTTACACCCCAAAATACATTCTGCTGCTCCTCCTGAGTATGGGGATACCAAATGTGTGGGACTTTTACACAGCCTGGCCACATACAAAGCCCCAACATTGAAGTAGCGCCATCAGGCAATCTACGAGCATAAATTGCACATCTCATTTCTCAACCACCTATTACATCTTTGAAGGCCCAGGAGCACCAGGACAATGTAATTGCCCACAAAATGACCCCATTTTGGAAATCAGACACCCCAACGTATAATCTATGAGGCATAATGAGTCTTTTGAGCGGTTATTTTTTTTCCAGAAGTTTTTGGAAAACGTGGAAAAAAATGAAAACGCATTTTTTTTACACAAAGTTGTCCATTTATAAGATATTTCGAACACATAGCAAATGCATAGCAAAAATGACACCCCAAAATACATTCTGCTACTCCTCCTGAGTATGGGGATAACAAATGTGTGGGACTTTTACACAGCCTGCCCACATACAAAGGCCCAACATCGAAGTAGCGCCATCAGGCGATCTACGGGCATAAATTGCACATCTCATTTCTCAACCACCTATTGCAATTTTGAAGGCCCTGGAGCACCAGGAAAATGGAATTGACCACAAAATGACCCCATTTTGGAAAGCAGACACCCCAACGTATAATCTATGAGGCATAATGAGTCTTTTGAGCGGTTATTTTTTTTCCGTTGAAGCATTTTTTTTACACAAAGTTGTCCATTTATAAGATATTTCGAACACATAGCAAATGCATAGCAAAAATGACACCCCAAAATACATTCTGCTACTCCTCCTGAGTATGGGGATAACGAATGTGTGGGACTTTTACACAGCCTGCCCACATACAAAGGCCCAACATTTAGCGCCATCAGGCGATCTACGGGCATAAATTGCACATCTCATTTCTCAACCACCTATTGCAATTTTGTGGAGCATGGAATTGACCACAAAATGACCCCATTTTGGAAAGCAGACACCCCAACGTATAATCTATGAGGCATAATGAGTCAGCGGTTATTTTTTTTCCAGAAGTTTTGGGAATACAAAAGAAATAGTTGTACATTTATAAGATATTTCCAACACATAGCAAATGCATAGCAAAAATTACACCCTAAAATACATTCTGCTACTCGTTCTGAGTATGGGGATACCACATGTGTGAGACTTTTACACAGCTTTGCCACATACAGATGCCCAACATCCAAGTAGCACCATCAGGCGTTCTAGGAGCATACATTACATATATCATTTCCTGGCAACCTATCATTTTTGAAGGCTCTTCATATTTCTAGTTCACAGAAAAAAGAGGGGTGTTCCGGCGCTCATAGTGACTGGAAGCCTGGGAAACGACAATAGTACTGGTAACTAGAACTGTACCTATGAAAAAGGGTCTCACTGATGGGTATATTATGAGGAGGCAGCCTTCCTGTAGAGGGTGTCCATGACCTCTGTAAATATTTGGAAAAAGAAAGAGGGGGTGGAGGCGCCAACTCAAAAAAATAAAAAATGATCTTAAAAACAGCAGTCTACTTAAAATGTGAGTATAGGTGTGTACTCACAGGTTCGCTGATAAGTGTGGTGCCAGGTGTAAAAGGAGAGCATGTCCAATAGATGGGTACTATCTCTGATATAGGTGGGGAGGTTTTGTGCAAGGGGTTGAAGGAACCTATCAATATACATGGAGAAACCACTGGTGATACTGTCCATGGCAGCTACTATCGGACGACCTGGGGGTTTGGAAAGATCTTTGTGTATCTTGGGTAACTGGTAAAAATAGGGGGTTTTTCGGAAGCCCTTGACCAAAAAGGAAAATTCGGCTTTGGAAATAATATCATCTTTTAGGGCTTTGTTGGCTAAGATGGTAGCTTTTGTGGTGAATTCTGGTAATGGATCATGGTTAGGTCTAGAATAAGTATCAGTGTCAGATAATAATCTAAGGGATTCTGCTATGTAGTCACAGTGGTCTTGCACCACAATGCCACCTCCCTTGTCCGCTGCCTTTATAATAATATTGTGATTCTTGGTAAGTTCATCAAGGGCTTTTTGTTCTGCTCTTGGATCATGGTTAAGGAATTATCAGTGTCAGATAATTTTTCTGCTATTTTGGTCTTGCATTTTGTCCGCTGCCTTTATAATAATATTGTGATTCTTGAAGTTCATGGGCTTTTTGTTCTGCTCTTGTGAGGTTGGATTTTTTATTTTTATTTTCATTTGGGACTGATTTGCACATATCAATAAGATCAGTATACATGACTTGGTAAAATGTTTGTAAGTAAGGACCCTTTTTATGTACTGGGTTAAAAATAGACTTAGGTTTGAATTTACTATGCTGAATGGGCGGAGAAGTTTGACAGTGTTGGGTGAATAGCTCCATGTCGATAAAGGGATTATCGGCATATGACTCATCCGGATCAACAATGACGGATGAGTCAATAGCTGCCCCGGAAGTATCACAATAAGTGGGTGCTACAGTATCGTTTGGGCATGGGGAATTAGGAAAGGATTTTATATTGAAAAACCTTTTAACTGTCAGGTCTCTAATAAATTTATTAAGATCTTTAAAAAGGGTAAACGGGTTTGGGTGGATGGTGTGTGGATAGATTAAAAATCTTTATACTTTCCGCATTTTTCCTTTTAGGTATTCCTCTACCCCCTCTTCTTCCTCTCCTGCGTGTTTTCTTTTTATACTGCAGGATGGGGGGGGGTTGGCACTTCTATTCAATTTCTAACACATAGCATGTACATACCAAGAATTACAATCCAAAATAAATTCTATTGTGGAAAGGGTAAAAAAAAAGTATTACCTGTGCTTTTAGTAGTGTCCACAGAAGAGAGCACTGGTCCAGGCAGCAGTCAGGGATGTGCTTAGCGACAGCTATAGTAAGTCTCCAGGCAGCATATTTTCATAGTCCAGGTAGCAGTAGTGTGCCTTGTTCATGCCGCAGACAAAGATGATGGCAGGCATGATGGCAGTAAGTCAGCAGCAGGCTGAGGGCTGCAATTGGGTAAGACATGTGCACAGGGGCACAGGGGTAGAGGCTTCGACCCACTCAAATCTCTATGAAGCCTCCGGACTCCAGACCCTAATCCGGAAATTACAAAACCCGGAGAAAACAAAAAAAAACGTTTTCTCCATCCGGAAAACCTATACTGGAGCCCCTCACATATGTGAGACCCCTGTGTACTACAATAGCAGGGCAACAGATCAGTACAAGTGGTAGGCAAAAGCATAGTCCATAAAACAGGCCAGGGTCAGTTCACGTGGAAGCAGTCCAAACGGTAAGCAGAGGAATAGTCAAAAAACAGGCCAGGGTCAGTTTACGTGGAAGCAGTCCAAGCGGTAGGCAAAAGCATAGTCCATAAAACAGGGCAGGGTCAATTTACGTGGAAGCTGTCCAAACGGTAGGCAGAGGCATAGTAAAAAAAACAGGCCAGGGTCAGTTTACGTGGAAGCAGTCCAATCGGTAGGCAAAAGCATAGTCCATAAAACAGGCCAGGGTCAATTTACGTTGAAGGCAGTAGCATGAAAATGGTCAGATGGGGGAAATGGTTAAAAATATAGGCTAGAATTTTAGGGATTCATGATAATTTTCGAAGCATTCTCCAATGCAAAGGCCAGGTTGGGAGGGACACCGGGGACAATGGTGGCTGGAATCTTTTCAAAATCCTCTTTTGCTGCAAACGCGACATTTTTTTTGCCGTCTTCGGCCTCCTTCGGTTGGTGGGATGTGGTACGGGTAGTGCCGTCCATGAAGTCGGCTAACGACATCAGAGCAAAGGATTTCTGAGGGGGGTGTTTGTGGATAGATGAGGGACGTGACTATTTCTTCTGTGAATTGTAGAAAGCGGGCAGGGTTTTCAGTGGATTTGGAGTAGACTACATAAGAATTATAAATGGCCAAACGGATAAGATAAATTGCTACCTTCTTGTACCAGAATCGGGACCTCCTTATTGATAAATAGGGCTGAATCATTTGATCATTGAAATCCACCCCCCCCCCCATGTAAAGATTGTAATCTTGGACACATGTCGGCTTTTCAATGGGACCTCGTCTTCGTTGAACAACAACTGCAGTGTCATTGTGAATGGTGGACATCATGTGCACGTCTCTGTTATCCTTCCACCTCAAGGCCAGCACTTCGTTGCACCTCACTGTTGCTCTTTCCCCCCTATGCAGCTTTTTGTTTACAATAGATTGTGGGAAGCCCTTCCTATTTTTTCTGAAGGTTCCGCAGGCCAGTGTTTTTTCAATATATAGGTGTCGGAAAAGGGGCAGGCTTGTATAAAAATTATCTAGATAAAGATGATATCCTTTTCTCAGGAGTGGGTAAGTCAGGTCCCATACTATTTTTCCGGCTGTGCCTATGTAGGCCGGGCACTCAGGGGGCTGGAGCTGGGAATCTTTTTCTTCATATATGCAAAACGCATACAGATATCCCGTGGCTCTCTCACAAAGTTTGTAAAATTTTACTCCATATTTAGCCTTTTTACTAGGAATGTACTGCTTTATTCCTAGACGGCCACAAAAGGGTACCAGGCACTCATCCACACATATATGTTTCTCGGGGACATAGATTTCATCAAGTTGATGGGAAAGGAAATTTATCAGGGGCGAATCTTGTACAACTTATCGTAATCTGGATGATTACGGGGAGGGCACTGGGTATTGTCATTGATATGAAAGAATCTCATAATCATCTCGTATCAGGACCTGGACATTTTGGCAGAATACATGGGCTGGTGGTAGATGGGTTTGGTGGACCAATAGGAATGTCCTTGATTTTTTTTTGTTAAGCCCCATGTTTATGGTGAGGCCAAGAAACAATTTGAACTCCTCCAAATTTACATCTCTCTACTCAAATGGACGGGCATAAGAGGATTGGGGGTTGTTGGCAATATACTGCTGGGCATACAAATTTGTCTGGTCGATAATAAACTGCAAAAAAGTGTTGGGCAAAAAGAGATGAAGGAAATCAATTTCTGAGAAATATTGGGTATTGGCCTGCACACCTGGCTGTGCTGTGAAAGGGGGAATAATTGTTGATCCCGATCCGGAAGGCAGCCATGTTGGGTTGGCAAGAACATCTGGTACGAATGTAGTGGCCCTGGCTCCTGGGGGACGTGACACTCCAGTAGTTGGGGGGGTTGAATTTATTGTGCTGGTACTTAGGCATGATGTGGCAGCACTGGTACTGGGCCTGGGCATTTGTTTGCGAGGGATTTCGCTGGCGGCATCGCTGGTACTGGGCCTATTGCTGGCGGTATCGCTGGTTACATAGTTACATAGTTACATAGTTACATAGTTAGTCAGGTTGAAAAAAGTCCATCCAGTTCAACCATAAAAAAATAAAAATTAACAAACAAAATAAAACATAGTACATCCCATACACCCAACCTTATACCCACAGTTGATCCAGAGGAAGGCAAAAAACCCCAGCAGAGCGATGATCCAATTTTCTACCGGAGGGGAAAAAAATTCCTTCCTGATCCCCCAAAAGGCAATCGGATTTACCCCGGATCAACTTTACCTACAGAACTTAGTACTCGGTTATATTATGTGTATTTAGGAAAGAATCCAGGCCCTTCTTAAAGCAATCTACTGAGCTGGCCAGAACCACCTCTGGAGGGAGTCTGTTCCACATTTTCACAGCTCTTACTGTGAAGAAACTTTTCCGTATTTGGAGGTGAAATCTCTTTTCCTCCAGACGTAAAGAGTGCTACCTTGTCCTCAGCGTTGACCTTAAAGTGAATAACTCAACACCAAGTTCACTATATGGACCTCTTATATATTTGTACATGTTGATCATATCCCCCCTTATTCTCCTCTTCTCAAGAGTGAATAAATTCAGTTTTTCTAATCTTTCCTCATAGCTGAGCTCCTCCATGCCTCTTATCAGTTTAGTTGCCCTTCTCTGCACTTTCTCCAGTTCTCCGATATCCTTTTTGAGAACTGGTGCCCAAAACTGGACTGCATATTCCAGATGAGGTCTTACTAATGATTTGTACAGGGGCAAAATTATATCTCTCTCTCTGGAGTCCATACCTCTCTTAATACAAGAAAGGACTTTGCTTGCTTTGGAAACCGCAGCTTGGCATTGCATGCCATTATTGAGCTTATGATCAACTAAAACCCCCAGATCCTTCTCCACTACAGATCCCCCCAGTTGAACTCCCCCTAGCATGTATGATGCATGCATATTCTTAGCCCCCAAGTGCATAACTTTACATTTAACAACATTAAACCTCATCTGCCACATAGTCGCCCAATTAGACAGAGCATTGAGGTCGGCTTGTAAATTGGAGACATCCTGTAAGGACGTTATTCAATATCATTTATAAATATATTGAAAAGTAAGGGACCCAACACTGAACCTTGTGGTACACCGCTGATAACCTTGGACCATTCAGAGTAAGAATCATTAACCACAACTCTCTGAATTCTGTCTTTTAGCCAGTTTTCTATCCATTTACAAACTGATATATCTAATCCTGTAGACCTTACCTTACACATGAGCCGTGTGTGGGGAACTGTATCGAACGCTTTTGCAAAATCCAAGTATACCACGTATGGTTCTGGGCCTATTGCTGGCGGCAGAGCTGGTACTGGGCCTATTGCTGGTGGCAGCACTGGTACTGGGCCTGTTGCTGGCGGCAGCGCTGGTACTGGGCCTATTGCTGGCGGCAGCGCTGGTACTGGGCCTATTGCTGGTGGCAGCGCTGGTACTGGGACTAGGTATATATTCCTGGTTGCTGGCGGCTGCCTGGTTTTCAGATTCCAGTGCCCTTTTAGGAGGGACCCATTCTTCATCCGAATCATTGCTGTAGTCAATCGGTTCAAATTCCGAACTTGATTCGGAATCAGAAATGGAATCTGATGAGAGCTCCCCGGTGCTCTCATCGGTCATTGAGAGGATCTGGAACGCCTCCTGGCCAGAATACCATTTTTTGGACATTTTGGCTGTGTGGCAGGTAGCTGTATATGATGGGTGACAGATAGGTGGCAGGTGACTGTAACTGATGAGTTGTGCGATGGGTGGCAGGTGATGTTCACTGATGGGTTGTGCGATGGGTGGCAGTTGATGTTCACTGATGGGTGATGGTGTGACGGGAGATGGTCACTGATGGGTGACAGACGATGGTCACTGATGGGTGACAGGCCACGGACGGTGACAGGTGATGGTCACAGATGGGTGACAGGCGATGGTCACTGATGGGTGACAGGCCACAGATGGTGACGGGTGATGGTCACAGATGGGTGACAGGCGATGGTCACTGATGGGTGACAGGCCACGGACGGTGACGGGTGATGGTCACTGATGGGTGCACCGCTGATGGTCACTGATGGGTGACGGGTGATACGGCAGGTCACTAATGGGTGACGGGTGACAGGGCAGGTCACTGATGGGTAACGGGTAACAGGGCAGGTCACTGATGAATGAATGAATGAAAACTTATATAGCGCGGCACATGCAAAGTAAATCGCCTCTGGGCGCTTGTTGTTCCTGTCTCCTTTGAAATCAAAAGAGATGAGTCTTGATCTTTCTCCTGAAGGCTAAGTGGTTCTCCTCCAACCGAATGCTGGTTGGTAAAGCGTTCCATAGTCTGGGACCTTGGACCGCGAATCTTCTTTCTCCTTTGGACTTGCAGAACGCGATTGGGGTTATGAGCATTTATTTTTTCGCATAGATAATGGGGAGCATTCCCATGAATACATCTATGCTTTAAAGGTGATTCTGTCTTTTACTGGTAACCAATGAAGGGATCTCAGTGAAGGTGAGATTGATTCCCAGGGTTTTTTCCCAGTCACAAGTCTAGCGGCCGTATTTTGAACGACTTGAAGACGAGCGATTTTGAACTTGGGGAGTCCGAGGTAAAGGGCATTTGCATAGTCCAATCTTGAGTTTACAATTGCTCCCACCACGACTGCTATGTCTTCTTTGGGGTTGAAAGGAGTAAGTCTGCGTAGTAGGCGCAGCAGATGGTGAGATCCGCTGACTACTGACCCTATTTGTGCATCCATTGTCATGTAGGAGTCAAAGATGACCCCAAGACTTTTGACTTAGGCGCTAGGGGTGATGATTTTACCCAGAATGGGCGGGGGGGTCCAAGTTGTTGTAGATTGATTCATACGCTTGGCGTGAAACAGAAGAAGTTCTGTTTTCGCTCCGTTGAGTTTAAGATAACTCTTTGTCATCCAGTACTCTATCAAAGAGAGGCATGTCTCTAGATTGAGGTGGTGATCCTTTTTATTGAAAATGCGGAAATACAGTTGTGTGTCGTCTGCATATGAATGATAAAGCAGTTTTTGGCTGCTGATGATTTCAAAAAGAGGACGAAGATAGATGTTGAATAACATCGGCGACAGGGGGGATCCTTGAGTGACTCCGCGCGATAATGTGCGTTTTTCAGAAGTGAAGGGTCCCAGCTTCACTATTTGCGATCGGTTTTCCAAAAAAGAGGAGAACCAAGATAGATCGCCTTCTGCGACTTTGGCTACTTTAGCCAGCCGAGTCAATAAAAGCTTGTGGTCTACTGTGCCGAAGGCTGCGCTTAGGTCCAGCAGAACCAGAAGACAAGATTCTCCTTCATCTGCGGCCTTGAGAACGTCGTCCCATATCTTGAGCAATGCTGTTTCCGTCCCGTGTCCGGGGCGGAATCCCGATTGAAATGGATCAAGTAGGTTGTGGGTATCTAGATGCTGTTGCAGCTGTTGTACCACTACTTTCTCCATTACCTTGGAGAGAACATTTAGGCCTGTTATGGGGCGCCGGTGGAGTGGGTCCTTAGGATCCAGGGTGGGTTTCTTCAAGATGGTTTGAATTATGCCCTCCTTCAACTAGGAGGGCACCATGCCCTCCCTGAAAGATTGGTAATAAGCTGCGTGATAGGAGGTGCCAGGATGTTGGCGCATTCCTTCAGCAGTTTGGTGGGGATGATATCATTAGGCGCAGTGCTGTTACGCAAAGTGCCGATGATATTTTTTGTGGTCTGAATAGAGATGGGTTCCAGCGTGAACTTACCTGGTTGTGGTGAATCACTGCAGGTGTTGTGTAAATAATTACGGGGGGGGGGGGCTGGGAGGGGAATTGTTTTGCTGAATGCTTTGCCGGATTCCCTCGATTTTATTAATGAAGTAATCTGATAATTCATTGCAAAATTCTTGTGTGTCCGAATTGGGGGCTTCAAGACATCCTGGATTCATGGTCTGAGTGACCAGCTTGAAGAGTTTGTGGGGGCGGTTAAGGGGGGTTTTGATAGCCTCTGAAAAATAATTTTTCTTGGCTTTGAAGATTTCCTTGTGGTATTTTCTTGTTGTTGCCTTGTAGATGGAGAGGTTCTCATCTGAAGAGCTTCTTTTCCAAGCGGCTTCCGCCCTTCTGCGCTCTTGCTTCAGTAACGCCAGCTGGTTGTTGAACCAGCTGGAGTTATTTTTTTGGGTGTGGGCTTTACGTTTCGGTGCTATTAAGTCAGCTGACTGTAATAGTGCTGTGTTTATGGCCTCCAGTGTTTCTTCAGCCGTTTGATGTGGCTGGATTGTTTTTATTATTTTCCTTAACGTGGCTTTGAAGAGTTGCGAGTGGAGCTTCTTCTGACATCTAGTCCAGTGTGTTCTCACTGGATTTGATGTTTTTGTTAAGGGGGGAATTCGGAAATAATGAATTTAATTGCATGGTGATCTGTCCATGGCAACGGTTCATTTTCCAATATTTTTTTTCAGATCTTGTCTGAAAATATGATCGATGGGTGATGGGTGACGGTGACAGGGCACGGTCACTGGTGGGTGATGGGTGACAGGGCAGGTACTGGTGGGTGGGTGACGGGTGACAGGGCAGGTCACAGATGGCAGTGACAGGGCACGGTCACTGGTGGGTATGACAGGGTGACTGGTGGGTGAGGTGCACTTTCTCTTTATGGGTGACTGTTGGTTGACTGGTAACAATTGGGGGGGCAAAGGGACAGGTGTGGTGCTTGCGCATACAGTACAGAACACAGATCTGTAACTCACTGCTTCTAGCTCTTCTCTCCTCACACTGGAAACAATGTGTGAGGGGAGAAGAGCTGGTAACAATTAGTTACAGCTCTTTGTTTAAACTTAGTGATCAGGCTGTGAATGGATCACAGCTGATCACGTGGTACACAGCCCTGACCAATGGCTGTGTAACACTGTCGGTGACGAGCAGTGTTCCCGGGAACACGCTGCCACCGATGGGCACGCGCGGCGCGATCGCGATCGCTCACACGCGCCGTGCACTTTGGGGGTGTTGCCATGCGTGATCAGCCGTGACTTCATCATGGCCGATCACGTGGTTAACACCGCATCCGCGCCGCTGTTCACCTCTGTCGGTAACAAGCGGTGTCTCAGTGACACACCGCTACCGACAGTATAGGGATGCGCACACGCGATCGCGCGCATACCCTATTCAAACGACTGCACGTCATATGACATGCAGTCAGGATATTGGAGTCCTTCCCCTGCCGTCATATGAGGGTGGGCGGTGGACAAGTGGTTAACATAGAAACATAGAAAAAATTACTATTCCATGGAGTCTGCCAGTTTTTTTTTTTTGTTTTTACTTTTTCATCTGAGTATAGATCTACTGTATGTTTGTCCCAAGCATGGTTAAAGTAATTTACTATTGACTGACTCACCACCTCTGCTGGGAATTTTTTCCAAGCATCCACTGCTCTTTCAGTAAAATAATACTTTCTAAGATTAGTTTTGAACTTTCCTCCAGTAATTATGAGGTCATGTCTCAGTGTTCTTGATTTTGGTTTTATATTTAAAAAACAACCCCCCTGAACCTTATTCACTCCCTTAATCTATTTAAATGTGTCCATTATGTCTCCCCTTTCCCTTCTTTTCTCCAGACTGTACATATTTTGTTCCAGAAGTCACTCTCGATCTGTTTTATCCCCCAAACCTTTCACCATTTGTGTTACCCGTCTCTGGACTCGTTCTATCTTATCAATATGTCTTTGTAAGTGAAGTCCCCATAACTGGACACAGTATTCTAAATGAGGTCTCACTAAAGAAGATCTATATAGGGGGATAAGAACCTGCTTCCTCTTGCTGGGGATACCTTTAGTGATGCATCCTAGAACTCTATTTGCTTTCCCCACTGCCTGGTTACACCGTTTGCTCATTTTGCAATCATCTGAAATAAGTACCCCCAAATCTTTTTTCCTCTGTAGTTCTGGCTTACATTGTACCCCCAATGTTGTACTCTCCCAAGGTATTATTTTCCCCTGGGGGCACTATTTGACATTTGGAAAATTTGAACTGCAGTTTACACTGCATAGACCAATCTTCCAGAAATGCCAAATCATGTTTTGAGGGGGAAAACAAGCCACTTTAAGCCCACATCTTTATCTCTAAACACTCATCAAGTCATTGACACATGCAGAAAACATTGACACATCACTGTCACAGAAAAAAAAGCATTTTGTTTGCATGGTGTGCATTGTTTATGTGCTAAAATAAATTATATTGGGCACTGACTTTTATAAGCAATAGAAAAAGCAAGAGTCACTATCATGGAAGCATATGGCTGAAATTCAACATGTGATAATCATTTTATTTAGTCCAAAAGATTCTCAGTCATTCAATAGTGTCATAAAACAGACTACACGTATTATTCTGTAACACTGTTTATATTGTTTAAGTAAAAAAAAAAGTAAAGGAGAAATCATACACATGAAACATTATTGAAATAAGGCTGTGATTCATCACTGCGAATGCAAAAGATAAAACACTTTTACAGTTATTATAAATGGCATACAAGTTTTTTTTGTAACTGTACAGTAAAGTCCAACCTTGTGAAAGACATTGACGTAGACAGTTGAATAGGAAAGCTTTCCAAAAGTGGATTTCTGGTTCAACATTCTTTTAATCCTGACTTCTGTACACAATCTCCTTATTGTAATTGGATTGAAGGATATTTCAGATCTGCAAAATCACTGATTCAGTACTCTTGCAATATGTGTACATGTAATTCCATGGTAAGCTAGCTAATCATAGAAACAAACCTTTAGCTAAACTCCAGGGAATTAAAAAAAATACATATGCAGTGGGGCACCCTAGGCACTGCAAGGGTTAAACGCTAGTTTTGTCTAGGATACTATTAGAAAGAAATTTGACTTACCTTATCCCTTTCTCCTGCAGGCTTCCCATGCTCTGTGACCTGTGAGGCCGCGTACACACGGCAGGGAATCTCGATGGGCAGAACACATCGTTCCGCCCGTCGAGGTTCCCTGCCGGCCGTCGAAATCGGCGACCCGCCCGTCGGGAATGGCAACCAGCCATTCTTCCGGGCGGGCCGTCGAGGAAATAGAGAGCGTGCTCTCTATTTCGGCTCGACGGGCTTCCCGACGGGAAGCTCGCTGAGACCGTACACACGGCCGAGGTCCTCGCTGGAATGTGCATTCCAGCGAGGTTCTCGCTGATTTTCAGCGAGAACCTCGGCCGTGTGTACGGGGCCTCACACATCGTTTTCCTCAACAAGTTCCTTGTTAGGCTTGTCGAGAAACTTCACAAGCTGTCTTTGCATAAACACTGTCAAGACCAAATCTCCTTGTTCTCAAACGCGGTGACTTCAACACATACCACGGCAGGGGAAGTTTGATTCCCTTGGCACAACCCTTGGGGCTGCTTTTGCTAATCCCATGTTACTGCGTGTTAGGTAAAAGTTTGGTAAGAGACATTTGCACTTTTCAGTCTGTTACAGCATGACAAATGTGCTATTTCCATTACAAACGCTACTTTTACCAAAGGTGTGCGGGTTTCTAAACATACACACCAACATGTTTCTTGTCGAAAACCAGCCCGACGTGCAACACGACGAGGAAATTGAGACTCCCGTCGAGGAAAAAGAGAACTTGCTCTCTTTTTTCCTCGTCGAGTTCCTCGACAGTTTTCTCGATGAAAAGCATACACACGACCATTTTTCTCAGCAAAAAAGCTCTCCCACCAAGTTTCTTGATGGATTCTGTTGAGTTTCTCGGTCGTGTGTACGAGGCTTTAAAGTTGCTTTCCTTTGGCACCTGTTCATCAGATGCTTACAAATCAAAATGTACAGTAGGTATCTTTATTTATATAATGTGTCATAAAAAAGTATTTGCATATACTTTTCTAATGACCATTACAGGACCAGTAACCAGGGCCGCAATCAGGAATTATGGGACCCCTTACACAGCTTCAGGCATGGGCCCCCTGGAGCAGAGAACCTAGAGGGGTGCTGCCATCTCAAATTGAGAAGCGGGGGGCTGCCGCCGCTAATTGAGAAGATTGAGAAGCGGGGAGCCATGAATCGAGAAGCAGGGGGTGCCACGAATTGGGGGGGGTGGCCCTGGGGACCTCTGGGCCCCTTGAAAAAAAGCCACCTGGGGCCCTGTGTATCGTTGGGCCCTTTAACCACTAAAGACCCGGACCTTTATGCAGGTAAAGGACCTGGCCAGTTTTAGCGATTCGGCACTGCGTCGCTTTAACTGACAATTGCGCGGTCATGCGATGTAAAACCCAAACTAATTTGGCATCCTTTTTTTTTCACAAATAGAGCTTTCTTTTGGTGGTATTTTATCACCTCTGCGGTTTTTATTTTTTGCGCTATAAACAAAAATAGAGTGACAATTTTGAAAAAAAAAACAATATTTTTTACTTTTTGCTATAATAAATATCCCCAAAAAGATATAAAAATGTATTTTTTCCTCAGTTTAGGGCGATACGTATTCTTCTACCTATTTTTGGTAAAAAAAATCGCAATAAGCGTTTATAGTTTGGTTTTCGCAAAATGTATAGCTTTTACAAAATAGGAGGTAGTTTTATTGCATTTTTTTTTACTACTAATAGCGGCGATCAGCGATTTTTTTCGTGACTGCGACATTATGGCGGACACATCGGACAATTTTGACACATTTTTGGGACCATTGTCAATTTTACAGCAAAAAATGCTATACAAATGCATTGTTTACTGTGGAAATGACAATTGCAGTTTGGGAGTTAACCACTAGGGGTTATGTGTGACCTCATATCTTTTTCTAACTGTAGGGGGACGGGGCTGGGCGTGTGACGTCATTGATCGTGTTTCCCTATATTTGGGAACACATGGTCAATGAAGCTGCCACTATGAAGAATGGGGAAGCTGTGTTTCCACACAGCTCTCCCCATTCTTCAGCTCAGGGAACCGATCGCGGGATCCCGCAGCCGCGCCCACGGAGCTTCGGACCAGGTAGCGGGTGCGCCGCGGGCGCACACCCGCGACCCACGGCTGGGCACTTAAAGAGGTACAGGTACGTGCTTGTGCCCAGCCATGTCATTCTGCCGACATACTGTATATCTGCAGGAGGTGGTCCTTAAGTGGTTAATAAAAATAAAAAATAACAAAAATATATAAAAAGGGGGGGCCCCTTACAAAAAAAGGGGTTGCCATCCGGGCCCATTACAGGTGTACTGCCTGTACCCCCCTGATGGCGGCCCTGCCACACTGTGGCACACAGAAAGCCTGTCTTGTCCTGAATGTTTTCAGCCTGAGCTATCTAATACTGCTTCATGCAAAGGTTGACACTTGCACACATTCTCCTAACCACTTTAGCCCCGGAAGGATTTACCCCCTTCCTGACCAGAGCACTTTTTGTGATTCGGCACTGCGTCGCTTTAACTGACAATTGCGCGGTCGTGCGATGTGGCTCCCAAACAAAATTGGCGTCCTTTTTTTCCCACAAATAGAGCTTTCTTTTGGTGGTATTTGATCATCTCTGCGGTTTTTATTTTTTTGCGCTATAAACAAAAATAGAGCCACTATTTTGAAAAAAATGCAATATTTTTTACATTTTGCTATAATAAATATCCCCAAAAAATATCTAAAAAAAAACATTTTTTTTCCTCAGTTTAGGCCGATACGTATTCTTCTACATATTTTTCGTAAAAAAAAAATCGCAATTAGCGTTTATTGCTTGGTTTGCGCAAAATTTATAGTGTTTACAAAAAAGGGGGTAGTTTTATGGGATTTTTATTAATATTTTTTTTTACTAGTAATGGCGGCGATCAGCGTTTTTTTTTCGGTACTGCGATAATATGGCGGACACATCGGACAATTTTGACACATTTTTGGGACCATTGGCATTTTTATAGCGATTAATGCTATAAAAATGCATTGGATTACTATAAAAATGCCATTGGCAGTGAAGGGGTTAACACTAGGGGCAGGGAAGGGGTTAAGTGTGTTCCTGGTGTGTTCTTACTGTATGGGGGGGTGGCCTCACTATGGGGAATCACTGGTCTTCTGTCCATACATTGTATGAACAGGAGATCAGCGTTTCCCCGCTGACAGGACCGAGTTCTTTGTGTTTACACACATAGCTCCCGGTCCCCACTCTGTAACGAATGAGTGCACGTGCCCGGCTGCGATAGTGCCTGCCGGGCGCGCGTGCGGGACTCGGGGGGCGCGTGCGGGCGCATGCGCGGGCCGCCGGTGACGCGCGCGCGCCCCCTAGTGGCCGCAAAAGACAGGACGTAGAGCTATGTGCTCTCGCCTAGCAGTGCCACCGTCACGCCGTATAACTGCGGTGGGCGGTCGGCAAGCAGTTAAAGATATTTGTTCTATTGTTTGTCTGTTATTCATTAATCAGCTAAATGTAAATTATGCAAATTTAAAATATGTTTTATTTGGCAAAAAAATATATTAGATTATATGTAAATAGAGTTGGGCGGAGTGGAAACATCCAAATTTGCAAGGTGGTGGGCGGCATGATTGATGATTAATTTACATCCGGGGACACTGATTTTTATTTTTTTTAAAACTGTTTTTATTACTTTTTTGTGAATGGGTAAGGGTACTTTTTACCCCATATTCATTCACATGGGATGGGGTAAGATATGGGGTCCCTATTGTTAAGGGGGGCTTCTAGATTCTTAAAAGCCCCCTGCCCATAATCACAGCCCAGGGTTGTGGGCAAGAGACCCTTATTGTCCCCATCAACATGAGGAAAAGGTGCTCTGGGAAGGGGGGAGGCAGAGACCCCCCTTTTCAAAGCACCTACCCCCCTTGTTGAGGGCATGTGGCCTGGTATGGTTCAGGAGGTGATGTGCTCACTCTTCTTCACTCCCTCTCCCCTTTCCTGACCTGCCAGGCTGTGTGCTTAGGCAAGGGTCTGGTATGGACTTGGAGTGACCCCACGCCATTTTTATCTTTATTTTTTAAATTGCAATTGCAACCGCAAGTCAATTTAAACGTGATTTGACTCAATTTTCTTTTCTTTAGAAATGTTATTTTTGCTGCAGCATGTTCTATGCATGGTACCGATGTGCCACTTTACAGTGAGACTAAGTGGACCCCCCAGGCACTATATTTAAAGGAATTTTGTTTTTATTGTTGCACTTTAGGCATAATTAAAATCATTGCTACAGAAAAAAAAAACCTTCTCATTTGCATTTCTGATTGGAGCTCACTGGCAGAAAAAAACTTAAAACTCTCCTAAACTCAAATAAACTTTGTACAAAAAATGCTCTGTATGAAAGTTTTTTACTCCAAATAGAACAGACTTTTTTAAGCCCAGTGTGCATGGAGCGTTAAAGTAAAAGAAAATCTCAAATTTTGGGTTGTCCCCAGAAAAGTAATAGAGGGGACATCTTCCAATAGGACACACATGGCAAGAAAAAAAAAATATAATATAATAAAAACTGAGAGGTCATAAATGAAAAAATGAAAAAAAGTTGTGCTTTTAAGTCAAACAAACTGTGCAATTAGCACATTGCTCCAGATCTTCCCAATCACATGCAAAGAAGATGATTTTACTGCTCCCATCATAGTCCATCCCTGGCTCTTACTGCAGCAGCTGAAGCAGGAGATTCTGGCTTTCAGCTGCTGCAGTGAGTGCAATAATAGATTAGTCTGCACTGATAACCATTCCCTGTACATGGGGCCCCTATGGGCCCTTATGGTCAGTACACCTCTGCTGCTGTGGGTTGTCAGTGTGCTGGGTAGAGGACAAGGAATCCCCCTCCACCTCTGTACGCTCAGTGAGGGAGGAAATACCATCTCTGCTATGTGCTGGGGGAAGCACCTCCCCCCTGAAAAATGCCACCCAAGACAAATGCCTTTTTTGCCTCTTGGTAGATATGTCCCTGGTCACTGCTGCACTCTTGTGCTTGTGTAGGGTGACTGGATTTGTGTGCATCCATCTTTAGTTTTCAGCAGGCAGCCTGTAGTGGGTGGAGCCTGATGTTTTACTCCCACAGCTCTGCTCTCTGCACAAGTCATGTGTAATACGGTGATGTTTTTCACAAGGTAATAACTTGGTTTGCAAAGGCATTTGGTTCACAGAAAGTTGATTTATATCCCTTTGTCGCTTTTGAGTAATATATTAAAATTAAAGTTTGTGTGCTCAGATTCAGCTTTAAGAAATGGACAGGTTTAAAGGGAATAATTACGTTCTAACCACTTTACATAAACTATTAACATTTTGCAAGCAGTTGTTTCTCTTCAGAGCTTCTTCAGTGGCTTTCAGAATATTCACTGTGGTTATCTCAACAGACATGGCTGTGTTTCAGAAGCAACAGTTTTTTACACTAATGAACATGCTACTAAACAAAAGTGTGCCTGACTGACATTACATAAATTAATTTTGTTATGTAATAATATAATTAAACAGGAAGATAAAAGACAAGACTGTCTGTATTACTATATTTTCCCCTATAAACACACCAAACTTTTAATCCAGAAGTATGTGACATTTCACATTTTATTTATTCCTAAATCCAATGTTTTTCTTTTGTAAAAAGGACATTACGGGGAAGGTAATTAGGGAGGACAGTGTTTTTAGAATAAGAAGATTATCCCACACAGGTATTTCCATAAAATTATCTTTCGCTGTCATTAGCTAAGTTATAAACAAGTCTACTTTGCTAATTTCAGCCATGCAATGTACAACTTATGGTTTTCAATTAGAATGTGTAGGGTTGAATTAATCAGATGTAGTTTGTTGATGCAACGCCTTGCTAAAAATTCATTCATTTTAAGTCTGTCATTTTGCATCAGTCAAAATTTTGATCTGCTAATGATCGTAACTTTAGAAGAGGAAAACCTTGACATGTAATACTAAACAAAAACTTTTGCTTGTACGCTAATGATTAGAGAAATTGGACTAATAGAGTTACAGTAAGGTTAGGCACATTCGACCTCAACGAAAACGAAAATAAAGCATTTGTTTATGTCGAACATTTCAGGTTTCGTTTTCTGTGCTTTTGTTATCGTTTGTTAAATCGATAACGAAAATATCTAAAATTCGGACGAAAATGCATTAGGACGAAAACAATGGGTGGTTCGTCCGGCGGTCGTTTTGCGGCAAACTTTGCTCGTTCGCTGTTCACCGAACAGGCGGACATCTGCCGATATTCGCGGCAGGCCACCATTTTACGTTGAAAAGAACTTTGACCCATGACACATCCACCAGGTGGTACAAGACAGCCAATTGAGACATTTCAGCACATGGACATACCCCTACCTTATAAATAGACCTGATCTGGAGGCCATTTTACATTTTGCTTTTTGTCAGTGTAGGGAGAGGTTGCTGTGAGGAGCAGGGACAGGCTGTATTGAATCAAATAGCTATTTAAAATGTCCACAAAAGTCCTTTTAAGGACTGGTATAGGTGTACTATTTGGTGTACAGTATATAGGGGTGTAATACACTCATATACTTTTTGTCAGTGTAGGGACAGGTTGCTGTGTGCGGAGCAGGGACAGACTCTAGTGACACAAATCATTACTTGACAGGTCCACAAAAGTCCTTTTAAGAACTGGTATAGGTGTACTATTGTTTGGTGTGCAGGGGTGTAATACACTTATAATATACTTTCTAATATAGAAAGCATAATATAGTGGATTTGTATTGTGCAGCATTGTGACTGGTGGTGTATTTGTGTACTGTAGAATTTGTGCCGCTTTCGCTGCATTACCTCTGCTACACATATTGACCATATATCCTGAAAAAAAAAGATTTATAACTGGTGCGATAAACCAGTGGCCCCCAAAAACAACAGATTGAAGCAGGTGTTATATACCTTCTTCCATATATACTGTGCTTCTCTAGAGACTTTTGTCACAGGGTCATTTAAAAAATGACAGGCAGAAGAAGAGGCAGGCCCCTGCCGCAGGGGTGGTAGGGGTAGGGCAGGAGCACCAGGCCAGAGCCAAAGTAGGAAGTGGCACAAGGTGCGTTCTATTACGTCAAATGACGCACCAGACTTGGTTGAGTGGCTCAGCACCAACACTGGTGCTGTACCAGCTATACCCTGGGACGTGCTATATGTCTCTACATACGAGACTCAACCGTTATAGACGTTGCCCTGCTCTGGATGATGCGATCTGGCTGCCTAGTTTGGACATATTCCCTGGCCTAGCTCTGCTCTCCGCTCCCTTGGTCCCGGTTCCTGTGACATTTTTGGATATTTGTTGAAGGCTCTATCATGGATCTGGTGCTGCTCCTGGGGCTACCCAAAGCTATTCTTTGATGCCCGGCTGTTAAAGTGCTCTTCCTTGGCCACATAAACTGTTTGGCTGCATATCCACGGATACAAATGTTCGTGTTCCAGCGGATGTCTCACAATCGTTCCGATAAATTAGACATTTTTTATCCTACTCTCAAAATTCTCCTACCTCGTCCTGAGGAAGCTAACTAATGTGAAACGCATAGACGAGAGGATATTTTGAAATTTAATGTATACACTGTATGGTTTTAATGTATTTTTTGTATTAAAGTATATTTTTTCTTATATCAATTTTCCCGTCCTTGCCTTTAAAAGTCCGCCTTGTCACTGCCTTTTGGCAGTCCCAAACTCTTTCTATTGAATATTACGGATGTTGGCATATGTGAGTGCCTTTATGTTTCCCCCCCTCCCCTTTCTGATTTCTGATTCATATATCAATGCAAAAAAAAGTTTTAAAAACGTCCGTATTAGCCTTTAAAATTAGCACTTTTCAATCGTTCGAGTCCCATAGACTTTAACAGGGTTCTACAGTTCACACAAACTCTTGGTGTGTTCGCAGGTTCTGGTGCGAACCAAACAGGGGGGTGTTCGGCTCATCCCTAATGAGTAATAATAATCATATTTATTAATTATAATTACTAGTCAACCAACATTAGAATTCTTCTATAGCTTATGTGCAGAGCATTTCACCATAAATGTCTGCTTGCTGCGATCGTATGTTTTTAGCTACTTTGTCGAATCTTCAATTCATGTCTCTCTATGTCGAATCTTTTCTCTCTATGTCAAATCTTTTCTCTCTATGTCGACTCTTTTTCATGTCTCTATAATGTCAAATCTTTTCTCTAAATGTTGAATCTTTTCTCTTTATGTAGAATAAAATTGGACTAATAGAGTTACAGTAAGGTTAGGCACATTCGACCTCAACGAAAACGAAAATAAAGCATTTGTTTATGTCGAACATTTCAGGTTTCGTTTTCTGTGCTTTTGTTATCGTTTGTTAAATCGATAACGAAAATATCTAAAATTCGGACGAAAATGCATTAGGACGAAAACAATTGCACATGTCTAGTGTTTATATTGTCCTGTCATTTTAGGGCCTCAAGGAATGAGCTAGGCAGTAATTATTTAAGAATTGATCGATTTTCAAATATATACATACAGTATACAGTATACAGTATATACATACCACAGTTTGTAGACTCTAACTTTCCTTAACTCTAAATACATTTTCTAAGTCTAAATAATATACACCGTTTTGGGTTATTTTCACCAAAAAGATTTAGCAAAATACATTTTGGACCACAGTTATGAAGAAAGATTAACCACTTAAGGACCGTAAGGATTTACCCCCTTAATGACCAGGCTATTTTTTGCGATACAGCACTGCATCGCTTTGACTGACAGTTGCATGGTATTTTTTCCAACAAATAGAGCTTTCTTTTGGTGGTATTTGATCACCTCTGTGGTTTAATCTTTTTGCGCTATAAACAAAAAAATACCGACATTTTGAAAAATATATATATATTTTACTATAATAATTATTCAAAAAAAAAATGTTTTTTTTTTAAATTTCTTTATAAGTTTAGACCAGGCATGTCCAAAGTCTGGACCGGGGGCCAAGTGCGGCCCCCGTTCCAGTTTACTGTGGCCCCCCTGGTAATCTGGATATATACTGTATTTATCTGCGCTGCCTCGGAGGGGGGGGGAGGTGGACGGGTGCTGTCAAATTACATACAGGAGAATCTCCTGTTTACTCTTCGGCATCTGTAATAGGAAGTCTCGGCTCGTTGGCTGCCATTGGACAACTCCTCTGTCTATCATAGGAGGCGGGACATTGTATTAAAAAGGTTGCTGTGTAAACAGGAGATTCTCCTGTATGAAATCTTTTGGTGCTCGTCCGGCCCCCCCTCCCCTCCGAGGCTGCAGATAGACAATGGAGAGGCTGCAGAAGGGCAATGACCCTTATTTTGCTTCACTGTTCTTTATTAAAAAAAAAAATCCTGAAACTTCCCTCCTAACGTGAAGCTGCGTGTTATATGCTGATAAATATGGTATATCCAAATAATACGCCCAAGCTCATCTCATCACCACATACAGCCACAAAGGCAAGAAAATTCTTGTTGGGCAGTGTATTAGTTGCTCGGGCAAACAAACTTAGACCAATTTTTAATGGTTCAAAGAATGTCAGCAAAATGGTCGGCCCTTACGCATGTTCACTTCATCAAATCTGGCCCTATTTGAAAAAAGTTTGGACACCCCTGGTTTAGACCAATAAGTATTCTTCTACATATTTCTGGTAAAAAATATCGCAATACACGTATATTGATTGGTTTACGCAAAAGTTATAGGGGCAGATTCACAGAGAATTCGATTATCGTAGCGTTTCCGAAATACACTACGCCGCCGTATTTTACCTGGCTCTACGTGGAATCCAGGTAGATTTTGTCCAGTAAACGACGGCGGCGTAGTGTATTTCTCCCGGCGCAATCCATCTACGCGAGTAGGGGGCGTGAAGCATTTAAAATAGGCACGTTCCCGCGGCGATCGAACTGCGCATGCTCCATTCCTAAATTTCCCGCCGTGCATTGCGCGAAATCACATCGTTACGTCGTAGTAGCTTCGTTTACGTACATTCCTATTCCCGAACGAGTTACGTTAAAAAAAAAAAAAAAATTAAATTCGACGCGGGAACGACGGCCATACTTAACATGGGTTACGCACTGTTAGACCAGCAAAAAGCTGCTCTAACACTACGTAGCCAAAAAATGACGTAGGCGATTGCGAAGGACACTCGTACCTTCGTGGATCGCCGTAAAAACTCATTTGCATACCCCGACGGTGAAAACGACGCGGACTCCACCCAGCGGCCGCAAAAATATCACAACGTAAATCCGAAGGCTTACGAAGACGTAAGCCTCTCGGATCGAAGCCCGAAGCCGCCGTATCATGGTTTGAGGATTCAAACTAGTGATACGGCGCGCGAAATTTGAAATTACTCCTGTCTAACACCAGTTAGACAGGCGTAATCGCTCTCTGAATCTGGGCCATAGCGTCTACAAAATAAGGGATAGATTTATGGCATTTTTATTATTATTATTTTTTTTACTAGTAATGCCTCTGATCAGTGATCAGTACTCTGTACGCCCCTGACAGAACGGGGATCTGTTTGTCTACATTGACAGTTCCCCGTTCTGGCTCTCTGTGGAGCGATTGCCATGGCCGGTGGACATTGCGGCCGCTGGTCACATGCATCAGCTCTGGCGCCGTTCACACACCCACTGTATCTAATGCACAAAGTGACATACTACTCAGTATAACTGCAGCAGTTGGTCGGCAAGTGGTTAATTATTTGCAAGATTTTGTAACACAAGATAATACAAACTTTTTTTTTTAATATAGCAACAGATAGAAAACCAAGTGGTGATTAATCACCAACAAAATAAAGTTCTATCTGTCTCAAAAAATTATTTAACATTCATTTTGGTGCAGCATTGCATGACAGGGTAATTGTCATTCAAAGTGTGACAGTTCTGATATATGAAAAATGATCTAGACTGGAAGGGGTAGAAGTGGTTAATGTAATATATGGTCCCCTTAATATGAATGTGTCAATTTCCATGTGCAAGTTGATCAGAGGAAAAAAAACTATAAACATGTAGGCAAGGGTGTCTTTCATTAGTGCTATGCTACATTATCACATCATTACACAATTTGCTTTGAAGGTAAACTAAGTAGAAGCTGTGAAGAACTTTCATAATGATGTGTAAACAGGCAATCAGATGCATTGTAACATTTAATCTCCAACAGAGCTAGTTTAACCTTCAAAAACCCTCCAGTTTCATAAAAGCAATGGAGGACCATCTCCATAGAATTGGACTTTGACTCCATGATATTAATAGATTTCCTCCCTGACTATACTGTATCATACTTCTGTCTGATAAATAGGGTTATTATGGCCTATGACTATGAAAAAGAGGTTTCATACACATTAGCTTATATAATGTTTAAATATTTAGCTTCAATGAGATAACACTTCAAACTTATGTTAATACAAACTTGGAAGGAAGAGTACAGTATAATGTTTATGTTTAGTACCATTACAATGGTGTAGCTTTGGTTTTATAGATATCTGCTGTTAATACTAAAGCAAAGCACACAAATGTAACATATCTGTATACATGGCAACAATTAACGTTTATCTAAACCCAAGAACAAAAAGGTAAAATACTTAGCTGTCAATTATTATAAAAAATCCAGCATCCTTTTAGCATCCAGTTTACTGAATTGAAATCTCTAACGATATTACCAGCTCTCCAAGCTATATTCTGCAATCTATGCGATAACGCCTCCCAATGCAATGTGGAAGAGGAGAAGGAGTGTGTCCTAATCAGGAAAATAGCCTAATGCCTCATACACACGACCAGTTTTCCCATCTGGAAAACTGCCATGACAGCTTTTGTCTGGAAAAACTGCCCGTGTGTATGCTTCATGGCCGTTTTCCTGACAGGAAAACCGGCGGGAAAAATAAGAACATGTTTTCTTTTTTCCTGCCAGGATTCCCAGCGGTTTTTAAGACGGCAGTTTTTCTATGGGGAAAGCCTACGGTGGAGCATTCACATGGCCAGGTTTCCCGACCAAAGCTCTCATGGCAGTTTTCCTGCCAGGAAAACTGGCCATGTTTAGGGGAAAAAAGCTATTGAGCAGGTTCTCGGTTTTCCCCTTGGTTTTCCCAGCGGACTTTTTACCGCCAGGAAAACCAATTGTGTGTACAAGGCATCAGTTGACAACACTGCTCATCCATAGCTATAGTGAGTGCCTATTGTCCCCCTAAGCCAGGAAGGATGTTACTGGAATGATCACTAGGTCAATGAGCCTTAAAAAAGAAAACAAGTGTAGTCATATACTGGTAGGACTGCAATATATAGATGTTCTGTTCTATGGTTTAGATCTGGTCTTTATCTGTGGCGCTGCATTTTTACTTACCTGCACAGTGCACTTCCACATAAGAACCATATCTCACGAGAAACCCTGAGTCCCATACTAACAACCCAGTTCCAGATCAGTTGATAGCTGTGATAGCTTCTGCTTGGCTATTAGAATGGTCAGTCACTGTACAATCTGCTCCTGCATCTTCTCTTAAATGGAGAAAGAGATACACTGCATAATTTTCTCCTTGCTAGAGAAAGAAAGACAGAAAAAGAAAGAAAGCAACTAGACCAGGGTTTGATCTAGGTCAGTGTCATCATTAGAGTTAGGGTCAAGGTCAGGGTCAAAGTTCATGGTCAGAATCAAAGGTCAGGTCGAAGGTCTGGAACAGTATATTTTAGGTAGGATTACAATTTTTTTTTTAATTAATGTTAGGGTCATTGGGGCAGATTCACAGAGAAATGGATTATCGTAGCGTATCAGAAATACACTACGCCGCCGTTTTTTACCTTGCTCTACGTGGAATTCAGGTAGATTTTCTACGGTAAACGACGGTGGCGTAGTGTATTTCTCCCGTCGCAATCCATCTGCGCGAGTAGGGGGCGTGAAACATTTAAATTAGGCGCGTTCCCGCGGCGATCGATCTGCGCATGCTCCGTTCGCAAATTTCCCGCCGTGCATTGCATTGTGACGTCATTCGTTGTTTATGTAGCGTACTTTACGGCCGATCCACGTCCCGACGAGTTACGTAAACAAAATAAAATTTTAAATAAATTCGAAGCGGGAACGACGGCCATACTTAACATGGGCTACGTAAAGTTAGAGCAGCAAAAAGCTGCTCTAACATTACGTATAAAAAAATAGACGAAAACGATTGCGACGCCCGCTCGTATGTTCGTGAATCCCCGTAAAAACACATTTGCATATCCCGACGCACCAAAACGACGCGAACTCCTCCCAGCGGCCGCAAATAGATGGCAGCGTAGATCCGAAGGCTTACGAAGACGTAAGCCTCTCGGATCGAAGCCCGAAGCCGGCGTATCATGGTTTGAGGATTCAAACTAGTGATACGCCGCGCAAAATTTGAAATTACTCCTGTCTAACCCCAGTTAGACAGGCGTAATTGTTTTGTGAATCTGCCCCATTGTGTTTTAGGTAGAATAAAAAAGTAAAATTCACAGTATTGTTTCTGGGTCCTACTGCAGGTATAAACAATAAATAACACACACATATGGTATTGCTGTGACCATCAGGAGGAACGGAATTTATTCTGGCTTATTCTCCGATGGTAAGTTATGGTAATAGCAAGAAATATACAAACAAATATATATATATATTTGTTATTATTATTATCTACAAGTTTTCCTTTGAAAACTAGAAAAAAAATCAGGATATGACCATTGTCCTTTAACACCAAATCTAAGCCCAATTTGTCCTAAAAAACAAGGCATAATTCACCTGGATACACTAAGTAAGTGGAATGATATGTACAGTTTTACTAACACATGTCAAAGTTGCAAAACTGTTCAGCCATTGGGTTTTATTTACCTTTGTCATGAAGGGGTTAACAACTCTGTACAGAAACATACCCTTTTTTACCTCGGATGTCCAGAGCAGTTTGCTATTTTTTTACTTTTTCGCTTTTTTTTCACCTAGAGCTTTAGAGGAGAGGAAATCAAAGCAGACTCGGAGGAAAGGCAGGATCACCAAATAAATTCTATACATTATTAAAGGCTCTGAAAAAAAAAAGCATAAAGGGGAATTGGTTGTATTTGATGTGAAGCTGGCAAAGGACAGATTATCAATTTTTGACCAAAGAGACACTTTAAAGTATATGTATAGCCAAAACAAGTTTATTATGTCCCATTCACACGAGACAGACTCTGTTTTTATCAGGAAATTATCAGTCAGTTGATCCCATGTATATGTATAGCCAAAACAAGTTTATTATGTCCCATTCACACGAGACAGACTCTGTTTTTATCAGGAAATTATCAGTCAGTTGATCCCATGCTGTTCAGAGCAGAGAGGGGGGATGACATAAATAAAAAATTTGTTGCGTTCCCACCAAAAAAAATGAATAAATAGTAGTGAAAAAGAGAGTTTTCATATAAACTCAATAAACCAACAGCAATAGTGATCATCAACGTGTTCACACAAAAAAGAAGGTTCATAAATACACTCTAAAGGGATATCAATGAAGATTCATTCCAATGGGTATATAAAAAAATAGGTATATATAAAAATAAAAAGACTCATAAATGGCACAGTCCATATATGTTAAAATGGATAAAGAACGGCTTGACAGCAGGTGAAAGTATTCAAATGTTCTGTTCATCATGATAAGGAAAGGCGCTCACCACCGCTTACCAACTAGAAGATCATGGGAAGCTTATCAGGATATACTCCAGCCAAATAAGGATGATCATCAGGGGGTTCCTCCTCCAAGACACACCACTCGCGTTGCACGAGTTCCTTCTGCAGTATATTCCTTACAGGTTCATCCTATCGAATCACCAGTTTAATGTAATATTAAGGCAGAATAAAAAGAAGAAAGCCTCATGGTGCAGTATGAAGGTTCAAAGCTGTTTATTTAAAATACACTGCAAATACACCGCAAATACACCAGGAGGCATGCAAAGATAAAAAACACAGCCGCGGCTGACAGCCCGATCGGCTCATGTGTATAGGGTACTGACTCCATCCGACCTGTTTCCCTGTAACAGAATTCTTCTGGGAAAGGAGATGATGGGAGGATGACATGTCTGTGTCCTCTCAGTTTCTGCAGAGACTCCAAAATCCATTGTCCGTTTACACCAGACTTCCCGATGATCAGCCTAGATAGAGGAGGATGGATCGTCTTCTGTTTGTTTAGTGGACAAGATCGAATTGATCCATTTACACATGCCAGGTGTTTTTATTAGACATGTGCAGACTGGAATATTTTGTTTCGTTTTTTCGTTTTTGTTTGGAAAATAAATTTATTTAGTTACTCCCGAAAATCGTTTTGATTTATTTCGTTTTTCGTTGGGAAATAGCTTTCATCCGAAAATCCAATAATACTTGGTTTCTGTCGAATGGTCAAAAGAATATTCGACGGAACGTCGAATCTTTACGTCGAATCGTAAATTTCCGTTCGAATATTCCGCCTACAAGAATTCTAATGTTGTATGACTAGTAATAATGTCGAATCTATTTTCTCATAAATCAAAATCTATTCTCTGTAGCGTCAAATCTTTTCCCAATAGCGTCAAATCTTTTCCCTATAGCGTCAAATCTTTTCCCTATAGCGTCAAATCTTTTCCCTATAATGTCGAATCTTTTCCCTATAATGTCGAATCTCTCTATATCAAATTTTTACTGCAACGAAAACAAAAATAAAGCATTTTTTATGTCGGATCTTTTGGTTTTCGTTTCTTGCGCTTTCGTTATCGTTTGTTAAATTGGAATAGAAAAGATTAGAATAGAATAGAAAATAATAGAAAAGTTAATAAACTATAAAAACAATAGAACAGAATAGAATCAATTTAATATATATATTATATTTTATTTTATTCTCTTGTTTTTCTTTTCTATTCCATTCTAATCTTTTCTATTCGAATTTGAATTTATTTTTAAATTTAGAAATTAGAATTTCTAAAAAAGTTGATCAAATTTAAAAATGTAATTCAATTAGAAAAAAATCTACTGCATTTGATAAAATTCTACCGCATTTAAAAAAAATCTACCGCATTTGAAAAAAATCGACTAAATTAGAAGAAACTACCACATTCGATTTTTTTTTTACATATAACCATTTTCCAAAATTTGAATTTCTTTTAACTAGTTTTTATTGGTTCATAAAAAAGGTAACAGAGCAGTGTTGCAAAGATCAATACAAGAGCATACAATTTACATTATTCATTAGTGTGGAACCAACTAATTTTAGTGAATACAAGTAGTGGGTATAATAAAAACCTTTAAGAAATTAACCATAGAGTCACGGCAATTCCCACCTTAGGTTATCAGGTAGACGGGGCTGCACGTCCTGCTGCTAAATGTGGATGTCACCTCCCCACTGCAAGCCTCTTTGCGGGGACTTGGCGTGGACTCCAAAATAACTGTGTGGTTTGCCATTACCTCACATATCAAACAAACTCAGTAATAGCATGACTGGCATAGCAGAGTAAATTCAACCCAGTATTCCGGTTGCAAAACTGCATAGCACCCAGAAAATGAACCAGGGTTATAACATCAAATAAAAGGACCATAGAGACGAAGTGTAAAGACAACAAAACAAAAAAGATAAAGGAAAAAAGGAAAGAGGGGAAAGTAGAGGAGAGGGAAGAAGGATCAGGGGAAAAGGAAGGGAAAGTGGAAGAGTACACCCGAGGAATAGCCTAAGATTAGATAACTTTTTATTGTTTTATCGTCATTTTGCCTAGCTGCTAATTTATTTATTTCAGGAAATAAAGTACTGAGCCAGATTTCATTTCAAATACCTAATCATGGGGTTCAGTCCTGGAATCTAGACGTCCAAGGTTCCCATTGGTCGCAAAACTTAGCGACCGACTGGGATTGGAAAGCGAAGTGTTTCTCATATGAATACTGTACTTTTACCCGCTGTATGACCTCGCTGACATTGGGGACTAAATTGGACTTCCATTTGGATGTGATCGTAAGCCTAGCAGCAATAAGAACATGACTCTTGATACTTCTGAATTGAGTAGGAATATTTTGAATGTTGAGAAAGAGGAGAGCTAATTGAGGTGACGGTTTAATAAAAAAAAAACTGTTACTGAGGAGATCAATTTAAATACTTTGTGCCAAAAGCTGCGAATACATTTGCATTCCCATAAAATATGAAATATGTTCCCTCTCGTTCCACATAGTCTCCAGCAATCACTGGACTCCAAGGGAAATATCATAGATAACCTTACAGGGGTCAAATATGATCTATGAAGCGTTTTCAACATCAGATCCTAGTGGTTGGAACAATGAGAAAATCTATAGCAATTGCCTATTGCTAACTTCCAGTCCTCCGGAGAATGGACAGACCCCAAATCTCTTTCCCAGCTTGACAAGTTAGAGGTTTTATTGAAACAAGCGTTGTTTTGTAGCGTGTTATAAAACCAAGACAAGCCCTTTGGCTTATCGTAGCTAGATAGTAGGTATCGCCATACCTCGTCCCATAGATAGTAAGTTGTATCTGGGTGTTTTGAGTGGAAATAGTGAATTTGAGCCTTGGAGAATTGATGAGAAACAGGGTTTTTTGAAAGTAAATCACTGTACGTGAGAATGTCTTCTTTCAACTATTGGTTAATGCTTAAGTTGGGTATTAAGAATTCGAACACCTGGAGGTTGGACAAAGTGTTTTTTGTTAACGAGTCCTGGGGGCTTAAGAGATGGAGTTTTTGCCATGCAGCAAGCATCGCCTCAATAGAGGGGAGATTGGGGCATTTTACTGGTGCCTTCACCAGATTGGCCAGGAGAAGGGAAGGCAGATCTCTGTTGGACAGCACCGCCCTCTCTAAATGAACCCACAGTTTGGGAGATTTTGGGTCGAACCAGGTTCAGAATAGCCGCTCTATAGTAGTTTCTAACATTCGGGAACCCCGCCCCCCCCCCATTTTTCCTGTGTTTCTGGACTATAATATAGGGAATTTTGGACATTTTTCGATTCCACACAAATTGTCTAAAAAGTTTATCCAGAAGGTTAAAGAAGGATTCAGGCAAACAGATAGGAATAGTTCTAAAATAGTATATCAGTTTAGGGAGTACCACCATTTTTAATTCTGCGATTTTCCCAAGCAATGACAGTTCATAGGAGGCAATATGCTGGAGATCATTCCTAACCGTATGAAGTAGGTTAGGAAAGTTAGCCTCATATGTCAGCGAGGAAGGGAAGGACACTTGGATACCTAGGTAAGAAATCGACTTTGACATCCAATGGAAGTGATATTTACCTGTTAGAACGCCTATTTGTTTCTGGGACATGTTGATAGGTAACAAGCATGACTTCACAACATTTAATTTGTAATAGGAAACATTGCTATAATTTTATAACACTCTAAGTATGCCCTCCAGGGAAGAAGCCGGGTTAGTTAGTGTCAATACCACGTCATCGGCAAAAAGGCCAATTTTGTGGACAATTTTCCCCACCTTTATGCCTGATATTGTGTCGTCGGTCATAATGGCCTCTGCCAAGGGCTCCATCATCAGAGTAAAAATGATGGGAGAGAGAGGGCATCCCTGGCGGGTACAATTTGTGATAAGAAATTTATCGGAAAGAGCATTCTATTTAAAGACCTTCGCCGAGGGAGTTGAATAGAGGGCTAAAATTGCTGACAGAATTTGACCCTGGAGGCCAAATTTATGCAACATGGCCCGCAGGTAGCCCCAGTGGACCCTATCGAAGGCCTTTTCAGCATCAAGTGCTAAAACTGTCGCAGGGATTTTTTTTGTTTCAGCTATGTGTAGTAGGTCAAACAGTCTCCTAATACCATCAGGAGCTTGCCTCCCCTTGACAAAGCCTACCTGGTCCGATTTGACCAAGGAGGGGGTGAATTTTGCCAGCCTATTGGCCAGGATTTTTGCGTATATCTTGAGGTCTGTGTTTAGAAGGGAAATTGGTCTAAAGTTTTGGGGTGAATCCGGCTTCTTCCCTGGCTTAGGCAGTGTTACAATAATGGCTTGTAGCATTTCCTCTGGAAAGGAGGCTGAGGATGAGACACTACTGAACAACCTTTCCATGTATGGAACTAGGGATTGGGAAAACACCCTATAATACTCGGATGTGAAGCCATCAGCTCCTGGGGATTTGTTTTTTGGTAAAGATCTTATAGTATCCATAATTTCCTTACTAGAAAATTGGGAATTCAGAACAGCCAGTTCCTCCTCCTTTAACGAAGGTAGTGATACTGAATTTAGAAAAGAGTCAATGGATTGCAGAGTGGGTTGTGGGACTTCGCTGTCTAATTTGAGATTGTACAAATCGCGGTAATATTTCATAAAGGAATTTGCTATTTTATTGGGGTGGTGTTCCAATACGTTAGTGTGGGGGTCCCTGATGGACGTTAAATTAGTTTTTTGTTGCCGCCTAGATATATACCTAGCTAAGAGTTTACCCGCTTTGTTACCCTGTGAATAGAATTGGGACTTGAGTCTCTTTAAACTATTTTGGTGATTGGATAGAAGGGATAAACACACTTTCTGTCTACACTCAAATAGGTCAGATTCTATTTTGGGTGATGGATCCTTCTTGTGAAGGTCTTCTAAAGATTTGAGATCCGTGAGAAGGTAGTTCAGCAATGTTCCCCTCTGTTTTTTTTCCCGGTCCGCAGCCTGAATAAGTAGACCCCTACTAAAAGCCTTGTGAGAACACCATAACGTAGATATATTCACATCAGCAGTGTCATTGATTGCAAAAAATCCAGACAGTTGACTATTAAGCTGAGAGACAACAGAGGGATTAGTGAGAAGATTGGTATTATTTCTCCAGAGGTACGTAGGGGGAACATAAGAGTTACTCTTCAACGTCAAGGTTATTGGGGCGTGGTCTGACCACGAAATGGCATGGATCTTAGCCGATTCAGCTTTATGCAGAAGGGCAAGATCCGTGAGAAAAAAATCAATCCTGGAATATATGCGATGGGGAGAGGAGTAGAAGGTGTAGTCTCTTTCAGCTGAGTTGAGACATCGCCAAGGGTCGTAGAGATTATGCTCCGACAATAGGGGTTGCAGCTCCTGTATGGAGGGCGGAGACGAGCCTGAGCTGTCTAAGTTCTTGTTCACAATACAATTAACCACTTAAGACCCGGACCAAAATGCAGGTAAAGGACCTTGCCCCTTTTTGCGATTCGGCACTGCGTCGTTTTAACTGACAATTGCGCGGTCGTGCGACGTGGCTCCCAAACAAAATTGGCGTCCTTTTTTCCCCACAAATAGAGCTTTCTTTTGGTGGTATTTGATCACCTCTGCAGTTTTTATTTTTTGCGCTATAAACAAAAATAGAGCGACAATTTTTAAAAAAATGCAATATTTTTTACTTTTTGCTATAATAAATATCCCCCAAAAATATATAAAAAAACATTTTTTTTTCCTCAGTTTAGGCCGATACGTATTCTTCTACGTATTTTTGGTAAAAAAAATCGCAATAAGCGTTTATCGGTTGGTTTTCGCAAAATGTATAGCGTTTACAAAATAAGGGATAGTTTTATTGCATTTTTATTATTTTTTTTTTTTTACTACTAATAGCGGCGATCAGCGATTTTTTTTGTGACTGCGACAATATGGCGGACACTTCGGACAATTTTGACACATTTTTGGGACAATTGTCATTTTCACAGCAAAAAATGCATTTAAATTGCATTGTTTACTGTGGAAATGACAGTTGCAGTTTGGGAGTTAACCACAGGTGGCGCTGTAGGGGATGTGTGACCTATGTGTTGTGTTTACAACTGTAGGGGGGTGTGGCTGTAGGTGTGACGTCATCGATCGCTTCCCCCTGGAGCTTCGGACCGGGTCGCGGGCGCGCGCCCGCGACCCACGGCTGGGTACTAAAATCAACGTATATATACGTTGATGTGCCCAGCCGTGCCATTCTGCCGACGTAAATGTGCAGTAGGCGGTCCTTAAGTGGTTAAAGTCTCCGCATAGTAGCAGGGATCCCTTCTTAATTTTGTTAACTCTTTTCAATAGGGACTTAAGAAAGGAAAAAGGCCTCTGGTTAGGAGCATAGAGATTCACTAAAGTGTAAGTGGTATTATTCAGATCGCAAACTAGAATGATAAATCTGCCATTCGGATCACTAATCATTTCATGTAGCTGGAAGTTAACAGAGTGTTTGATAGCGATTAGTACTCCCCTTTTTTTGACCGGGGCCATTGCATGAAATATATGAGGAAAAGCTCTGTGAGTACACTTCGGCTGTTTTGTTGTCATGAAATGGGTTTCTTGCGCACACAAGATGTCCCCCTTAAGCTTGATAGCTTCCCTCCACATAGCGCTCCTCTTGAAAGGGCTATTGAGTCTGTGTACATTCAAGGAAACCACTGACAGAGCCATTTTGTAATGGAAAGACTGGATATGACATTCAGAGCGGCTATTAGATTAACCAGATGAAGTACCAAAATGTTACCTGTAGATGGCGCCCACACAGTGGGGATGGACGTCCAAGGCCCATCAACGGTATAGAATACTGTATATATACGATGCAGAAGGTTTGTGATGCAGATAGGCATAGGGATGGGCTCCTCAGGTGTAGTGACAAAAAAAAAGAAAAGGATTAAGGGGAGAAAGAAAAACATATAAGAAGAAAAAAAGATCAAAAACATCAAGCAACGAATAAAAATGTGACAATGTTCACAAAGTGCGAGCATTTCTCGCCTTTCCTCACGGGAGGGGTATGAACTCCAAGAGACCCAAACAGAACAAAATGAACTATGGTGGTAAATCAGCCTCTTGATGAGGATTAGAAAGAGAAGGTATTCAATGCTTTCCTATGACATGGGTCAGGTAGTGCTCCAGTCGGGAGACAGCCGTGCCATTGTGGATTTGGATGCAGGAGCAGGAGCTTCGTCTGGAAGAAGGTTCCATTTTTTTGCCAGATCCATCCTCTCTTCAATATTTCTGATGGCGTAGGTGCGGTTGTCTCTAGTGATCAGTAGCTTAGTAGGGAACCCCCATGAATACGTGATCTTATTATTTTGTAATATCTTTGTCACGATCCCTATCGTGTCAGGCAGACGGCGAGGCGTGGCCGTGCTCCAGGTGGCTTAGGGTGGAATTGAACCTGGGACCTCTTTGTTACCAGCCCAAACCCTTACCTCTCAGCCACTGTTGAATTAGAAATTCATGTTGCTTTCCAGCTATGGTGGTGCTGAATGGAATGTTCACCTTAGCTGGATTTCATTACCTTCCACACCTGAGATTCTTGCTACAGCTGACACAGCTTAACCAGTTAGCCAACCTATAAAGCCCTACCTCACTTAGAGAGCAGTGTCAGTTCATTTTGGTTTGATCTCCCTGTCTGTGCTAAAGCAAACTGCTTATATATTAAGCTCCTTGACTGACCCCGGCTTTTGACCCTTGGCTTTGCTTTCTGGACTGCTGTTTGCCTGAACCCTTGACCCGGCTTGGACTTCGGATACCTGTGACTTCTCCAACACCTGACCACGGCTTGTGACCCGGATTTATCTCTTGCTTCCCCTATTGCGAAAGGACGCCTGCTGTCCTGAGAACCCCTTTCACGCCACCTTGCTGTACCCGCTCTGAACCTCAGTGGACACCACAGTTCGCTCTACACCCCCTCCGGGACCACCAGCATACCAGGCTTTACTCTCCTAACCGCAAGTACCACATACTATAGTCTGTGCTTGTAGATTTGTAGTACTACCTTGTGTGTATCAGAGATACAACCCTGTTTTCCCCTGAGGTAGTTGGTTATAGGGGAATAAGCTACTGCAGTCTCTCAGTTGGTTATTCACTAGAGGTTGTGATGAATTAACCCCAATCTCTCTGATTACTCTGAGTGAGAAGTGGTGGTTGTATCTGAGAGACCTCTATAGTTTAAAAACCAACTGTATACTGTAGTTGCGTAGCAGGGATGTTACATAATGAACTGACCCAAAACATGGAGCCTGCAGAGTTTAATAAAATGCTCAGCTCCCTGACTCTGCAAGTCTCCAGCCTGCACCATACTATTATGGAACTTCAACAAGAAGTTCATTTACTTAAAGGGGCAGCACGCCCAGCCCCGGAACCAGCATGTCCGGAACCATATGTTATAATGCCAGAGAGATTTGATGGTAGTCGTGCAGCCTTCTCATGTTTCAAAATAGATTGTGAGCTGTTGTTTGCTCTTAAACCTAGGACCTATGCCAAGGACTATGTTAAGGTTCGCGCTACCATAAACTTGCTTACAGGGAAAATTAAAACATGGGCTCATCAGTTGTTGCAGGAAAATAATCCAGTCTTGGACACCTGGAAAACTTTCATGTCTGCTCTGGACTCCCATATTTCTGGTTCTAAGAGAACCAGTGTTCCCAAGTCCACTTTCGGTTCACGTGGCCTACGGGTTCCCAGAGAGAAGAATTCCCAATACAGAGATGACACCAAGTCATACCAGTATGTGCCAAGACGGCAAATCCAGTACATGCCCAGCCATGAAGCTCCAACACCACAGAGCTTTGACGTCCCTGTGGATGCCCACAGCCCAACCCAGGATGATGAGGAACCCATGCAGATCGGAACCATCCGGTCCGCATTATCTAAGATAGAGAGAGACCGGAGGAGAGATTATGGACTCTGCTTTTACTGTGGGTTAAGCGGGCACTTTATATCTTTTTGCCCAACTCGCCCACCTCGGCCAAAGATTTTACAGGTGGCTACTATTGGGAGTCTTTTTCCGGCTCCACCAGTGTCCCAGATTCCGGCTCCACCAGTGTCCCAGATTCCGGCTCCACCAGTGTCCCAGATTCCGGCTCCACCAGTGTCCCAGATTCCGGCTCCACCAGTGTCCCAGATTCCGGCTCCAGTGTCCCAGATTCCGGCTCCAGTGTCCCAGATTCCAGCTCCAGTGTTCCCGAATCCTGTGTCTCCAGTCCCACTTCCTGTGTCTCCAGTCCCACTTTCAGAGTCTCCCGTTTCAGAGTCTCCCGTTTCAGAGTCTCCCGTTTCAGAGTCTCCCGTTTCAGAGTCTCCCGTTTCAGAGTCTCCCGTTTCAGAGTCTCCCGTTTCAGAGTCTCCCGTTTCAGAGTCTCCCGTTTCAGAGTCTCCCGTTTCAGAGTCTCCCGTTTCAGAGTCTCCCGTTTCAGAGTCTCCCGTTTCAGAGTCTCCCGTTTCAGAGTCTCCCGTTTCAGTGTCTCCAGGTCTTGTTTCACCAGTTTCAGTTTCTCCAGGTCTTGTCTCACCAGTGTCCCCAAATGAAGTTCTTCCACCTGAATGCACATATGCCTCAAATGGTAATATCGTCCGTAAACAGGATCTACAGATGTTTGAGCGAGCTTTACAAGCAGTAAGTGCACCCCCTACCAGAACTTCAAAAATTTCAAAGACCAAGAGGAAAAAGAAAAAATCTTCAGACCCCCTTGTTGGAACTTTGTTTCCCCATGGATTAGATGAGAACTGTCTGTATGGCATGGATGCCTATGGCAACATATCTCTCCTGACGGATGATGTGCCTGACTACTCTAGTGAAGAGGGTAGTTTGCACATTGATGACTACACTTATGAGGTAGCTCCTTCCAACACCCGGAGGGCGTCTTTGAGGAGGGGGATATGTCACGATCCCTATCGTGTCAGGCAGACGGCGAGGCGTGGCCGTGCTCCAGGTGGCTTAGGGTGGAATTGAACCTGGGACCTCTTTGTTACCAGCCCAAACCCTTACCTCTCAGCCACTGAATTAGAAATTCATGTTGCTTTCCAGCTATGGTGGTGCTGAATGGAATGTTCACCTTAGCTGGATTTCATTACCTTCCACACCTGAGATTCTTGCTACAGCTGACACAGCTTAACCAGTTAGCCAACCTATAAAGCCCTACCTCACTTAGAGAGCAGTGTCAGTTCATTTTGGTTTGATCTCCCTGTCTGTGCTAAAGCAAACTGCTTATATATTAAGCTCCTTGACTGACCCCGGCTTTTGACCCTTGGCTTTGCTTTCTGGACTGCTGTTTGCCTGAACCCTTGACCCGGCTTGGACTTCGGATACCTGTGACTTCTCCAACACCTGACCACGGCTTGTGACCCGGATTTATCTCTTGCTTCCCCTATTGCGAAAGGACGCCTGCTGTCCTGAGAACCCCTTTCACGCCACCTTGCTGTACCCGCTCTGAACCTCAGTGGACACCACAGTTCGCTCTACACCCCCTCCGGGACCACCAGCATACCAGGCTTTACTCTCCTAACCGCAAGTACCACATACTATAGTCTGTGCTTGTAGATTTGTAGTACTACCTTGTGTGTATCAGAGATACAACCCTGTTTTCCCCTGAGGTAGTTGGTTATAGGGGAATAAGCTACTGCAGTCTCTCAGTTGGTTATTCACTAGAGGTTGTGATGAATTAACCCCAATCTCTCTGATTACTCTGAGTGAGAAGTGGTGGTTGTATCTGAGAGACCTCTATAGTTTAAAAACCAACTGTATACTGTAGTTGCGTAGCAGGGATGTTACAATCTTAGTGATTGATATCAGATTTTTGCGCGCCATCATGATATGCTGTGATAAATCAGAGTAAATTGAAATACCTGAGTACGGAGCAGGTAAGGGATGTTTTTTTCTTGAGAAGCGCATCAGTTCGTATTTAACATGAAAGAAGTGAACACGTGCTATGACATCTCTGGGAACCTTTTCAGGGAGAAATGTAGGTTTAGGAAGGCGGTGTGCTCTGTCCACAATGATCTTAGCGCCAGGGACTTCAGGCAAGATGGCCGCTATGAAGTCCTGAACATAAAGTCTTAGGTCCTGTGGCAGCACTGACTCCTCTACCCCCCGCAGCTTAATATTGTTCCTTCTGGACCTGTCTTCAAGGTCCGCTAGCTTTTCACACATGGCCTGGATGTCCCCTTCAGTCTCACAGTGTGCATCCACTAAGTCATTATGAGCTGTAATGACATCTCCCATTTTATCCTCCACGTGGCTAATTCTGTCCCCAATGGCTGACACCTCATGCTTCAGTTGTGATACACAATGCATCATATCTTTATGCATGGACCCTCTGAGGGTCACCAGCATATCCCTCATGACGGTGTCACTGAGCGGGATCCCCGAAGTAGGGAACTCGTGGATCTGTTCCACAAAGTCTCTGGTGCTGTTTTGGGAGTTACAGGCATCTTCCTGCTCACCTGCGTATCTGTGCTCCTCCAATCTCCGCTGCGACGACTTCTGCGGGCTGCATATGGGAGACGGGGTCGGCGAGGATCTCCTGCTTCCCCCTCCGGATCGGTGGATTGCTGTACCGCTTGCTAGCTGCCGGCGCCCTCCGCCAATTGAGCTGTGCCGTGAGTCTGAGGCCTCGGCGCCATCTTGCGGCCCAGGTGTGCTCGCCGCGGGATAGAAATCTGTGAGTTTTTGGGGTTTTCTGTCCTTATTGTGCTTCCCCATCGTTACCGGTCGCCTGTCGGAACCTTCCCTTGGGTTTTAGGGAGAGATTAGGGCTGATTCAGTCGCTAAATGCCGCTGGATGTGGGTTCTTTCCTCAGAGCTCCTGTCTTACACAGCCATCCGCTCCGGCTGCTGGCCACGCCCCCCCCCAAATTCGAATTTCATATAGAATGAAATCAAATTGGAATAGAAAGATTAGAATAGAATAGAAAATAATAGAACAGTTAATAAACTAGAAAAACAATAGAACAGAATAAAATATAATATTTTATTTGCTTTTGTTCTATTGTTTTTCTAGTCTATTCTTTTATATTATTCATTCTATATGAAATTCGAACTTCTGAAGCCATCTTCCAAAATTTGAATTTCGTATAGAATGAATTTGAATTGAAAAGAATACAAAAGAATAGAAAAGAAAATAATAGAAAATAATAGAAAAGAATGGCATAGAAATATTATATATTTCACCTTCTGAAATTTGAATTTCATATAGAATGAAATTGAATTTGAATAGAAAAGATTAGAATAGAATAAAAAAAAATAGCATAAAAAAACAATAAAACAGAACAGAAAATGTGTGTGTGTGTATATACCATCTTCCAAAATTCAAATATTCGATCTATTTCGTATACAATGAATTTAAATTTGAATACAAAGGATTAGAATAGAAAATAATAAACTAGAAAAACATATTAAATTGTATTCTATTCTGTTCTATTGTTGTCCTATTCTATTCTATTATCTTCTATTCTATTCTAATATTTTCTATTCTAATTCAAAATCATTCTATACGGATATCATTCTATATGAAATGAGCTATCATTCTATATGAAATTCGAATTTCAGAAAATGGTTTTATTTATATATATATATATATATATATATATATATATATATATATATAACCATTTTCCCAAATTCAAATTTCATATAGAATGAATTTGAATTTCAATAAAAAAGATTAGAATATAAAATAATAGAAAATAATTGACTAGAAAACCAATAGAACAGAATAGAATAAAATATAATATGTATTTTATTCTATTCTGTTCTATTGTTTTTTTAGGCTATTCTTTTCTTTTCTATTTTAATTCAAATTCATTGTATACAAAATTCAAATTTTAGAAGATGGTTTTATATATATTGATTATATTTTTTCTGTTCTATTGTTTTTCTATGCTATTATTTTCTATTATTTTACATTCTATTCCAATCTTTTCTATTCAAGTTCATTCAATATATATATATATTTAACCATTTTCCGAAATTCAGATTTTGTATAGAATGAATTTGAATTTGAATAGAAAATATTAGAATAGAATAGAAAATAGAAAAGAATAAACTAGAAAAACATATATTATATTTTTTTCTGTTCTATTGTTTTTCTGGTCTATTTTTTTGTACTCTATTCTAATCTTCTCTATTCAAATTCATTGTATATGAAATTTAAATTTGCGGAAGATGTTTTTATAAGTTCTGTTCTATTGTTTTTCTATTATTTTAGATTCTATCCTATACTTTTCTATCCAAATGCGTTCTACAGTATATGAAATTCTAATTTTGGAAAATGTTAGAAAACATGTAACAGAAAAGAGCTGACGGGTTTCACACCAAAATACAGTGCTTATTCATGAATAAGCACTGTATTTTGGTGTGAAACGTGTCAGCTCTTTTCTGTTTTTCGCTGTGACATGTTGATGTTGTGATCTGTTTTATTATAAAGGAACATTTTTTGGAGTGCGGCCGTCCCGGTTTTTCTCCACACAATTTTGCATACTATTGCAGTGCCTGCACCCAGGGGTTGGATCCTACCTTTCAGCTTTAGCTCCTTGGGACCTCTGAGCGGTTAACTTTTTCTCTCATAATATATGTTATATTTTATTCTATTCTGTTCTATTGTTTTTCTATTCTATGTTTTTCTATTCTAATCTTTTCTTTTCCAATTCAAAATCATTCTATTCGAAATTTGAATTTTCGAATAATGGATATATTTGTTTATATGGTTATATGTTTTATTTTCTCTCTCCCTTTTTTGGGAGGGGGGAGGTAAAGGAGAGGGCAGAGGTAGAAGTGAGATGAAAAATCAGGAGGATGTAGGATTGACCCATATTGTTGTTATTGTTGTTATTTATGTTCATGTAATGTCAAATTCAATTTAAAAAGTGATTCCTTTTGTACGCTTATTGGAAATGAAATGTAAATCATATCTGTGTTTTAAAAAATCGAACAAAACAAATTTAAACACACATGGATATATATGTAAATATCAGGGATAGGATTAAACCTAACCCTAAGCCTTATATATATATATATAAAACCATTTTACGAAATTCAAATTTTGTATAGAATGAATTTGAATTTCTCCTATTTTGGTACATGATCCCAGTCATTTTACATGCTCGCAACCCAGAAGCTCACCGGCAGTGCTGGAGATGTAGAAATTATATAGTTACCCATTATCATACTTTTGGGATTGCCCCATTATCAAACCTTTCTGGGCTTATGTCCAGACCCTTTTGCAAAACCTCTTGAACATAACTATACCCCTAAATCCCATACATTATCTGTTAGGTCTTCCAAACATCCAAGGAAGCTGATGGTTTGGTTTTTATCTTACTTGCATCAAAACGAGTCATACCATGTTGCTGGCTGTAACAGGCGCCATTCTCTCTCTCTATGGGCGCTTCAGCGCCGTATTGCGTTCCATGTTGGAATGCATACGGCACTCACATGATGACGTCATAATGCGTTCCAGCTTGGAACGCGGAAGTGCCTCTTATACGACGCTCTATTTAAATCTCACTGCAATGCACAACACCTGATCTCCTGCCTGCATAGGAGATACAGGCATGGTTATATTATTGCCAGCCATAGTGTCAGCCGTAGAGGCAGGCTTAGCCTGTCAGCTCAGCCATGCTGCTGTCTTTACTCGCTTTGTTGGAACACCGCTCCAGGAAACAACTACTACTTTGCTGCTAAGACTTCCTACAACAACTGCACTGCTGGGAGCTACCTTCATGCCATGAACATCTTGGACATTCCATCTCCTGCATGCAGATCTACAAACAGATAAGTAGGCATTCCTTCACTTGTAGTTCTATAGGAAGATCTAATGCTAATGATTCATCTATTACTATTGTACTATTACAAATACTGTGTGGATATTATTATATCTTCTGGGAGATAATGTACTAAAGCTTATTGCAAAGGAGTACCTAAAAGGGACAGCTACCTCTAAATCATTATAGCATGTTACCTCAAGTATGCTACTAAAATTAATTACCTGAGCTATACCACCTCTTATATGTGTGCAGTGCTACATCTATAATTATAGCTCATGTCTACAACTATATTTACCTGAGCTATACTGCCTCTCATAATCTTCTACAAATAAATACTTCAAGTATGCTACTATAATTACAGTTGCAATAAAAAGTATGTGAATCCCTTTGGAATGATATGGATTTCTGCACAAATTGGTCATAAAATGTGATCAGATCTTCATCTAAGTCATAACTAGGGATGAGCTTCGAGTTCGAGCTGAACTCATGTTCGACTTGAATATTGCTCGAACATCGCCCCCCTCTGACGCACCCGCTGCTATGTCCAGGCTTTTCCCTTGTGTCAGGGGGGACAGGATCACGTGACGATGGCCCCGCCTCACAAATATAAGAAATGTCAAAGGTCCAGCCGCGTCATTCGCTGGGCGGTGTCCGGCGGAGAGAGAAGGCCGGAGATGCTGCTCTGAATCCGGGACGATCTTCTCATCGCTGGACCAGAGAGGAGATCGTCCATCGCTGGATACAGACAACGTTGGAGCAGGGAGCCGGGACCGAGTGGATTACCACCGCTAGATTTTTTTCTACTTTTTTATTAATAAAGGACTTTTTTCTACGGTGTCTGTGTGTGTTTTTTACAACTATTTACATTTCCTTTGTGAAATGGTAGGGGTACAATGTACCCTATTACTAATTCCCATAGGGGGGGCAGGATCTGGGGGTCCCCTTTGTTAAAGGGGTCTTCCAGATTCTGATAAGCCCCCCACCTGCAGACCCCCACAACCACCGAGCAAGGGTTGTGGGGATGAGGCCCTTGTACACACGATCGGAACAGGAGAGGGGGGCGAACTCTGTCCCCCCCTCTCTGCGGTCCGGCCAGGTTAACGTGTTTGGATCTGGTGTCGGACATATTTTTTTAAAAACATTTGGCGATGAAAACGGTCCGCGGACCGTTTCCATCGGATATGTCCGATCTGGAGTTTGGTCCGATGGCGTGTACACACCATCGGATCAAATTCCCCGCCGGCGGACGGTGCGGTGACGTGGCGGTGACGTTGACGCCGCCACGTCACCGCACCAGGAAGTAAAACACTTCCGCACATGCGCCGAATCCATGCGGCGGCGCGGCGGCGGTGCGGGACGACATGTCTGCTGGTAAGTGTACTAACCAGCAGACATGTCGGGCGGACACATTCCCACCCGATAGATTTCAAAGCATGCTTTGAAATCTGCCGGGTGGACAAATCTGTCCGCTAGCCCATACACACGATCGGAGATGTCTGCTGAATCGGTCCATCGGACCGTTTTCAGCGGACATATCCACTCGTGTGTACGAGGCCTCAGTCCACACCAGACCTAAAGGGTCTGGAATGGATATTTGGGGGTAACCCCACGTAATTTATTTTTTTAAATTGATGGCGGGTTTCCCCTTAATATCCATACCAGACCTGAAGGGCCTAGTAATTGAATTTGGGGGGGACCCACATTTTTTTTTTTTATGAATGAACTCTCTCTGAATTGCCAGAGCCGACAATTCATTATAGCTGCAAGTCCGGTTTTAAATGCCTTTTTTTCCTTTCAGAAGTGACACTTTGTGCAGGGACAGTTCTATGTACGGGAAACATGCGATATTTCACGTGCCAACTTTACCCCCCCCCCCCTAGGTACGAAATTTAAAGTAATATTTCACTTTTATTGTTTCACTTTTAGCATTATTAAATTCACTGCTCACGAAAAAAACGGCCGTTTAAAAAAAAAATTGCATTGATACATGTCCCATGTGACAGGACCCAGGTCCCAAACACTTTTTAGGACAATAACTTGCATATTAGCCTTTAATGTTCACGTCCCATAGACTTTAACAGGGTTCTAAAGTTCACACGAACATTTGGTGTGAACGCAAGTTCTGGTGTGAACTGAACAGGGGGGTGTTCGGCTCATCCCTAGTCACAACAATAGATGATCACAGTTTGCTTAAACTAATAGCACACAAAGAATTAAATGTTACCATGTTTTTATTGAACACACCTTGTACACATTCACAGTGCAGGTGGAAAAAGTTTGTGAACCCTTGGATTTAATAACCGGTTGAAACTCTTTTGGCAGCAATAACTTTAACCAAACGTTTCCTGTAGTTGCAGATCAGCTGTGCACAACGGTCAGGAGTAATTCCTCTTAACAGAACTGTTTTATTTCAGCAATAATCCTGGGAAATTCTGCTTTCTTGAGGTCATGCCACAGCATCTCAATCGGGTTGAGGTCAGGACTCTGACTGGGCCACTCCAGAAGGCGTATTTTTTTCTGATGAAGAAAAAGAGGGAAGGACGGCCGCACTCCAAGGATTTTCAAACGAAAAAAGTTGTCTTTATTGTAAATCCAAAAACATGTACAGTCACAGCAATCACAGAAAACAGGACAGCCGACGCGTTTCGCACTCGATCAGTGCTTAGTCATGGCTATGGTATGGTGCTAACACAAAAACATTTATACTAAACCCCAGAATACCAAATAAAACATGTGACTCCCTTCAGCCTATAGCAACTTAAAGTTAATTAGTTGTGATAGACATCCTGAATGGGTGTAATCAGAGTGTCAAGTGTGTGCAGGCTGAAAGTCAACACTAACATAAAGAAGGTAACCCTTAAAGAACCTGTGTATGTGTGGATGTGAGGATTGCATAAAAATGGGAAGGGATATATATATATATATAAAGGTGAATGTGAGAGTGGATGTAAAAAATAGTGAAAAATAAAATAGACTGGTTTTAAGTGTCTATATATTTATATATATATAGCCGAAATAGTGTTTAGGATGCCGAAGCAGTCATATGGCCCGTAAACCAAAAATAAATAAATAAATAAAATAAATATTGTTGTAAAAAAAAAAAAAAAAAAAAAAACATTTATAAACACAAAAACAAGAAAAAAAATTAAACACAAAAAAGAAAAAAAAAAAAAAAAACACAAAAAAAAGAGAAAAAGAAAAAAAAAATGTTAAACACAAAAGCAAGAAAAAAAAAAATATATTGAGCCGGGATATGTACCCATATGGACCACATTGTGAACATGTTTGTGAATTAATGTCAACTTGTGAAACGAGTGTATACGTAATGTAATGTATACGTGAAAACACGTGTCAGTGAACAGGTGTTCATGAATACAAATGTGTCTCATTCATATATTCATGTGATCGTGAAATGGATGAAGATCAAGTGAATGAGTAAACAACACAAAGAAAAAAAAAAAAAGGGAAAAAATAAATAATAAAAGGCCTTGTTGGGGTATGGTAAAAGGATGCAGAGATATATTGATGTCCTAAGTGTAGAAGTATCTTTTTTTTAAAATGAAAAAGGTGATAGATTTACTACGGGGCACCTTTATATATAGCGGCCAGGACCCAAATGTGTGCGAGTGGACGGCATGAGCAATATTAATGAACCATAGAAGAGCAATAGATCATGTCGTCCAAGTGTATCGCTTTTCAAAGGTCCGGCTGGACTGCAACTGTTATTCTGGATGTACCAGAGACTACTTGGGTGCAATCAGCATGTTTTAATGGATCTACATGTAAAAATGAACGTAATTTTAAAACGCATTTAGATATAAGACCCAGAAAAAAAGGGGGGGGGAAGGAAAATCCTCTTTAAAATCACACTGAATGAGTGTGTGTGGTTAATGCATATGGGTATAAACAAGTACTCACTAGTTTTACAGGAGTTCATTGTCCTGGCTCTTGAGTACTTGCTTACCCATAACTTCTTCATGTTCGACGGGGTCTATTACCTCCAGAGATGCGGGGCCTCCATGGGAGCTAAGTTCTCACCATCCCTGGCCAATCTGTACATGGGATGGTGGGAAAGGTCCCGCATCTTTGGATGCGATAGCCCCCGCCGAGCCGATACCATCTTATATTGTCGCTACATCGACGATCTGCTTGTCATCACCTCTGATGCATCTGCAGACCTTGACCTATGGCTATACTTCTTGAATGACAACACTTTAAATCTGCGGTTCACCGGTATTTTACAACCTGTGACCATAGACTTTTTAGATGTTAAGCTCACAGGTAACAACGGTCTAGTATCTACAGGCTTATTCAGGAAAAGCACAGCGGGCAACGCTTTACTGCGAGCCGATTCATCCCACCCCCCACACACCATTAAAAGCATCCCCTTTGGACAGTTCCTCCGCCTCAAACGTCTTTGTACCTCATCCACAGATTTCTCTAGAGAAGTCAAGGAAATGGCTTCTAGATTCAGAGCTAGGGGTTACCCAGCTAAAGTGATCAATAACGCCATCCTCAAAGTGGACCGTATCCCCAGAGCTTCATTGCTAACTGATAAAAGCTCCAGGGTCAGGAACACCCGGCTCCTTTCCAACGAGTCTGTCCCCATTTTCTCCACCGCATTTAGTGTGGAATTCTATAAGATCAGACACATCATCACCAAATACCTACCAGTTCTACTCAATGACGATACGTACCAATCCATTCTATCTAGAGGCATTAGAACAGTGAGCTGCAGAGCTCCCACATTGGGGGGGGTCCTGTCACCCAGTCTATTTCAAACCCGACACAGCTCCCTAACTTGGTTACACTGCAAGGGTACCTATAGATGTGGCAAGAATGGCTGCAGGTATTGCCCCATTATTGGGACTGGACAAGTGGTGCATTCATGCTCCAACGGAAGGGACTTCAACATTAAACAATTTATTAATTGTAACACAAAGTACCTTGTATATGTCATCACTTGCAGTACCTGTAATGTCCAGTATGTCGGTAGGACCACGAGAAGATTAAGGGACAGACTCAGCGATCATTTATATGACATCGAAAAGGACCATGGGACCAACGTAGCGAGGCACTGGAATGTTATACACCATAAAAACATTTCCAGTTTATCCATACAGGGTATAGAAAGAATTACACGTTCAGCTAGAGGTGGTGATACATTCAGACTCCTGTGCAAACGGGAAGTATTTTGGATTTTTCACCTTAATTCTAGACTGCCTAGGGGACTCAACTTTGAATGGGATGTTTCCAATTTCTATGAGTGAAACCACTATTATATTTTTCCCCATATATGTCATGCACTACTTCTAATGTTGTACTTATAGTTCCCCCATAATTCTGTGGTCCTAACACTAACAGTGAGTGTCCTCACAATGGAGGCACATGCATTTTAATGGATAGATAGGGGCAGGTGGACTGAAGGGGAGCCACCCCTCCTTAAAGGTACAGAAGCACACCAAGCACCCAGCATATTGCACAATGGCTGCAAAGGTGTTGGTGCACTGCTGGACCAAAATAAACACCACAGGTGAAACAAAACGTATCCACCGCCCCCATCTATGGCTGGCAATCACAGTAAGTAGCAATGGAAGGCTAAAGCAGATAACAACAAGAACCTGGGGAATGCCCAGGGAATAACCAAGCCTACTTACCGACCAGCTAGCAGAACAACCAATTAACCTGTCTAACAATGTGCGTTAAAAACAGGGGTTTTGTCCGCACGCATTTGCAAACGCATGCGTGAGCCACAGAGCCGCGCCAAGGCACCCCATAATTCTGTGGTCCTAACACTAACAGTGAGTGTCCTCACAATGGAGGCACATGCATTTTAATGGATAGATAGGGGCAGGTGGACTGAAGGGGAGCCACCCCTCCTTAAAGGTACAGAAGCACACCAAGCACCCAGCATATTGCACAATGGCTGCAAAGGTGTTGGTGCACTGCTGACAAAACCCCTGTTTTTAACGCACATTGTTAGACAGGTTAATTGGTTGTTCTGCTAGCTGGTCGGTAAGTAGGCTTGGTTATTCCCTGGGCATTCCCCAGGTTCTTGTTGTTATCTGCTTTAGCCTTCCATTGCTACTTACTGTGATTGCCAGCCATAGATGGGGGCGGTGGATACGTTTTGTTTCACCTGTGGTGTTTATTTTGGTCCAGCAGTGCACCAACACCTTTGCAGCCATTGTGCAATATGCTGGGTGCTTGGTGTGCTTCTGTACCTTTAAGGAGGGGGGCTCTTTCAGTCCACCTGCCCCTATCTATCCATTAAAATGCATGTGCCTCCATTGTGAGGACACTCACTGTTAGTGTTAGGACCACAGAATTATGGGGTGCCTTGGCGCGGCTCTGTGGCTCACGCATGCGTTTGCATGCACACCCCTGTTTTTTAACGCACATTGTTAGACAGGTTAATTGGTTGTTCTTTGGTCGGTAAGTAGGCATTCCCTGGGCATTGTTCCTCTGTGGTAAGTAGGCTTGGTTATTCCTATTTGTTTATTCTTTATTTTAAGGTGATTAATCCCCATTCTTGTTGTTATGCATTTATAGTTCCATTTGTTTATTCTATACCACTCAGGCATTACACCACATTCAATGAATTATTGTATTGTACACCCATTATAATACCATTTCTCAGACCACTTACACCACATTTTTAACTATATTGTATTGTACAAAATTATTGTGCATGTTTCTCAGACCACTTCTACATTGCTCCAAACAAAATTATTGTGCATTTGTCAATTACACCATTCCTTTACATTGTTCTGTTCCTTTACATTGTCCTCTGTGCCCTCTCATTATTTTCCATCTGTTTTCTTCACCTTCCCTTTTTCTTCATTACATGTTGAAATTAAACACACAACACCAGTTGTGATTTATCCCTATATAATATCAGGGTTCTGCGCTCGTGGCTCCATTCGGGCTATGTTAGGCGAATATGTTTATACACGGGACCTTTTTAGATATGCCGACGTATATAATATTCCACTCTCCTGTTTAGATCACAGGTTTCCCTTTTATACTAATTATCGGCATTCTCCCTTTCAGTCCGTGTTCGCCTAACTACAATTCCCCTCCCCCTTTCCCTCCCCCTTCCCCATTCCTTTTCCCTCGTCTCCCTTCCCGTTTTCCAATTAGCCCGTGTGATGTCACTTTTGTATGGAGTCGGTGCGGTCTTTTCTCTTCAGTGAGACTGCCCGATGTTATGCACTGACTATGACATAAGAGTAAATACTAAAAATATTTTCTCATCTGTTTTTATATTTAATTTTTTATATATATACACATAACATATTACCATAACATTATTGTTACATTCCCCTCCCCCCCCTTCTTGTTACCTTGCTATGTCTATACCCATATGCATTAACCACACACACTCATTCAGTGTGATTTTAAAGAGGATTTTCCTTCCCCCCCCCCTTTTTTTCTGGGTCTTATATCTAAATGCGTTTTAAAATTACGTTCATTTTTACATGTAGATCCATTAAAACATGCCGATTGCACCCAAGTAGTCTCTGGTACATCCAGAATAACAGTTGCAGTCCAGCCAGACCTTTGAAAAGCGATACACTTGGACGACGCGATCGATTGCTCTTCTATGGTTCATTAATATTGCTCATGCCGTCCACTCGCACACATTTGGGTCCTGGCCGCTATATATAAAGGTGCCCCGTAGTAAATCTATCACCTTTTTCATTTTTAAAAAAAGATACTTCTACACTTAGGACATCAATATATCTCTGCATCCTTTTACCATACCCCAACAAGGCCTTTTATTATTTATTTTTTCCCTTTTTTTTTTTTTCTTCGTGTTGTTTACTCATTCACTTGATCTTCATCCATTTCACGATCACATGAATATATGAATGAGACACATTTGTATTCATGAACACCTGTTCACTGACACGTGTTTTCACGTATACATTACATTACGTATACACTCGTTTCACAAGTTGACATTAATTCACAAACATGTTCACAATGTGGTCCATATGGGTACATATCCCGGCTCAATATATATATTTTTTTTTCTTGTTTTTGTGTTTTTTTTTTTTTTTTTTTCTTGTTTTTGTGTTTAAATTTTTTTTTTTTTTTTTCTCTTTTTTTTGTGTTTAATTCTTTTTTTTTTCTTTGTTTTTGTATTTACATTTTTTTTTTCTTGTTTTTGTGTTTATAAATGTTTTTTTTTTTTTTTTTTTACAACAATATTTATTTATTTATTTTTTATTTTTTTGGTTTACGGGCCATATGACTGCTTCGGCATCCTAAACACTATTTCGGCTATATATATATATATATATATATAAATATATAGACACTTAAAACCAGTCTATTTTATTTTTCACTATTTTTTACATCCACTCTCACATTCACCTTTATATATATATATATATATATATCCCTTCCCATTTTTATGCAATCCTCACATCCACACATACACAGGTTCTTTAAGGGTTACCTTCTTTATGTTAGTGTTGACTTTCAGCCTGCACACACTTGACACTCTGATTACACCCATTCAGGATGTCTATCACAACTAATTAACTTTAAGTTGCTATAGGCTGAAGGGAGTCACATGTTTTATTTGGTATTCTGGGGTTTAGTATAAATGTTTTTGTGTTAGCACCATACCATAGCCATGACTAAGCACTGATCGAGTGCGAAACGCGTCGGCTGTCCTGTTTTCTGTGATTGCTGTGACTGTACATGTTTTTGGATTTACAATAAAGACAACTTTTTTCGTTTGAAAATCCTTGGAGTGCGGCCGTCCTTCCCTCTTTTTCTTCATCATCATTGCTATTTGCATCGCCAGCACCTTGGTAATCTAATTATCCTTGATCGTCTACAGGTCTCACCTGGAGCGGTGATTTCTTTTCTTTTGTCTTTTTTGGATTTGGCGTATTTTTTTCTGTTTAAGCCATTCTGTTGTTGATTTACTTCTATGCTTTGGGTTGTTGTCCTGTTGCAACACCCATCTTCTGTTGAGCTTCAGCTGGTGGACAGATGGCCTTAAGTTCTCCTGCAAAATGTCTTGATACATTTGGGAATACATTGTTCCTTTCATGATAGCAATCCGTCCAGGCCCTGATGCAGCAAAGCAGCCCCAAACCATGATGCCCCCATCACCATACTTCACAGTTGGGATGAGGTTTTGATGTTGGTGTGTTGTGCCTCTTTTTCTCCACACATAGTGTTGTGTGTTTCTTCCAAACAACTCAACTTTGGTTTCATCTGTCCACAGAATATTTTGCCAGTACTGCTGTGAAACATCCAGGTACTCTTGTGCAAACTGTAAACGTGCAGCAATTTGTTTTTGGACAACAGTGGCTTCCTCTGTAGTATCCTGCAATGAAATCCATTCTTGTTTAATGTTTTACGTATCGTATATTCGCTAACAGGGATGTTAGCATATGCCAGAGACTTTTGTAAGTCTTTAGCTGACACTCTAGGATTCTTCTTTACCTCACCTCATTGAGCAGTCTGCGCTGTGCTCTTGCAGTCATCTTTGTAGGATGGCCACTCCTAGGGAGAGTAGCAGCAGTGCTGAACTTTCTCCATTTATAGACAATTTTTCTTACCGTGGACTGATCAACAGCAAGGCTTTTGGAGGTACTTTTATAACCCTTTCCAGCTTTATGCAAGTCAACAATTCTTAATCTTAGGTCTTCTGAGAGCTCTTTTGTGTGCTGCATCATTCACATCAGGCAATGCTTCTTGTGAAAAGCAAACCCAGAACTGGTGTGTGTTTTTTTATAGGGCAGGACAGCTGTAACCAACCCCTTCCATCTCATCTCATTGATTGGACTCCAGTTGGGTGACACCTCACTCCACTTAGCTCATGTCATTCGTCTAGGGGTTCACATACTTTTTCCACCTACTGTTTACATGGTGTGTTCAATGAAAACATGGTAATATTTAATTCTTTGTATATTATTAGTTTAAGCAAACTGTGATTGTCTATTATTGTGACTTAGATGAAGATCAGATCACATTTTATGACCCAATTTGTGCAGAATTCCATATCATTCCAAAAGTGTTCACATACTTTTTATTGCAACTGTACCTGAGCAATACTGCCTCTCATAAGTAATAGTATTATATCTACCAATTTACCTCAAGTATGCTACTATAACTACCTGAGATATACTGCCCCTCATATACAAGTACTTGTTATATGCAAGCTACAGTTGTTACTACAACTTCTTTTACTACGTGCCTGACATGAGTACAAATCCTCCTAGGCCTTGTCCTAATTGTTGAACTTGTTTGCTCTAACTTTTCTATGCTAGGTGTTTATGTTATTCCTTAGCATCTCCCCTAGTGACCTTAATACATCTCTACATGCCAAGGTGATATGATATACAAAAATTAGATCGCGCTAAATATAATAAGTGTAAACTGATAAATGCTTGTTGGGCAATATCATATGGGAAATAAAATACATAGGTGAATCACAAAGTAGATAAGTCCATCAACATAGTGAAAAGTTCATGATAAAGTGATCCCACGAGTGCCAATAAATCAAATGGAAAGAGTGCTGGTATAGATGTAACCTCCACCGAAATCACAAGAAGCCTCTTACCAAAGATCAATGATCTCTTAGTGATAGGAGATCAAATAAAGCATGATACGGTCAGAAATACTCGATATCAGTCAATGGGAAGGTCCAGTGGAGACAGCCTGGTTCTCAGATATGTAAATATCTCCCGATGGGTGACGTCACAGTGCACTGTAATCTCTCTACCTGGAATACGGGCTGTTGGTTTTAAGCCGGCCGGCTGACATGTTAACACGCAATGTTTCTTTGCTTTGATGTAAGTGCAAGTCTACTCTTTTAATCAAATAAATGATGGTTTTATGCTATGTGAGGCATTTATTTTTTTATGTACCTGTGGATGACCCATCGGGAGATATTTACATATCTGAGAACCAGGCTGTCTCCATTGGACCTTCCCATTGACTGATATCGAGTATTTCTGACCGTATCATGCTTTATTTGATCTCCTATCACTAAGAGATCATTGATCTTTGGTAAGAGGCTTCTTGTGATTTCGGTGGAGGTTACATCTATACCAGCACTCTTTCCATTTGATTTATTGGCACTCGTGGGATCACTTTATCATGAACTTTTTCACTATGTTGATGGACTTATCTACTTTGTGATTCACCTATGTATTTTATTTCCCATATGATATTGCCCAACAATCATTTATCAGTTTACACTTATTATATTTAGCGCAATCTAATTTTTGTATATTGTTTGTTTGTGTAGTATAACACTTTATGATCGCTGCTTTCTTTGTTACACTAACAAGCGCAATATTGTTCTTTCCAAGGTGATATGATGTAGAGAACCCCCAAACTCCTGTTACAAGGAGAGATGCCTGGGGTCCATTACTGATAACCACCTGCATGTAGTGGTGTATTGGGATATTGTCCTTGAACTAATTTTAAACGCTAAGCTCTGGTCGCATGCTGTAATGCGTCCATGCTTAGTAGCCCAACGCCTTTCTTTATGTGGCAGAGAGATGATGTATAGATCCCCCAAACTCCTGTTGTGAGGAGTGATGCCTGGGACCTAATACTGAGTTGTCGCATAGAGAATCGCATTGAAGTCCTTGCTAACCGCAGTTGTGGTTCACTCCGTTCACAAGAGCTGTTACACTGGGTGACTACCTCTCCCCCCACAAACTCCCAACACCTGTCTACTATAGCTAATATATGCAGGATGGCACACCTGAATGCATTAATTGATGATTCAATGTCGAGGTTTTAACAAAATTTGGTAGGCTTGGGACGACTCTGACTATTGTCCTAAAACTGTTCCTCCAGAACCATAGTTAGATATCTCTTGTGTCCATAGGTTCTGAAATGTTAATTGTATGATCCTTTGAGTCTTGAACTCCATGGTGTCTTCGTTTACCCTTTTCCTCTCTTTATATTTTGTATTGTCTAAAATTTTGCATCTTGCATTTTCTTTTAAGTATAATTATATTCATGGCTGTTGGTCAGCAAGTCTCGTACGCCCACACTCGAAGTACCACCACTGCGCCTTAAGGAAAAACACCTGATTAACCTGCTGCCAAATGTTATTGTATTTTTTACCTCTATCTGAACTCAATAGTGAAAAAATAAGTGGCACTAAATTGCACTTATGTGTATGGACCTCCAACTGAGTGCAAAGAAAAACCTAAAAATAAAGTAAAGTAAAGGCAACTTCATACGGAGTACACTTTAAAGTATTGCTATAAAGATGATGACAATGTGATAATTCAAATTATCAGTGTAACAATATCACCCTGTGACAAGTGAAATAAACTACAGTGTACATTCAATAAAAAGTTCATAAGCATAATGAAATTTATCCGAAAAGAAGGTTGATCCAGTATAAAATGTTCTGATCTTCCACCGCACCACTCAGTGCCAGTGATTCCACTCCCTTTGGATGACACACTCACCAGATATTTATGCCTTACACTCTTGTGTTTGGCAAAATTGCTTTAAACCACACAGACAGGTTTAGCTTATCTACGCCAGCCGCAAGCATGTAAATAGGATCTCTCCACATGTAAAACAAAAAGTGCTCCAAATAGTGTAATATAGTAAAGCCAGTTTAATAAAACCCTATGTGAAAAACTTCAACCATTACACTCACATAACATCACTTTAAAGCAAGCAAGTAAAATCACAGCAACAACTCTTGGAGAAAACGTCTATAGTAGTGTATAGTAGACATGTGCATTCGTTTTCGTTAGAATGCATTTTCGTCCGAAAATCGTGTATTTTCGTTATCGTTTTAACGAACGAAAACGAAAGCGCAAGAAACGAAAACCGAAAGATCCGTCATAAAAAATGCTTTATTTTCGTTCAGATCCGACGATTTTCGATACTTTGTTGAATTTCCGTTGTTCAATTTCACAAAGTCATCGAAAATCGTCGTTCTGAATACAGTGAATAGGTATATTCCCTGTATTCAAAACAACGATTTTCGATGCTTTGTCGAATTTCCGTCCTTCAATTTCACAAAGTCATCGAAAATCGTTGTTCTGAATACAGGGAATAGGTATATTCCCTGTATTCAGAACAACGATTTCCGATGCTTTGTCGAATTTCCGTCGTTTAATTCGACAAAGTCATCGAAAATCGTTGTTTTCGGACGAAAACTTTCCCGACGAAAACGAAATAAATCAAAGCGATTTTCGGGAGTAACTAAATAAATGTATTTTCTGGACGAAAACGAAAAAACGAAACAAAATATTCCAGTCTGCACATGTCTAGTGTATAGTGTGGTCACGGCAGACCCTAGAGCTAGAGGAGCGGGTGAGAGTGATATCTAAGCTGTATACCTTGGGTCTGACGTGACCACACTGTACCGCATATGAAGTTGTCTTTATTTTACTTTATTTTTCGTTTTTTCTTTGCACTCGGTTGGAGGTCCATACACATAAGTGCAATTTGTGCATCTAAGTGCAGACAGCGACACAGCCACTGTTTTCAAATATTACACAGACGTGGGTGCAAGTGCACGTGGGTCATTGAAATCACTCTCGGTTCATTTGGCACCATGCACCAAGATTTTCAGGAGCTGGACTTGCACTTGGGATCTCCTGATTGCAATGCTCCATAGGCTTCTTAGAAAAAGTGCACATAATAAATGCACATGTTTTTACCTGTTTTTTTTTTTCTTAAAGGTGACATTAGTCTTTAAAGAAAGGAAGTAAAAATAAATCTCTACATTGGGAGACTATCTAAGAAAAAAAATGGCTAGGGATATGGTTTAAAGGGGTAGTTCCCCCAAAAACCTTTTTTTTAACATTGATTGAGGCTCGTTTTGTCAAGGGGAATCGGGTGTTTTTTTTTAGAAACAAAGCAGTACTTACCGTTTTAGAGATGCAGCGTCTCCGACGCTTCCGGGTATGGTCTTCGGGTCTGGGCGTTCCTATTTGATTGACAGGCTTCCGACAGTCGGATACATCGCGTCACGATTTTCCGAAAGTAGCCGAACGACGATGCGCAGGCGCAGTATAGAGCCGCACTGGCGCTCGGCTTTTTCGGCTACTAGTGACGCGATGTATGCGACCGTCGGAAGCCTATCAGAAGCCTGTCAATCAAATGGGCACGCCCAGACCAGACGATCATACCCGGAAGTGACGAAGACGATGCATCTCTAAAACGGTAAGTACTGCTTCGTTTCTAAAAAAAAAAAAACACCTGATTCCCCTTGACATAACGAGCCTCAATCAATGTTAAAAAAAAGGTTTTTGGGGGAATTACTCCTTTAAGTCCCTTAGATAACTTTATGCACTGCTTTGAAGGTAAAGCTGACAATTTTATTAAGAAAAGCAGGTGGACATTAGTGTTCATGCTCATATTTAAATTGCACATAATGCAGATTCACAAATTTCAATCTGCTTTAGAGGTTGCCCGGTGGAAGGCTCACTACTACACATATTTTGGAGTTGCCCTTACCTAACCCAAATATGGGTGGATGCTTCAGATAGGTTTGATAGATCTTCGAAACACAAATGTACTCTCACCCCCCAAATATGCCTATTGTATGCCAATATTCCTGATGTCCCTCCCCCTGCAACAGATTGTTTCACTCTCTCTGTAGCTTCATCCAACGGATGATAGCTCTCAACTGGAGATCAAATACTGTAATATGGTCACAGGTACTAGAAAGAATGGAATTGCTAAAATTATCAGACAGGATCTACCACACACTTAATGACACCCTTCATATATTCGACACCAAATGGTCTTATTGGTCACTCACGCAATGACTCCACTATCATCCACTTGTCTCACTATGCATAATTTGTTTCTAATATATAAGGACCCACAAGGACGCTCTACTTCATATATCTTTACCTTTTATATTTCCTATTGTATTCTATATATGCCTTTGATATGGTTTTATACATATTGTCTATGTTTATGTACAACTCAAATCTTACAATAAAAACTTTTGTAAACAAAAAAAAAACTAATTTCAACCTTTCGCAAAAGTTATTCTGAGGATTTCTTCTGATGTCTTACAGCCTAACCATCAAACTGTGCTTGAGAAACTTATGTTGTCATCTGACGGTGTTAGATGACAGGAATGAGCCAAATTTCACGTTACTAAAACTTTTTATGGATGTACAGCTCCCATCTTACATAGCCTTAAATAGCCTAAAATCTCTAAATTCTAAGAAAGGGTTATTTATGTTCCTGGAAAACATTTCTTCTTTGTTAATTTTTGTAGATATTTTACAGCATATTTTGAATTTATAATACATAGCCATTAAGTTAGGAAATGTTATCTCAACATACCAAAATACAATAAAGGTAAGCTTTAAAGCTTAAAAATAAATAAGATAAACAGTATTTTATTTAAAGTTCATACTTGTTTTGTCTGAGCAATTTTCTCTCTTTTTTTGGCTGCAGTTTCATAACAAAGACATAAGGGTTAATCCTTTGAATTTATCAAGTAAATGCACACTCCAATAAGGAATTTTATTTTCCGCAATAAACCATTATGCTGCTTTGCTATATCTTTGAGTAAGTTTTGGAGCTGTAAGATTTGTGGAATGACATCCAAAACTTGATTAAAATAATCTTTTTCCTCAGCACAGAAATATCCATGAGAATTAGATTTGCAAGCAATATTACTGTATCTTCACAGCAAATTAAGCTAAAGTTTCTTATTTTTAACTAAAAACTTACTTTGAACTGTGTTTAAAGGTCGATGTTGTATTTATTTATCCTGACATGCACTGATTTGTGGGCTTTAAGAGATACAAAACTTTTTAACCTAAACGCTTTGAAAACCCCAGCGAGCAACATGAAAAATGCAAACATGCCTGTGTTTATCTTACCCACACAGCACAACATTTACTCTGTTTTTCATTTTTTTTCTTTAATTTTCCAGTTAAATGTTTCCAAATATCTCTGTATGCAACAAGAGAAATCAACATGACCCAGATATGCTCAAATATGTGTACATAAACATTCTTTGCAAAAACACTGTTATATATATTTATTTTTTCTTATACAACCCATTGGAGACAAGGATAGTACTAAGTTCTATGAAAGCAGTGCACAGTTATGTGCTGGAAGTCATGTTAACTTAACTATTAACTATCAGAATTCATCTTTTGTTTACGTGAGTATACATGTTCAAAAGGAACCTACTCCTTAGTTTCACTAGTTAAAAGGGTTCCTGTCAAGGGGTAGAACATGTCCCAACAACCTTACCCTGTAAAAGAAGTAGGGTTACTTTCTGGCATGTGAGGAACTCAATCTTTGCAGTTCTAAGAATTAAGAATTTCAAGTGTTGCTACTTTTAGACACTCGTAGGTGTGTCAGGACATGACCCCCCCCCCCCCCCGGTGACTGGTGTGTTTTTTTCCTACAGAACACTGTAATGATGTGGAGATGGTGGGAACCACAGTGCCAAGGGAGGACACACTCCTCAAACACCTTTGTCAGTCAATAGCAGTGTCTGGAACTCTTAATGAGAGCAAAGGTTCAGCACACTGACTGTCTAAGGGCTGAGTATATGCTTCTGTCCCTTTCACCCCCTGACAGGGTCATGTAAAAGATTTGACTTCTTTTTTTCCAGTTCAACTTTTGTTTTTTTTACATCTTCTTCTCACTTTATGACCTTTCATCTTTAACCATGTTACTGGGATATACATAAATATTCAGTATTTTAAAATTCTTTTAACAAAGGCTTCACATACTGTACTTGACTGTACAGTATATATTTAAAAGTAAAAACCTGCCTAAGAGCAAATACTACAATATGTCTGCTATGAATTTAATGAAGTATCACGACAAGTATGAATTGCTTGTTAAAGTTCCCCAGGGAACCCAGTGTACAGTGCATATGTGCCTATTCCAATCTATACAGGGGTTAGGAAATACAATAATATTATTACTGTCAGGGCTGGCTGTAGCTCCTCCCTAGGTTGACACCCAACGCATGGGTATTCAGTTGAAGGATTTATAGCCAGCACTCTACATTATTCTGCCCTCCATGTAACAATTTAGATCTTACAGACCTGTCTGTGCCTCCTCCTTATAAACATACATAAATAAGTTGACTAAACCCAGAATGGCTCAAAAACAACTTGCTATTTCACAGAAGAATAAGGTATCAATCTGCTTGTATTTTGTGAATAACAGCAGTGCAAAGGATTACAATAATTCACAAAAAAAAAAAACACAAGCCCACAGCAATACAAGCCAGATATCACACTTCTCTGAGAGAGGCTAGACTAGTAGGTAATGTGTGTTGATGTGGGCTTTTGCTTTTGTGAATGACTATGCTCCACTGTAGCCACTGCCATTAAACAAAAAAAAACAAGCCAACAGCTTGACAGTTTATCTCTTCTAAAATAGCAGGAGGCTCTGGGCTCAGTCAAGCTAGAGATTATTTTATTATTATTATTACTATTATAGAGTTGCGCATGCGCTCAAATGCAGGTTGGGAACTTCTGCCAGTACCCTGCATGAGCATGCACATCTCAGTGGTAAGAAAAGATGTCAGCACAAGTGATCATATCCAATTCCAGAACTGGTGCCAAATAACCTATTTAAGAAAACGAGTAGTAACAGGTAGTTGTTGGATGAACTTCAGCTAGTCTGTTTACGCTGATTACCTGTTACCAGCTCGAATTACCCTCAAACTCCTTTTTGCCTGACTCCTGTTTGTGACCTTAAGTCATTGTGAGACCTTACTTTCCTTTGTTCCTTTGTGTATTACCCTGGTCTGGCTCCTGACCTCTGTATCATCTCCAATGGTACTGTTCACCTGTGCATAACCCCAGCCTCAAAGACAACGTTTCTCACCTCACCCTGGCCTCAGTCTCGACACTACTTTTCAAATCTGCTCTATGGGTCCTGTCCTTCACTATCTTAACACAGGTGTTTAGGCTGCAAGATGCAGTGTCTCCTCATAACTCCTCTAAGCCTCCTGTATACATGGATGGAGAAATCCCCATGGCTGGACATTATTGCTGAAAGCATTACTTGCCACTGTCAGTATACAATGACCAACAGCTGCAGTGCAGTGGCTAGCTTTAGACAGCACATAAGAAGATAGGACAGAGTACTACATATTGTTTTTTTAAATACATATCTGTAAAAATCCCATCTAGGAATCAGAAAGGCATCTCAGAAGAAAGGAAATGCCACAAACCAGTAATGAGTCAGAAATTGGCCAACTTCCTGCAGAGCAACAGACCTATCACACTCTGGAGTAGGGACTTAACCCCATTTGAGACATTGTGCACTGCCACGAACCTGATTTCGTCAGTGTATGCGCTCCTTTTTAGTAATGTGGCTCAAAAATCCAACCCAGTCAACAAGAGATGGGAACGTGAACTCAAATTAGACCTTATAGACACAGACGGGATAACATCTTTATGCATATCCACAAAGGCTCAAATAACGTATCTGCACAGGAAAACAGCTACAAACTGTATTGCCAGATGGTAACGTACTCCCGAACAAATTAATGTATTCCATCCAACTGTCTCCCCGCTATACTGGAGATGCAATATCACTCTGGGATCGTTGCTCCACATCTGGTGGGACTGCGAACTCATAAAACCATTTTGGGAAAAAGTACATAACATGATTTCCCACATTACGACGTACACCTCAGGCCGCGTACACACGATCGGTCCAAACCGATGAAAACAGACTGAAGTTCAGTTTCATCAGTCGAAACCGACCCTGTGTATGGAATATCAGTCTTTTGTCCTTCAGTCCAAAGTTTTAAAACTTGCTTTAAAATCGGACTGATGTCAAAACCGATGGTTAGTACGCAAAAGCCTCGTTTCAAAACCTGTGCATGCTCAGAATCAAGTCGACACATGCTTGGAAGCATTGAAGTTCATTTTTCCCTGCACGTTGTTGTGTTTTACATCACCGCATTGGACTCAATCTTTTTTGAACTGATGGTGTGTACGCACATGAGACCATTAGGCCGCTTCAGCGATGAACCGATATAAATGGTCTGTCGGACCATTCTCATCAGATGGGCCGGTCTTTTCCCCAGCCCAATATTTGTTACATCATACTTCATTACCACAATCCACATACAGAAAATCTCTTGTACTCCATCTCATCAATGCTGCTAAACAATGTGTGCCTCTATACTGGAGAAGCACTAACCCTCCGAAAATGTTTGATCGGCTTAACCGTATTAATAAAATTGCTGAGATGAAGGACCTAATTCATCAGGTTAAAGATAACCTGACAAAGTATCGAACTACGTGGGCCTGTTGGATTCACTTTAGGAAATTTCAGGAATTACTTCTCATTTAACCACTTTCTCCCATGATATTTATGGCAGGAATTACAGCATTTACTTCCCCACATTTTACCGGGTTGGAACGCCCATCTGGTTTGGAGTGCCCGCCTCACCCTCTTATCTCCTCATTTGAGCGTTTGCCTTCACATTTAAAATTTTGGCCCTTTTACATGCTTGGTTTTAAAGCGCCAAGTTCGTATCTCATAATGGACACGCACCATTTGTCAAAATGGTCTCACGAGCCAACACTAAATCCTGCCCGAGTCCTTTCCTAGACATTTTCATCTCTTGACACTATCACTACACTTCTGAGAAATAGGCTTCCTGTCTCGAAATGGGGAACGTGGGAGACGACTTTCGTCACCATATGTTGTACTACGATACCTGGAGTGTCTTTGCTCATGGGGCGACTCCACCCCCTCCCCCACACAGCAAGCTCCCGGTGGGGAGATGCGGGTGGGGGGGTTTGTTTTGTCCTAGGCCATGTGATTTCACGCTGGCTAACTCCCTTACAGTAATGCAATGGTGTTCATTATCCTGGCTAGGAACATAGTCTGATGTTTACTGTTATTTTTCTCCGGTTTGATACGATTCCCGATATCTGTTATCTATCTGTTTGCTTTTCTTGAACACTGTTATACAATGATATAATGATTAGTTGTGAATGCCATGGCATTGTAACCCCTGACAACTTGTACCACATGCTTGGAATATTCCATCTATTGTCATTACGTGTAATATTGTATTACTTGTATTTTGTTTTTTCTGCAATAAAAACCGTTTGAAACATAAAAAATAAAAAAAGAATTGACCAAAAGTAATATAGACGAAAGAACACATATATATATATATATATACAAGATTTACAGAAGCAAAATGATAAGCAAAACAGAATCAACTTCTAAATCTAAGTATCAGTCTTGCTGTGAGGCATTTCCTTCATCTACATTTTGGTTGAAAACTAGCTCATGAAATAACTTAGAACAGACAATGGGCCAGATTCAGGTAGCCCGGTTTAAAATTAGCTCTGATACGCTATGCCGACGTAAATTAGCGAGGCAAATGCTGTATTCACCAAGCTAAGTTACGGCAGCGTAGCGTATATGGGCCGGTGTAAGCCCGGGTAATTCAAATGTAAATGAGGTGGGCGTGTTTTATAGTAATGTGTTGTGACCCCACGTTTTTTACGTTTTATTTTTAACTGCGCATGCGCCGACCATGGATGTATCCAAGTGCGCATGCTCCAAATTATGACGCTACAACGCATTGTTTTCGACGTGAAACGTAATTGACGTAAATCCCCATTCACGGATGAGTTACGCAAACGACGTGAAATCTGAAAAAATTGACACGGTCCAGACGTCCATAGGATGCACCATCTTTTTGGTGGTTTATCTTTACGCCGGCAAAAGCCTTATGTAAACAGCGAAAATTCACTGCGTCGGCCGAGCGTACGTTCGTGAATAGGCGTATCTCGCTGATTTACATATTCTAGGTGTAAATCAGCGAGAACGCCCCTAGCAGCCATCTTAAAAATGCAGTTAAGATACGACGGCGTAATACAATTACGCCGCTTGTATCTTAACTCAATCCTGGCGTATCTTGTTTTCTGAATACAGAAAAAAGATACGCCAGCGCGTAACTTCTTACTGAATCTGGCCCATAAACTCAACTGCATAAGATAAATACCATTTTTTTAATCAATAATTTAAAATTGTTAAAACGGTCAATTAGAAAAAAAGGCACACTGTAAGGTACTCTTTATAAAAGTGATTTCTAACAGCCGCTGTGCTGTTGTATACATTTAAGTGTATGTAAACCCTAACAATGAATATACAGCTGAAAGTGTTTTGTTATATTTGTTCTATAAATGAAAAAAATACCTGTTGATCTTGACAGAAATCTAGAAGCCTGCGAATTCTGATGTACTTTGCCTCTGTTGTACTGACATCTCAAGCAAGATTATCATCCCTTTTTGAACTACAGAAAGGGGTTGATTTACTAAAACGTGGAAAAATCTGGTGCACCTGTACATAGAAACCAATCAGCTTCCAGGTACTTTTGTCAAAGCTTAATTGAACAAGCTGAAGTTTGTTGCTAATTGACACACTTGCACCAGATTTTGCACTCTCCAGTTTTAGGGCCAGTTCACACCATGCACGCACAGTGCCATTTTAGCCCTATTCTAATGGTCTGAAATATCAGTGCATCACAGTAAATGTAGTGCAATTTACTACTTTTAGAAATACACTGTGCCCGGATTGCATAGTACTTTTGTACCATGTGATCCTATGCAGGCAAGTGCATTTTTTTTGTTAAAGATAACGAACATGTTATACTTACCTGCTCTGTGCAGTGGTTTTGTACAGAACAGCCCAGATCCTCCTCTTCTCGGGTTCCTCTTTAGTGTTCCTGGTCCCTCCCTCCTACTGAGTGCCCCATAGCAAGCAGCTTGCTATGGGGACATCCGAGCCAGAGCTCCCTGTGTCCATTCAGACATGGAGCTACAGCCCATTGGCTCACTGACTTTGATTGAAAGCAGTGGGAGCCAATGGCGCCATGCTGCTATCTCAGCCAATGAACAACCGAGTCTCTCTTGCAAAATCGCTGGATCTAGATGGAGCTCAGGTAAGTATTAGGGGGGCTGAAGGGGAGCTGCTGCACACAGAAGTTTTTTTTTAAAAACTTAATGCCTAGAATGCATTAAGATAAAAAAAAAAAAAAAACTTTTGCCTTTACAGCCACTTTAATTTTTTTATTTTTTTTTGGAACATTCCATTTATTTAATGGTTAGTTGGGGCAAATCAACTATAATTTTTAACCATAGTGTTGAAAAAATTCAAAGACGTAGGATGGAAATGCTTCTCAAACAAACAAACTTCTTACTGTGAATGTGGTTTTCAGTCAGGAAAATTCCATTCATATATTAGGTCAGAATTCAATTTTGAAGGATTTTTAATGAAAATATTTATTCAATGGTGGTAAAATGTTCTTGCAAATGATTTTTTGGTTTGTATGTACAAATGTTTGAAGGGAAATCTGCCATGTATGGCCAGCTTGAGTGAAATAAATCAGTGAATAACCTGCATTTTGCTTATTGAGGTCCTCAAGCTTTAGAACTTTGATATTTATACACTTTAAATCAGTGGTGCGAGTATCAAAATCAAGAGGGTTCCATGTGAACCACAAAAATACTAATTTGACCTGTTTATCTTAATGCAAAACGTATTTTATAAAATAAAAATGTGCAGCTTTTTTTTTGTTTTTTTTGTTTTTTTTTGTATAAAAGCATTATTCGGTATCTGCTCTGCAGCAAAACATTCTCACTTTTTTTTTTAACAATGTACATTGCACTTAGCACACGCAGCTCAGTGTACAATTCCAGCATTTGAAGAAATTAATGAACTCTTCAACATGTGTGGGAGTTAAAGGGTTTGTAAAGGTACATTTCTTTCTTTCACTTACCTCATCCTTTGATTTTGCTTTTAAATGTCCTTATATCTTGTATGTCCTCACTTACTGTTCTTCTGTCTGTAACTACAATTTTAATGCAAGGCTTTCTCCCTGGTGTGGAGAAAGCCTCTTGAGGGGGGAAGGGGCGACCAGGAGTGTCAGGACGCTATCTACTTTGCAGATAGAGAAAGGAGCTGTGTGTTAGTGGGCATCCTGACACTCCTGCTCGCCCCCTCAAGAGGCTTTCTCCACGCCAGGGAGAAAGCCTTGCATTACGGGGTGTAGTTGGACAGAAGAACAGGAAGTGAGGATTTCTCAGAAGAAATAAGGACATTTAAAAGCAAAAGTAAAGGATGAGCTAAGTGAAGGAGGACTGCACTAAGGTAAAGTAAGCTATTTAGGGGAAACAAATGTTACCTTTACAACCCTTTAAGTCATCCTGGTCCAGGCAATCAAAGTGGTCAAAAATAGAGGTGGTTTTGGCTCCCTCCTACTGAATGTATAACTATGTATTATCTTGTCTGTTCCTATAATTAGCTAGTCTATCAAAGCTCTGATAATACTAATGGTGATGATATAATAACAATATTAGCTATAAAAAAAACACAATGCTCAAAGAAGCAAAGGTCTTGTTTATTTACAAAGAAATTAAGAAAATGAACATAGAAAACTATAAATATTACAGGGCAATAAAAGAGCATAGGTGATACTTTATATAAGGTTGTCCTCAGTATTCTGTGTCTACTGGCTTGGCTTAATGGAAAAAGAGGAGGCCTCATAATTTTCCTTCAATTTTAAAGCACACTTAGACACAACCCACACAAGCCTCTGCCCACCGTGTAGTCCTCTGTCCAATGAGAAGCTATAAAAGGTCATTCTTTCTAATCACCAGAAATTATGTTATTCCCCCAAACATCTTCCAGAAGTATGTTACTGTCTTCCATAAGCATTAGTCTGTGAACACCTGACTTGACCCAGGTCAACTTCTAGTACAAATCTGTTCCTTTGATGTTGTTGTAAGTTGGGAAATCAGTCATTTTCATTTGCACCTCCCCAGGGGGTCTTAGCTGATGCTCCTCTACCCCCCTATATTTCACATCAGGAGGCCTATGCAAGAACATACTTCAGTAGATTAATTCACATGTATGACTCCTTGTTAAAAAAAAACTGCTGGGTAATCTTGCTCTGCTGGCATTCCAGGCTATCCGCAGCCTTATCCAGATGTCTTCTTTATAATCTGGTCTCAACAGTCCAGAAATATCCGATATTTAAAAAAAAAACATGTTGCGTCTTCCAACAAGGGGGCTCAGAAAAAAACAGTGGTAATGTGGTGTATAGATTGCATCACATGCACGTGCAGAAAATTAGAATATCATCAAAAAGGTCATTTGTTTCAGTAGATCAATTTAATAAGTAAAACTCATATATTTTATATAGATGCGCTACACACAGAGTGATATATTTCAAGCATTGCTTTCTTTTAATGTTGATGATTATGGCTTACAGCTAGTGAAAGTCCAAAATTCAGTATTTCAGAACATTTGAATATTACATAAGACCAACAAAAAAATAGATTTTTTAATACAGAAATGCTGGCTTACAAAAAAACATGTCTATGCACAGTACAGTATGCACTCAATACTTGATCAGGGCTCCTTTTGCATGAATGACTGCATCAATGCAGCATGGCATAGAGGCAACCAGCCTGTGGCACTGCTGAGGTGTTATGGAAGCCCAGATTTCTTTGATAGTGGCTTTCAGCTTGTCTGCATTGTTGGGTCTGGTTTTCCTCATCTTCCTCTTGCTGGCCAATCAAGCACAGTGATACCTTGATCATTAAACCAGGTATTGGTACTTTTGGCAGTGTGGGCAGGTGCCAAGTCCTGCTGGAAAATGAAATTAGTATCTACATAAAGCTGGTCTGCAGAGGGAAGCATACAGTGCTCTAAAATTTCCTGGTATAGGGCTGCTCTGACTTTGGACTAGATAAAACACAGTGGACCAATGCCAGCAGATGACATGGCTCCCCAAGTTATCACAGACTTCTACTAAGGGTTTTCACACAACCACCCATTCTCTCCTCTGCTCGTTTCCAATAATCAATCCAGGTTTTTTTTTTTTTTTTGGTATTTAGTGTTGGAATTTGGATAGGATAAGGTAATAGTGTGATACTCTAACTGGAACTAATTACAATTGAGGACAACTCTCACGGGTTAGATGTGGTATTAGATGTGCTGTTATACCATACTACACTGGTATAGGAGAAAAAAGACCTTTGTTTTCTCTGGCTGAAGGCTTGATGAAACTGTCATGGATATGCAGTAATCTCTGGCAACTTACCTTGCTCATGTGTTCATCTTAGAGGCCAGGCCCCCTCACCTGGCTTCCTTTATCTTCTTCCTCCCTGTATGGCTCCACCCCAGGCCACTCCAGGAACTCTATATTAACCAGTGCACTGCAGGTCTGCATTGCTGATCAAAGTTTTGTGTTAGCTTGTGTTCCTGCTCGTTAATATCTCTGTGTACCGACTTTGGCTTGTCTACTACTACTCCTGTTTGCCTGTGACCCTAACCATTTGGCCTGTCCCTTGGTTACCCGTGTCTGTCTGTTGCCCCAACCTCAGCTTACCCATCACCATCCCTTGTGTCCTCAGTGACTGCTTCCCTTCTCTCCCTACAAAGCGTGACCTGGGGGACCCTGGGGGCCGTGACCTGGGTTCAGTTGCAGCGAAGGCCATCCTCACCACTAAAGGCTCTGGTGAACAACTGCTGGACCTTAGACTCCACGCCCTGGGAAATCTTGGGTTCACGTTTCCTGTCCATTCAAAGTAGTCTGCTATTAGGTTCAGTACCTTGCGGTGTACCCCTGTCTCCATCAAGGTGCATTTGTCACCTGGCCACAGGTGACCTGACAGAAACTGTTTATCTTCTGGACACTCTCTAGCATTCCCTTTGATTAACACTCATCCTCTGGCTCAGCTATTTTTTTGTACAGAAGAATTATTCCGTATCTCCTTTAGGGATTCTAACAATGTACACTGAACTTAACACACACAGCTCAGTGTACAATTCCAGCATTTGACAAAATGAATGAACTCCTGTACATGTGCAGGAGTTATGTCATCCTGGTCCAGCCAATCAAAGTGGTCGAAGATCTGAATGGGAAAGAAGATTAGCTGAAGATGCACACAAAAAAAACAAAAATGCCCTTGGGACTTTTAAAAAGCACACCTCAAGTAAAAAATATAAATGATTTATTTAACAAATAATTAAAAACAACAATTGATACAGAAAAAAAAAACACATATCAAATGTCAACATATTAATTAATATTGCATTTTTGTCATAGACCTTTCCATGAGATCTGATTATGTCATGCAGATGACTGTCAGTAGTCTAGGATGACTGTGCTAGGTCTTGACGTGTTTTGCGAGAGGAGTTTGCAAGCCTCTTACCCACTGACTATGGGTCCTGGCATTTAAGAGAACAGTACTCTTTGAAAGGTGTATGCCTGAGATATCAGTGGAGTGGTCTTGTTTCTGATTCAAGTTCATGTTTCCCCAAAACACACAGACTCTGGGAACTGAAGGTTTCATATCCATATTTGGAGCCTCTATGCCTCAAATCAGCAATGACAGTAGATGATAATGTAATCCGCTCAAACCCATTTTCTGTTCGTACGTTCGACGAAATTCGAACAAAAGTGGTCGTTCGCCCCAAATTCAAGTGACCCAAAACGGCCCATGATTCACTACGGCATTGCGCGCTGATAAATGGCCAAGCATGCTGTATGTCCCACATGCTTGACCAATCACAGTGTGCAAAAAACGAAGAGCCATAATTGGCCAAAGCCTGGGTGGCTTTGGCCAATTATGGCTCAGGGCTTTAGCACACGCCCCACACTATATAAGGCCGCCTGCTGGGCGGCCTCGTGTAGTGTGTTCCGGCTTGTTAATGAGAGCAGTCAGAGAGACAGAGAGATTGTCTTTTTATAAAGCTAGATAGAGCAGGCAGGCAGGCTAGTCAGTTTATCTTAATTTACAGTGTGTAGAGAATATATATACATCCCTAGGAGTTGTACATATATTTATACACTGTATATCTTAGATAGATCAGTTCTTCCTAATCTACTGGCAGGCAGGTGATTGTGCTATTTAAAGACGTTATCACACGTACAGACACCCAGCAGGTACAATATTTAAAGGATTTTTTTTTTTTATTTAAGCATCATTAAAATCACTGCTCCTGGAGCAGTGATTTTAATATTGTTTAAATAAAAAAAAATCAAAGATTCCTTTAAATATTGTACCTGCTGCGTGTCTATAGTTTGCCTGTGAAAACGTCTTTGAGAACCCGGGTCTTGCCCGAGGGAACATGTATCAATGGAAAAAAAAGTTTTAAAAACTGTAATTTTTTCAGGACTCCTGAAAAAACGACAGTTTTTAAAAATGTTTTCCATTGATACATGTTCCCTCGGGCAAGACCCGGGTTCTTAAAGACGTTTTCACAGGCAAACTATAGACACCCAGCACTGCAGGTACAATATTTAAAGGAATTTTTCATTTTTTTTAATATAAATATTATTAAAATCACTGCTCCTGGAGCAGTGATTTTAATGATGCTTAAATTAAAATAAAATAAAATAAATAAAATTCCTTTAAATATTGTACCTGCTGGGTGTCTATAGCTTGCCTGTGAAAATGTCTTTGAGAACCCGGGTCTTGCCCGAGGGAACATGTATCAATGGAAAAAAGTTTTAAAAATGGTCACTTTTTCAGAAGTCCTGCTCCTGAAAAAACAACCTTTTTTTTAAACTTTTTTCCATTGATACATGTTCCCTGGGGCAAGACCTGGGTTCTCAAAGATGTTTTCCAACAATAACTTGAATATTCGTCTTTAAAATTAGCGTTTTTGAATTCGAACGTTCGAGTCCCATAGACTTCAATGGGGTTCTAAATGTTCGCGCAAACGGTCAGTCTGTTTGACGATTCTGGTGTGAACCGAATGCGGGTATGTTCGGCTCAACCCTAGTATTGATAATTGTGCTAATTAACTCACCTATTGTCTGCTAGGGGATGTGTTTACACTTGTGATAATGTATATTGTACTATATGAGCTTGATGCCGGCAAGTCTGACTGGAATGAGATCCCTGATTGTCCAGGTGACTAGTTTAACCACTTCCATACAGGGCACTTATACACCTTCCCGCCCAGATCAATTTTTAGCTTTCAGTGCTGTTGCACTTTGAATGACAATTGTGAGGTCATGCTACACTATACCCAAACTGAATTGTTATCATTTTGTACCCACAAATAGAGCTTTGGTGGTATTTGATCACCTCTGGGATTTTTTTTTTTAACATTCAAAGTTTATTGAAAAGAACATAAAATTAAGTTTCGATTCTACATAACATATTATCGTGCATCTCAGCAATGGTAGAAATTATAAGAACTAATGGCCACACAGGTATGACAGAAAAATGAATAGTGAGAGCTCATAAACATTTATAGAGAGCAATCTCTAAACCATAAACTCACTGAGTTTACGTCATGTATGTAACTTGTATAATGTTGACCTGACATGTCGTTTATGGGTGTAGGAGAGATCAAGAGGGGCAGAAAAAGTAGAAGGAAATCTAGAACAAAGGAAAGGCAGGATTAAAGTGAGAGTTCAAGATGAAAGAGAGAGCATTCATATGTCGATCGATTCTGGGATCAGAGTTCTATGCCCCATGTGGAGGCCACAGGCAATACAGTGCAGAGAAAGGACAGATGAGCACACAAGCCCCTCACGGAGTGTTCCAATAAAAGCTATATTTTAAGTAGTAGTTGGAGTAACCGAGCTTTGTGAGCCCGACGCTTCAGAAAAAGCACTGGAGTACCTGAATATGATCCAGGGGCGCCAAGTGTCATGAAAGCCTTCATTTGATTCTTTGAATTGGGCCAGTGTGTCTTCCATTTCATAAATCTCCGCAATCCTATGCGTATGCGTCTAGTCATATTCCATAGAACTGGGATCAGTGAATTGGCCGCGTTGATCAAGTGTTTCGTGAGTGAGTTCTTATATTTTTTAAGGGACCAATCAGAGAAGTGCAAGAGACAGCAAGCAGCATTGAGTGACAGCGTGGTCTCAGTAATTTTGTGAATCAGATCTGTGACTTTCGCCCAGAATGTATCAGAGGGCAACTCCACCAAATGTGGGCCAAAGAGCCTTTTTCACCATTGCACCTCCAACAAGTATCGCTCTTTGAGGAGTTCCAGCTATGTAATTTAGCTGGAGTCAAGTGCCAGTGCATCATCAATTTGTGCGCTGACCTCTGGGATTTTTATTTTCTGCAATTTTTTTTAAAAAATTACCGAAAATTTAGAAAAAAAATACTTGTTTTTTGTTTCCGTTATAAAACATTGTAAATAAGTACGTTTTCTCCTTCACTAATGGGCACTGATGGTACTGCACTGACTGGCACTGATAAGGTGGTACTGATGGGCATTGATAATGGGCACCAATATGCGGCACTGATGGGCGGCACGGATGGGCACTGATAGGCAGCACAGATAGGTGGCATGGATGGGCACTGATAGGCGGTATGAATGGGCAAAGATGGGCACTAACTAATGTGTTGTACTAATGGATGCCAATCAGTGCTAAACAATGCCTGCCAATCAGTGATGCCCATTGTGGTCACTGATTGGCATCCATTGTGGCACTGATTGGCATCCATTATGTGTCATCCCTGGTGGTCTAGGGTGGCATACCTTTGTTTTAAATCCCTGGTGATCTAGTGGAATCCCTGGTGGTCCAGTGGGCATCCCTGGTGGTCCAGTGGACTTCCTCGGGGGGGGGGGGGGCTGTGCTGATAATCGATCAGCACAAACCCCCCCTGTCAGAGGAGCAGCCGATCGGCTCTCCTCTACTCGTGTCTGACAGACGCGAGTGAGGAAAAGCTGATTACCGGCTTTTCCTGTTTACATCGTGATCAGCCGTGATTGGACACGGCTGATCACGTCCGTGAGAGACACTTTACCTAGATCTGTGTTGCGGCTCAATATCCTGAGGACGTCATATGATGTCCAGTCAGGATTAAGAAACCACTTTGCCGCCGTCAATCTGTCATTGGCGGGCGGCAAGTGGTTAATTACCTTAATGTTTCAAGTGTTAATTATATTTCTGCATACAGTTGTGTTTGCAAATGGTAATGTTATCAGCCTCAGAGTGTGTAGTGTATAAAAAGTCTGTATATACAAGACACACTAGAACAGAGCTGAAGCTGTTAATTAACTGGAGATCCCTCCTCTGTTACCTTTTTTCTCTTGGTGTCAGGAAAGCTTGTCAGAAGTGAATCATGCTGATAGCAGATTAATGGCAGCAGAGAAATTACAATTAGGGGATGATTTACTAAAGGCAAATAGACTGTGCACTTTGCAAAGTGCAGTTGCACACTGCAAGACCTTTGCTCCAGATCTTAGTAAATGAGAAAAAGCTCTGCTGACTTTCATCATGAAATTATGCACAAGCAAAAATGCATTTATTTATACTTTCCTTGCAAGTGATTGGGTATTCTTTGCAAAGTGAAGCTTTACCTCATTGACTAAGCTCTGGAGAAAATGCACTTGCAAAGTTCACAGTCTTTTTGTCTTTAGTAAATCAACCCCTTGGTTCTCTTAAGCACTTAACCCCCAGGCCATATTGCCCCAGAGCACTTTTTGCGATTCGGCGCTGCGTCGCTTTAACTGACAATTGCGCGATCGTGGCTCTCAAACACAATTGGCGTCCTTTTTTTCCCATAAATAGAGCTTTATTTTGGTGGTATTTGATCACCTCTGCAGTTTTTAGTGTTTGCGCTATAAACAAAAATAGAGCGAGAATTTTGAAAATAAATGATATTTTTTACTTTTTGCTATAATAAATATCCCCCAAAAGTATATAAAAAAACATTTTTTTTCCTCAGTTTAGGCCGATACGTATTCTTCTACATATTTTTCGTAAAAAAAAATCACAAGTGTTTAGTGATTGGTTTGCACAAAAGTTATAGCGTTTACAAAATAGGGGGTAGTTTTATGGCATTTTTATTAATATTTTTTTTTTTACTAGTAATGGCGGCGATCAGCGACACTGTGGCGGACACTTCAGACACTTTTTGGGACCATTGGCATTTTCATAGCGATCAGTGCTATAAAAATGCATTGATTACTATAAAAATGTCACTGGCAGTGAAGGGGTTAACACTGGGGGGCAGGGAAGGGGTTAAATGTGTAACCTGAGTGTGTTCTAACTGTATGGGGGCGTGGACTGACTGAGGGAAATGACTGATCTTCTGTTCATACATTGTATGAACATACGATCAGCATTTCTCTCCCTGACAGGACCGGGAGCTGTGTGTTTACACACACAGCTCCCGGTCCCCGCTCTGTAACGAGCAATCGCGGGTGCCCGGCGGCGATCACTCCTGCCGGGCACACGCATGGGAGTTGAGGGGGGGGGAACGTGCGCGCCCCTAGTGTCCGTTTCGAGAGCCGACATAGACCTATGGGCTCTTGCGCAGGGGAGTCGACCTGCCACCGTAGAACTGCGGTGGCTGGTCGGCAAGTAGTTAATTTAGACAAGTGCACACTATTGAGCGATATGATTTGTGCATATTTCATGTCTGAGGTTTAAAACCACTTTAAAAATGGATTTAGTGTCAAATTGTTTACATTTACTATAATATATGGCAATGTGTTGGTGCCATTAATATAAAAATATATACTGTTAGTGTATGTTTTAACCACAAATAAAATAGATCTTGTTTATGGAATTTATTTTAGCTGGTGATGTTCAAATGTTTGAAACATGTGTTTAGTTATATTAGTTCACAATCACTTCTTGCAAACATTACCAAGAATGAATGTAATTTCCCTAAATCTGTTAATAAATACATAGCATACTTTCCTTGAAGCTAGTGGAATTTATATATTATTAACATATGGCTGCACACTAAACCTCTCTTGTCTCCGCTTATTATGTACAACTGGAGTCACCCTACAGAGCCCTTGCAAGTGGATGGCCACACTAAAGCTTCAACCATGAATAGATCTGTTGGTTAATGGAGACAGAACGTTCTGTCCCTATTTATATGTTCCGGATACAGAAACCTAAACAACAAAAAGTCAACAAAATATAGCAGTATATAAATGTATGAAGCAGGATTTTGTTTCAAGGAAGTAGCAATATAATAAACTGAATTACCCATGTGCAAGAGAAGACATCCATTGATGGTCTGTTAAACAATCACCAAAGATCCATTCACTATTTAATTATGTATTTCAAACCCAAGAACAAAATCTAACATACTGCAGATTACCAGTCCTTAGATGTAGTGGTGCAGTAGTTTCTTTTATAAGGATATTTTTCCTTTTTTTTTTTGGTTTAAAAGATTTTATTGGTATTTCGGAGTAAATAACATATCACATATGTAAACAAATGAAAATACAATAAAGCAATATTTATGAACAGAATCATATCATTACATATGAGAAAAGAACATTGACAATATAAATACTCATAGCATAAAGCCAAAGTAAACATAAAATGTAAAGTTGGTTACTGAATTATTAATTTGTAAACGTTGTGAAGTAAAATTCAGAATATATGAAATAAAAGTATAGTTGTCATATTTAAATTATGAGAAATAGAGGGAGGGAAGAGAACGGTGGAGAGGAGAGGAAGATAAAGGGGGGGGGAGAGATAAATAGTGAAAGAAGCAGGAGATCATCCAATAATATTCTACATCGTTACGACATAAAAAAAAAAAAAAAAAAAAAAAATCATACTTCGCTCAAGTCCGTGAAGGTTGGAGCGATACATTTTTGAATTCAGTAGATTCTTTAAAGATTGTCCAGCAAGCCCATTTTTCATGAAATTTTGTGGGAGAGTCTCTTGCTTGTAGAATCAGGTCTTCCATTTCGGCAATTTTATTGATCCGTTGGAACCATTCGGACAAGCTAGGAGGAGATGTATCTTTCCAATGTGCAGGTATGCAAAGTTTGGCAGCGTTTATTAAATGTATTATTATACTATTTTTGTAGATATAATGAGGTAAAGATGTATGATGAAGCAGGTATTGAGCTGCGTTGTAATTTGGGGAATATGTCGTGACAAGAGTAATAATACGGTGTATTTCCTTCCAGAATGTTTGTATAATGGGGCAATCCCACCAAATGTGTAGGAGAGTGCCTAGCGACTTTCCACAACGCCAGCAGGTAGGTGGGGTGATAGGGTTGAATTTATGGATAATGTAAGGTGTTCTATACCATCGTGAATAGAGCTTGTAGCCATTTTCTTGAGTCAAGACATTCATCGAGCCTTTATGTATGTATCTAAAAATGTGAGTCCAGTCATTGAAAGAGAGATCCAAATCAAGTTCCCTTGTCCACTGTTTGGCAATATCATCTTCCATTGGGTTAATGTCAGAGAATAATAAAGAATGTGTTTTTGATATTAGGTGTTTTTGAGGAGTGGAATTAGTACACAGCATTTCAAAGGTCGTTTTGTGTCTATGCCACGATGAGGTCGAATCAGAATTGAGTAATGTATCTTTAATAATATCGTAATTCGTCGTTGAAATTTGGAAGTCAGGGTTTTTAAGACAGAAAGTGGAATAAGGGATAAAGTTACCATCTTTGAAAAATAATTCTGCCCTCAATGAGGATGCTGAGGCAGTAACTTGAGGTTCCTTTTTTTTTTATGCAAACTTGAAATCCTGATAATACCACACCTCCTGTCTCAGGGTGCCTATGCTCACTACACTGTATCTCTGGAACCTAGTCATCTTTGGACAGAGTCATTGTCAAACTGTTGAGAGAGTAGTTTTAGCTGAACTAGTGGATTAAAGGGTTATGTAAATATAAACAACTAAATAATTATAAATAGTAAATACTGTGTTAAGGTAAGTATCAGGAGATAATCATGGCTGCTACCTACCCCAAAAACTTCACTAGGTAGAGTTATTTTATGGGTAGGGATAGGGGAGGGGTAAAATGGCACTTTCAAAACTCTAAATAAAAATATGTGTATATATTGTTTTACATCATAACATCCTCTGATCCATTGGAAAAGAAATAGCTGGATAGCCGCACTCCAAATGTTCACCTTTTATTGTAATGTAAAATCAAAGCATCAAAAATGCCTATATGACCATGCTATATGACCATCTTTATGACATATCCAGAAATCATTACACTAATGTAACAAGGCATTAGAATGTATGTCATGATAAAGATGTCAGTAGCCTACGTATTCAGGGTGTAGAAAAACTCATGCTACCAAAGAGGGGAGGAGACAAGTTCAGGTTACTCTGCAAGAGAGAGGTTTATTGGATATTCCTTCTCAATACCAGGTAGCCCTTCGGCCTCAATTTTGAGTGGGATATTTCATATTTGTATGAGTGACTTTTATAAGTGACTTTTATATTTTCCACAGACAAAGGTTCAAAACCGAAAGTGACTAGATCATGCACCAAGTTCGGTCTTACGTGGCTTCAGATGATGAAACGCGTAAGAAGATCTTGGTGTACGATCACGTCACTTCCGGTTTTGAAATTTTGTCTGTAGAACGCACAGCATCCCAGACTCTGGGTTGACACAGTTGCACTGATTGTCCTGCACTAGTGCTAGTGTGCCTTTTATTAGTTAAATTGCTTTGATTAAATAAACTCATAACTTTTTACGGACGTACGCTATGAGTTATAATGCTTTACATATCTAAACCTACCACAGGACTGGGATTATTGGGGAAAAAGAGTCAAGTCAACACTGGCACTGAAATCAGAGGCAACTTTGCTTGAATATGCATTACCCCTGCAGGGGTACATTTTTTTTAGTGAGTGTGAAACCAGGAGTGAAGCACGAGTAAATCACTGTTTTTACACTGGATATTGGATCAGATTTATGTCAATTTGGAAATAACAATTTTTTTTTACTACTAAGCATTTTTATTGAGATAAAAAGGTTTACAGTACAGAGTGATTTTAAATATAAACCATCTTTTTGTAAAAACAGTTCCATAACGCTTAAATTTAACATACATGGTCGTGCATAGAACATCAAACTGTATAATCATTTAACGTTAAGCTAAAAGTCCTTGGTAGGATATAATCTTATCTCAGTTATGATATACAAAACTATAACCAGAATCAGTAAATCCAACAAAATAGTAAAGAAAACATTAACTCAGGTCATTCTTGATGACGATAAATGAACCATAGGTTCCATTTAGCATTATAGGTAGGGATTGAGTCATGCAGTGTATGGATTTTTTTCCGGCAACATTATCTGATCAACACGAGAGATCACTTGCATGAATGGGACTATATTAGTCTTCAAATTAAAGGCGATTGCCAATTGCAGCACAATACAAATAGTGTGTATGAGTTTTATTAGGTGTTTTGGAATATCTGGGATTTTCCCAAATAAAAGACAGTGAATGTGCGTTAGAGCTACGTGCCTCCCTGCCAGCTTATTTATCAACTCTAGAACCCTTTTCCAAGTAGATTGCAGAAATTCACATTCCCAGAACATATGTAAAAAATAACCCAGGGGAGCACAGCCTCAAAAACAAGATGGGGCATGTGGGTAAATCGTATGTAGTATAGCACCAGCGAGTAAATAATTTAATCGCTATTTCCCGTATGGTAAGGGATTTAGTGCACTTATGCATATCGTGCCAGTTTTGATTCCCAGTCCTGAAAATCAAACGCCAAATTGAACTCAGACTTCCAATTGGCCATGTGTCTTAATTTGGGGCTGTCACCTACCGTCTCCACATACTTATAAATCCCTTCTGTCTAGGGGCAGTCTGGGATTCAAAAGGAGGTGTGCGAATTTGATGAGTAGTGTGTCTGATAAAAATGCCAGATTTGGAGATAATAATAGAATTCCCTTGCTTTTTTTGAGACTGCAACTGGAAGAATGAACCAAACTTTGAGTCCTGCTGTCAAACCTTGGGTTATCCACCACTGATAAGCATCTGGACCACCAAAGGCTGTAGAGAGCCTAGGATCACTCAGAAAACACTTGGGGGGGGGGGGTGTTCAAAATTTAAATTTATAAAGATCCCACAGTTTCAGTGAATGAGTTACCACCAGGTTCCAAGAACTCAATTCCAAGCCATGGTATTCAGAAGACTACAGTAGTCCCAGAAGGTAGACCAGGGACATCAATTCTTGCCACACATGAGGGACTCCAAGACCACCTACTCAATTAGAACAATAAATCACCTTCCCAGAAAATTTTGGGGGCTTGTCATTCAAAATTAATCTATTAAAGTGTGCTTGGAGTTTAAGGAGATAGGATTCAAATATCATAATAAGACGTAGGGTTGTCCCGATACCACTTTTTTAGGACCGAGTACAAGTACCGATGCTTTTTTTCAAGTAGTCGCCGATACCGAATACCGATACTTTTTTTAAATGTGTCCCCAAATGCAGCCATGTCCCCTACATATTGCAGCCATATATGTCCCCCACATATTGCAGCCATGTATGTCCCCCACATATTGCAGCCATGTATGTCCCCCACATATTGCAGCCATGTATGTCCCCCACATATTGCAGCCATGTATGTCCCCCACATATGCAGCCATGTATGTCCCCCACATATGCACCCATGTATGTCCCCCATATTGCAGCCATGTATGTCCAACATATTGCAGCCATGTATGTCCCCCATATTGCAGCCATTTATGTCCCTCATACCTGTAGATATGATGCCGCCCTCGCTGCGGCATACCGCCGTTAATCCCCCTGCATTATAGCGTAGCGCGCATTACAAGCTTTCGTTCTAAATACTTGTAATGCCCGCGCCGCCATGTATAGACACTCCCCTTCTCGGGATTGGAGGGATCCGTCCAATCCCGAGCAAGGGGGAGTGTCTATATGTGGATTCGTGCATAGACACTTCCCCTTGCTCGGGATTGAACGGATCCGTCCAATCCCGAGAAGGGGAGTGTCAAAAGATGGCGGCTCGGGCATTACAAGTATTCAAAACGAAAGCTTGTAATGTGTGCTATGCTATAATGCAGGGGGATTAACGGCGGTATGCGCAGCGGCGGCATTATATCTACAAGTAAGAGGGACAGGACATGGCTGCAATATGCGGGAGGAAGTATTCTATTTTGGTATCGGGGGTATTTGCGGGAGTACAAGTACTCCCGCAAATACTCGGCATCGGTCCCGATACCGATACTAGTATCGGGACAACCCTAATAAGAAGGGCCCAAAATAAGTATAACAATTCAGGGAGGATTGTCATCTTGATTTCCGTTATTATCCCTAGGAAGGAGATTCTATAGTTATATATATACTTATTGTCAAATAATTATTTGTGATTCCCGGGAGATTTACACCCAAATAAGAAAGGGACGATTTAGCCCATGTAAAGGAAAAATATCTCTTTAGATTCTCTAGCTAGGGAGAACAATAGATTTTGACACATTCACCGAAAGGCCCAAAATATTGGCAAATAATGAAAGGGTTTGAAGAAGATTCGGCAGTGTGACCATGGGGTTAGTAAGAAATAGTAACACATCATCTGCATACATGCAGAATTTATAAGTCGAGGAGGTTTTGTTATAACCTGAAATATCTGGATGTTGTAATATTGCAATAGCTAGGGGTTCAATAGCCAGAGCACAAATCACTGAGGAGAGTGGACACCCCTGCCTAGTGCCCCTACCAAGCTGGAAAAATTCAGAGCTACAGCCTGGGATTTTAACCTGCATCCTGGGGTTCTGGCATAGAGCTTGATATAGGGAGAGACACATGCCTTGTGGATGTCCAGGCTTATGATTACATTTTTTTTTTTTTGAGAAAAGGTTTGCATCTTGGATATCATTGGCCAGGCGGATATTGTCTGTGATAAGGTGGTGGGGAATAAACCCTGACTGATAAGGAGAGACCAAAGAGGATATCACTCCTGCTAGTCAGCTATCCTACTGAAAATCTTTAGGTCAATGTTAATAACCGATATGGGCCTAAAATTCTGAGGATGGGGATGAGCACCAGGTTTGCTAACAGCATTTCCTCAGAAAAAAACATTACATGTAGAATAAAATTAAAAAGTCAAAAACTAGTCTAGGGGTAAGTTAAGGTAAAAAAAAAATTGTAATATAAGGCAGAGAATCCATCAGGACCAGGAGCTGATCCTGTTTTTAGTGCCTTAATGACATTCATCACCTATGATTGAGTAATAGGGAAATTAAGTGAGTCTAATTGTGAGGTGATAAGAGTGGGAATCGGAATAGAGTAAAACCAAGCAAGGCCTTCAGCTGAAGGTCCAGTTTGGGTAGAAATCAGCAAAGATGAATAGAAATTTTCAAAAATCTTTAAAACCCCCTGTGATGTAGGCAACCCAGGAGTGGTCAATTTATAGACATCTGGAGGGCGGTGAGACTAGTTCAGTTTTCTAGCAAACATAGTTGAAGAGGAGTTACTATGCAAAACAAATCTTGCCTCGGACCATCTCAAGGCCTTCTCTACTTTAGCTGAGAGCAATGAATCCAATTCAAATGTTTCTGTTCAATAGTGAGTCTGGTGGACTCCAAATTAAGGGCTATGGAACTTTTGTACAGTCTGTACAGCTCATCTGTGAACAAGACAATTTTTTGCTTATTAGCTTTGTTGCGAGCAGTTGCTAAACTAAAGAGATTACCTCTTAGGGCTGTCTTATGTGCCATCCCCACTGTGGACATGGGGGTCTCTGGGAGGGCATTTAATGCAAAATAATCATCTATAGCTTGGGACACCTCTGTCTCAATTGCCACATCCAAATTAAGTCCCTCATTAAGTCTCCAAGTAAAGGGTGTATGGGCTAATTTGATAAATTCAGTGGTAAAGGAGGTTATGTGGTGATTAGACATATGCATTCGTTTTCGTCCGAATGCATTTTCGTCCGAATTTTGGGTATTTTTGTTATCGTTTTACACACGAAAACGAACGTGCAGAATCCAAAATCCGAAAGATCCGACACAAAAAATGCTTTATTTTTGTTTTCGTTGCTACAACAGTTTGATATAGGTAGGAGATTTGACATGACGCTGACATGCTTGGCCCATAGGCTATAGAAGAATTTGAATATTGGTTGACTAATAATAATAATTTATAAATATAATTATTACTAGTCATACAACATTAGAATTCTTCTATAGCTTGTAGGCGGAACATTCGACCGGAATTGTATGATTCAACGTACAGTTTAGCTGCTCCGTCGAATCTTCTTAGAACATTTTACAGACACCATAAGCCTTCAATGACAGATTCGACCTTAATAATTCGAATTTTCAGACGAATGCATTTTTTAACAAAACAAAATAAAAACACATTTCGGGAGTAACGGGGGATTGGGGGAATGCTCTGTGTGTCACAGTGCTACTGATGTAAGCCCACAGGCGACCAGGTGACACGGGATCCCCTAGGGCAGGGGTGTCAAACTCAATTTCATTGTGGGCCGCATCAGCATTATGATTGCCCTTAAAAGGGCCGGTTGTATCTGTAAGGTTAGATGTCCAGCGCATCCCCTCCCTTTACATTAGATGTCAAGAGCCCCCCCACCATCAGAAGTTTAGTCCCCCACTCTCCCTTACATCACAGTGCACCCCCTTTCCTTATGCTGCTGCTGGGAAGAAGTTGGATGCATTGCTTGAAAGCAGAAAGTAAGGGTCTGGAGGATGACTGGAGAGGTGCGAGGGCCGCATAAAATAGCCTGGAGGGCCGCATTCGGCCCGCGGGCCTTGTGTTTGCCACCTCTGCCCTAGGGCATGGAATTTAAGGGCCAGCCAGTATTCTGCCAGGAACCCCCTCACAAGGGTTTGGGCTTAGCTGCGTGCTGGTGAACGGAGTCAACCACAACTGCGGTTAGCAAGGATTTCAATGCGCTTTTTAATGTGACAACTCAGTATTGGGCCCCAGGCGTCACTCCTTACAAACAGGATTTTTGGGGAACTCTACATCATCACTCTGTCACATAAAGAATGGCGTTGAGCTACTAAGGATGGACGCATTACAACATGCAACCAGAGGTTAGCGTTTAAAATGATATAATATACTTTAAAGATCAAGATTCCAATACACCTCTATATGCAAGTGATTATCAGTACGGGACCCCAGGCATCACTCCACACAAACAGGAGTTTGGGGGTTCTCTACATCATAATACTTTGAGCATATAGGGATGTATTAGCTACTAAGGGAGATGGTATAAAATACCATCAACCCCTAGCATAGAAAAGTTAGAGCGAACATGTTCAAACAATTAGGACAAGACCTATAAGAGATTTGTACTTATGTCAAGCTCATAGTAAATAGGATTTGTAGTGACAACTAGTAGTTGCGTATGAGAGGCAGTATAGCTCAGTTAGTAGTAGTTGCATATATGAGGTAAATATTGCACACGTAATAGTAGTTGCATATGAGAGGCAATATAGCTAAGATAATTATAGTTGCATACATGAGGTGAATATTGCACACGTATTAGTAGTTGCATATGAGAGGCAATATAGCTCAGGTAAATTGAAGGTAGCTGACCCTTTAAAGTATACCTTAGCAAACAGTCCTTAGCACAGCAGTGTATCCCAATTAGTATGCTGATATCCACAAAGCATATTAAGTAACAACAAATGTATTAGATGGAACATAAGCAGCAGATCATCCTATAGGACTACAAGTGATACAATAGCTACTTATCCATTTGCAGGCTTCAATGTAGGAAATAGGGATTCCGTGGTGTAGGGTGTTCAGCAAGAAGGGCTCAAAGGCCGTCCCCAGCAATGGCTCTGTGTTGGAGTAGGTGCAAGAGCACCAAAGTAGTAGTTGTTGCCTGGAGCGGTGTTGCAGCATGGGGAGCGATGGCAGTGGTATGAGTAGCGTGGCCGAGCTACGGCTGACAATAATAGAATCCTGTCTGTGTACCAGGTGAATGCCTTTATAGGCAGGAGACAGGTACCAGACAGCTGTAATACATTCACAGTGATTTGCGCCGTATAGTGCGGCGCACTTCCGCGTTCCACAGTGGAACGCACAGGGCGCTGCGCAATGAGGTCATCGCGCGGTCACCGTAACGCATTACAGAAGAAACAGGTGCACAGAGTGCCTGTTACAGCAGCAGACAATGTAATCAGGAGAACTAGCCGAGTCAGTACACAAGAGAACAGTGCGCAAGAAGTTAAGTTAAGCAGGTTACTTAAGGGCGCTCAAGAACAAGTGTTGCTCAAGCAACCAGAAACTGGTCTGAGTGGAATTTAAATAGAGAGGCAGATGGGAGGCTGGCCAGGAAGTAGCAGGAAGGAAGGATATATTAAGCAACAGGTGAAGCCGGTGACACCCATAGCTGCTGAGTGCAGAAAGTGCTAAACACAAGCTTGTGGAACCACAGGTGCCAGCCGACCTACAGCAGTAAAAGGTAAGACACAGATCAGCTCCGCACCTGATCTGTGACACCTTGGAAGAATCAAGGGTGGGAGGATTCAGAGAAGTGAGTCTCCTGTATCAATAATGTTTTATCCTTGAGTTGCTTATATAGGGCTTTCATCTTTTAAATGGTGAGTTAAAACCTTGAACGTTATCTGAGATACAATTAATTGCCATGAGCAAGATCAAGGGATACGTTCAACTGATTATGTGAAGGTAAGGCGTCCAAAATACCTTCTAATCTGGAGCTGAAATCTACTCTCACTGCTGCTGTAGGAAGTGCTGCCACATTCCAATGATAACAGACTGAAGAAAACCTAACCTCAATTAAAAGTACCATGTCCATACCTACACTATGAAGTCCATTAAGCATATGAATGACTGAGACGAGAGCAACTGAGACATACAGCTAAAAAAAAAAAGAATGTTCAGATACGGGGTCAGGAACATTTATATATCCTGAAATAGAACATCCAAACTGAGACATCTAGGTCTCAAACCCAGCTCCTCAGCAAACACTGGTCAAAAACTAAATAAAAAACCCAGTATGAACAACCTTGCTGTGAAAGAAATTGGCATCGCTGCTGGCTGGGAAGGTCATGCATCCGCACAAAGGGACAGCCTCCCGATGAAGCCCCCTTCAAGTAATTTCATTATGAATTCTTTTTTTCCTTCTGGGAGAAAGTGTGTGCCAGATTTGAGATGGCCTGGGGGTCAAGGGTGGGCGATGTACCCCTTCTGCTTCCAAGAGACCCAATTTCAGCAGGATCTCTTCACCCTTCAGCACAGTGGTAGCAACATATGTGGAGCCATTATGGGGAACCGCTAATTGAATAGAAAACCCAATCTGTAGCGGATCTAAACTATTCGAAGTGCTGTAGTGATATCTTTCATACCTCTGTGTCTGTCCAACGTAGCAGCTGAAATATCAGGATACATTTGAATTGTGATACAATCCATGGTGATATGAGACATGTTTCTAGCCGCTCGCAAAGAATATCCTCTTTCGTCAGGAAATCCTTCATGGAAAAGATTATGTCCCATGGAGGTTTATCCACTGGTGGTTTCGGTCTGAAGGCCCTGAGGGTACGGTGACACATAAAGGCCCCAGATTCACAGTCCGGTAAGGCCCCGTACACACGTCGGACCATTTTCATCGGACATGTCTCCTGGGAGATTTTGGTTTGATCTGTGTACAGACGATCAAACCAAAATCCCCGCGGACAGACAGCGCGGTGATGTGGCGGTGACGTTGACGCCGCCACGTCACCGAACCAGGAAGTAAAATACTTCCACGCATGCGTCGAATCCATTCGACGCATGCGGGAGATTTCGGTCAGCTGGTTATGCGTACTAACCAGCGGACATATTCGACAGACGGCTTTCCAGCAGACAAGTTTTAAAGCATGCTTTAAAACTTTTGTCTGCTGGAAACCTGTCTGCTAGCCCGTACACACGATCGAATCTGTCTACTGAAACTGGTCTGCGGACCAGTTTCAGCAGATATTTTCGATCGTGTGTACTCGGCCTAAGAAAGAAAGTTTGATGACTGTGGGAATCAGATCAGTAACATACTCTGGGATACCATGCAATCAAAGGTTATTGCATCTATTCCTGTTGTCCAGGTCTTCCACTTGTGACTGTATTTGATTAAATGCAGCTGAAAATGTTTCATGCTCTCTACTAAGATCACTATATGCCAGAGCTAGTTCATCATAATTTGTTTCCATCCTGTCTGTGCTAATACCCAGAGCTGCAATCACCTGCGACAGTGTATGGGAGGTCTTATGAAATTCAGATTGGAATTTTGCAGCAAGTCTATTATATAGCGCTTCCAGACTGGCATCAAAATCAGCTTTAAATAGTAATATGGGATTATCACAGCCCAATTCAGAGGGAGAGACAGGGACAGACAGAAGAGAGAAGGCTGCTGTGACAACATGAGACATGTTGTATTGCTCTTTGGTTGCAGAGAAGATAGTGGGTAATCAACTTTTGAGCTAAGCCCCGGGATTTTTTCTTTGACAACGGCATGCACCATATCATAGTGTCTCGAGCTACAGGATAAGGCGCCACGCATGCGCCCCCGAAAATCAAAATTTTAGGACTACAGATTTAATTTATTTTGATGGACTGTGCTTTTTGAGCTTTATGGAAGTCAATAACAATTGATGAATTTAGATAACTACATTTTTTAGGACTTTTAGCATTTTTTGCATTTCATGTATACAGGGTGTATATTCATTTTATAATTTATTTATATATATATTTTCATCTTTTATAAATATGGTCTGATTTGCACATATGATGTTATTAGCATACATGGATCATCCGTCACTTTCACTGACCACACAGAGGATGTTATGATTTAAAACACATATTTTATTTACAGTTTTGGGAGATTTGAGTGCCGCAGAACCTATAATGCACTGCGAGTTTGCAGAGGCTTCTCATGCCATACAAATCTGGTAAATTCCAGATGCACTTTAAGGAAAAAGACCCTGGGCAATTGTATTGGGACCATCTGAAAAATATATAGAAACATGGGAAATATCATCATCTTAAGGACGCTAATTCTGCCCAACCAAGTGGTTTGTACTTTCTCCCATGCTTTTACCTCGAATCGGACAGAGTGAGTGTAGTCAGGGCTGTCTTAATGAGAGGGCACACCTGGGCACCGCCCAGGGGCCACAGCTGCATAGGGGCCCCTGCACTTCCCCCAAGCAGCTGGTCCTTGAGCCCACGCTGCCCCAAAATTGGGGGGCCATGATGGCGGTGCGCCAGCAAGGAGGAGCAATGCCAGTGATGCTCTGACCCTGCCCCATGCAGCTTGAATGCTCAGGATTCGAAGGAAGGGATGTAGAGAGGCCACAGTGTAGGGCTATCAGGGATGTAGTTGGATTACAATACAAGGGGTATCTTGTGGTATATCGTTACAGTGCTGGGGGAATATCTAGGGTGTAGAGGGATCAGAGTGTTGGGGGGACATTAGGGGTGTAGAGGGGTCAGAGTGTTGGGCAGGTATCTGGGATGTAGAGGGGTCAGAGTGCTGGGGGGATATCTGGGGTGTAGAGGGGCCATAGTGCTTGGGAGGCATCAATCTAGCAAATATATTATATGCACAGGACAGCTTTGCAACTTTATGCAAGTAGTATTTTCCCACTGTTTCTTTGCGGTACAGGATGATTGTTCATGTAGTTAATGCGGAGCTCCACCTGTCTGTCTACCTGCACTGTCTCTATTGTAGGGGCCACAGAGCATTACTTTGCCCAGGGGCCCATGATGCTATTAAGACGGCCCTGAGTGTAGTAAAAGGATGAAGTTGGCTTTATGAAGGTTAATTTGGTTCTGATGGTACCCTAATACCTGGGTAGGTACAAGGGGCGGTTTGCCACTTCAATGGAAACAAAATCTGTAATGATTGTGTAGCGCCCATGTACTTCAAAGTACGTGTGCTAGTGAAATTTAGGGGAACGATCAGAGTGTAAGTTTATTCTGATCTTAATTTAGAAATTTGGCTCTGTGTTTCAGCTTGGCTCTGCTGTGGGCTCGTTCTGCTGTGCTTGGGGTGTTGTTCCACCCCAGGGCAGCAGGTAGGAGCGGTGGAAGCTGAGGTTCGGGTGCTCTTTTCTAGCAGCCAATTGGGAGGCCTGGGCCTCGCTGGGCATGCTGGGAGAGGGTACTTTTTGTGTGGTTCTTCTCTTCTTTCCTGGAGTGTGACACCCACCTTCAGGGTGATCACAATCACCGCACCCCTGTGCGTTATGACCTACCTGGCCAGGGCGTGGGTTCTACACGGTCTTCTTGGTTCCGGAGCCAAGCTGGTAAGGAACACTTTGAGCACAATGGGGACCCAGTGACTGACTGGGTTCCCACCATCGGAGATCCCAAGCGAGTTGAGCCGTTTGGTGGGGAGTCCAGTTGAGGGACACCAATGAGAGGCTGGTGGCCCAACAGCACTGTAACGAACCATCGGGGATCGAGGTACTGGAAACTGAGGAATTGATTCCTCTCTCAGTCAGTACCCTGGTGACATTGGAGGAAGATTCAGGCAAATCCTCTTCTCAGGAGGAGTTCCTCCACATTCACACTCGGACAAGGCCTGTGGCAGAGGCGCTTGTTTGACGGTCATTCAGAAGAGCCTGTGGCAGAGGCACCCTTCCCAAGACTTGTCCAGGTACGCTATACCCACTCAAGTTGTAGTGGCGCAGAAAGACTAATTGTTGTCGGAAGCAGGATTGCTTCAATATCCAAGGCCTGAGTCTGCTACTCTCCTTAAAAAACTTTCTTCTATCCTTCTCTCACCTGTTGATTGTTTTTACCCGGCTGGGTAATAAAGAGCACCTATAAAAGAGACTTCCTATTTGCGGACATTCCTTTATTGCTACTGAGTTCATCGTTCACCCTAGACACATCACAAGAGCCATGAGGTAACATGCCATCCCTATTCTAACCAGCGGCTCCTTCAGGGGTGAGCACTACATGTGGCGACGAGGATGGGACCTCCGATGGTGGGAACCCAGTCAGTCACTGGGTCCCCATTGTGCTCAAAGTGTTCCGAACCAGCTTGGCTCCGGAACCAAGAACTCCGCGTAGCACCCACGCCCCGGCCAGGTAGGCCATAACGCATGGGGCGCAGTGAATGTGATCACCCTGAAGGTGGGTGTCACACTCCAGGCAAGAAGAGAACCACACAAAATGGCATTTGCCTCATAAGTACCCTCTCCCAGCATGCCCAGCGAGGCCCAGGCCTCCCGATTGGCTGCTAGAAAAGAGCACCCGAACCTCAGCTTCCACCGCTGCCACCTGCTGCCTGGGGTGGAACAACACCCCAAGCACAGCAGAACGAGCCCCCAGCACAGCCAAGCTGAGCCAAACATAATCAAAATTAAGATCAGAGTAAACATACACTCTGATTGTTCCTCTAAATTTCACTAGCACCCGTACTTTGAAGTACATGGGCGCTACACTTGTCTTTCAGGCTAGGAAATATTTAGGGGCATAATGACAGATTTTCCAAGGTTAACCTTAAAGTTTTTGAAAGGTCATGGAAGCGATCCGTTTCACTCAGCAGGTTGGGCAGCGTTGTTCGAGGAGTGTTCAGGAAGAAAATCACGTTGTCCGCGAAAGTGGGTAATTTGTGTTCCGTAGAGCCCACATTGACCTCACATTAGGGTTCAATCTATTCTGGCCAAAGAAGGGCTTCATGGTCAACGCAAACAGCAAAGATAATAGGTGACAACCCTGTCAGGTCCCATTTGAGATCTGGAACAGTTGGGATAAGACCTGATTCACCCTCACCTGTGCCATAGGCTCAGTATACAATGTCACGTTCCAAGACTACATCTTATCCCCCAGACCAAGCCTATGAAGTATTTTGGATTTGAATGTCCAATATATCCAATCAAAAACTTTTTTGGCATTGTACGAGAGAACAAGGCAAGAATGCGAGGTAAGAGAGACAGCCCTCTGAGAGTTATCTCTATCTTTGCGGCCTAGCATAAATCCCACTTGATTGAGGAGGACCAATTCCTCCAAATACTCCTTTGGGGGATTGGCCAATATCTTTGCCAAAATTTTGATATCGAGGATAAGTAAAGAGATGGACAGTAGTTTTTACAGTACTGTCAGAAACCATGACTCAGACCGAGACAGAAGTGCATTAAAAATTAATCTAGTTTAATAAAAATAGTAAAAGGTAAACAGGGCAAATGTAGTCAAAACATAGCCAGTGTTTGGTAACTGTAAAAGATAGTCAGACAAGCCAGAACATCAGGGAGCCAGGGGTCAGCATACTTCAGGATTTTGCTGCTGAAAGTTACAGGTTCAGTACAAAAGAAAAAGCTAATGTGTGCAAACAGGTATATCACTGCTTTGTCACTGCATATTTTTGCAGTATTTGTTAAAGCCTAAGTTAAACAAAAAAAGAATAAGCACAAGGTATATCTTACTTACCTTCTGTGAGATATGTCTTTGGCTGGGGCCTAAAAGAACTAAAGCAGCTGTCACAGGCACTCATGAAAAGTGTCAGACTATGCCTGTCCTTTCTGTCCAGCTCCTTTATTCATTAAAGATGATACTACAGCTTCTATGAACGAAACATTATTTATGAATGAAGAGGACTGACCTTTTAATCATCTGTCCACTTTCCATTCATAGATCATTTTTCATTCATAGAAGCTGTAGTTGGATTCTATAAATAGAGGTAATGGGTGGAAAGGATGGGTATAATTGGGCTTTCCTGATAAGTGCCTGTGATAGTGCCCTTACTTCTATTAACCCCCCGCTGTATTGGAAGATCATAGTGATGAGAGTTGGGGGGGTGGGGGGGGGCATTAGAGGAGGAAGATTTCTACTAAACAAGAACAAAGCAGCACAAGGGACATATCTCACTGAGAATAAGTAATGTCCCTTGTGTTTATTTTTAAGTAAATGTATTCTTTAAATATAGCTAGGATGAACAAAGCAAAGCTTTCTAAAAAAAAGAATGACTATGCATGGATCGGAAATGTGGTGGTTAATGACAAAAGCAATACAATCTTAAGACACCAAACAGGCAACATTTTGCTGCAAGCACTCAGAAGTGAGAAAACCTGGTTGGTATGTGACCATATGTGGCACTCTGTGATTAATTAACTTTTTACATTTTATATACATTACCCATTAATTTAATACTACAGTCTTGCCACAAAACTCTTGCAAGGGTAAAGTGCGCTATATAATTTCAGGTAATATAAAATGTCATTGATTAAAAAAAAAAGGTTTCTTGAAAAGACAAGAGGAATAGATTAACATTTAAACTTGCATAATTCAGATTGAAATATTCACCATTAGATCCTCCTCAGAGAATTACATCAAGGTCAGAGTTTGTATAGTATTTTAGATTTCAAAGACATACACACTTGCCTTATGCTGAGCTAAGCACCATATTTGAAAAATAGCCCTTGATAAGTTTATTTTAACATTAAAAAATGCCTGATCAATGTAATTAGTCTGTGATGTGATTTATTGCATGCATTTTGACATTGAGCTGCCTAATTTATAGGTGTAGTGGTCATGCAAGGTCTTACATAGAAAAAATAATAGGGACCTTTTTGTAAATTAAATGATGTAGCAAATAATATATTCAATGCAGGATTAAATATTCATACATGAACACAATATGAAAATATACAAATTATTAGCTTGATTCCATCCACCATTATGATAAACCACTCCTATCATGACATTAAGGCCCATGCACTCCAATGAGAACCCCATTCATTTGCAGATTATCATTTCTCCAAAGTGTTGACAGCTTAATTTCACCTGAGCATTAACCCAATTACAGTTATTGATCAGTGTCTGCAGGCCTGTATCTATTCAATCTATCCATCGTAGTACAGGCATACCTCACTTTTAAGTACACAATGGAGTAAATCACTTTATGCCGACGTAGTGCAAATGTGCGCCCAGCGTATGTGTGCACCAGAGTCACAAACCAACATACGTCCAAAAACAGGCCATCCTACCCTGACGTATCTTGCTTACGCCGGCGTAGCGTGGGCGCAAATATGGTTTGGACGCAGGTTGCTTCTCCCATTGATTAGGCATTCAAAAATGCAAATGAGGGAAATACGGCGATTCATGAACGTACGTGCACCCGATGCATCTATGCGATGTTTGCGTAAGTTGTACGTCTGGCGTAAAGTTATTCCCCATAGATGAGGCGCAACCCAGCAATAGGCTTGCAAAGGTCTGCCCCAGAGAACACAGGCCGCATATTGGGCGTACGTTACGTTCACAGCGTAGGTAGTGATCCGGCGTAGCTTAGGCAGTTGTGCCGGCGTAGTTGTGAGCATGCGCATAAGGGTGCAGTTTCATGCAACCACGTCACGACTACTTTACGGCGCATGCGCGTTCGTGATACGCCGGGCGTAAAACACTGCACCATGCTCAGACCATCATTTGCATGGGGTGACTTCCACTTACACTTACACTGGCCTGCGCCTTCGAAAATACGCTACACTGGTGTATCTTGGTGAGCAATAGCTTGCTGAATACAGTGCATGCCTCTCCGCACTGCGCCGGCGTAGCGTACTGTGTGTGCGATACGCCGGCGTAAATGTGCGCCCACTCTCTGTGAATCTGGGCCATAGTCTCTATTTTTGTTGTCTTATCTTCATTGACCAAAATATAGAAGGGTGGGACTTTAACCACTTCAGCCCCGGACCATATTGCTGTCCAAAGACCAGAGCACTTTTTGAGATTCGGCGCTGCGTCGCTTTAACTGACAATTGCGCGGTCGTGCGACGTGGCTTCCAAACAAAATTGGCGTCCTTTTTTTCCCACAAATAGAGCTTTCTTTTGGTGGTATTTGATCATCTCTGCGGTTTTTATTTTTTGCGCTATAAACAAAAACAGAGCGACTATTTTGAAAAAAATGCAATATTTTTTACTTTTTTCTATAATAAATATCCCCAAAAATATATATAAAAAAATATTTTTCCCTCAGTTTAGGCCGATACGTATTCTTCTACATATTTTTCGTAAAAAAAATCGCAATTAGCGTTTATTGATTGGTTTGCGCAAAAGTTATAGCGTTTACAAAATAGGGGGTAGTTTTATGGCATTTTTATTATTATTTTTTTTTTTACTAGTAATGGCGGCGATCAGCGTTTTTTTTCGGTACTGCGATATTATGGCGGACACTTCGGACACTTTTGACACATTTTTGGGACCATTGGCATTTTTTTAGCGATCAATGCTATAAAAATGCATTGGATTACTATAAAAATGCCATTGGCAGTGAAGGGTTAACACTAGGGGGCGGGGACGGGGTTAAGTGTGTTCCTATTTGTGTTCTAACTGTATGGGGGGGGGTGGCCTCACTAGGGGGAATCACTGATCTTCTGTTCATACATTGTATGAACAGAAAATCAGCGTTTCCCCCGCTGACAGGAACGAGCGCTGTGTGTTTTCACACACAGCTCCCGTTCCCCGCTCTGTAACGAGCGATCGCGTGTGCCCGGCGGCGATCGCGCCCGCCGGGCACACGCACGGGACTCGGGGGCGAGCGGGGGGCGTGCGCGCGGGCCGCCGGCGGCGCGCACGCGCCCCCTAGTGGCCGCGAAAAGCGCGACGTAGAGCTACGGGCTCTCGCGCAGGAGTGCCGACCTGCCGCCGTATAACTGCGGCGGCTGGTCGGCAAGTGGTTAAATGTGCTCTGCTCTGCCACCAAGTTTCTTGGTAGATTCTGTCGAGGAAACCGGTCGTGTGTACGCGGCCTTACCCTTGGGCTGTGAAACGAGCCCCAGATATGAAAGATAAGCTCTTGGTTGCCGTGTCTACCAGAAAAGGCATATATATATATATATATATATACAGGGAGTGCAGAATTATTAGGCAAATTAGTATTTTGACCACATCATCCTCTTTATGCATGTTGTCTTACTCCAAGCTGTATAGGCTCGAAAGCCTACTACCAATTAAGCATATTAGGTGATGTGCATCTCTGTAATGAAAAGGGATGTGGTCTAATGACATCAACACCCTATATCAGGTGTGCATAATTATTAGGCAACTTCCTTTCCTTTGGCAAAATGGGTCAAAAGAAGGACTTGACAGGCTCAGAAAAGTCAAAAATAGTGAGATATCTTGCAGAGGGATGCAGCACTCTTAAAATTGCAAAGCTTCGGAAGCGTGATCATCGAACAATCAAGCGCTTCATTCAAAATAGTCACCAGGGTCGCAAGAAGCGTGTGGAAAAACCAAGGCGCAAAATAACTGCCCATGAACTGAGAAAAGTCAAGCGTGCAGCTGCCAAGATGCCACTTGCCACCAGTTTGGCCATATTTCAGAGCTGCAACATCACTGGAGTGCCCAAAAGCACAAGGTGTGCAATACTCAGAGACATGGCCAAGGTAAGAAAGGCTGAAAGACGACCACCACTGAACAAGACACACAAGCTAAAACGTCAAGACTGGGCCAAGAAATATCTCAAGACTGATTTTTCTAAGGTTTTATGGACTGATGAAATGAGAGTGAGTCTTGATGGGCCAGATGGATGGGCCCGTGGCTGGATTGGTAAAGGGCAGAGAGCTCCAGTCCGACTCAGACGCCAGCAAGGTGGAGGTGGAGTACTGGTTTGGGCTGGTATCATCAAAGATGAGCTTGTGGGGCCTTTTCGGGTTGAGGATGGAGTCAAGCTCAACTCCCAGTCCTACTGCCAGTTTCTGGAAGACACCTTCTTCAAGCAGTGGTACAGGAAGAAGTCTGCATCCTTCAAGAAAAACATGATTTTCATGCAGGACAATGCTCCATCACACGCGTCCAAGTACTCCACAGCGTGGCTGGCAAGAAAGGGTATAAAAGAAGAAAAACTAATGACATGGCCTCCTTGTTCACCTGATCTGAACCCCATTGAGAACCTGTGGTCCATCATCAAATGTGAGATTTACAAGGAGGAAAACAGTACACCTCTCTGAACAGTGTCTGGGAGGCTGTGGTTGCTGCTGCACACAATGTTGATGGTGAACAGATCAAAACACTGACAGAATCCATGGATGGCAGGCTTTTGAGTGTCCTTGCAAAGAAAGGTGGCTATATTGGTCACTGATTTGTTTTTGTTTTGTTTTTTAATGTCAGAAATGTATATTTGTGAATGTTGAGATGTTATATTGGTTTCACTGGTAAAAATAAATAATTGAAATGGGTATATATTTGTTTTTTGTTAAGTTGCCTAATAATTATGCACAGTAATAGTCACCTGCACACACAGATATCCCCCTAAAATAGCTAAAACTAAAAACAAACTAAAAACTACTTCCAAAAATATTCAGCTTTGATATTAATGAGTTTTTTGGGTTCAGTGAGAACATGGTTGTTGTTCAATAATAAAATGAATCCTCAAAAATACAACTTGCCTAATAATTCTGCACTCCCTGTATATATAGTAAAACCTTAGTTTGAGAGCGCTTTTTAATACATTTTGACTTGATATACAAGCGATGTCTCGATATAAGTAGTGTCATGTCACAACAGAGTATACAAGAGAAGGGAGGTGCCTCTAAGTGTAGCAATATGGTTACAATTAACCACTAGCCGACCAGCCGCCGTCGTTCTACGGCGGCAGGTCGGCTCTCCTGGGCGAGAGCCCGTAGCTCTACGTCGGGACATTCGTGGCCACTAGGGGGCACGTGCGCCGGGCACGCGCGCTCGTTCGTTACAGAGCGGGGAACGGGAGGTATGTGTGTAAACACATTCCTCTCGTTCCTGTCAGCGGGGGAAACGCTGATCCTCCGTTCATACAATGTATGAACGGAAGATCAGTGATTCCCCCTAGTGAGTCCACCCCCCCCCCATACAGTTAGAACACAAATAGGAACACACTTAACCCCTTCCCCGCCCCCTAGTGTTAACCCCTTCACTGCCAATGGCATTTTTATAGTAATCCAATGCATTTTTATAGCATTGATCGCTATAAAAATGCCAATGGTCCCAAAAATGTGTCAAAAGTGTCCGATGTGTCCGCCATAATATCGCAGTACCGAAAAAAAACGCTGATCGCCGCCATTACTAGTAAAAAAAAAATATTAATAAAAATGTCATAAAACTACCCCCTTTTTTTGTAAGCGCTATAAATTTTGCGCAAACCAATCAATGAACGCTAATTGCGATTTTTTCTTAACGAAAAATATGTAGAAGAATACGTATCGGCCTAAACTGAGGAAAAAAAAAAATTTTATATATTTTTTGGGGATATTTATTATAGCAAAATGTAAAAACTATTGCATTTTTTTCCAAATAGTCGCTCTATTTTTGTTTATAGCGCAAAAAATAAAAAACGCAGAGATGATCAAATACCACCAAAAGAAAGCTCTATTTGTGGGAAAAAACAGGCCCATCTAAGTATGGAGGCATCCGGGGTAAAGATGTCCACATAGACCATCCTGTACACTACCATTGACCTTGTTCCTTCCATGCTGCGCACCATGAGTGGTTCAAGCCTCGCTTTCAGATTGCTCTACTGCAGTGTAGTCTTCTCGATCGAGATTGCAGACAGCTTTAGCCCTGATGTCTGCATGCTTAGATGTGAGTTGCTAAATGTTGTACCTTCATTAAATGTAACCATATTGCTACACTTAGAGGCACCACTCTTATCTTGTATACTCTGTAGCTCCTGTGGATTTTGCTTCTTATCCCCTTGTGGATGATTTCATTAGGACATTTTATGGTTACGCAACCTATCACATTGCTATAATATTTTTACATGGACTATAAACTGAAAAACCTATGAATAAATGGTTATGGAATGAATTATCTGACAAATTATGCTCGCAATCCAAGGTTTTACTGTATTTCTATAACAGGCAAAGCATTTATCCAGTAGAATAATTTATCCTGTATATGTGCACCTCTTGGAAACAAGTTATTTTCACACTGATTGTAAGTCAGTTTATATAACACTAAATAAGACAATGTCACATGCAATTTTAACCACTTAACCCCTGGACCATATTGCTGCCCAATGACCAGAGCACTTTTTGCGATTCGGCACTTCGTTGCTTTAACTGACAATTGCACGGTCGTGTGACGTGGCTCCCAAACAGAATTTGCGTCCTTTTTTTCGCACAAATAGAGCTTTCTTTTGGTGGTATTTGATCATCTCTGCGGTTTTTATTTTTTGCGCTATAAACAAAAATAGAGCGACTATTTTAAAAAAAAATCAATAATTTTAACTTTTTTCTGCAATAAATATCCCCCAAAAATATATAAAAAAACATTTTTTTTTCCTCAGTTTAGGCCGATACTTATTCTTTTACATAATTTTCATAAAAAAAATATTGATTGGTTTGCGCAAAAGTTATATCGTTTACAAAATAGGGGGTATTTTTTTGGCATTTTTATTATTTATTTATTTTTTACTAGTAATGGCGGCGATCAGCAGTTTTTTTCAGTACTGCGACCTTATGGCGGACACTTCGGACACTTTTGACACATTTTTGGAACCATTGGCTTTTATTAGCGATCAATGCTATAAAAATGCATTGGATTACTATAAAAATGCCATTGGCAGTGAAGGGGTTAACACTAGGGGGCGGGGAAGGGGTTAAGTGTGTTCCTGGGTGTGTTCTAACTGTATGGCTGTATGTGGGGGGTGGACTCACTAGGGGAAATCACTGATCTTCTGTTCATACATTGTATGAACAGACGATCACCGTTTCCCCCGCTGACAGGACCAGGAGCTATGTGTTTACACACATAGCTCTCGGTCCCCTCTCTTTAACGAGCGATCACGTGTGCCCGGCGTCGAGCGTGCCCGCCGGGCACGTACACAGGACTCGGGGTGAGCGGGGGCGCGCGCGCCGGCTGCCGGCGGCTCGCACACGCCCCCTAGCGGCCGCAGAAGTGCCGACGTAGAGCTACGGGCTCTCGCACAGGAGAGCCGACCTGCCGTCGTATAACAGTTATACGGCGGCTGATCGGCAAGCAGTTAATGATCAATTTGTATCAGTTGTATTATATATATATTTATATATATATATATATATATATATATTTTTTTTTTTTTCAATTTCTTAGTCTTTCTAATCATACACCCCCCTGAACCCTTAGACTCCTTTCTCGCTTTGCAGGCACTATTGCGCTAAAAATAGTGCCTGCAAACCGACCCTAAACAGCCGCTGCTGTGTCCCCAGTGTGAAAGCACTGAGGACTTTCACACTGGAGCGGTACGCTAGCAGGACGGTAAAAAAAGCTAGCCGCATCTTTGGAGCAATGAAGGAGCAGTGTGTATAGTGCTCCTCCACAGCTCCTCCACCGCTCCCCCCAATGAAATCAATGGGCCACCGCGGCTATACTGATGGCAATGCGCCTCTGCAGAGGCATTTTGCAGTAGTTTTGAACCCTTTCTCTGCCACTAGCAGGGGTAAAACCATCCCGCTAGTGGCCGAATAGCGCCATAAAATTGGCGGTAAAGCGCCGCTATTTTTAGCGCTGACGTCACCCACGCCCCAGTGTGAAAGGGGCCTTAAAGAAGCCGACCAGGTGAAATGCATGGGGATGAGTCATCTTTTCCTATTTTGAAATGTGTAGTTTCACATATATGATATATACACCATAATATATGTATGTATTGTATACACATAGGGAAGGACCTCTATCTTCAGGGGTGTCTTGGTTGGAGCTATATGTGTGGAGATAAATCATGTTTTTAATTGGATAATATCAGTTTTTTTGTCTTTTTTGTAATAAAAATCGTATATATATATACTGTATATATATATATATATATATATATATATATATATATATATATATATATGTATTGTAATTATTCTCAATAGAGGTTTTTAAGCACCTATAAAGTCCCACCTTATTACATTTAGGTCTATATTAGTTACATTAGAGATGTGGCGCTGGACTTTCAGCCAAACTTATGCTTTTATTTTTTATATTTTTGTTATCTCCATTTTCCTGTTACACAGTGCCCTCAGTAGTCAGCATTCAGTAGCAAACTTGGTATTGCACTCTAACTTTATACAATACCTGTCTGTTTAGTGAAAACACTGATGAGGTGTGTGGCTGTTCCTGAGCTGGGCCAGCACAGAGATTTGCAATGGGAAACCAGAATTTGCTTTTAAAGCGGATTTCCACCCAAAAATGGAACTTCCGCTTAATCCCCTCCCCCTTACATGCCACATTTGGCATGTAATTTTTTTTGGGGGGGGAGTGGGGGCTTCAGTAGGAGTGGGACTACCTGTCCCACTTCCTGCTTCCGCCGAGGGGCTGGTAAGGCGATTAGGCCTAATTGCCTTACTGCAGCCCCCCCCTTTGGCGATCGTCTAGGACACTGACAGGTCCTAGGCGATCGCCCGTCCAATCAGCGGCGAGCCGCGCCACGCGTGCATGCGCAGTGCGGCTCGCGCATGCACAGTGGGTGCCCGGCCGTGAAGCTGAAGGCTGTCACGGCTGGGTGCCCACAGTCGCAATGAGGATGCCGGCCTGGGGAGGGGGGAGAGGAGCAGAGCCCCAGTCGGCGCGTCGCTGGAACGTGGAGAAGGTAAGTGTCTGTTTATTAAAAGCCAGCAGCTACACTTTTTGTAGCTGCTGACTTTTAATAAACATTACATTTGGGTGGAACACCCCTTTAAGAAAAATATTTTAAGGCAGCTCTAAGCAAAAAACAATATTGACAAATAATAATATTAGGTGGTACTGGGTTTAATTTCTGTCAGTTTGTATTCATCTACCACAGTGTGTCTGGATACATGTAAGTTGTGATATGTTACAATAAATACATTTAAAAGATTTACAAAGGATTTTTATGATTCACCAGTTAGTGTGTGACCTTTACAACCAAACCCAGCCAGTGGCCTTGTAATAACCTATTACAACACACAATTCTTTTGTGAAATTCTACATTCCTGATAATATACTGCAGGTGGTACAACCTACATTATCACACATATAAGAAAAATGATATTCCTACAACAAAGACTACTAGGTTTAAATCAGGATGTGAGGGCTACAGTTACCTTTGTATATCATCATAATAGCTACTATTATGTTTTAAAGCTTAAAACCCAAAAGGCATTACATTATTTTAGTTATTAAAGGATGCAAAGTTTAACTTAATTTACTCAAACACTGAATTTGCCATGTATAAAGTCACAGTCATAAGAAAGTGTGGAGTATGGCAATCCTAATATTAAATATTGGGTTAATACTTACTCAGAGTAAGAATTCATATACAAAGTATAAGATTTAGTTTATAGCTTTGATAATATTATCTGTGCTTCTCATGATTTTCCCTCAAGAGGAAAAAGCTCTTCTTTCATGTTATCTTTGTCTTGCAGCTTCTTTTAGGATCCAAATTTGGATAGAATGGGAAATACCCCTTTTAGTTCATTTTGCCTCATGAGGCTGCAGATAATTTTTTTCTTTAATCTTGCTATGTCCTACTTTGAAAACTGAACACCACCCACAGTAAAACACAAGGATTTGTTCCATCAAAATATTTGAATAAAATAGTTGCTGCATTAAATAAGGCACTCAAGTAATTTTCCTTAATGTTTTGCAACCTCATCTCAATAAACATTTATCAAAAATAATAAAAAAAAACTCATAAAGTGGCTTAGGCTTAGTTAGGTATGATTCTGACAGTACGTCTCTACCAACCATTGTCAACACAAAATTGAAATCATTGTTATATTTTATGCTGCTCTTTATTTTAAGTACCTTGTCATCTGAAGTGGGCTCAGTGGACCACACCATGTCAACCCAGATTACATTTCTAAAGACTACTTAGGACCTAAAGAGTTCCTATAGCTTGTACACCGATCAATAGTCCTTGACTTTATCACTTATGGCTACTTTAAATACTTTTTACTGCTGCCATAAGGGATTTTGAAGTAAATATCCCAGAGGATAGTCACTTATACCGTATGTTGATATAAGTAGAAGAATGAGGCACGTGAAATGTTAATCCTCATTTGAGTTGAGTCAGCAAAGAAGCTCTGTGAAGTGTGATAACATACCAGCACAAAAGTAAATTCTGCATGTCACTGAGGAGGATTTAGATATGTAATATAAAAAAAAAAAAAAAATGAAACAACATAAAAATAGCTGTTTTATATTTCAGTTTTATTTTATTATCATGTTTTTTCCTTTACATACATCAAGCTATACACATCCTATTTTAAACATGAAATCACACACATTTTATTATGTTTTTTTAGGCGCTTGGGTTGGGTGGGCTTTTTTTCTACCTGGATCACAGTTAAAATTGTATAGATATATAGAGGTTCCTTCTACTCCTTGAGCAAATATTACATTGTATTCTTGAAAGTGAATTCTTAGGTGCCCAAGGACTACACAAACATAATTTGACATAATTTTACAAAATGTAACAATACAAAAGATGAAAGCATGCAAAACACCACATCAGTTAAAAAATCTCTTGTCTAGGAGTTCTATAGGGGATGGGTGATCTGTCTATCAAAGTGCTCGGACAAGAGGGAGGGGCTATATATGACGCGCGCGGTGGGGAACACAGCTATTGAATTGAAAGCTGTAATGTTCCCTGTGCTCTGAACAACCAGACGGCGGCGGCGGCGACAGCAGCTGCATCGGCGACTCTGCTCTCCTCTCCTTGCTCATCCCCCTGCTCCCAGGCAGCCCACACTCGCCAGCCCTCAAAATTTACTCACAAAATGCGAGCAGGCGAGTGTAAATTTTGAGGGCTGCTGTCTATATACATTCACTCCTGCAGTGACATTTTTAAGGAAAATTTCCTGATGTGAAAACCGTGGACCATACCTGCTCATTGGTAGTTGTCATTGGAAGACCATTTTACAGAGTGACAACACAAAAGGAACAATGACCATTATGGTGGTATCCCCAAGTATTTTAATTGAAAGCTGCAGATAAAAAATAAATAAAATAACCACTTGTGTGCTGGACTGTGCCCAACCACAAGGGTAAATTGGCATTCCACCTGTTTTGCATTAGTACATTAAAAACTAGGATTCTGTGGCTTAATGGCCACCTTTGATGGGATAATAATGGTCATTGAAATATATCTGTACCCATTTAATAAAGTATTAGTAGTAGAATTGTGATAGAATGGGAGATTATGTAATGTTTTTTGCATGCATCAACACGGTTGTTAAGCCCCTTCAACATTTACAGTTTGTGTTGTCTTGAACACTGCTTGCATGCTCTAAAGCTCTGCTACGGAATTTTCCATCAGAAAAACTGTATCAAGAGAAGCTTGATTGAATGGCCATTGCAAAACACAATAGTATATAAATGACTGTAATGCAGTGTACACACGATCGGACATTCCGACAACAAAACAGTGGATTTTTTTCACGGATGTTGGCTCAAACTTGTCTTGCATACACACGGTCACACAAATGTTGTTGAAAGTTAAGAACGCAGTGACGTATTACACATATGACAAGCCAAGAAAAATTAAGTTCAATAGCCAGTGCAGCTCTTCTGCTTGATTCTGAGCAAAACTTGTCAGAAAATTTGAGAACCAGCTCTCAAATGTTTGTTGTCGGAAATTCGGACAGCAAATGTCCGATGGAGCCTATACACGGTCGGAATTTCCGCCAACAAGCGCCCATCGAACATTTGTTGTCAGAAATTCTGATCGTGTGTATGCGGCATAAGGAAAGAAGGGGAACACTGTTACACTGAACCTCGCCACTCAAACTCTGTTAGCATGGGAGAAGCTGCCATGTGCTGGCTCTTGTCATCACCTCATCTTTTAGCTCTCTAATGATAATTTGGAAAAGCAATACATTCAGTGATATTTTCAAATAATTGATTATTAGTATTTTTTTATTGCATTCAGTCTTAAGTAAGAAAAAATGCTATTCCATAAATGATTATTCAGGAATTAATTTCGTTATACACCCCACTGTCTAACATTTAATTAAGGTAATGGGGAATGACTGGAAATCCTGTACAAATCAGTAATGTCCTTGACACTAATTGCGGAATATCACTTCACATCAACTGAATGCTAAATATATTGCCTTTGGTTGCTCCTTGCAGTTATGAAAAGAGATAAAATATGAATTTAAATGTGATCAAGAAAATGTAGCACATATATATCTAATAATTTATATCCTAATTTATTTTTAAGTATATTAGAAGTGACAGAAAAGATCATAAAAATATAGATTCATTAAGGTCAGGTCACATTTAAAAGTTTTTGTATAACATTCATAGCCAATACAGCAAAATAAATGTACTCCCTGTGACATTGCTAGGAACTATAACTGCAATGGCAATTTGACATGCCAAACGAATCTGCTCCTTACATAACTCATATTAACAATAAATGCAAAGCAACTTGTAAATAGAAATGAAAGGCACTGTCACATGCAATTAGCCTTTTTTTACTAGTGGTACTCTGACTTGAAATGAGTGGTGAGACCTTTATCCTGAGCCAAAAGCACAGCATAATTTTATGCGTGGGTTACTTTAGTAATGAAATGTAGGTGTCAACCTCTTTGTTCAATTAGAAAATATGCAAGGTATTATACTTGTTATTTATAGGTGAAAGAGAGTTGGATAATGGTCATGCCTAAATAAGCATGGATTGACAGGCTTTGCTTATTTCTAGTAAGCAAGAACAAAAATTATACTTTGGGGAAAAAAATTGTATTTTGATCACAAATGTTTTTCTTCAGTTTTTCAGCAATGAGCTACCTGACCTTACCAGCAATCTACTATTAATAATTGCATGTTCCAGGTAACTACTATGAAGTAGGGATGAGCCCCCGGTTCATTCGCAACAGAACATGCGAACAGGCAATACATTTTTTTGCGCACGCAAACACCGTTAAAGTCTATGGGACGCGAACATGAAAAATCAAAAGTGCTCATTTTAAAGACTGATATAAAAGGAGGGGGTGCTCTCTCGTCCCCCCACTTTTCCATACTATAGACACAATCACCAGGTAATGGTTGTGGGGATGAGGCCCTTGTCCCCATCAACATGGGGAGGATGTCCCCCATGTGGCCTGGTACGGTTCAGGAGGGGGGGCACTCTCTAACCCCCCTCTTTTCCTGCGGCCTGCCAGGTTGCCTGTTCGGATAAGGGTCTGGTATGAATTTTTTAAGAAAACCCCATGCCATTTTTTTTCATTTTGGTTCGGGTTCCCCTTAAAATCCATACTAGACCTAAAGGTTCTGGTATGGATTTTTGGGGGGAACCTTGTGCCATTTTTTTATTATTTGTCGCAGGGTTTCCCTTAATATTCATACCAGACTTCAAGGGCCTTTTTAATGGCATTTGGGGGGACCCCAACACATTTTTTATTTTTATTTTTTGGTTCGGGTTCCCCTTAATATTCATACCAGACCCAAAGGGCCTGGTAATAGACTGGGGGGGAACCCATGTCATTTTTTTCAATTACTTTTATCTGTATTGTCGGGACCTGACAATTCATTATAGCCGACAGCAGTTTTAAATTACTTTTTTTTTCTTTAGAAGTTACATTTTGTATATAAATATGGGAAACATGCGCTACTTTACATGCATATTATAGACACCCCCAGGTATGAAATTTAAAGGAATATTTCACTATTACTGTTTCGCTTTAAGCATTATTAAAATCACTGCTCCTGAAAAAACTGTTGTTTTTAAAACCTTTTTGGCATCGATACATGTGCCCGGGGCATGACCCGGATCCCTTTTTTTCATAATAACTTGCATATTAACCTTTAAAGTTAGCACTTTTGATTTCTCCCATAGACTTTTAAAGGGTGTTCGAATTTGCCGCAAACACCCCAAATTGTTTGTTATTTGGCAAACGGGTGAACAGCCAATGTTCGAGTCGAACTCATGCTCGACCTGAACATAAAGCTCATCCCTACTAGAAAGTACTCTCATATTAAAATAAACTGCTAACACATTACAAGAGTGTGTCAGAGATTGCCCACATGTTGCAATAGACTGTCAGAGACAGCTAGCATATTATGAGATATTATTCATTTTATTATTACTATTACCAATAGGATTCTAATTATGCGACTTCAAGTTGCTGTCGATTACATAAATAATTTCAGGAAATGTGTGATTATGTTCATGCCTGAAGAACTGTGCATTCAAATGAAATGGTCCTCGGATCTACATACAGCTCAAAATCAGGCTGTGCGCATGTCAGCGTGTGCATGCACATAAGTATGCATGTTAAATTAACTTTTGCCAGCCAGTGTCCTATTAAAGTAGATGTAAACCCATTATGTAGGCTTTTACCTACCAGCAAGCCTATACTGTAATAAATCTTACCTGTAGGTACTATGACTATCTCTTAAAGCTGGAAGCCCTGTACACACGATTGGATATCTGATGGAGTAGAATCCGATGGATTTTTTTGTCGGTTATCTGATGAAGCTGACTTTCATCAGTCTTTCCTACACACCATCAGTCAAAAATCTGATCGTGTCCAAACGCGATGACGTACAACATTACGACAAGCCGAAAAAAATGAAGTTCCATGCTTCCAAGCATGCATCAACTTGATTGTGAGCATGCATGGATTTTTATACACTGATGGAAATAAAACTGATGGGGCCCACACACAGTCCATTGGTCGGTTTTCAGCGGACAAACCGATCGTGTGTACAGGGCTTTACTGTTTAGTAGATATTCAAACTTTTCACCATATTTCACACTAGTCACCAGCGCACAGAGCTCTGTGTCATGGTCCGTAACTCCGGTGCACATGTGCGGAAGTGACATCATCATGTCGTGGCCAATCAGACCAATCAGAGGATGCGAATCCGAAAAGAAGACCGTGTGAAGATGGAAGTCTTTGTCAGAGCTCACAGCGTGGCGGTGCATGGCTTCATTCTAAGCTAAGTATTTCATAATGTGCTATTATGCGATGCAAGGACAGGGGGTGTAAGGGGGAACCCTTACATGAGTTCAGCTTTTACCAGGTACATGAGAGATAGGGGTCAATTTATTAAAGGCAAGTAGACTGTGCATTTTGCAAGTGCACTTGCTTCAGAGCTTAGTAATTTAGAAAAATCTCTTCTGCCTTTAGTAAATCAACCCCATAGTGCTTATCCAGAATGATTTTTTTTTGTCAGGGCCTTTTCAATGACATGTTGATGATTTCTGTGATTGTATCTATCCATCTTTCATTCATTACTCCACAATCCTGAAAATTCTCAAAGCAGAAAAATGTGTTACTTGGTGTTTATGATATGTTGAATATTTTAAATGTAGGTCGCTATTGATCAACTATTAATAAAAAGCTCAAAGTTAACACTGTGTAATTCATCAAATGGTCATTATTACTGTAAATGGCATATATTTACCAAACCCAAGCTAAGCTCAGAGATTCATAAGTATAGAAAATTACCCCCGGAAGACTGTTTTGCAATCTGGGCTGTTTTGCAATAGATAATATCTACTTGGTCCATCGACAATGACTTCTAGACAGAATTATGTGAATTATGAGGTAAGGAAATGTATTCAGTCATTAAGTGAGGAAGAAATGGGACAGCCCAAAAAATCAAAGCTTACTCTATTGTACAAAACTACAAATCCATAAATTATGTATTTTCTCTCTAGTAGTTGCACAAAGAGACATTCTCAACTAGAATATTTTTCTAAAAACGTATTGCTAAAAGGGGAGACATCAGTGGTGGCCTGTTAATAGGGGGCGCAGGGGCACCACCCCCCTAATCCATGCGCCCAATCCCTAATCTACATGCGGGCATCAGACACATGGATTGCAATGTTTTTTGGGGTTTTTTTTAAGCACATGATTAGAGCCTGAGGCTCTAATTGGCTTTAAAAAAGGTGGGCTCAGGACACAGAGAACTGTACCATGAGCCCACCTAGTTGTGTGACAATAGCAAATTAATATTTGATACTGTCTTCCTGATTCTCCTCCCAATCAGGAAGCAGGTTTTAAGACCCGATTGGCAGAGAGGAACAGTGACCATACTGGCCGTTGAGGAGGAGGAGACACAGGGTGAAGCCGCTGTGAAGAGGGAGAAGCTGCCGAGGAGGAGGAGGGGTCGCAAGGAGTCGAAGCTGCAAGTGACCTAGATGGGGTAAGTGCGGGGCTGGTGGGCGGACGAGCAAGCAACGGGGGGGTGTTCTTTCTACAGTACAATGTTTTATTGAATGTCTCGTGACTAATATATTTCATGAAATCCCCACCTAAAAATAAACCTCACATTTTACTAATTATGGTTAGATCAATTTTTTTTCCCCTTCAGGCACAAACTGCTGGAGTTGTCACATTAATTTTCTACAAGGGTTGTATTGTTTTATATATTCTTGTGGGTTGTCTGTGTTATGCAACAAAATTAAAAACATGCTAAAATGGCATAGTTTTTATTTATTTTTCATTTACTGTATATTCTGCATAAAAATTCTGCAACCCATAAGGATGGATATACTGTACACATACATCCTACATATTACCTCCAAATGCCTGTTCCACATTTGTATACAGACATACACAGATATACAGACATAAATACACAAATTTAAAAGGGAGGCAACTCCATGTGTTTGCTTTTTACATGTTTAACTATTCATTTATTGAACAAGAAAAATTCTGACAACAAATTAAATTACTTATTTGCAAAAGTATAAGCCTTCTGATGTATGTCTCACATTGTTTGTGAGACAGTTAGCTTGCACAAATAAATAAAAAAGAAACGTGTATTTGATCAGTGAGACAAAATATTGCAAAAAATGTGGAGAGAAACATACCAACGACATAATATAGTTTTCTGAGTAAATTTGACAGGGAATATTGTTTGTCATTTGTTTGTTCTGGAAAATCTCATTGGAATGTGAGGTTGGTGTGTGGTTAACTACATACATTTGAGCTAATGTTATAAGAAGTGGGATGACTGTTAAGGGGTTTATGTCATGTGGAACCTTTTGAAGGAAGAAGTTTTAAGTATAAAAAAGTAAGTGTCGGTATGGCAAAAGTAGGGGAAATGTTTTAGCTAAAGATGCCAGAGCCTGAAAAAGAGAAAAGAGAACCAAAGAAGGATATATGAAAAATGAAGAGCCTAACTAAGTAAAAACAAAAAAGAAGAGAAAAAAAAAAAGAAAACCAGTTTTCTTGCTGGTTCTTGCGGAGAAAACCGTGCGTGTGTACAAGGCTTTAGCGTGATCTAAGTATCATCATCCCTATTGAACCACCAAATGGCATTCCAAAGACTGTTGTTATGTTAGTTCTTAACCACTTCAATACAAGGGCCCAGATTCACGTACATCGGCACATTATCGGTCCGGCGTAGCGCACCGCCATTACGTTAGACTTGCGCCATCTAGCCGCGTAATCCCCCGATTCACGTAGCTTTTGCGCAGGAAATTGCGCAAGCGTAAGGTTTTTTCCTGAGGCGTAAGGAGGAGTAATACAAATTGGGAGGGACGTGGGCGTGTTACATTGAAATGAGCCGTGACCCCATGCAAATGAAGGGCCGGCCGGCTCGCGCATGCGCGCGTGAAGGAGACCATGTCAGCTCCGCTGTGCGCATGCTCACAACTCGGGAGCGGCGCAATCAGTGAAATTGGAAATGGACTAGGGCAACGTTGTGAACTACGCAGACAGCATAAATAGACACACACAAACGCACTTGCATTGCAAAAGTACATCCCTTTGTGTCCCTTCCCATTTAACCAAGTGCTTTTGTTCCTGTTGTTCGTTGCAGTGTGTCTTGTAGTTGTCAGATTAGTGTTCTGTGTGATCAAGTGCTTGTTGGTATATTTGTGAAAGTGTTTTTTGATAAGTGTTTGAGAGACTGTTTGTTTGATTGATATATTTCTGAGCGTTTGTTTTCTTGCTTTATTTTTTATTTTTTTGTGACTGTTTCTTGCTGAGTGCTAGTGTGATTTTTGGGTGTTCGTTTTCTCTTTGTGTGTGTTCTTGCCTGATTGGTTGTGCTTGTATTTGTGACTGATTTTTGGAGACTGGTAGTGAGTTTGTTTGGAAGTATGACTGAGAGAAAAAGAAAGCTTAATTTTACTGTGGGGGAAAAAAGAATTCTTGCCCGGGCCATTAGCGAGTATGGGCGTTTTCTCCACGGCCCGCAGAGTGCCACCACCACCCCGGCCAGGAGGAGGGAGATTTTGGATAGGATCACGGAGCAGGTGAATTCATCGGGGGAGGGGGAGACACGGACCCGGTCTGGGATTGACAAAAAAATAAATGATCTCCGGCGTCAGGTGAAAAAAAAACTGTCCGCAATGCATGCCCATGCCAGGGGCACAGGAGGGGGCCCACCATGCCGTATTAGGCTTACAGCGACGGAGCATGTGGTGGCCCTGACCTTTCACCGGCATGAAGTGGAGGGCCTGCCAGGCTTTGACACAAGTCCGGTCCCTGTGGTGCCAGGTAAGGTTTTTTTTTTCTATCAGGTGTGTAGCATGTGTGGGGGAGGGGGTGAAAGGGAATATGTGGCAAGTGTGTGGATCCTCCAACCTGTGAATGGTTTGTGTCATCCACAGATGTGCAGGAGGGTGCAGGGCCATCTGGCCTGACCGCTCCAACCCCAGGACAGCAGCCTAATGAGGCCCCCCCAACAAGGCCACAGTCCGCGGAGGAGGACGATCATGAGGAGGAGGACGATCATGAGGAGGAGGATAATCATGAGGAGGACGATCATGAGGAGGAGGAGTCAGGCACTGGACGAGTGGTTTGTGCGGACTCTTCCCCTCTGGCTGGCAGAAGCCTGCCCTCCCTAAGGGGGAGCCCCCCCCTCCTCCACCAACATGGCTCCCCTCACAAGGGCCTCCCCTTCTCCCCGCCCACAACCATCAGCTGGAGGCAGGATGTCATCCCAGAGCACCAGGGGGGCGCCCAATCTTCTGCCCGCCAGTCTGCGAAGGGACCAGGCCCTCCAGACCCGCCATCTGGGACAGCTCTGCCAGACTTTTGGGCGGGTGGAGGAGAGCCTGTCCTCCATGAAGGATACGCTGGGTAACCTGGACTCCCACTCCCGGGCTTTCACAACCTGCCTAAATGAACTGCAGACTACAGCAGCAGGCGTTGGGCAGGATGTGAGGGCCCTTACCCAGGCTATCCAGGCCAACACGGCAACACTTGGTGCTTCCCTGGACAGAATTGCCGTGGCCTCGGAGGGCAGGCCGCCAGGTGGGCAGATATCAGGGGCTGCTCCTCCTTCCCCGGGTTTGCCCCTCCCCCATGAGTCTCCCCTGAGGGGCCGGGGCCGTGGCCGGGGGCGCCCCAGGCGTGGCTCACGCAGAGGGCAATAATTTTTTTTTCCCCTTTTTTATTTTTGGCTGACATTTTTGGCATTTTTTTTTTTTTTTGGCTGACATTTTTGGCATTTTTTTTTTTTTTTTTTGCTGACATTTTTTTTAAATTTTGGGTTGTGCATGCTGTTTGAATGTGGGGGTGACATTCCTGCTGGAAAAGGGGTGTCATCCTCAATTTTGGTGGAGAAGGGTTCCCCAGGACCAGGGAGAAGTGATTCCCAGGTCCGTGTGAATGGTGTATGAATGTACAGTGACATAATTGGAGCCTTGACGTGGCGTTACTGCTCACCAGTCGTGCATGGTGGACTGGTGCCAATCCAATTTGATGAGGATGTGTGGTGTGTGTTCTAGGGACCACAGTGGTGTGCATGCATGCATTCTCATTGTGCCATGATTAATGTGTGTGTTTAACGTGCAAAGATGCCCAATATGAGCTGTCTCCTGACTGCTCTTCCCTCAGAAGACGGGGTATCCTCGGTTAGGTCTTGATTGTCTGGTTGGGGGGTCAGGTCATCATGTAGCTCAACCTGCAGGCCCTTCCTCACTGCGAGATTGTGCAGCATGCAACATGCAACGATGATATGGCACACGAAGTTTGGGGAATACAACAGTGTACCCCCAGACTTATCCAGGCATCGGAAACGTGACTTCAGGAGGCCAAAGGTGCGCTCCACCACTGCTCGGGTTTTGATGTGTGCTTGATTGTATCTTTCCTCCCCTGGGGTTTGGGGGTTCCGGATAGGAGTCATGAGATGGGGTCCCAGTGCATATGCAGAGTCACCTGGAAGGGAAAAGACAGGAGAATGTTAGTCATGCATGTGCCACTTGTGAGGTGTGCATCACGGGAGGGGATAGTCATGCCTGACTCCCATGTCACTCACCAACCAGCCAGGTGTTCCCATACACGTTCTGATAGAATTCCATTCGGATGTGGCATTGATTGTAGATGTAGCTGTCATGGGTGGATCCGGGGTGTTTGGCACGGACGTGCCATATGAGTCCTTGGGCATCAACTATCACCTGTACGTTGATGGAGTGCCAATTCTTCCGATTGCGGTACATGTGCTCTGTCTCATGGGGGGGCTGGAGTGCCACATGTGTGCAATCAATGGCCCTGATGGTGCGTGGGAATCTGGCAATTCTGTAGAAATCTGTCATTGCCTTCAGCCGCAGGTCCTCAGTGGTGGGTTTGATGATTAGGTTGGCCAAGCGTGTGAGGATTGCTGGGACAACCTGGTGCACACATCTGCTCATGGAGGATTGTGACATCCCAGCCACCACTCCACTTGTACGCTGAAAAGAGCCACTGGCAAGGAAATGGAGTGTTGCCAGTACCTTGACCAGTGGCTGCACTGGATGTGAGCGTTGTGTTGGGCTGGTGATGTCCTCCTGCAGGGTTGTGGTTAATTCCAGGATGGCATGAGGGGGGAATCTGAAGATGCGATACACCTCAGAATCACTCATGCCAAAGAGGTCTATGCGTGTGCGGTATACCCTCTCCCGTGCCATCCTCCGTGCCCTCCTCCTTCTTTGGTCATCTAAATTCACTAGTGCAGCTATGAGCGACGATGCCCCTGGCATGTTGGCAGTCAAATTGTAGTGCAACACGTGTGTGTGGTCTGCTCCTCAGTAACGGTGTTGCTTTCTGTGAGATGTAGAAGTTTTTTCAAAATTTAGACCAGCTTTTATGTGCTCTAACTTTAGACAGGACATTTTGCTGTTGCGCACATCGCGTAGCCTGCGCAGCAACTGCGTTTTTTTGTGGATCCCCGCAACTCCCTCATTAGCATATTTGACTAGCAAATCAATGGTGTGTCTAGCGCATTTTTGCGCGGACGGATGCGTCTGTCTAACGAAATTACGCCGGACAAAAAAAAGTAGATTTCTGGCGTAAATCGTTTTCTGAATCGCGCGCATCTAAACGCACGCGCACATTTAGACTTACGCACGCGCAACACCAGTTGCGCAGGCGTAATCGCTCTGTGAATCTGGGCCAAGGCTTTTATACACACCTCCATACCGGGCCTATTCTGGCACTTCACTCCTACATGTACGAATCATCATTTTTTTGCTAGAAAATTACTGCAGAACCCCCAAACATTATATATGTTTTTTTAGCAGACACCCTAGGGAATAAAACGACGGTCATTGCAACATTTTATCTTGCACGGTATTTGCGCAATAATTTTTCAAACACCTTTTTTTTGGAAAAAAAAAATTCACAAATTAAAAAAATAACAAAACAGTAAAGTTAGCACATTTATTTTTTTTAGGTTTCAAAAAACCCAGCATGTCCTGCGAAGAGTGCTGGATCAGGCCGTAGATGAGCATGAAGATAAAGAGTTGTGGTCATCATCACTACCAGAAACAGCCTTTTCGTGGTCGATTGCTAGACGTGCAGCAACACAGAGAGAGGAGTCTGAAGAAGAGGAGTCAGAGGAGGAAGGTGGCTTTGAGGAGGTGGAAGACCAACCACAGCAGGCGTCCCAGGGGGCTTGTTGTCACCTTTCAGGGACCCTTGGTGTTGTACGTGGCTGGGTGGAGGAAGAGACATTCAATGACTGTCAGGTCACCTGCGGCCGGGTGACAAGTGCACCCCGTTGGGGTTAGGAATGCACCACAGGGTAGTGAACCCTATAGCCGACTGCTGCTATCAAAGAGGAAGCGTGAACCCAAGATCGCCCAGCACGAGGAGTCTAAGACCCAGCTTTGTGTTCACCAGAGCCTCTAGTGGTGAGGATGGCCTTCGCTGCAGCTGGATCCAGGTTGCGACCCCTGGGATCCCCTTGGTCACACTCCGCAGGGTGAGAGGGGAAGCAGCAAGCAGGACAAACGGTAGTGATGGGTAAGTCGAGGTCAGGGAAACAGGCAGACAGGGGTAACCGAGGGACAGGCAAAAGGTCAGGGGCACAGGCAAACAGGAGAAGTCAGGGACAAGCCAAAAATGGTACACAGGAAGATAATAGTAGCACACTGCAGACAGGAACTTAAGCAAACTACACTGTTGAACATCACTGCAGGCCTGTAGTGCAACAGTTAATATAGACTTCCTGGGATGGCCTGGGTGGGGCCATACAGGAAGGAGAGGAAATAAGAATGTAACCAGAACAGGGTCAGGCCTCTTAATGGACAGATGGAGACAGGTAAGCTGCCAGACTATTGCATATCCATGACAATGACGTCAGTGAAGACAAGGAATGGGACATGGCTAGCTTGGTATCCAACCTTGTGCAAATGGGGAGCTTGCGGTTGTGCAAATGGACTGTTGCGGTTGTTTGCTGTGCGGTAAACAGGGAGTTTGGTCTGTCAGAGTTTGGTCTGTCACTGTGAAGTGGACATAACCACTACACTACCTGATGTTTTAAAGAACATTATTCCAAACAATTTAGGAATGTTAGGTGATTTATGCCCTTTATGGATTAAAACCCGGCTTCAACTACGTAATTTTCCATGGGAGTTTTGCCATGGATCCCCCTCCGGCATGCCATAGTCCAGGTGTTAGTCCCCATGAAACAACTTTTCCATCACTATTGTGGCCAGAAAGAGTCCCTGTGGGTTTTAAAATTCACCTGCCTATTGAAGTCTATGGTGGTTCACCCGTTTCGCCAGTTCGCCCATTTGCGAACATTTGTGGAAATTCGCGCTCGCCGTTCGCAAACAGAAAATGTTATGTTCGCAACATCACTAGTTACAATATGCTGACATTTACAAGGTTAAAGCATCAATGCCTCAATTTAGTAGTGCTAGTTCAGGTGGTAAGGAAGTTGGGAATTTGAATATGTCTGACAATAAATTTGAGATCTCTGTCCAAAATTCTCTCACCTTGGTGCACTCCCAGAGTATGTGGAATATAATTCCTCTAGCATTACAGTTTTTCCAGCATAATGGATTTAAAAAAAAAATAGCACTAGTGTCAGTGTGTTTTTGGTAGGATAAAAAAGTAAAATGTGTACCATAGTTTCTGTGCCTATGGGTACAAACACAAATAATGTATGCATATGTGGTGTTGCTGCGCTCAACAGTAGGAGAAACAAGTTATTCTTGGTAAAGTATTGTAATAGGAGGAAATATATTGCTGCATTTTAAAAAAAATATATTATATTTTTTGTGCTGTTTTGTGCTGTTGAAATTTCCATTTTATCTTTTATTGTTTTTGCATTATTTATGATTTATTAAAGGTCACCAAAGGTCACACATCCCCCCTACAACGCCCAAATGGAAATATTAGCAGCACAAAACAGCACAAATGTAGCACTAACCAATGAGACTAGTTTCGTGTCATTTGGGCATTGTAGGGGGGCTGTGTGACCTTTGGTGACCTTTAAATAATTAATAACGCAAAAATGATAAAAAACAGAACGGAAATATTAGCAGCACAAAACAGCACAAACATAGCACAAACCAATGAGACCAGTTTCGTGTCATTTGGGCGTTGTAGGGGGGCTGTGTGACCTTTGGTGACCTTTAAAAAATCATTAATAACGCAAAAACAATAAAAAACAAAATGGAAATATTAGCAGCACAAAACAGCACAAACGTAGCACTAACCAATGAGACCAGTTTTGTGTCATTTGGGCGTTGTAGGGGGCTAGATGATGTCATAGTCTGGAAAAAACAATTGCTAATATCTTCAAAATAAAAGCAGCACAAACGTAATTTTTTGCGGCACAAAACAGCACAAACGTAGCACTAAAGAAACACACTTGAGTTTTTATTTGTGCTGATTGTAGGGGGGCCAGCTTCGCTGAGCTCCCTCAGCTGGCCAGTATGCACGTGGTTAATTATTACACTGGGTTAGAATCAGATCAATGTGATTTAAAGTGGGCTTGGATAAAGTATAAATAAGATAAGGGGGATTTTTATAGACTGCCTTCTCAAATAGATCTAATAGATTGATACAAAAAGTAATGTTCTGTCAGGAAATCTTATGGGCACCCTGGATGCTAAGCTGAACAATATATGTGCAGTTGCCGAATCGCTCAATCACTGTGGTGTTAATAAATGAATGATCTTATCTTTAAAGCCAGTATTCTGTTAAAAGGGTTGTAAAGGTTTGTTTTTTATTTTCTAAATAGGTTCCTTTAAGCTAGTGCATTGTTGGTTTGCTTATCTTTTCCTTCGATTTTCCTTCTAAATGTTTTTTTTTTTCTTTGTCCAATTTCTCACTTCCTGTTCCCCCTCAGTAAGCTTGCCCCCACTGGTAACATATAGGTCAACAAGAAATCATCATCTATGTTGAATGCATCTGTGTTGAATGACGTTTGCCATTTTTGTATCTTTAACTTTGAAGGTAGCCCCTCCATCAAAGGATAGTTGTTTAACTGGTTGCCGACCAGCCGCCGTAGAACTACAGTTCTACGGCGGCAGGTCGGCTCCCCTGCGCGAGAGCCCGTAGCTCTACGTTGGCTCTCTAAGTGGCCACTAGGGGCACGCATCCCGTGCACGTGGCCGGCGGGCGCGATCGCCGCTGGGCACTTGCGATTGCTCGGTACAGAGCGAGGACCGGGAGCTGTGTGTGTAAACACACAGCTCCCAGTCCTGTCAGGGGAGAAATCCTGACATTCTGTTCATACAATGTATGAACAGAAGATCAGTAATTTCCCCTAGTGAGTCCACCCCCCCCATACAGTTAGAACACACCCAGGAACATACTTAACCCCTTCCCCGCCCCCTAGTGTTAACCCCTTCCCTGCCAGTGGCATTTTTATAGTAATCCAATGCATTTTTATAGCACTGATCGCTATTAAAAATGCCAATGGTCCCAAAAATGTGTCAAAAGTGTCTGAAGTGTCCGCCATAATGTCGCAGTACCGAAAAAATCGCTGATCGCCGCCATTACAAGTAAAAAAAAATATATTAATAAAAATGCCATAAAACTACCCCCTATTTTGTAAACGCTATAACTTTTGCGCAAACCAATCAATAAACGCTTATTGCGATTTTTTTTACGAAAAATATGTAGAAGAATACCTATCGGCCTAAACTGAGGAAAAAAATATTTTTTTTTATATATTTTTGGGCGATATTTATTATAGCAAAAAGTAAAAAATATTGCATTTTTTCAAAATAGTCGCTCTATTTTTGTTTATAGCGCAAAAAATAAAAAACGCAGAGGTGATCAAATACCACCAAAAGAAAGTTCTATTTGTGGGAAAAAAAGGATGCCAATTTTGTTTGGGAGCAACGTCGCATGACCGTGCATTTGTCAGTTAAAGTGACGCAGTGCCGAATCGCAAAAAGTGCTCTGGTCATTGGGCAGCAATATGGTTTGGGGGTTAAGTGGTTAATCAACAAATTCTCCCGGCAGGTTTTTCCGAGGAGCTTCTTGGCCTCAGAGTCTTGTGAATGTAGTCCAAATCCACAGGGGATTCCAGGGGCCACTCCAGTTGATCATTAAAACATTTTGACCAAAGTTGGTTGGGAAAGATGAATTTCAAAATGCCCCTGGTATAGTGGTATTGACCACAATTGTACAGGTTCTTCTCTGTTGTAAGGTAGCAATGGTCTGGGATAACTTTTTACATGCTTTGATAGTGCTGTCCAGGCATGTAAACATTAACATCAGGCCTGCTTGGATTTGATGTCTGAAAATTTAAAAATCAATAAGGTTCAAGACTTGATGGGAGGCCAATGAAGCCGTGGAGTTCAGATGTATAGATAGCTGTGAATCTGCCTTGTGTCCAAAAGAGGTAGCCCTCCCAATCAGATGTCTGCAGAAATTGTCAACATATTGGTACTGGCATACCCTTCCCCAAGTGTATAGTTTATGTGCTTTCCCTGATGCAGAAGAGCTAAAAATAGCAGGCAGCCATATTTGTTGCATGCCAACCATGCACCTAGAATCGACATTTTTAACTAACTAGGAAGATGCACAGCAGAAATACAAGATGCAAAGCTATCCTGAACCCCTCCTTTTTATATGTAAAAAAAAGAGATCTCACATTTTCAAATATAGAAGTTGCATGCTACATCAAAGCGTCTGTGTTCTTTATGCCCAATCTAATACTGTAAGTGAGATTATCAACATTAGGATGTACAGTATGTAGTAATTACCTAGGGTTTATCCATCACCTCTAAGGTATATTAATCCAGACTTCTACCAAAAAAAAGCTAAAAATCTGTCATGTGTGCAACAAATAAAGCACAAAGAATGACAAGCTGCCCAGTCAAAAAAGTAGGATTGCATCTTTAGTAATATTTTGTTTTTAAATACATACTGTATCTGGCTCTTTCATAATTTATATGTATTTCCCTTTACACATACTGCACACATACAATTACATTTTCAACACACTTCTGTGTAAGATGTGTCCCTTTCACAAGCTAAACTTCTCATGAAAATGCACCTGCATGGACTAACCTCATGTGTCTGCTGATGAGAACAGCAGCTTCCACCTGCTCAATGCTCTGACTGTGCTCACACAACTGTGCATCCGGAAGTCTTCAGTAAGTGTCTCTCTTTCTGGCTCTGACAGGTTACATGAGCTGAAGCACAAAGCCATAAAATAATTCAGAGGTGGGAAAATTCACCAGTAGAGATATGCCAAACTGCACTGGGTTCAGCGAACTTCAAAGCCTGGATCCCGAACCCTATTGAAATCAATGTATGCCAAATTTATCATGTAAAAAAGGTCCATTTTGGGGCCAATAGGCAAGGGGTTGTCAAAACAATAGAATAGAAGTGGGCATTGCCAAGTAGACAAATAAGGAAATAAATAATTTACAATAAAACATTTAGTTTAAAGCTTCCAGTATAGCAAAAAAATAATCACTATAATATCTAACATTTGATACTATATTAAGTTTTATTTTCAGCACTGGGATATTAAATAGGCATGGGTATATATGAACTGAAGGTGCCAAAAGGGAACTGGAAATTAAAAACAGCATGGCATTTCCTTGGAGAGCATTTACATTAGACTTATTTATAATAGAATATATGGAAATAAGGAATTTCTAACTAGATTTAATTTAACTCAGATGTAGTATGATTCAATTCTTTCCTAATGACTTGAAAGTAGAAAAAATTAAGTTTGTCTGGTACATTTTAACAGTTCAGTATGTCTGAAAACCAGTCTGCAACACATTAGCACATTGAAAATGGATTTCTTGCCTGTTTGGTAAATTGCCAGTAATTTTAATACTTTGTCATTTCTTACTATAATTGTGATAAAAAAAAAGAAATATGTTGAAAGACATATGTTGACTACAATCTAAGGTGCTGAAAGCATGCTGCTGCTAAGATAAGGAAAACATACTGTATAGTTTAGAATAGGAGTAAAGCCATTGTAAAGAATAAACAAAGAAAATATATTTGTTAGAAAATATTTAAAGGGAACATGGCATCAAGAAATACATGCTTAAATGGTCACTAAAGGTCCTGGTTTCATGTCCTCATTGTTCGTTTTTGCTCTGATGTTGCTGTAATTCTTCTCTGTTCTGAACACTTCCTGGTGTCTGTTTTCTGATGACCACAGTACTGGGAGCTTCTAGTTTCGTTTTCCAAACCATCACTGCTCAATGGCTCTGTATAGCACAGAGGCAGGAAATAACATGCAAAGACGAAACTAGATGCAAAAACGAAACTGAAACTACAGGTACATTATATGATTGATTTTTATCTATTTTAAATAATTTTTAGAAGGAATCAGTTAACTATTATGTCTCTATAAATTGGAAGGAGGAATCCGCGCTTAGGACCTGTGGTTTTAGCTGCTGCCTCCCTAGGGATCTCCGAAGAGACCAGTCAGATATTAGAAGGTGATAGGGGGAATGGCGCTGCTTAATGGATCTGTGGTGCTTGACCTGTGGGTGGTGCTATATTAACTGTGATATAGTACTTAAAGTATACCAATGTTGGGCAACTTGTAGACAGGGGTTAATCCATAGGTGAGGATTCCCTGAACCCACGTGATGCGGGAGCAAATAGGTTACCACTTTAATGTAAATTGTTACTGTTAACCATATGTGTATCAAAAATAGTGAGTGTCCCCCATCCAATGGTGTCCACAAAGGGTAGGTGATAGTGACCAAACACCAAGGTTAGTGGTTAGTCCTGTGTTCAATTCTGTAATTTCTACAAATGTAGAACAAGTGACTAGTGTGGTGATCCTATAAATCTCAAAGAAAAATGTGTCTCAAGGAAAAAGGGGGTGTGTAAAGAAAAATCAATCAATCTAAAAAGAGGGCCAGCCTGCCCATTAATTCTATGGTTATAATCCAAATCAAAACACAAGGGTGTATAAACACGACACAACACCACAATCTTAGTGTTAAATTAAACCATCAGTATGGTAAACACAGAATAATAAAAAATTAAATTAAAATGCGATGTGTAGGATTTCAATTGGCCAGACTCCGATGTGTCATCAGGATACTGTGCAGGCCAGGTGTAAGAAACCCAGTTAATAAGCTGCGTGGAAGCTCAAGGGATGAGCCTGGGTGTGCAAACTCAAAATAGGTGGTAAGTCACCACGTGAGGGTTAACACCCCCTAGTGAGCGCTAGGTAGGTCTAAGTTGCAGTGAATAAAATAACATAGGTATATAAATGAAAATCAAAAATACAAAAATACAAAAATACAGAGTTGATATAGATGAGAAATGCAAAGAGTTCTGATATGCACTAATTAAGTTGCGTTGCAGATGATTAATGGATAATACTGCAGAGAGCTTCTATTGGTGACTTAAGTGCTGTTTCCTTTTAAAGGGTGCTGTTCCGTGACTTTTGTGCTCCCCCTCCTAGGACCCCACTCACCAGATGTTGTCACCCTCCAGGGGCAATTAGGCAGATGGTGGTGGTACCTTTAGTATTCCTGGTATATAACGATCTGTGTATTCCCAGCGGTTGTTCCAAGATGTATAAAGAGGGTCTGGAAAGGTTCCAATGCGGTGCTCACGGTGTCACTCAAGAAAAAATAATAAAAAATATCCCCATAGCGTGATATGTATAAAACTCACAGGGCTTTTATTGTAAAAAAAGGAGAAAAGTGGTCATTTCCACCATAAAAGCTCAGAGGCACCTGAGCTGGTGCATAAAATGACAGAAAAAAGTAAATTGAAACAAACAAAATTTAAAAACAAAATATAAAAACAAACAAAGTTCAAAGCAGGTGTAGTCCGCTGTCCACCAGTCCTGTATGGTGGCGGGGCTGCCAGCTCCGTTGGAAATTTAAGAGCGTGTGTCTCTGCGTTGAGCAGCTCGCCGTTCCATAAGGTGGTGTCTGAGGCAGCTGTTAACCTGAACGTGCGTACAAGCTTGCGTGTTGGTCACCTGACGCGTTTCGTCATGTGACTTTCTCAAAGGTGACGTAAGCTGTGTACGCGCGATCTTCAATTATATATGCTGCGGCAGATACACTCCTCTCCCATTGATGACCGTGATTGGTTGTGGGCTTAACTTGGGTCCCAGGGCTTTCCTCCCCTCCATTAACCCATATCATTGCCAGATTGAGGGTGGGGAAGAATGTGGATATGCCGCTGCATATGGACAAAAGTAAAGTTTACATACAAGATATAGACGAATAAGTGAATTACCATATATGCGTAACATACGTGATCCCTAGGAACATTGGTTATTTTATATAAGGTTGGTTACTATTGTGTGATATTTTCTAATTATAACTCCTTATGACAAGGAAAGAAAAAAAGGGAAGCGCTGCTTCACATGGTAGAAGTACGTGTTTGTTGTTCTAAAAGTACTATATTATCCTGTGTGGGTATGACAAATAAAAAATAATAAATAATATATAAAAAATAAATCTGTGTAAAAAAGCCATACACTTGAAGTGATGTTTGGGTAAGGTGAGACCACATACTATATAGCAATATTTAACAAGTAGGAATTAAAGTAGGTATCTACCTAGGTTGATGGTGGTATGGGCAAATGTCACTTAATGCGGCACAGGTGTCATGTGCTAAACTATATATAAAAGATACATATAAAAAATATACATCACTTCAAGTGTATGGCTTTTTTACACAGATTTATTTTTTATATATTATTTATTATTTTTTATTTGTCATACCCACACAGGATAATATAGTACTTTTAGAACAACAAACACGTACTTCTACCATGTGAAGCAGCGCTTCCCTTTTTTTCTTTCCTTGTCATAAGGAGTTATAATTAGAAAATATCACACAATAGTAACCAACCTTATATAAAATAACCAATGTTCCTAGGGATCACGTATGTTACGCATATATGGTAATTCACTTATTCGTCTATATCTTGTATGTAAACTTTACTTTTGTCCATATGCAGCGGCATATCCACATTCTTCCCCACCCTCAATCTGGCAATGATATGGGTTAATGGAGGGGAGGAAAGCCCTGGGACCCAAGTTAAGCCCACAACCAATCACGGTCATCAATGGGAGAGGAGTGTATCTGCCGCAGCATATATAATTGAAGATCGCGCGTACACAGCTTACGTCACCTTTGAGAAAGTCACATGACGAAACGCGTCAGGTGACCAACACGCAAGCTTGTACGCACGTTCAGGTTAACAGCTGCCTCAGACACCACCTTATGGAACGGCGAGCTGCTCAACGCAGAGACACACGCTCTTAAATTTCCAACGGAGCTGGCAGCCCCGCCACCATACAGGACTGGTGGACAGCGGACTACACCTGCTTTGAACTTTGTTTGTTTTTATATTTTGTTTTTAAATTTTGTTTGTTTCAATTTACTTTTTTCTGTCATTTTATGCACCAGCTCAGGTGCCTCTGAGCTTTTATGGTGGAAATGACCACTTTTCTCCTTTTTTTACAATAAAAGCCCTGTGAGTTTTATACATATCACGCTATGGGGATATTTTTTATTATTTTTTCTTGAGTGACACCGTGAGCACCGCATTGGAACCTTTCCAGACCCTCTTTATACATCTTGGAACAACCGCTGGGAATACACAGATCGTTATATACCAGGAATACTAAAGGTACCACCACCATCTGCCTAATTGCCCCTGGAGGGTGACAACATCTGGTGAGTGGGGTCCTAGGAGGGGGAGCACAAAAGTCACGGAACAGCACCCTTTAAAAGGAAACAGCACTTAAGTCACCAATAGAAGCTCTCTGCAGTATTATCCATTAATCATCTGCAACGCAACTTAATTAGTGCATATCAGAACTCTTTGCATTTCTCATCTATATCAACTCTGTATTTTTGTATTTTTGTATTTTTGATTTTCATTTATATACCTATGTTATTTTATTCACTGCAACTTAGACCTACCTAGCGCTCACTAGGGGGTGTTAACCCTCACGTGGTGACTTACCACCTATTTTGAGTTTGCACACCCAGGCTCATCCCTTGAGCTTCCACGCAGCTTATTAACTGGGTTTCTTACACCTGGCCTGCACAGTATCCTGATGACACATCGGAGTCTGGCCAATTGAAATCCTACACATCGCATTTTAATTTAATTTTTTATTATTCTGTGTTTACCATACTGATGGTTTAATTTAACACTAAGATTGTGGTGTTGTGTCGTGTTTATACACCCTTGTGTTTTGATTTGGATTATAACCATAGAATTAATGGGCAGGCTGGCCCTCTTTTTAGATTGATTGATTTTTCTTTACACACCCCCTTTTTCCTTGAGACACATTTTTCTTTGAGATTTATAGGATCACCACACTAGTCACTTGTTCTACATTTGTAGAAATTACAGAATTGAACACAGGACTAACCACTAACCTTGGTGTTTGGTCACTATCACCTACCCTTTGTGGACACCATTGGATGGGGGACACTCACTATTTTTGATACACATATGGTTAACAGTAACAATTTACATTAAAGTGGTAACCTATTTGCTCCCGCATCACGTGGGTTCAGGGAATCCTCACCTATGGATTAACCCCTGTCTACAAGTTGCCCAACATTGGTATACTTTAAGTACTATATCACAGTTAATATAGCACCACCCACAGGTCAAGCACCACAGATCCATTAAGCAGCGCCATTCCCCCTATCACCTTCTAATATTATGTCTCTATACCCTGTAAACAATAATTTCAGCAAAAAAAAAATTCCTTTACAACTCCTTTAAATATGAAGCAACATATTAATTAAAGTAACATGTTTTCTGAATATCTAAATTTAGTGGACATAGTGATATTCGCTATGCTCAGTCATGATGTATTGTTGAGAGCTTGAGACATCATATTTTCTGTAAAAATAGTGGTTCTCAAATGTTTTCTACTTCGGCTTGAAGTGGGAATCAACACAAATGAATTTTAACTCAAGGAATACTTTGGGTTGATTTACTACAAAAATTGAGACTGTTTTATTTTTTATCAAAGTGTATATGTACTTTAGAATGTTAATTTACAATTAACCTACTGAATAAATCAATTACAATTTCCACCCATGTGAGAGGAAAAACAAAAAAAAAACACAGGATTTTATTTTTGCATATAATTGAAGAGCTTTGTCAAGCCTCACCAGTTGCTTGTGTGGATGGGGGAATTTGTCAGTTCTTTTTTTTTTTTTTTGTATCTATGGCTAGCTCAGGAAGTCAAAGAGCTGAATCAAATGTTCACATAGAAAAGCATATAGCAAAGTGAATGTTTACTTAGTTCAGTAAATAAAGTGAAATTATGTTCACTTTGAATATTCATTATAACCATGTACATGTATGTAGTGTTTTATATGTTTATAGGTAAACATACACATGTGTATAGGTAAACATACATATGTTTATACATTTTATAATGTTTATTACAGCAATGTAAATGTACATTATTTATGCCTTTAGTCAATCAAACTTAGTTGATAATGTAGAATATTGTGCATGTGAATGTGAGAGATGACATCACTTAGGGAGCAAGGCAGGAGGTGGAATCCTTATGGGTAGAGCTCCAAAGGGATGAAGCTAAGGAGAAAATAATACTGGGAGTATGCTATAGGGCCCCTTACATGAGGGAGGAGGGGGAGACAGATCTCCTATCACATATTGGATTAGCAGCAAGGATGGGAAGTGTCATCATAATGGGGAATTTTTATTATCTAGATATAGACTGGGCAGAGGGAACCACACATTCATCTAAGGCTCGCCAGTTCTTATATGTCTTGCAAAATTATGTGGAGAAAAACCGGGACGGCCGGACTCCAAAAAATGTTCCTTTATAATAAAACAGATCACAACATCAACATGTCACAGCAAAAAACAGAAAAGAGCTGACGCGTTTCACGCCAAAATACAGTGCTTATTCATAGCATAAGCTATGAATAAGCACTGTATTTTGGTGTGAAACGCGTCAGATCTTTTCTGTTTTTTTGCTGTGACATGTTGATGTTGTGATCTGTTTTATTATTAAGGAACATATTTTGAAAAGCGGCCGTCCCGGTTTTTCTCCACACAATTTTGCATACTATTGCAGTGCCTGCACCCAGGGGTTGGATCCTACCTTTCAGCTTCAGCTCCTTGGGACCTCTGAGCGGTTAACTTTTTCTCTCATCCTATATGTCTTGAAGGACAATTTTATGTGTCAGATGGTAGATGCACCAACTAGAATAAAGCATTACTGGATCTACTGATTACTAACAATACAGACCTGATCACGGATGTGCAAATACGAGGCAATTTAGGTAACAGCAATCACAGGGCAATTGGCTTCAGTATAAATCACACAAATAGGAAACATAAGAAGAATACAAAGACACTGAATTTCAAAAGAGCCAACTTCCCTAAACTGTGAATCTTGCTAGAAGGCATAAATTGGGATAAAATCTTAGGAACAAAGAAGATGGAGAAGAGATGGGTTTGCTTTAAGAGCTTATTAAATAAAGGGCATTAGCCAATGCATCCCATTGGGTATTCAATTTAAAAGAGCCAACAAAAGTCCTGGATGGCTTAACTCCAGTGTAAAAATGCATATAAAAGCAAAGGAGAAGGCCTTCAAAAAATAAAAGGTTGACGGATCATCATCAGCATTCAAACCTTATAAAGAATGCAACAAGAAATATGAGGGTGCAATTAGGGCGGCTAAGATAGAACATGAAAGACTAAGGAGAGCAAAAAAAAATAAAAAATTCTTTAAACAGTAAAAAGGAAGGACAGACTATATTGGCCACATAAAAAATGAGGAAGGACATCTGGTTACAAAGAATGGGGAGATGATGAAGGTATTGAATGTATTCTTCTCCTCAGTCTTCAGAAGGAAATCGGGGGGCTTCAAGAACCAAAACTGCAGTGTTTATCCTCATGGCACATCATAGGAAGCACCTTCATGGTTAACAGAGGACAGAATTAAAATTAGACTTGGGAAACTTAACATTAATAAATCACCGGGACCAGGTGGCTTGCACCTAAGGGTACTTAGGGAACCCAGTCAAGTAATTGACAGACCATTGTTCCTAATTATTATTGACAGTCTACTGACTGGAATGGTACCAGCTGATTGGAGAAAAGCCAATGTAGCACCAATATTTAAAAAGGGCCCAAAGTACATCCCTGGGAATTACAGACCAGTTAGCCTAACATCAATAGTATGTAAGCTCTTGGAGGGGATGATAAGGGACTATATACAAGATTTTAGTAATGGGAACAGTATCAATAAAAGTAATCAGCATGGATTCATGAAGAATTGTTCATGCAAAACCAATCTATTAACCTTCTATGAGGATGTGAGTTGCCATCTAGATAAAGGAAGGCCTGTAGATGTGGTGTATCTGGATTTTGAAAAAGCATTCGACACAGTTCCTCATAAACGTTTACTGTACAAAATAAGGTCTGTCTGCATGGACTGAGTACATGGATTGAAAACTGGCTACAAGGGTGAGTTAACCTCCCTGGCGGTATGATTATTTCAGATTTTAGGTGCTGAAAGCGGTACCATTATTTTTAATGGAAATTTGGTGTTTTACACTGTAGGCCTGTAATTCTGATGCCGCGTACACACGATCACTTTATGTGATTAAAAAAAATGTTGTTTTTAAAAACGTCAATTTAAATGACCGTGTGTGGGGGAAAACGTAGTTTTATGTCTTGTGAAAAACAAAAACAAAAATTGAAGCATGCTTCAATTTTTTGTGTCGTTTTTCAAAACGTCGTTTTTTGTTTCACAAAAAATCACTGTGTGTAGCAAAAAACGTCGTTTAAAACAACGTTTTTCAACCCGCGCATTCCCAGAAGCTAGTTATGAAGCAAACTTCAATGGAAAAGTGTGGTGAACGTAACCTCGCTTTGCGATGGTGTGTAGGCAACATCGTCTTTGAAAATTGAAGTTTCAAAAACGTTGTTTTTTACTTCACAGAAAACGTTGTTTTTTTTTTCATCGCATAAAGTGATCGTGTGTACGTGGCATTAGGAATAACTCACCTAAATATGTCCAAACCAGAGTCTAATAGACATCTCGGGTATGATAAAGTTTGAAACACAAAATCATAAATTATAATATAATAAATAATAACAAATAATAATTTATTAATAATAATAATAATAATAATAATAATAATAATAATCATAATAATAATAATACTTTTTATTCAATAAATTTTAGTAAATAATATAATCAAAAACACAGATTTTTTTGGGTCAAACAAGGGTGCAATATTAGTAGTCATATTGCTTCAGTAAATGTCTCGGGTATGACATTTTTTAAAACAAGGTACAGCACAAAGTCCAACGTCACAATTGGGACAATAGAAACAGGTTTCTTTACGGATTTTCCTTCCGGTGTCGTCATGCTTAGAGCAGCAAATCACGCACATCCTTGTGGGTGCTGTCTTCTTTTCAGTTGGTGGAATGTGGTCCATAAAGTGACGACTGGTCAGGCGTTCCCGGTTCACAACACCAGCAGCCCGATGCCAAGATCTGTTTACAGTTGTTGGGGTCTGGTACTTCAGAGATATGAGTTTAGCAACCTTAACCACAAAGTCTGCATGAATCATAGGGCTGTCACCAGGGGCGTTGCTAGGTGGCAAAAAGACCAGGGGCTTCAGCCCGAAGCCGGCACGGGGGGGGGGGATTTGTGGGTGCGGTGGAGTGGTGCAAAGATTGTTGACGCCCCCCCCCCCAGCTGCGCGCTGAACCACTTTACCCTGCAAACGCTACACTAATTTAAGAAGATAATAAAAAAATGATAAAGTGTATAAGAGTGCTGGCATTTACGTTCACTACAAAAAAAAATTTGGATAGATAGCAAAACATGGAAAGAGTGCAGCACTATGTGGTTAAAACCACATGTGAAATAAATGTTATACCTTGAAGTGTAAACCAATGATATGTGAAAAATGTATTAAAAGAAAAACTAATACAGAGTCCAAAAATAACATAATATAGTGTGAAGAGTTAATTCCAAAAGCAAATCCGTGAAGGGATAACTCCCCAAAAAAAGACACATTGCTTGCCAAGAAAGTGAAGATAAAGTTTGGCGAATAATAAGTCCCAAAAATACTCTGGCAATACCCTGGTTTATTTTGGGACTTATTATTCCCCAAACGTTATCTTCACTTTCTTGCCAAGCAATGTGTCTTTTTTGGGGAGTTAACCCTTCATGGATTTGCTTTTGGAATTAACTCTTCACAGACTATATTATGTTCTTTTTGGACGCATTAGTTTTTCTTTTAATACATTTTTCACATATCATTGGTTTACACTTCAAGGTATAACATTTATTTCACAGGTGGTTTTAACCACATAGCGCTGCACTCTTTCCATGTTTTGAACACAGGTGACCTATCTGACCCTCTGACACACACACTGATCCGACTCCTACTTTCTGCACTACTCACATAGACACTGACCCCCCCCCCCACACACACAGACACTGACCCCCTCCCCCACACAGACACTGACCCCCCCACACACAGACACTGACCCCCCCCCCCCACACAGACACTGACCCCTCCCCACACACAGACACTGACCCCCCCGACACACAGACACTGACCCCTCCACACACAGACACTGACCCCCGACAGACACTGATCCCCCCGACACACTGACACTGACCCCCCCCCCACAGACACTGACCCCCGACAGACACTGACCCCCCCCCCACACACAGACACTGACCCCCCCACACACATACACTGACCCCCCACAGACACTGACCCCCGACACCTACAGTAAGCAGACTACTTCCTGCTGTACTCACACCCCCCTCCCCACAGCTCGGTGCAAAATAGTCCTCCTTACCTCCTCCTTGTTTCTGTCCTGACTCCCCGCCAGGCCAGCGCCATCCACCCGCAGCCCGCTCCATGGTGCAAGATGCTGCACCTCCATGACCTCGAGCCGTAAGTCTGCATCTGGACACACCGGCCGCATCTGGACACACCGGCCGCATCTGGACACACCGGCCGCATCGGGACACACCGGCCGCATCGGTACACACACACCGCAGAGGGGGACACACCGCCGCCGAGGAACAAGCGAAGGAGGGGAAGATCGCAGTCCCGGCGGCTCACACAGTTCTCATCTCCCGCCAACATATTACATATTTCCTGTCGCCCTGTGATTGGGCGTATAGCGGTCATGTGCGGAGGCGGGACTTCTAGACGCTCGCAGACAGGCCAGCCCCACGCCGCACATGACCCCCGTACACCCAATCACAGGATGCCGGACTGGACACCAAACATGGCGCTGCGGGTGAGATCAGGGACTGGTCCCTGCTCGGCCGCATTGACTCTGGGCTCACAATTAAAAATTGTAAGCCCGAGACTCGGGGCTTTTCGGCAGCACATTCGGGGCTCCAGCCTCCTTAGCCCACCCCTAACGACACCTCTGCCTGTCACTCTTTTTTTCAGCAGAATAAATGCATTCCACAGGCACTGTTCCAGAAGATGCCTGAAGATTTAAAAAAATAAAAATAATGGCCCAGATTCACAGAGCAATTACGCCTGCGCAACAGGAGATGCACGTGCGTAAGTCTTAATGTACACAAAAAATCGACTTTTTTTTGTCCCGCGTAATTTCGTTAGACTGGCGCATCAATCCGTCCGCGCAAAAGTGCGATAGACACACTATTGATTTGCTAGTCAAATATGCTAATGAGGGACTTACGGGGATCCACAAAACAACGTTGGGGCAGCGCAGGCGACGCAGTGTGCGCAACAGCAAAATGTCCTGTCTAAAATTAGAGCTGATAAAAGCTGGTCTAAAAAAAGAAAAAAAGTCTACTTGTTAGATAAAGCAACACTGTTAGTGAGCAGCTCAGCAGTCACACGTGTTGCTCAACAATCTGTATGCCAACATGCCAGGGGCATCGTCGCGCATAGCTATACTACTGACTTTAGATGAACAAAGAAGGAGGAGGGCACGGAGGATGGCACAGAGGATGGCATGGGAGAGGATATACCGCACCCGCATAGACCTGTTTGGCATGAGTGATTTTGAGGTGTATCGCATCTTCAGATTCACCCCTCATGTCATCCTGGAATTAACCACAACCCTGCAGGATGACATCACCAGCCCAACACACCGCTCACATGCAGTGCAGCCACTGGTCAAGGTCCTGGCAACACTCCATTTCCTTGCCAGTGGCTCTTTTCAAAGAACAAGTGGAGTGGTGGCTGGGATGTCACAGTCCTCCATGAGAAGATGTGTGCACCAGGTTGTCCCTGCAATACTCAGACGCATGGCCAACCAAATCATCAAACCCACCACTGAGGAGCTGCGGCTGAAGACAATGACAGATTTCTACAGAATTGCCAGATTCCCACGCACCGTGGGGGCCATTGATTGCACACATGTGGCACTCCAGCCCCCCCAGGAGACAGAGCACATGTACCGCAATCGGAAGCATTGGCATTCCATCAATGTACAGGTGATAGTTGATGCCCAAGGCCTCATATGGCACGTCCGTGCCAAACACCCAGGGTCCAGCCATGACAGCTACATATACAATCAATGCCACATCCGATTGGAATTCGATCAGAACGTGTATGGGGACACCTGGCTGGTTGGTGAGTGACATGGGAGTCAGGCATGACTATCCCCTCCCATGATGCACATCACAAGGGGCACATGCATGACTAACATCCTCCTGTCTTTTCCCTTACAGGTGACTCTGCAGTCACCCCCACATTCACACAGCATTCACAACCCCCAAAAAAAAAAAATGACCTGCAAAATCAAAAAATTTCCAGCAAAAAAAAAATTTCATTTCATTTCAATGTAACACGCCCACGTCCTTCCCAATTTGTATTACTCCTCCTTACGCCTCTGGAAAAACGTTACGTATGCGCAATTTCCTGCGCAAAAGCTACGAGAATAGGGTGATTACGCGGCAAAATTGCGCAAGTCTAACGTAAAGGCGGTGCGCTACGCCAGTCCAATAATGCGCAGATGTACATGAATCTGGGCCAATGTGTTGCTTCCTCTTGGCTGGATAAAAGGTCATGGCCTGGTCAGCTCTGTCCACACCTCCCATGGTTTTATTGTAATCCATCATGACTTGGGGCTTCATTATGTCTTTTCCACCTTGGTACTCATAAGGCACACGTCTTTTTTGTCCTGCCATCTCAGTGCCATCATTTTTCCTTTCTGCCATGCAACTATTTCTGCTGCCTTGAGCTTTTTATTGGCAAAAGTTGGTGGCATGTCACGCCGGTTAGCCCTCACGGTCCCATATCAGTCTTGTTCAGAAGAAGGAACTCATAGGCTGCGTACACACGATCAAATCTGTCTGCTGGAAACGGTCTGCCAGACCGTCCCAGCAGACAGATTCGATCGTGTGTACGGGCGAGCCAACGGATTTGGCCAGCCGACAGATTTAAAAGCATGCTTTCAAATCTGTCGGCTGGGAATCCGTCCGCCCGACATGTCTGCTGGTTAGTACGCTAACCAGCAGACATGTCTTCTCGCACACGTGTCGAATGGTTTCGACGCATGCGCGTAAGTGTTTTACTTCCTGGTGCGGTGACGTACACGATCAAACCAATACGTCCCCAGCAGACAGATTTGTTTAAATCGGTCTGTCCGACCGATTTGAACAAATCTGTCTGCTCGTGCGTATGGGGCCTTAGAGTTCTGGGGACGTATGAAAATTGTCTGTGGTGACACAGTAGCCCTGGTTCAACAATGGCTCAATCAAAGAAAGAACCAAAGCGGTTGCCATTCCAAAACTGCTGAATCGATCACTGAATTTGGTCCCTTTCCCGGTGTACAGGACCGAATTCCAGATGTACCCAGTGCTGGATTCACACAGCATAAATCACTTTATGCCAAATCGAGTGCTCTTTGATACGATAAACTGTATTCAGCTAAGTCTACCTTTGTAGGCCATAAGACTTTCGTTGATACTTATGTCTCTGTCTGGAACATAGGTCTGCTGGAAATACTTCAGAATTAGTTCGTAAATCTCCCAATTTTCTTTCAGTTCTGGAGATGGATGAGAACTCTCATCAAAGTTTTCATTATTTGCAAAGTGCAAATATTTCATAATGAGAGAAAATTTGTATTCTGACTGTGCCAAAAAAAGGAGTGGCCAGTAATTTGTTGGTTGTCCAGTACCATTTCTGCAGGGGTTTCCCCACAACTCCCTGAAGAATTCTAAGGCCCAGAAACTTCCAGATGTCCTTTCTGGTTACTGGTTCCCATTTTCTGCTCCTTGAAAATTGCTGATGGGTAGCAGCTTGTTGCTCCTGATAGCGATTTGTCTCCATAACAATTTTGGCAATAACCTCATCAGTCAAAAATAGCTTGAGGTATGCCAAGGGGTTGTCATCCTCAACATCCACTTTGATCCCAGGTGCTCCTGTAAACAGAAATCTTGAGGGCGCTAAGTGCTCTGCACCGCAATCAGTCGAGCTCCAAATCCGCACATAGCTGGGCACAGGCGCAGGATATTTACTAAAATTATCACTTTCTGCATCTGATGACAAACTTCCCCATGAGTCGCTGTCACTCAACTCCTCTGCAAATGATTCTGAATCGCTGTCGCTTTTTTTCAGCAGGTCATATTGCGAATTTGAGGTGGAGGTGCGCTTTTTTGATGCCATGGTCACTGAGCAGTTTACAGACACAAAGTACGTTAAATCTGCAGACAAGGGCACTGGAGAAAGCACTGGGGAGCAATCTAAGGTCACTTTATTTAATTTGGAATGGAATCCAATAGGATTACATTGTATGGGTGTGTTTGTGTCTAATACTTTTTGAATTTACCGCCGGTTCCGCCCCCCTGCGTCGCGATGCTCACAGAGAAGGGAATCAGGGGAACACATAGTGCATCTGGTGTAAGATTCAGCCGTCGTGCACTATGGAAATACATTGCGGGATCCCTGGGACAAGGTAAGTAACCTCTCCCAGGATCCAGCGATGTGGCTTGGGGTTACCGATAATGGTACTAAAATCTCATCCCGAGCCACACTCAGGAATACCGCTAGGCAGGTTAAGAGGGTGTTGATAAATGGGGTGTATATTTGAAGGAAAATAATTGGACAGTTTCCAGAATAGACACAATACTTAAAGTGTCCTTAAAGTGTTAAAAAGAAAATGGGGGAAATAAACTGTGCGGGTATTCGCCAACTCGGAATAAATAGGACCTTATGAAGATAGTGGCCCAGATTCACATACAATTAGATTCGCGTAGAGTATCAGAAATACACTATGCCGCCGTATTTTACCTGGCTCTACGTGGAATCCCGGTAGATTTTGTCCAGTAAACTACGGCGGCGTAGTGTATTTCTCCCGGCACAAGCCATCTACGCGAGTAGGGGGGCGTGAAGCATTTAAAATAGGCGCGTTCCCGCGGCGATCGAACTGCGCATGCTCCGTTCATAAATTTCCCGCCGTGCATTGCGCGAAATCACGTCGTTTCGTCATTCGTTGTTTGAGTAGCGTCGTTTACGGACATTCCTATTCCCGAACGAGTTACGTAAAAAAAAATAAAAAAATTAAATTAGACGCGGGAACGACGGCCATACTTAACATGGGCTACGCACCGTTAGACCAGCAAATAGCTGGTCTAACAGTACGTAGCAAAAAAATGACGTAAGCGATTGCGAAGACCACTCGTATCTTCGTGGATCGCCGTAAAAAGTCATTTGCATATCCCGACCCCTGAAACGACGTGGACTCCTCCCAGCGGCCGCAAAAATATCGCAGCGTAGATCCGAAGGCTTACGAAGACGTAAGCCTCTCGGATCGAAGCCCGAAGCCGCCGTATCATGGTTTGAGGATTCAAACTAGTGATACGGCGCGCAAAATTTGAAATTACTCCTGTCTAACGCCAGTTAGACAGGCGTAATTGCTCTGTGAATCTGGGCCTGTGTGTCTATTGATAGGTGAGCAAAGAAAACACAAAAGTTTTATGAAAAAAATACAAAATGTATTAAATAAAATTAAAATACAATGATAAAATCATTTGTCATTATAGAGTGCTGTTTACAGAATTATTAGACGGAAATAGTGCTGGCCACCAACATGTTTCACAGTTAAGGGTCATCAGGGCGCCGCGTCCATCTATTTCTTCATCTGATCATAATCAAAACAAAGCATGTTACTAGTATAGATCTACATTCAAGGATTTTGTACAACATCATTTTTAAATCATTATATTATTAGCAGTCTAAGTCAAGTATTATGCTCACCTACTCTGTTGGACTTTCAAGGACACCACATATGGCGTCTCGTGCACATCAAGAGCAATACCGATCACTCATCAGAGGTCATACACCTAATGGGAGCCAGACCCATCAAGTTGCTGTGGAGTTGCTGGACCTTGATTATACCTATGGGGTGTGTGGAATCAGAATCTAAGAGTTAAATGACAATTTATATATTAATACAAGTGGTCTAACATGAGATGAGATTTAATTGATAATCAATAAATATATAGGTACCTACTATTTAGACAATTAGCATTCCACATAGATGATCACCCAATTAAGTAAATAGGTTTTGGAGGCAAATGGAGGAGTGGAGCCAACAGATGCTAGCACTCTAAAGATGGCAAAGATAGAGGTAATGATAATGAGGACTATTAAAGAATATTACTGAAGATCATAAAGTCATAAAATTCATGATCTGAAGGTGGCCAAATAATAAATAGTAACATGCTACTTGTAATCCTATTAATAACTTTAACATTGCTATTTGATGCATCTTGCTACAGCTCCATTGTAAGGAGTGTTACTGTGCAGAGCAAGCAGTTTCTAATTACTTTAATGAGCATAGATGGCCACTAGATCACTCTGTTGCAGACATAGGGTATTAATACTATAGTCAGGGGATATAGCTCAAAGACACTGGCCACCATTTACCTCATTTAGTGCACTGTTAATCGCCCTCCTGTGTGCTCCTTCCTTTAGATACCTTTAATACTCCCGCCGGACGCATATGCTGACCGTACATCAGCATTAACTTTCCTATATTACAAGATCCACCCGGGAGTGAAGGGTCACTGCTGACCCCTGAAATCACTTTGGTATGAGTGTTCCTTTACAATGCGTGCGCAGATGTGACCAATGGAAATGGTCACATCGCGCAGGCGTCCCAGCCCCCATGATATACACGGGCCAGGATGTGAGAAGGGGATTTTCTTCTCACCATAGGAAACAGCCAAACAGCTCCACCTAGCGGTATATCCTCGGATAGCGATCGGCTGCAAAGAAAGCACACCAGACGCCATACTACTATACTTAGTCCATACAGATAACACAATCAATGCAGTAAACAGACAATACATAATTCAGCATATATTAGAAACAATTAGTTTGAATAACAATATTAATTACTTGACCTAGCATGTATGACACATACAAGGTTAGTAAAATTAAGCCAAATATTCTCTCTAGAGAAGAGACACTTGAGAGGGGATATGATTTCAATGTACAAATACCATACTGGTGGTGACCCCACAATAGGAATAAAACTTTTTTGCAGAAGAGAGTTCTGTAAGACATGCGGCCACACATTCAAATTTGAAGAAAAAAGGTTTAACCTTAAACTACATAGAGGGTTCTTTATTATAATGCCGCGTACACACGATCACTTTTTGTGATGAAAAAAAACAACGTTTTCAAAAACGTCATTTAAAATGACCATGTGTGGGCAAAACGTCGTTTTATGTCTTCAAAAAAACGTCCAATTTTTTTTCGAACATGCTTGAATTTTTTGTGTCGTTTTTCAAAACGTCGTTTTTTGTGTCATAAAAAGTGATGGTGTGTTGGCAAAACGATGTTGAAAACGACGTTTTTAAACCCGCGCATGCTCAGAAGCAAGTCATAAGATGGAGCTTCAATGGAACAGAGTGCCGTCGAACGTGGTGTACGTCACCACGCTTTGCTAGAGCATTTTGGAAAAATGATGGTGTGTATGCAACATCGTTTTGGTAAATGAAGTTTGAAAAACGTTATTTTGTTTCATCACATAAAACGTAGTTTTTTTCATCACAAAAAGTGATCGTGTGTATGCGGCATCAGAGCGGCAAGAATGGGGAACTCCTTTCCATAGGCGGTGGGCTCAGCGGGGGGCATCGATGGTTTCAAGAATCTATTAGATCCATCTGAATGACCACAACATACAGGGATATACAAGGTAATATTGACATATAATCGCACACATAGGTTGGACTTGATGGACTTGTGTCTTTTTTCAACCTCACCTACTATGTAACTATGTAACTATGTTATATGTTATAATATAATTGTACAATATTTATATAATGCCAACAGTCTGAACAGTGCTTTACTAAATAAAGGGAGACAGTATTGTACAATTTAATATAAGAGGTTTGGGAGGGTCCTGCTTGGGATAGCTTACAAGCTACAGTTATTATATTATATATATTGTATAATAGTATTATCATTGCAGAGGAAGAAAACAAAAATAAATTGATTCAATTTTACCAAATTATTTATTGCATTCAGTATACAGATCATTATTAAGAAGCTATAGAAGTACAGTGTATGTAAAGTTTTCATGGTGAGTTATAGAAAGAAATTAAATGACTTGCAAATCACTGTTTTCTTATTTCAAGGCAGAATAGATTAGATACCAATTATTTAGAACAAGAAAACAGATACAGAAAGCAATAACATAATCCTAGCACTTTTAACAAAGCAATACAATTTCATTTGCATAATGAAATAAGATAATTAATGCAAATTCCCTTTAAAAATAAATAGTTAATTTGCCTGTAGTAAATTAATCCCATTGAGTCAAGTGCACTGTCTAACTGGTCACTGGCTTTACTTTCTATCTTGAAATTAATTTTCTGTACCTGACTACACTGTTAATCCCTGACAAGTGACAGACAGTATCTTCCTTCCTGAATATCTCAGAATCATGGTTTTACTAACATTCTCTGAGCTTGATGCAACTTTGCCCTGACTTATTGGAGCATAATGGAGGTTTGCATAGCAAAGAATGCTGTGTGACAAGAGCTTGCCTGAAAAATTTGATTGTACTGGCCTTTATAAAAGTTCAGATTAGAGATAAGATTAAAGATAATTACCAGATTCTCCAAATATATCACACAATAAAGTGATAGGAAATAATTATACAGTATTACAGATATGGCACATTTTTTCGGGAGGGTTCAATGACACAGAGATCTAGAAAAAATGTTTTTTTTACCAAGCTAATAAAGATATATAGATTTATAAGTATGTCTGTTTTAGTTTGCCCAGAAAAGTTCTTAACACGTTTTATTTTATGGTTAAAATTACCCAGACAATGCAACAGTGAAAATATATGTGAAAATGTGGAACAGACTCCCTCCAGAGGTGGTTCTGGCCAGCTCAGTAGATTGCTTTAAGAGAGGCCTGGATTCTTTCCTAAATGCACATAATATAACTGAGTACTAAGTTTTGTAGGTAAAGTTGATCCGGGGTAAATCCGATTGCCTTTCGGGGGATCAGGAAGGAATTTTTTCCCCTCCGGTAGCAAATTGGATCATCGCTCTGCTGGGGTTTTTTGCCTTCCTCTGGATCAACTGTGGGTATGGAGTTGGGTGTATGGGAGGATGTACTGTGTTTTACTTTGTTTTTTTTTTTTATTTTTTTTTTTATGGTTGAACTGGATGGACTTGTGTCTTTTTTCAACCTGACTAACTATGTAACTATGTAACTATGTAACTATGTCTATTGCACATACTGCACCCCCAAATGACACTGCTAACATCTGACTTCCATTCAGGGAAGTAGTCACTCTGTAATATGAACAGAATGAACTTCAATCCTGTCTAAATGTCATAAGGCAGTTTCCTATGAAATATGCTCTGTGCTAAGCAGTTAATAACAGCCAACATCAAATTTACAGATATATGCCAGGAACAGCCTTTTGCCTCTTTTGAATTTAGACTTAAAGGGCCAGATTCATGAAAGGTTACGCTGGCGGATCGAGTGATCCGCCAGCGTAACAGTGGCTTTGAGCCGGCGTTTCTGTTTTCTGTAACCAGAAAACAAGAAACGCCGGGTTGAAGTTCCGATGCGAGCAGCGTAACTGAGTTTCGCCATCGCATCGTTACTTCAACTTAAAAATGGCGCCGGGGGCGTTCCCGCCGATTTACGCTCAAAAAATATGTTAATGAGCGGAAATCGGCAATTCACGATCGAAATCCGGCGCGACGCAATGACGTTACGACGTTTCCGGACGGGATACGCGGCGCATAGATATACCTACATGGGGCTGGAGTATCCTTTGTTAGGTATAGGCGTCGTCATCGCGTCGGGAAAAAAAAAAAAAAAACGTCGCTTGCGTAAAACGGTCATGAATGGGAATGTGACGTCATTGACGTTCATTCACAGATTTTGGAGCATGCGCACGGGGATGTTTTGACACTCGACGCATGCGCAGTACGTCGGCGGCGGGATCGCGCGTAGTTAGCATACTACACGCCCCGTACCCGCGACATTTGAATTCCGCCGGCTCATTTGCGATGCGCTGCCGCAACTTTAGGAGCAAGTGCTTCGTGAATGACAGCACTTGCTCCTAAAAATTCGGCAGCGCAACGCAAATCAGAAGCGTTACTCCAGAGCAAAGATGCTCTGGAATACGTGAATCTGGCCCAAAGTGGTTAAAAACTGGGAACTCTGTACTCTAACTCTGTGGTGTGACATCAGATCCCTATCCACTGCTGCTAGAGCCGAAAAAAAACTTTTGATTTTTGTGTTTTTGGAACCATCTTAAGCTGGAATGGCGTCAACCACCTCTGATCCTGCCCCTGCAGAGCTGACAGAACCTCTGGCCCAGTGTGGCTCCTGTCCCCCAAGCACACCAGCTCAAGCACCGCATGGCATCTCTTTGCCTGCATACCTGCGTAGCCCCTTGAACGCCTATGGAGCATCGCTGGTTCCAAGGACACATAAGCACAGGAAGAGGCCACAGAGGAAGAAGAATAGGAGGGTGTGGAGGAGAGAGGTGTGCCACAACCAGTAGTAGCATTTTGGAGGCGTGGTGGCAGAACAACCTCCAACACTACTGTACCTTGTCCTGCATCCTATCCAGCTGCCAGCAGAGTCACCCAATGCGCAGTGAAAGATAGGTAATGTCCCTGTCCATGCCTGCTGGACCAGAAATAATATGCACCTTACCTTACCATGCGAGGCATGGACATTGCCTTCCACAATGGTGCTGCAGCAGCTGGGGCAGGGAAATTTGCCTGGTACAATCTGATGTTGGTGTACCGATAGTAGACTGCCTGCAAGTACTTGGCTGTGACACACCTAATTCTACACCTTCAGTCCTATCAGTGCAGTCTTCAGAGAGGATTGAGGGTATAGTGGCGTTGGAGATCCCAGCTGATGAGGAGCAAGGAGAGGTCCGCTTTGTTCTTTGGTGTGGGTCTTTGAGCTACACTTGCCAACGAACTGCATGGCAGGTCGACATATGTCTGGTCAAGCATGTGGTGCCCAAGCGGGTGATGTTTTGGCCACGTGAGATATGCTTGAGACATATGTTGCAAATAGCAGCATTGCGATCTGATGCACTCGTCTCAATAAAGGCCCACACCGAAGAACTTTTGGAAAAACGATGAGAGACAGCAGTGCCCTGCACATGCGTAGCTCTGCGTTGTGATGCAGTCGGTGTGCTGCCCTTAAGCTGGCCCCTGGAGGGCACCCTGCCTCATTGGAGATGTGCCTCCTCCTCTCTCCTATCAGGTACCCATGTGGAGTCAGTAACCTGATCATCCCCTCCCTCCTCATCACTGGAGCAAAACTGGCAGTATGCTGCAGCTGGGGGAACATGACTGCCAGATTGCTGTCCTTCTTGGGCACCCCCTCTGGGCTCACGTTACTGCCTTCCTCTAGCTGTGTACCATCATTGGAGCCTTCAAAACGCTGTGCATCCTCCTGTAGCACGTACCCAACACTGTGGTCAAACAGTTCGGGGGCTCCTTAGGAGGACATGGTGGGGCTAGGGAAGGAGTGACTGATGCCATTGAGCATAGCATAAGGCCGCGTTGGCAGCTGCTTTGCCAGACAAAGTACCCTGAGCCTGGGTGAGAGAGGATGAGGAGGATGAGGACAGCTTGGTCATCCACTCTTCCAAGTCTTCGGCATGTTGTGGCTCAACATGGCCAGCTGTCGAAAAAAAGACGAGCGTGTCCCACGGCCACGTGCTGATGAGGATGCACTGTGTCCACAACCAGCACTGTTGCCTCTAGATGCAGAGCCTGCTTGCCCTCTTTTATCGGCTTGTGACTCTCTGCCTCTCTTTGTTGTCCTTCCAGACATACTAATGACCTGCAGGGAGATGTAGCTGCACAAATACTGACAATACGTGCTGATCCCTGCCTGTGGTATTAATATAAGAACACCAGAAAATCTATTGATGAAGCTTTAGGTGCACACTGTGCAGAGGACACAGTACACCACATGAAAATACATGCAGATCCCCTGCCTGTGGTATTAATATGAGCAGATTCCTGCCTGTAGGAATTAATATGAGAACACCAGCAAATCTATTGACGTACCTTTAGGTGTACACTGTGCAGAGGACACAGTACACCACGTGAAAATACGTGCAGGTCCCCTGCCTGTTGTATTAATATGAGAACACCAGAAAATCTATTGATGAAGCTTTAGGTGCACACTGTGCAGAGGACACAGTACACCACATGAAAATACATGCAGATCCCCTGCCTGTAGTATTAATATGAGCAGATTCCTGCCTGTAGGAATTAATATGAGAACACCAGTAAATCTATTGACGCAGCTTTAGGTTCACACTGTGCAGAGGACACAAACAGTACATCAAGTAAAAATACTGCAGCTAGCACAATCACCTGCCTGCCTATCTTTATATTAGGAAGAGCGGTTCTAGCTAAACTCAATACAGTGTATAAATAAATACACAAAACCTGGGATGCATATATATCCTCTACACACTGTAACTCTAACTGACTAGCCTGCCTGCTCTATCTAACTCAAAAATATGACACTCTCTCTCTCTGTCTGTCTCTGTAACCACTGCAACACACTACACAAGGCCAACTTCCAGGCCAACTTCCAGGCGGCCCTGAGCCAAAATTGGCCAAAGCCACCCTAGCTTTGGCCAACTATGGCTCTGTTTTTTTCAAGTTGTGATTGGCCAAGCATGTGGGTCATAGTGCATGCTTGGCCAATCATCAGCCAGCAATGCACCGAGATGCCGCAGTGAATTATGGGTAGGAATGAGCCAAACACCCAAACACCCCCCTGTTCAGTTAGCACCAGAACATGCGAACACACCAAATGTGTGTGTGAACTTTAGAACCCCATTAAAGTCTATGGGACTCGAACGTTTGAAATCTAAAGTGCTAATTTTAAAGGCTAATATGCAAGTTATTGTCCTAAAAAGCATTTGGGGACCTGGGTCCTGCCCCAGGGGACATGTATCAATGCAAAAAAAGTTTTAAAAATCTGCAAATTTTTCGGGAGCAGTGAATTTAATAATGCTTAAATTGAAACAATAAAAGTGAAATATTCCTTTAAATTTCATACATGGGGGGGGGGGGGGGGGGCGTAAAGTATGCCTGTGAAATAGCGCATGTTTCCTGTACTTAGAACTGTCTCTGCACAAAGTGTAATTTCTGAAGGAAAAATTTCATTTAAAAATGACTCACGGCTATAATGAATTGTCGGCTCCCGGCAATTCAGAGCAAATTCATTCATAAAAAAATATGATGTGGTCCACCCACATTTAATTACCAGGCCCTTCAGGTCTGGTAAGGATATTAAGGGGAACCCCGCCATCAATTTTAAAAAAATGACGTGGGGTTCCCCCCAAATATCCATTCCAGACCCTTTAGGTCTGGTGTGGATTTTAAGGGGATTTCCACCCCAAATTTAAAAAAAAATGGCATGGAGTTCCCCCAACAATCCACACCAGACCCCTTATCTGAGCACGTTACCTGGCTGGCCGCAGAAAGGAGGGGGGACGAGAGAGCGGTCCCCCCCCTCCTGTACCATACCAGGCCACATGCCCTCAACATGGGGAGGATGTCCCCATGTTGATGGGGATGAGGGCTTCATCCCCATAACCCTGGCCGGTGGTTGTGGGCGTCTGCGAGCGAGGGGCTTATCAGAATATGAAAGACCCCTTTAACAAAAGGGACCCCCCAGATCCTGCCCCCCCCCATGTGAATTGGTAATGGGTACACCTCTACCATTTCACGAAGGAAGTGTAAATAATTATAAAAAAACACACACACTATTAAAAAGAAAAAAAAAATCCAGCGGTGGTAATCCACTCTCGATCCACGTTCCAACATTGTCAGTATCTAGCGACGGGTGATCTCCTCTCCGTCGGGGTCCAGCGATGAGAAGATCCATCTAGGTCTGGGATCCAGAGCGCACGCATCGCTGGCTGCCCGGCAAATGACGTGGCTGGAGCTAGTGACATTTCTTATATAGCTGAGGCGGTGCCACCCGTCCCGTGACTCCGTCCCCTCTGACGCAAAGGGGAATCCTGGGCAGAGGGCGCGTTAGAGGGGGATGGGGTCACATGAAGAGTGGCCGCCGCCTCACATATATAAAAACTGTCACTAGCTCCAGCTGCGTCATTCGCCAGGCTGTCTCTGTTGGGGTTCGGGAGGGTGGTACGGGGAGAAGTAACGAACAGGCGTGCGTCATCCGCAAATAAACAAAGTTTATGTGAGACAAAGGCTATCTCCAATCCTCTGACATCAGGGCTAGTTCTTATTAGGGCCGCTAGGGGTTCAATCGCCAGTGCGAAGATTAAAGGGGATAGGGGGCAGCTTTGCCTAGTGCCTCTTTCTATTGAAAAATTATCATAGCGGAATCCTGAGTATTTAATATAAGCTTGGGGTTGATTATAAAGGGAGTTCACCCACTGCATAAAGTGTGGACCAAAACCCCAGCGAGTGAGGATGTAGTTGAGATAGGGCCAGGAAACCGTATCAAAGGCTTTCCTAATATCCAGAGATAACAGGTGCATGGGAATCTTACGGGTTCTGGCTAAATGTTGTAAGAGGACTACTCTACGGATGTTATCGCTAGCCCGACGACGAGGTATGAAGCCTACCTGGTCCTTATGAATTAGTCTACCAATGATAGGGTTAAGGCGTAGGGCCATCACTTTGGCTAGAAGTTTTATATCGAGATTGAGCAATGAAATTGGTCTGAAATTGGACCAAAGGTAAGTATCTACTCCAGGCTTAGGAATCATGGCTATTATAGCCGTCAATGTGTCACGGCCAAAGGAGTGGCATTGGAGCAGGGCATTAAAGGATTTAGCGAGGAGAGGGGCAAGAGTACCGGCAAATTTCTTATAATACGTACCTGAGAGCCCATCAGGGCCTGGTCTTTTGTTAGATTTGAGGGATTTGATAGCCACCAAAACCTCTTCAGGTGTGATAGGTCTCTCGAGGGACTCACGATTGGAATCTGACAGAGCGGGTAGGGGAACATCTCGAAAGAGTTCATCTGCAGTGGAAGGAGCAAAGGAAGACTGAGCTTTGTAAAGCATTTGTAGACTTTTCCGAAATTCAGATTTTTACAGGGTTACTGGTATAAGTGTTTTTGTCTATGCGCAATCTAATAGGAACATGGTTCCGCTCTGGGCGGCGAAGGCGGAGAGCTAGAAAGGTATCCGGTTTATTAGCCTTCGTATTGGTAACGTTTTTTAACGCATCACCTATGAGGATTTTTAGGTAACTGAGGTCATCATTATTTCAGAGTGCAAATTTTTTAATCTTGCCATGTTTGGTATCTTTTTACTTGGCACACAATAATTGTGTGTTTGAACTAAAAGGCATTTAAGTGTATTTTTCCCTGAAAATTTTAGTTTGATACATGGCTGCACAAATATCATGCAACATAAAAAATCAAAACAACAATTCTATTCTCTAGAGCCTTTGCTTTTTATTTTCCAAGTCCTCTGTATTCAGAAAATATATGTTTCTAAGTAAGTCTCTAGAAAAAAAAAATGCAGATTTTAACATGTATGTGAGAAATTTCAGAATTGGCCTGGGCAGAAAGTGGTTAACCACTTCCGGACGGTCCGCCGCCATTATACATCAGTACTTTGAAGAGAAATACCATTGTTATGGCAGCAGCTATCTACCATAACCCCAGCATCCTCTTCTTCAGCGGGCAGTTCCCTTTCAGATAAAAGTGGTCTCTGTACCAGATTCGCTGCAAGATCACTTTTATTGGCGGTGGGAGAGGGCCCCCCTCCCGTCGCATTCCGGTGTCCTCCGCTGCTTACCAGAGCCTTCGGTAGTGGTGGAGGCAATTGGGTCCTCTTCCTGGCTTGGTGTGGAGGTAAGTGAGGGGAAAATGGCCCATCCGTCTCCATACTATTTCAGGACGGAAGCAACGTCAAAACATCACTTCCGCCATAGTTTTTAAAGAGACACTTTTTTTAATTGCATTTATTAATATTTTTATTGCATTCTAGTGTAAATATGAAATCTGAGGTCTTTTTGACCCCAGATCTTATATTTAACCACTTCAGATCCGCGCTATAGACACAAGACGTCAACAGCGCAGACCTGAAGTGCCGGGATCACGTCTTTGGACATCATGTTATTGTAATTCCCCGCACGCGCGTAGTGGGGAAAAACAGTGCCGTCACATCGCTGAGAATTCAATGCGTGTACTCGGCGGCTGCGGCGTCAGGTACACGCGATCGGCGGTGACAGAGCAGGAACGTGGAGCTCTGTGTGTAAACACAGAGCTCCACGTCCTGTCAGGGAGAGGAGACAGATGCTGTTTCCTTTGTACATAGGGACACAGAATCGGTCACCTCCCCCAGTCAGTCCCCTCCCCCCACACAGTTAGAACACACCCAGGGAATACATTTAACCCCTTCCTCACCCCCTAGTGTTAACCCCTTCAATGCCAGTCACATTTATACAGTAATTAGTGCATATGTATAGCACTGGTCGCTGTATAAATGTGAATGGTCCCAAAAATGTGTCAAAAGTGTCCGATGTGTCCGCCGTAATGTCGCAGTCCCAATAAAAATCACAGATCGCCGCCGTTACTAGTAAAAAATCTGAATTCTGTCCCCTATTTTGTAGGCGCTATTACTTTTGCACAAAGCAGACGCTTATTGCGATTTTATTTTACAAAAATACATAGAAGAATACGTATCGGCCTTAACTGAGAACATTTTTTTTTTTTATTTATTTTTTTATTGGGATATTTATTATAGCAACAAGTAAAAAATATATATATATTTTTAAATTGTCGCTCTTTTTTTATTTATAGCGCAAAAAATAAAAACCGCACGGGCGATCAAATACCACCAAAATAAAGCTCTATTTGTGGGGAAAAAAGGACGTCAATTTTGTTTGGGAGCCACGTCGCACGACCGCGCAAATGTCAGTTAAAACAAAGCAGTGCCGGAAGCTGAAATTTTGCCTGGGCACAAAGGGGGTTTATGTGCCCAGTAAGCAAGTGGTTAAGATGTCCTGTCATTTTTTTTTCCTGTTACAAGGGATGTTTACATTAATATTTATTTTTTAAAAGAACAGTGTAAAAAATAAAATAAAAGGTAAAATAAATACGTTTTTTTTTTTCTGGAGGGAGAGAGGGAGGGAGAGAAAGTTGCATGGTATGTTGGTTAATAAATTTAAGAAATTGGGAATGGACTAAGAAATTGTTTGGCGAGTTTCCTTGCTGGTAGATGCAAATGCATTTTTTTTTTGTAGAAAGCCATACTCTCCTACTTTGTAGCATGGTGCAGGTCTATGCCTAAGATCATAATAGACTTTTTGGCGATCTTGTGCTTTTTTGAGATTTTAAAACTTGTAATACGGATGAAAGGTTAGACCAATAATCATTCGTTGAGGGAACATTTGTAAGTAATGAAGATTTTTGGTAGAATATTGGGATGGAACCCATAGTTTGCGTAAAAAGGGGAATAACTAGTAGAGGAACTAGTTGAATTGTTATAAGAGAATTCAGCGAGAGGAAGAAGGGTAAATAACTTTGCAAATATCATGAAATGTAGTCCAAGGGAGGGGGCGAGCATGACACTCCACACCAGGGAGAAAGCCTTGTTTACTGTGTGGAGTTAGAGACAGAAGAACAGGAAGTGAGGATTTCTCAGAAGAAATAAGGACATTTAAAAGCAAAATGGAAGGATGAGGTAAGTGATGGAGGACTGCACTAATGTAAAGAAAGCTATTTAGGAAAAAACTTGTACCTTTACAACTCCTTAAAGTGGAGTTCCACTCGTTTGTAAGTTTATTAAAAGTCAGCAGCGACAAAAATTTTAGGTTCTGACTTTTAATAGACAGACACTCCCCTGTCCCACGGTCAAACGATGCGGCCACCCGAAGCTTCGCTCCTCTCTGTGCGGCACCGGCATTGCAAGTATGGGCACCTCACTGTGACAGCTTGTGACGAGCATTTAACAGGCGAGGAGTGCTTAAAGCGGAAGTTTCTCTTTTGGGTGCAACTGTATTGAACTGTGTTGAATCTGACTGTCCCCTTTTTATTGTAAAGTGTTGCATAAACTTTTGGTGCTACTGTATATAAATTCTGTATAATTCTGTATTATAATAATAATAGCAATAATACTTTATGTGCTTCTACAAAATTAAAGGGTCACTAAAGGAAACATTTTTTTTTTTAAATACCAAACATGTTATACTTACCTCCACTGTGCAGTTCGTTTTGCACAGAGTGCCCCACTCCACGTCTTCTGGGTCCCTCAGCAGCTGTCTCTGGTCCTCCCCGCAATTAGTAACCACAGTCATGTGAGAGCTTGCATGGTGGTCACTAATTGTGGGCACGCTCCTGTGATACAGCGAGCAGCCATAGCCACTCACTGTATCACTCTCCCCCGCACCTCGGCACGCCGCGTCACTGGATGTGATTGACAGCAGCACCAGCCAAAACGCGGAACTTTCGAGGGGTCAGGTAAGTATAGCGGGTGCAGCGGATGTTTTTTCACATTAATGCATAGATTGCATTAAGGGGAAAAAACATTTTCCTTTACAACTCCTTTAAGAATTTACGTCCCACCAAATCGTTGTAATTATTGTTTTGTGTAACGGCTTTTATAAAACCTTATTATTCAAAATTTCGACAAAAAAAAAATTCCTTATGTTTGTGCATGTTGAAACTAAAAAGAAAGTGGTTTTACAAAAGACATATCAAGGGCTTTTAACAATCGTATTATTTTGCAGTCTATAAAATCTTAACTGTTGTAGTTAGTGGTACACACTGAAGCATGAATAATAAATTGTTTTATATTATACTGCAAAGAACAAAAATATAATTAAAGGTGAGTGCTTCAGACAATTTAATAAGCATATTTTAGTTAGAAGTCCAGCACCTCATTCACGCCTTACAGAAAGATTATTGAAAACTGATTTATATCTGCTTCTATCAAATACTTTGAAATAACGTTGATAAACTTGACACCTCTTAAATAATAATGAATTCTGTGAATTAGGTGTGAGGTAATTAAAAGAAATACAGCAAAATTAGGTCTATTATATTACACTTGTCCTCTGTAAAGGAAATTATTAAATTGTATGTCAAGTTTATTTTTTTTTCTGATTTTAGAGAGTGGGGGAGAAATATAATTACTGCTATCTGGGGCTCTGTTGGATTAAATCTTACTTCCTGATCTGTTAACAACAGTAATAGTACATATATAGAAGTCACAGGGAATAAATGATGGGGTCAATGTGCATGAAGCACCTAAATAATATAGTAGGAGTGGGGGGGGGTCTAGCTCACCCCCCCTCTTCCTTTTTTTTATTTTCCCTCTTTTCCTACCTCTTTGTGGGGGGAGGAGGGAGGGGGGAATGTGGAGGCTAAAGGTAGGAGAAAAGGAGGGAAAAGGAGAAAGCGATGAAAGATCAGGAGGTGTAGGATAGACCCATGTTGATAATGTTGTTATTGTTGTTATTTTAGTTATGTATGTCTATGTAATGTTGAATGTATTTTAAATGTGAATCCTTAGTGTACGCCTATTGGAAATGTAATGTAAAAATGTAGAGTGAACTGTGTTTATGTTTATTTTTTTATTTTATTTTTTAATAAAAACAAATTGAAAACAACAGCTGTAACAAGAACAGAAGGTATGGTAACATCTTCCAAAGGGTGAACCTGTTAATTCAACAACTGTCTAAAATTATATTTTCTCTGAATTTGGAGAGGTTAAATTTATCTTCTTTTTAGGTTTTAGGAACAGGAATTTGAGGGAAACTCCTATATTGGGACACATTCAAAAAGAGTACAAAAAAACTTGACCAAAACATGTCATTTCTAAAGTTTTCCCTTTATATAAATACCAAGATAAAATATATATGGAAGTGCGACCATGTGACACTCACAGCCAACCGGAGGCTAGCAGACGTAAGACGGCGTTTGTATTCGCCGTGCTCTGTCACATATCAGCTTCTGTTTGGCGTTTTTTATTATTTTGCATGTAAGAGGCTTATTTTTCATTAAACCCCCCTCTTTTTAAACGGGCTTCACTATTTGGTGTTATTTATCCCACGCTCTGACCCGCGTTCATGAGCTGCTAGATTCGAGGATCTACACCACGGATGACCATCCAACAAACACAGCACCAAGGAGCCCTACAGATACAACAAGAGAAGGAACCAGCATTGCCCACCTGTTGCATTGTTACCACCACCTTAAGGTAAGGGCAATATGAGACCATATATCGGATGTGTTCACCCCCTATAGAAGACCCATCAGTTACCTCTGACCCATCATGCCTTTTCATCATAGACTCTCATCATTGTCATCACTGTTCACTTACCCACACCCCGCGTGGGCTCCACTTACACTTATTGTGATAGTCTGTTCTACCACCCACCAGAACAGCACTTTGTCTTATTTGCTTTATTACATATTTCTTCATTTATTTATTTTTGTGCACTTAACACATACATTTTAGCGCTTATCACTTTATATTATTTATCCATTAGCGGTTGTGTTACCTTTAGATATAGCGGCTTTAGTTCACATTTATCCACTTTGATATTTGTCACATTCCAACACTCGCAGTAGCGCAATAGAATTCTCACCTGACAATATATATGAGAGGTGTGTGTATGGGGTCTGCTATCCACTATTGTCTGTATTTGTATAACGCTTTTGCTTGTAATTACCACATAATTAGTTGGTTACAGACAGGTATTTCCCGCTCCTGCTAGTTGAGTCAGAAAGCCCGATTGGAGGACTGTGATGTTATATAAAGTAGAGTTTCCAGGAAGCAGTCACAAAACTAAGCCTCATGACCTTACAAACACAGAAGCTTTTGTCACTGTAGTATTTCACCCAGACCAGAAGCAGATATTATTAGGTAAGTACTTCTATGTTCTAACAGTTTAACTGCAGCTGCCCATAGCTTTTTGAGGGTGTTTCTAAATTCTAGTGACAGACACAGCTCTGTCCTATTTTTCTTAAATCAAATGGACAGTGCCAGATAGCTACAGTATCTCACAAAAGTTAGTACCCCCTCACATTTTTGTAAATATCTTATATCTTTTCATGACAACACTTAAGAAATGACATTGCAATAATATTTGGGGGCACCAGCAGCTGAAACTCCAATGTCTTCGGCCCTGGATCCTCCTCCAGCTTGGTGTTCTGCTCCCTGACACAAGGCTTATACTCCTTCAGGTGTCAGTCAGGTCCACTCTTCTGGGGGGGTCACTGGAGCAATGGGGTCTTCTTGACAGAGCATTTGTATCCTTGTTCCCGACCCCGGTCGATACTTTAGGCTGACGGTAAACCCCTACAGGGCAGCCAACCATCTGTGACCTGTGGCATCCAACTTGGCAGTGGTGAGGTTGTAGGTGAGAGGATTATTGTCAGTCTTAATCACAAACTCTGCTCCATATAAATAATCCCTCAGTTTGTACACTACTGCCCACTTCAAGGCCAAAAACTCGAGTTTATGGGTGGTGTTGTTCTTCTCGTCGGGTGCCAAGCTCCGACTTACATAGGCAACAGGCCGTGGGTGACCGTCATGTTCTTAGTACATGTAGTTCATATGGCTTGGTTGTATTTGCATAGTTCAGAACTGTGGCAGTTGTTAGACTCCATTTCAGCTGCCTAAAGGCCTCTTCACATTGGGCAGTCCACTGTTCCTGAATGAACTCCCTGGGTCTTCTGGGCCCTCCTGCTGGTCTGACAGGCTTTTTCAGGTCATCATCTTCCTCCTAAATTTTCAGTAGTTTATTAAGTGGACGGGCTATCTTAGGGAATCCTCAACAAATCTTCGGTAATAGGAGCAGAATCCCAGAAATTCAGGAGTTCAGTCACATTAGTGGGCTTTGGCCAGGAAGTGACAGCTTCCAGCTTCTGGGGGTCTGTGGCCACTCCGTCGGCAGACACGATGTGACCATGGTAGTTAACCAAGGGTTGATAAAACTGTCACTTCTTCAGAGACAGCTTCAGCCCCTCATCATAGAGTCTTTTCAGGACCTTCTTCAGACACTTCATGCTCCTCCAGGGTTTTCCCAAAGATGATGATGTCATCCAAGTACACCAACACCTCTATTAAGTTCATGTCAAAGTGGCTGGGGCACCGGACAAGCCCTGAGGCATGCAGTTGAACTCAAAGAACCTCCCCGGGGTAATAAAGGCAGTTTTCTCACTATCATCAGGATGCATGGGGATTTGATAGTACCCACTCTTCAGGTCCAGTACGATGAACCACTTGGCCCCTGACAGGCTCTGCAAAGTGTCTTCTATCCGTGGTGTGGTGTACTGGTTGGGAATGGTTCTTCTGTTCTTCTGTTCAGTGTTCTATAGTCGATACAAAGCCCTTAGTGATCCATTCTTCTTCCATTCCACCACTATCAGAGAAGCGTAGGGGCTCCAGGACTCTCGGATGATTTTTTCTTCAATTCTGCCATTTGTTCATGCAGGTCTTCCAAGTCCTCTAAGGGAATCTGTCACACTCTCTCTCTGAACGGCTTGTCTTCTTGCAGACAGATCTGGTTTTGATCGCTCTTTGCACACCCCACATCAAATCCACTCGTTGAGAATGCGGCCTGCCATCTCAAGGGCTCAGTTTTGGCTTTTTCTTTCCATTCCAAAGAGAGGGAAGTGTTCTTCGGATAGAACTCCTATACGGGTATCCCATCCTTTCCTTCCCCCACCAATTCAGACGGTGAGACTGTGGTGGCCATGTTCACTTGGCCCAACAACATCCGAGCCGGCATCTTAACAGGTGAGGTTGTTATGCTGCGAACACTAACTGAGAACTTTCCATGCCTTCTCTGCAATGCCTTAGTTGGAACCACTCAAGGAATTATCTCCACTTGCATGACTTCTTTCTGCCTGTCATCTTCCAGGGCAATGAAAGGGCCAGTTAAGCTTGACTGACGCTCTCAAGCAAGCTACCTCACCGGGCTGCAACACTTTCTCACTCCAGTGCAAGTGCCAGATCTTTCCCTCTCCTTCAGCTGGGGCCTTCTGTTCTTGCACCGGGCGCTGATAGGCTTGCCTCAACATGGGGTGCACAGCTGTAGTTGGGCAAGAGGTGTTAGCAGTCTCTGACAAGATCAGTATTAGTCCCGATGATGAGGGAATTTTTACTAGCCCCTGGTGGGTGGGGACAGATCACTGCCAAAGTATCAAAGGTCTCAGCCCTCCCAGCTACAGAGAGGTCGAAGGTCAGTTTGACTGGTAGTGTCAGGGACTTACCTCCTCCATGCAGCCTTCCTCCTCCATGTCCCTGGATCACCGCCGCGCGTCCCACGCTCGTGCACGCGCTTCAACGGTGCGCGTGTGTGCACGGGGGGTGCGTGCGCGTGCACGGCGCGCGGGGGCGTGCGCGCGGGAGCGCGCGCGTGCACGTGAAAGGCTCTGGCGCCAAACGGACACTTTAAAACCTGTGTTTGTTTGCAGCTCATTGCTGCCTGATCTGCGGTTTATGCCTGATCCTTACCTGAGACCTGTACTCTGATTACCTGTCTGGAATACCTGTTTGAACTCTGACTTTGGCTTGCCTGACCATCCGTACCTCTCCAACCCTCTGACCCGGCTCCTGTTTGACCATTCGCCTGATTGAACTGTATACCTTGTGCTTACCTGTTATGACCCGTCTTGTCTGACCCTGCTGTTCCAGTTGATGTCCATTCCACCAACTTACCTTTCCAGCTCGTGCCGCAGTAGTCGCAGCTTCCGTGCGGGTCGCTGACCCTTCCTCCGCTTCAGCGTCCTTAGCATCTCCCACGTCTTCACATCAGAGGTATTCGGCCCATCTGCCTCTACTCTACATCACCCCGGCACTCCTACCCCCCCGTGCTCCGAGTCCGCTGTTCCCACTTCAGTGGCTCGCGAACTAGGGTCGTAAGAGAGGCTACCCTGCATCAGACTCTGGTATCCAGGTATGTAACAGTATCAGGCAGCCATGACAGAGTCTGCAGGAGTGGCCCCAGCCATGGAGGAGATATGCAAGCATTTAGCATCCCTCACCCAAGCCGTTAAAAACCTGCAAGATGGCTACCTGAGATTGGAAGGACAGGTCCAGAACCTTGCCGTCCCTGAAGATGCCTCAACATCCGCTACTAGGTCTTCATCAACCGCTGCTGCTCCATCTGTGGTAATGCTACCACCCGAACCCAGGGTTCCTATGCCCGAACGATTCACAGGGGATCGTTCTAAATTCCGGGACTTCAGTAATGCCTGCCAATTATATTTTGCTCTGCAACCCCGCACATTCTCACTAGAGGCCACGAAGGTGGGGTTTGTTGCCTCATTACTTCAAGGGGAACCCCAAAAATGGGCACATCGGTTACTAGAGGAGAATGGCCCTCCGACACAGACTTTGCTAAATTTCTTCCAGGCCATGGGCCAACTTTATGACGATCCCCAGAGGACTGCCACAGCTGAAACCACTCTACTTGCACTCCAACAGGGCCGTCGAGCGGTTGAGGATTATGTAACCGATTTTCGTAGATGGAGTGCAGACACCCAATGGAACAGCGCAGCTCTGCGCCACCAATTCCGCTTAGGCTTATCCGAATCCTTGAAGGATGAACTAGCCCGCATTGAGGTGCCTGAAACCCTAGAGGATCTAATCACTAAGGCTGTGCAAATTGATCGACGACTAAGGGAACGCCGGGCAGAGCGTTCTTCCCAACAAGGCCGCCCAGTATGGGTCACTGCTCGGGCCCCCTTGCCTGCTTCTCGTTTCCAACCATCTTCTTCTCCAAGTTCTGCTAATCCATCTATGGACACTTCCGAACCAATGCAATTAGGAGTGATGCGACCATCCCTGACCCCGGAAGAACGCACACGTCGTCGTCAGTTGAACCTGTGTCTCTACTGTGGCGAGGCCGGCCACTACATGAATAATTGTCCTGTCAAGACACGTAAGCCCAGATCTTTCATTCCTGTTAATGTCTCAGCTATCTCTACCAACACCAACCACCTTGTTCTCTCCCTTTCCTTACAGCTTCCGGAAAAGACGGTGTTGGTCAACGCTATCGTTGATTCGGGCGGCATGCAGCTGTTTTATTGATGCCTATTTTGTTAATCTTCATAGCATTCCCTTACGTAGAAAAGACTTTAAACTTTCCATTTTTTTTGGCTGACGGCTCACACATCAAGTCTGGTCAGGTAACTCAAGAGACGCTTCCACTACCTGCTATTTCTTCTCTCCAACACAAGGAACTGTTAATTTTGGACGTTATTTCATCCCCTTTGTTTCCAATAATTTTAGGCCTACCTTGGCTCCGGGCACACAACCCCCAAATTGATTGGACATCTGGAAAAATCACCTTCCCTTCGTACTACTGTCAGGAACACTGTCTGCCCAGACCGTGAACGCGGATCCTAACCTGCTTCAGTCCGTCCCAAAACCGTATCATGGATTCCTTGACGTGTTTAGCAAGAAAGGAGCTGATTCTCTGCCACCTCATCGGCCATATGACTGTCCGATTGAACTCTTACCTGGAGCTGAAATACCCTTTGGGCGAATTTTCCCACTTTCTGAGAAGGAACAGGACGCATTAAAAGTCTATATTGACGAAAATTTGGCCAAAGGATTCATCCGCCCGTCCACCTCGCCAGCAGGCGCCGGAATCTTCTTTGTCACAAAGAAGGACCAGACTCTCCGCCCCTGCGTTGACTATAGGGAATTAAACAACATCACAGTGAAGAATCGCTACCCTCTGCCTCTAATACCCAAACTTTTTCAAAAACTACGATCGGCTATTATTTTAACTATTGAAAACGAGGTTCAAGGTACACAAACCATAGGATGGACTATGGGTGACCTAGAGTATTACAGTGCCGCGTCCTAGAGTAGCTAGAGAAATTTATGGTTTAGAAAAGAAAGTGGACTTTATAGGCACTAATCATAAACGTAATATAAATGTTTTATTGATACAATACCAAAAGAATTCTGGCATTGCATTCAAAATTACAATATAAAGTTATAAAAATACATTTAAAAAGACACATATGATTGATCACACAGTAAAAATAGTGAACAAAGAAAATAAATGGTCGTTGTAAAGGAATGATCCGGTGTAGAAATCAATATAAATTGATAGCTACTGTAGATATAGATATACATAAACATAAACTCTACATGTTTCGCATTTGTTGCTTCGTCAGGAGTTATGATTTTTCTAGAGAAAAAGGAAGGGACCGTCATTAATATACAGACATACATTTAAATAAAATATACAGACATTCGTGCGTAACATTAAATTATATCATTTGTGCGTCAAAGCGCTATAGAGAGGATGCATAGAAGACCGAAGTTGCCATGGTGTCACAGAGGGAAGGGCGCACCCATGGGGGTCCATAAGAGGGGGCATGCAGGGATACACCAGAAAAAAGAGTTGTTAGGAAAGGATACCCCTATGTATAGTAGTTTTTTGTGGGAACATTTAGGATAGTATGTTCGCACATTATAACCAGTGTGGAATGGTAATATTTAGGTGAGCTATGTTAGGGGTGGAATTAGATACAGTGAATGCCCCAGCATAGATATATAAAAGCAGGATAATCTATGTGTGATGAACACTGAGTGTGATAGTAGAGTACTTATATCGAATGGCTGCCTACCGTTCCCACTGTTGGGTATCATAGAGAGGATTTTTGACAGTGTAGATGAGTATTGTCTGGAACTTGGGAGATTCCAGATGATTGAAAAAATGATCCGAATAGAGCTAAAGCGGTGTGGCTTCTTCTGGTAAGGAAAAAATATATATATATAATATGACAAAAAATAAGAAAATGTATAATGGTATTGAACAACAAGTTTTCTGTTATTCAGGTATGGGTATAAAAAAAAGAAAAAAGAAAAATAAATATTTTTTGTTCAGAATACATACCCATATATGTATACCGCAGAATGTTGGTATACATATTTGGGTATGTATTCTGAACAAAAAATATTTAGCTCTATTCGGATCATTTTTTCAATCATCTGGAATCTCCCAAGTTCCAGACAATACTCATCTACACTGTCAAAAATCCTCTCTATGATACCCAACAGTGGGAACGGTAGGCAGCCATTCGATATAAGTACTCTACTATCACACTCAGTGTTCATCACACATAGATTATCCTGCTTTTATATATCTATGCTGGGCATTCACTGTATCTAATTCCACCCCTAACATAGCTCACCTAAATATTACCATTCCACACTGGTTATAATGTGCGAACATACTATCCTAAATGTTCCCACAAAAAACTACTATACATAGGGGTATCCTTTCCTAACAACTCTTTTTTCTGGTGTATCCCTGCATGCCCCCTCTTATGGACCCCCATGGGTGCGCCCTTCCCTCTGTGACACCATGGCAACTTCGGTCTTCTATGCATCCTCTCTATAGCGCTTTGACGCACAAATGATATAATTTAATGTTACGCACGAATGTCTGTATATTTTATTTAAATGTATGTCTGTATATTAATGACGGTCCCTTCCTTTTTCTCTAGAAAAATCATAACTCCTGACGAAGCAACAAATGCGAAACATGTAGAGTTTATGTTTATGTATATCTATATCTACAGTAGCTATCAATTTATATTGATTTCTACACCGGATCATTCCTTTACAACGACCATTTATTTTCTTTGTTCACTATTTTTACTGTGTGATCAATCATATGTGTCTTTTTAAATGTATTTTTATAACTTTATATTGTAATTTTGAATGCAATGCCAGAATTCTTTTGGTATTGTATCAATAAAACATTTATATTACGTTTATGATTAGTGCCTATAAAGTCCACTTTCTTTTCTAAACCATAAATTTCTCTATTATTTTAACTAAACTGGACCTGAGGGGAGCGTATAACTTGATACGCATCAAAGATGGTGATGAATGGAAAACAGCGTTCCGCACCAGGTATGGACACTATGAGTGCTTAGTAATGCCCTTTGGTTTATGTAATGCACCTGCTACTTTTTTACACTTCGTCAATGACATATTTAGAGACTTCCTAGACATCTTCATTATTATTTATTTGGATGATATCCTGGTCTTTTCCTGTTCTCTAGAAGAGCACCGAGTGCATGTCTGCAAAGTCCTAAACCGTCTCCGTTCGCACCGCTTATACGCAAAAGCGGAAAAATGCGAGTTCGAACAATCAACTATCCAATTCTTAGGCCTAGTGATTTCCCTAGCTGGAATTGAAATGGATCCGAAAAAGGTATCCGCCATCCTGGACTGGCCAACACCCCTGGATCAGAAGGGGGTGTAACGCTTTATCGGATTCACAAATTATTATAGGAAATTCATTAAGCACTTCTCCACGATAGTGGCCCCGATCACCCAACTCACCAAACAAAATTTTTGTTTCCGATGGAATCAGGAAGCTCAAGAAGCCTTTGACTCCCTGAAAGGGCTCTTCACATCCGCTCCGATACTCTGCCATCCTTATCCAGCGCTACCTTTCATTCTTAAAGTAGATGCCTCCGAAGTAGCGGTAGGGACCGTCATCTCCCAGCGTTCAGGAGACAAACATCTAATGCACCCAGTGGGATTCTTCTCCCGTAAACTCTCTCCTGCTGAAAGGAATTACGATGTATTGGATCGAGAACTGTTCGCCATCAAGGCCGCTTTAGAGGAATGGAGATACTTACTCGAAGGCACTGCTCACCCTGTATTGATCTACACAGATCACAAGAATCTAGAGTATTTAAGGACAGCGAAGCGGTTAAAGCCACGACAAGCCCGTTGGGCTCTTTTCTTTTCTCGTTTTTGTTTTCATATTACCTACAGACCCGGATCCAAAAATGTCAAACCAGACGCTTTATCTCGGATGCACGACAATCCTAAGGACACATCCGTTCCAGATACCATTCTTCCAGATGGCAACTTCCTACTTTTACATACGGACCTGCTATCCACGATCAGGGAAGCATCTTCCGAATCTTCCAAACCCCCCAACATCTCACTAACTTCCAGAGACGGTTTATTCTGGAGAGGAAGTCAAGTCTTTGTACCGGAGTGTATCCGAGTGGAAGTTCTAAAACTTCTCCATGACCACCCGTTGGCGGGGCACATTGGAGTCCACAAAACCCTTGAATTAGTGTGACACACTTTCTGGTGGCCTAATCTAGAGGACTTTTGTAAAACTTATATCAACTCTTGTCCCATCTGCAATCAAAACAAAACGTCCAGAAAACAAGCCTGGGGCCTATTAAAACCTCTACCTGTACCCAATAGAACTTGGGAAATGATTGCAATGGACTTCATTGTGGAACTTCCCAGCTCCGAAGGGTGTACAGCAATCTTTGTGATCGTAGATCATTTTACCAAGATGGCTCACTTCCTCCCTTTAAAGAAGACACCTTCTGCTGCTGAATCTGCTCGTGTTTTCATTAAAGAGATCATCAGGCTACATGGAGTACCCTCCAATATTGTCTCCGACAGAGGGGTCCAGTTCACTTCTCGGTTCTGGAAAGTCCTTTGTGAAAAGTTACAGATTAAACTTTCCCTGTCCTCAGCCTACCACCCCCAGACCAATGGGCAAACCGAAAGAACAAACCAAACCTTAGAACAATACATCAGATGCTTTACAACTTTTTCTCAAGATGATTGGGTCTCGCTGCTACCTCTAGCAGAATTTGCATATAACAATGCCAAACATTCAGCCATGGGGCAATCCCCTTTCTTCTCTAATTATGGTTTTAATTTAACATTTTTGCCAGATTTCTTTTCAGAATCAACAGTCCCAGCAGTTCAAGATATCTTGGAGTTTCTTCAACATAACAACCAGATACTACGCGAAGCAATAACCAAGGCTCAAGCTGACGGCAAAAGATTCTTCGACAAAGGGAGAAGGGGGGAGTTGGATCTCAAACCAGGTGACCAGGTATTGTTGTCCACGAATAACTTAAGACTACCTTGCCCATCTAAAAAGTTGGCACCTAAGTTTTTTGGACCCTTCCCGGTTAAGAGAAAAATTAATTTAGCTTCATATGAACTGTCTCTACCTAACTCCCTGAAGATACATCCTGTATTTCATGTTTCTTTACTCAAACCTGCAGTTCCTGATCCCTTCCCTAACAGAGGATCCAAGCCTCCTGAACCTGTCCAGATCGATGGCTGTGAAGAGTACGTAGTGGAAGCCATATTGGACTGCAGGAAGCGACAAGGACAAAACCAGTTTCTGGTCAAATGGAAGGGGTATGGTCCAGAGGATAATTCTTGGGAGCCTGAAGGTAACATCCATGCTGAAAGTTTACTACGTGCCTTTTTCCTCGCTCACCCTGACAAAGTAGCCCGACTAGGCATCCTGAGGCTGCCCCTTGTGGGGGGCAATGTCAGGGACTTACCTCCTCCATGCAGCCTTCCTCCTCCATGTCCCTGGATCACCGCCGCGCGTCCCGCGCTCGTGCACGCGCTCCAACGGCACGCGTGCACGTGAACGGCTCTGGCGCCAAACGGACACTTTAAAACCTGTGTTTGTTTGCAGCTCATTGCTGCCTGATCTGCAGTTTATGCCTGATCCCTACCTGAGACCTGTACTCTGATTACCTGTCTGGAATACCCGTTTGAACTCTGACTTTGGCTTGCCTGACCATCCGTACCTCTCCAACCCTCTGACCCGGCTCCTGTTTGACCATCCGCCTGATTGAACTCTCGTTGCCAGACCTACCTGCTTGCTTCACCGACTACTCTTCAGCCATCTGCCTGTATACCTTCTGCTTACCTGTTATGACCTGGCTTGTCTGACCCTGCTGTTCCAGTTGATGTCCATTCCACCAACTTACCTTTCCAGCTCGTGCCGCAGTAGTCGCAGCTTCCGTGCGGGTCGCTGACCCTTCCTCCGCTTCAGTGTCCTCAGCATCTCCCACGTCTTCACATCAGAGGTATTCACCCATCTGCTTCTACTCTACATCACCCCGGCACTCCTACCCCCCTGTGCTCCGAGTCCGCTGTTCCCACTTCAGTGGCTCGCAAACTAGGGTCGTAAGAGGCTACCCTGCATCAGACTCTGGTATCCAGGTACGTAACAGGTAGATAGCCATCTTAGGGAAAGTTCTGAGTCCCGATGCCCCATATCTCTAGCTCTTCTAACTTCTGTAATGGCAGGTGTTTGAGGTGCCTGTCATAGAAGTCTCTGTAGAGTAGAGTCACTTGAGCTCCAGTATCCAGGAGGGCCTTGGTATAGATTCCTTCCACTTGGATGGAGACAACTGGAGAGGGCCCCACTAGCTTGGCAGGGAATTTGTGGAAAGCGGCAGGCTTGGCCTGTCCCATAGCTTGTATCTGCACTCCTCTCTTGCGGGAGCTCTGATCTGGCTTGAATCTCTGTTGGGTCTGGTGTGCATTGACTCTCTGACGCCGAGTAGCATGGGTCAAAGGGAGTGGGACACTCTGCAGAGGTTTGGACTCCCACTGCAGTCTCTCAGCTTTGTTGTGTGTTTTGGAGCTATCTAATGTAGATGGGACCCGGTTGTATCCTTCACCCGGGCCCTCTGGAGTTTCCCGTCAGCTTTTGGTATTATGTTTCAGCCTTCACTGGGCTTGGGCATACTTGTCGATAATGTCCGACTCCTCCACAGTTGAAAAAATACCCTTGGTTTGCTGACTTCTGCACCTGAGCAACCGTAGAGCTTAAACACTTCTTGGGCCCTTCTGATACTTCATCGCTAGGTAGAACAATTGGCTTGGTGGTCAACAGGGCCATCATCTCTATCAGTTGTGACACTTGAGTCTTAAGAAGCTCGACCTGAGGGTCGCCATCAGCTGCACTGACGATCCTGACATCGACAACAGATTCTGGCTTTCCTTTTTGTTTTCCAGCATGGCCTCCTCTTCCCACACAATCTGGATCAGGTTTGGATTCTTCAAGATGCCACCATCTTGCTGGGTTCTCAACAGGAGGGTGATGGGATCCAAGGGTTGGGCATGGACCGTTTCAGCAGACATCTCCGCTCGTGTGTATGGGATAGCGGACAGATTTCTCCACCCGACAGATTTCAAAGCATGCTTTGAAATCTATCCGGTGGGAATCTGTCCGCCCGACATGTCTGCTGGTTAGTACACTTACCAGCAGACATGTCGTCCCCCACCGCCGCCGCGCCGCCGCCGAATGGATTCGGCGCATGCGCGGAAGTGTTTAACTTCCTGGTGCGGTGACGTGGCGGTGACGTGGCGGCGTCAACGTCACCGCCGCGTCACCGCGCACGTCCGGCCACCCGGCGGGGAATTTGATCCGATGGTGTGTACACGCCATCGGATCAAACTCCCGATCGGACATATCCGATGGAAATGTTCCGCGGACCGTTTTCATCGGATATGTCCGATCGTGTGTACGAGGCCTAAGACTTGCTGTGCTCGGATTTCATCCACCTTCCGAAGGTCTAGACCCTTCTTCAGCAATCTGGTGTATAATTTTGTCCAAACATCTCATGTACTCTGACAGCTCCTCTCCCCCATTTTGGTAAGTGTGCTCCAACTGGTAAATAAGATCAGAATCTTTCTCTGTGCCCAAACACATCCTGCATAATGTTCAGATAGTCCTGGGCAACACAATCTCGCTTGCTGAGCTTCAAATTGCGAATGGCTTCTGAGGCAGGCCGTTTCAAGCTCTCTGTGATTCTCTGTTTCTTGTGGGTCTCAGGAATGTCCCATTCATCCAAGGCTTGTGTGTCCAGCCACTCTTCAAAGTTGTCCTCTCCTGTAGGAACTGGTTGTCTTACAGAGAAAACCCTGAGCTTCCTATACCCAGTTGCCGAGTATGTTGGAGGGTCTCTCTGACATTTTGAAACAAAGTCTCCCGGGGCAGCAAAGAGTTCTGGTCCAATTGTGGCCAAAGGTGACGGGGAGGGAACTTCTTCTTTATTTCATTCAGCTTGACTGGAGGAGGTAGGGCCCTCCTTTGGAACCTTCAGATGGATTACACAAAGCTTTGACTCATTAGCCAATTGCACACTGGCACCTTTGAAGTTTTCAGGGATTCCTTTTTTCCCCTCTAGTAGTACATATGTGCGGGAGGTCCAACGGTCTGTTTTGACAGCAATCACCCATGTCTTCCTGTCTGGAGATAGTTCTTCACAGCTTGGCTGATTTGTTCCTCAGCCCTCCCCTGGAAGCTCAATCACCACACTCGATTCCTAGCAGGCACCTTCCTCCTCACAAAAAAAACAAGGAGGGGTGCAGCGCTAAAGGCAATTGATAATTAATGATTAAAAACATTCATATGTGAGTATAAATATAAATATATAGGCTCCGTGAGAAGAGGTTACAGGCAGCCTGCTGAAAGCCAAGAAGAAATCTCCAGCAATTAATTATTGTGAGATCTAGTAAAAAAGAGATTCCCGCTGCGACCCTCGGGACCGTAGTAATCAGAATGCCAATGACCCTCGAGATTTTCGTAATGATCCACGGGATTGTTGGAATCTTAAACCAATAACACAAGGGTATTGGGACCAAAGAGGTGATTTGAGGAATTAGACTCCAGGTCGCTTTGCTCCCTTGTCCGGTTGTCAAACAGACATCTATGAAGATAGTTATGTCATCACACAGCATCCCAATTACCCAAATGTTCTACCATTTCAAGGTGATTACTACACAGATTCACCTTGTGATATTAGCCCTCCGCGTTTTTTTCCCTTAACACGCAGCAAAAGCAAGAAAGATCACGACGACAGAGAGGCACCAGGGGGGGAGGTGAGCTAGGACCAAAATCAAGAAAACAACGGACTTAACAGGCATTTTTAATCTCAGCTCAGTTTCTCTAACAGTAGGAGAACAGAATGTTTTGAGTCAAGGCCTTAAGTTTGCCCCTCCACGCCAACTCAATAAATTTGAGACCTTTATTGATATTAATAAATTTGTTCGGAAGATGAACGTAAAACGACACTTTATTTTGATTTAGCCAGTTTAGCTAATTTGTTTATGGCCTACTGGGAACGAGAAGTCATCGATACCCAGACACCAGCAGAATTGCGATTATGGAAACGTTACATTGATGACGTGATACTTATATGGGAGGGAGATGTCACATCATTGGAGACATTCTTTTCTAAACTTAATGATAATACAATAGGTATTTCGTTACAATACGAAACCAGCACCTCCCAAATCCATTATTTGGACTTAAATATTTTCGTTAAAGGTGGGAGATTGATTACTAATACTTTTTTTTTAAAGAAACGGACCGTAATGCATTTATCCCTGTTACAAGCTGTCACCACAGCTCTTGGTTGACAGCGGTACCAAAAGGCCAATAAGGCGTAACTGCTCAGAACTAACAGATTTTCATGAGCAATCTAACACTCTAAAACAAAGATTTTTAAACAAAGGTTACCATGAGGACACTATTAATGAGACGATAAGTAAGGTGGAGCAGATGGACAGAGAATCTTTACTTTAAGGCCTCGTACACACGAGGGGATATGTCCGCTGAAAACTTGGACCGTTAAGAGGTGTGTATGGGCAGCGGACAGATTTGTCCAAAACTGCTTTGAATGGTGGGGATCTGTCGTTTCTTCAGAGAATGTCGGCCCCCACCGCCGCCGCGCCGCTGCCGAATGGATTCAGCGCGGAAGTTTTTACTTCCTGGTCTATGACCACAAGATATTCCGGCGGCGGGGAATATCCGACCATCGGACATTTCTCTATTAAAAAAATCCTTCTTCAAGAAACAGTTGGTCTGACCACAAGATATTCTAACCAACATTTCTCTATTAAAAAAATCCTTAAGAAACACTGGGATGTTCTAAGAAGCGACAAAATCCTAGGAGCGCTTATTCCTGCAGATCCGGTTCTGATTTTCAAAGGGGCACCGTCCTTGAGACATAATGTCGCTTCGAATGTTATTGATCCACCCAAATCTTTAATATTCTCTCAATCTCTCAAAGGATTTTTTCCCTGTCGTAAGTGCAGCATCTGCAAGATTCATTCGTTCAAGGATCGCAAATGCACCACTTTTCAATCCTCAGTTACTACTAAAACTTTTGAGATTGAATCATTTATTACTTGCTCAACCAAGTATGTAGTCTACATGATACAGTGCCCATGCTCAAAGCAATATATTGGCCGCACCAAAAGAGAGTTACATATTCGGTTGAGCGAACGTGTAGGCAGGATCAACAGTGGTTTCCCAAAACATAACCTCTCTAGACATTATGATAAGTATCATGGTAGACAAATTAAAGGGACTAGCTTGTTTGCTATAGACAATATTCGTCCACACTGGCGAGGTACCAACATGGTCCGAGCCATATCTAGACTCAAAACTCGTTGGATTTTTTGTTTAAAATCCTTCATTCCGTTCGGTCTTAACGTTGATTGGGATATCAATTGTTTTTTAAATAATTCTTAATTTATTCCAATCAGTTTTACATTTTTATTTACATTTTTTTTGATACCCTGATCTGATTTCAGTTTTTTATGATTTTATTCATCAATTTTATGACTAATAAACATTTATATTAACTATCATATAACTATTTAATGATGCATCGGTGTGCCGATCCATGTAGCTGTTCAATAATGCAATTGTTTTGTACATTCCGATACCTTCCCTACCAATGTTAAACTTCCCCGCGTTTTTGGTATCAATCTTGATTTCAAACTCATTTTTATCTGACTGATCCTTTTATACATATATTTGCTTTACTTCTCTCGCTACTTTATACTAATTACGATTAGCCGTCAGTCAGCATTAGAGCTCTTCTTGGTTTTCCCTTTTCCAAAATGGAGCCGATGGCTATTTAAACACTATACGCGCTGTTGCCAGTATCTGGCTGATCCCCCGTTGAAGTCCTATCGAGACGAAACGATCGTAGGGTGCCGTGACGTCATCGCGTTCCGTCCTGTACGCAGGCAGAGTTTTCCATTCGAGTAGCGAGAGGTATCGGATTGGAGAGGCTACGACTGTTACATGCTTTTTTTCACCGACCAATTGTAAATGCAAGACTTATTAAACCCCTTTTTTATCATGCTTAATACGCTATGAGAGTTTTCCTTTTATCGTTCATGTACTCACCCCGGATCCATCACTGAGTGGGATTTCGTATACACGCTGATTGGTTTCAGGGAGACCGTATGTCCCTATGCTTCATGAGACTGATGCAAAGCAGTCTCTTTTTGCGGTAAGCAGGCATTCTTACCTCACGAGTGCAGGGTGTTTTTCTTCCCCTTTCATCTGACGGTTCATTGGATTTCACCTGTTAACCTTCTTCACAGTTTTTCTCATCACAAAGATTAACACTGGACTTTTTTACTAGATCTCACAATAATTAATTGCTGGAGATTTCTTCTTGGCTTTCAGCAGGCTGCCTGTAACCTCTTCTCACGGAGGCTATATATTTATATTTATACTCACATATGAATGTTATTAATCATTAATTATCAATTGCCTTTAGCGCTGCACCCCACCTTTTTTTACGTTTTATTGATTGTTGTACACGATTTTGTGCTAGCTGCTTATTATTTACTTAATCACTGGCTCTATTCACTTCATATCAGCGCAGCGTCAGCCCTCTTTGGGCTTTTTCTGTTTTTATTAAAGAGGTGGTTCACCCTAAAATGCTCTCTCCCATGCGATTCAGCGCCAGTATGCTGTTTTTTTTTTTTTTAATCCCCCACTTACTGTGTAATCTTTAATTTTTATATCTTTCCCCCGTGGTGGATGGCGCCTGTATAGCGCGTCACATCTTACGAAAATACCTGATTTAGGACTCAGGTATTCTCGGCGTAATGCGGCTCCTGCGCACAGACCTAGGAGCTGACTGCGCAGGCGCCGTATTTCTCCAAATCCTACGGCTATGGCGCGTCACGCCCTCCGAAAAAAGCCGGAATAGGACTCGGAGAAATCCGGCGCCTGCGCAGTCAGCTCCTAGGTCTGTGCGCAGGCGCCGCATTGCGCCGAGAATACCTGAGTCCTAAATCGGGTATTTTCGGAAGATGTGACGGGCTGTATAGGCGCCATCCACCACGGGGGAAAGATATAAAAATTAAAGATTACACAGTAAGTGGGGGATTTAAAAAAAAAACAGCATACTGGCGCTGATGCCAGTATGCTGGATCGCATGGGAGAGAGTATATTTAGGGTGAACCTCCGCTTTAACCTTCCTCCTCACACCAGTGGACAGCAGCAGCAGGGTCCATCCTGGCGCTTATAGGTGAGTTGATTGCAGAGCAACGAAATCACGGATGAGCCCCCACATATAGGGAGCTTCTTTTTTTTGTTCAGTCCGTTACTCTGCCTTTCAACCCCAATGAACTGTCTAAGCCCCTCTGGCACACCTAGCAATGTGATCAATAGAATAACTCAGCAGGAATACACAACACAGTTCTTCTTGTAGTTTGCTTGAAGAAAACCAAAATTCAGGTTAACATTAGTACCCAGGACTTGGTTGAAACAGTTCTAAGAAAACAGTCAGGAACATTATGCAAACAACAAAAGCAATAGGTGACAATATGTACAGATTAAATAGACTCCCCAATAGCATTTGGTGTGTGTCAGATGCTGTGGCTAAAGGGGAACCCCAGGCTGGCCTATGAAGCCTTTAGTACACACCCAGTGAAATTATCTCAATACCCGTGGTGTGTCCCCTTTAAGAGCAACGGCGGTAATGTCCCGGAGGCAAAGCTTTGCGTCTTATTATCTTCACTGGAAATGTAGGACATCTATGGACAATATTTGGATGTGATATTCTATGGAAAGCATTAAATGTTCTTGGGAAAAGCCCCCTCACCAAATCCTGCACACAGTCAGTGGTCTTCCCCTGAGTGATTGATCGATCTTAGATGCAGGTGTGTCACAGTGGCATTCAGTCCTTGAGCTGTTGCAGGGTTGTCCTTCTTTAGCATGGACAGTCTGCTACTCTGGGCTGGACTTGCATGATCAATTTGTTACTCTGGGCTGGAGCTGCATGAACAATCTGCTCCCCTGGACTGGAGCTGCATGAACACGCTGTTCCTCTGGGCTGGAGTTGCAGGCTGTGTGCCTCTTGGTAGGCTGCAATTCCACACAAACATAGAGTGCAGGACATGCTCTCCTAATGGGGTGCAGGCAAAAAAAGAGGCTCTGGCCTAGTTAATCTGTCTTTTTATCTCCTCCCCACCAGTCCTTTGCTGCTGCCTGACGATTGGCTCAGGCTCTTCCAATAGGGAGTTTACAGACAACTTCCAATAAGGAGTTTCCAAACATGCAGTTCTGAGTGTCTGTGAAGAGAGAAGGGGGGGGGGTGAAAAAGCCCATGCTGCTGCAGCAGACAGCTATCCCTTAATATATTAGATCAGTCTGGAGAAGTACCTGCTACACAAGCTAAAATGCTGGGTTTTTTTTCCTTGCACGTGATCCTTTACAAAGTAAAGCTTTACCTTATTTACTAAGCTTTGGAGCAATTGCACTTGCAGAGTGCACAGTCCACTTGCTTTTAGTAAATCATCCCCATAGCCATTAATGTCTAAACTGCTGGCAACAAAAGTGAGTATACCCCTAAGTGAAAATGTCCAAATTGGGACCAAAGTGTCAATATTTTGTGTGACCACCATAATTTTCCAGCACTGCCTTAACTCTCTTGGGCACTGAGTTCACCAGAGGTTCACAGGTTGCCACTGTATTGTTGGGCCTGAGTAAGATTCAGATCCATGTCACTTGCCCATAGTCTTCTAGGGGTGCTATTAATAACCTATATTAGTGATGGCGAACCTTGGCACCCCAGATGTTTTGTAACTACATTTCCCATGATATCTCCTGCACTCTGCAGTGTAGCTGAGCATCATGGGAAATGTAGTTCCAAAACATCTGGGGTGCCAAGGTTTGCCATCACTGACCTATATAATTTGGCCAATATTCTAGTAGGAGGTGCCCTTCCTTCACAGTATTTTTCAAACTGTGTTAATTCCCTTTTATACCTACTCACTGGACCTAAAGAGACTTTTACACTCCCAATTGTGTAAAGTGTAAGACCTGTGTGAATCCCTTCTCTTTAAGGTTCTTATATGTTCCTCCCTCCATTCCTGGCTGGAAACCTGGATTCCCCAGCACTGGATATAATGGGTAATATATTGATGAATGTTTACCTATCTGGCACAGCCTATGACCTACCACTAGTGTCGGGCCTATAATAGGGTGTTTTTTCAGCCCATCTGGTAGTGTTAGATAGCACCAAAGTGCTCTTTTCAGAGGGACCTGACTTACCTCTTGCTCGAGCTCTACCCATAATTTTGTTTCCGTACTCCTACACCAATCTATGGCCCTACCCATGTGTACCGCCTGATGATATTTAATTATGTCCGGTACTGCCAGGCCTCTGTAACACTTAGGCAGGGTCATCTGTCTTCTACTAATCCTAGGTCTTTTATTAGCCCAGATGAATTTGGTAAATAACGTATTTACCTGGCGGAGAAAAAGCAGAAGGGATTTGTATCAGTATTGCTTGGAATAGGTATAGCAATTTTGGCAGAATACTCATTTTGATAATATTACACCACCCGAACCATGAATGAAATCCCTTCTGCCACTTCTCCATCAGGGCGGTAATTGTCCTCACGATTGTCCTCAAAAGTGTTTCCTGATCTTGGTGGTATATATATCCCTAGATATTTTAAAGCGGAGGTTCACCCTCAAAATGAACTTTTTTGCTAACCTATCTGCAGCCTTAATAAAGGCTTGTAGTGTTGTCATTTTTTTTAATGTATACACTTACCTGTCTTCAGCCGCACTTCCGGGTCTTCTTTCTTGCGGGGAGTGGGCATGTCGCTCCTTTTCCCCGACGGGGAGCTCTGCGCAATGTCTCCTGGGAGTGAGTGATGATCCTCCCAGGAGACGATTGACATGCGGGTAAAGCGCGTCATCGCCTTCCGAAAATATCCGACGGGGACTCGGCTCTTTACTAGGCTATACCGCGCCTGCGCCTGCCGTGTAGAGCTGACTGTGCAGGCGCCGTAAAGTGCCGAGTCCCTGTCGGATATTTTCGGAAGGCGATGATGCGCTTTACCCGTACGTCAATCATTTATGCGACGCCTACTCCCCGGGGGAGATCGAGAACCCGGAAGTCGGATGAAAACAAGAAAAAAAGGTAAATAAAAAGCCTGAAAAAAAAAAAAAAAACAGCAAATCCAGCATACTGTTGATGTCAGAAGTATGCTGGATATAACAGTATATCTAGATTTAAGGGTGAACCTCCGCTTTAAGGCTGTTCCTACCCATTTCAATTTAAAATGAGGTTGTATAATTTGCTGCAATGTGATTGAGAGTGCCACTCCCATTGCTTCTGATTTACCATAATTAATTTTTTAGGTTTGCCAGTTTCCCATATTCCTCTATTTCTTTCATCAGATTTTGTATTACTATTTGTATTATTATTGTATTGATACCTGGGGACTAGACATAGAAAACATCATATCATCTGCAAAGGCGGAGATTTTGAATTCTCTGTCTCCTATGCATAGTCCCCTAATATCTGGGTTTTGCCTAATTCTATTTAGTAAAGTTTCTAGTGAGAGTTTGTATAACAACAGGGACAACGGACCTGTCTCGTACCATTTGTTATTTTAATTGGTTCTGAGAGTAGCCCATTTACTTTAACTAATGCTTGGGGTGTAGTATACACCTCCGCAATCCATCTTCGCATATGTTCCCCCAGTCCAATATGTCTTAGTACCTCTGACATAAAGTCCCAACTGACCCTATCAAAAGCCTTTTCCGCGTCTGTACTTAGGAAAATAGAAGGTGTTTTTGTTTCCTTTGCCCAGTGCACCAAGTTAAGAACCTTAATAGTATTGTCCCTCGCCTCCCGGGTAGGAACAAAACCCACCTGATCTAGGTGTATTAATTGTTTCAACAAGGGTTGGAGGTGGGAGGCTAAAATTTTAGCACCCTCAGCACCCTCTGGTGAGCTCAGTACCTCATAGCTCCATAGCGGCATTTCCCACATCAAACCAGCCCATGCTGGATACCACACTGAAAGATGTGTTAATGACAGTGCATAGCTCCTTACACTCTGAGATCTTGCATATGATACAATGTTTCACCTCTGATATGTCTCATATGGAAGAAAGAGTGTCTAATAAGGAAACAAAAATGGGGGAAGTCACAGCTTCTGTTAATGATTTAATAGATGCCCACGGAGAAGAAGCAGAAGATATTGCATAGCTTAAAGCTAAAATGGCCGACCTGGAAGACCGTTTCATTCATTTAAGATCAGACGCATAACAGAGTCAGTTCAGCAATCCGCTTTAAAAGATTACTTCTTATAACTGTTGGTGACTTTATTACCTGATTCACCACAAAGCGAGCTAATAATAGATCACATTCACCACCTGCCAAAACTGTTTCATCTGTCTGATACTATCCCAAGGGACACTATTGTTCGCATCCACTCACAAAACCTCTGAGGAACCATCAGATCCCATATGGTGAAGCTCACCATCACAAAAGATAACGATTCCTACACAATTAGATCTCTGGAAGAAGGCCTTACACTCCTCCGGCAATGAAGCATCCTGGAACCACAACCTCGAGGGAATTGTTCACACCGTGACGCCAACTTGGAAGATCTGGACCCTCCAGACACCATGACCACCTGAATCTTACATGCATTGCTACTCTACTCAGTTTGTCCTGGATTGCTCGACGAGCTCAGTTCATTTGTGGATCCCCCCCTAATATTTAACACAGTAACCATCGTGCATGCAAAGTTCTGCATTTTCTTCTTAAAAGTTCAGTTTTGAACCACAGATTTATTTTATTTATTTTTACTGTGTGTACTACCTGCTGTAGACTTTACAATTGTTCTCTCTATGTTCCATATAAACCACCCTCACGCGAAGACACCATCAGCAAGCTCCATACAGCTGGAGCGTGAAAGACCCTAGAGACCAAAGAACAATCAAACAGTAAGTTACTATTATTCACAAAAGTCCTATACACACCAATACTGCCAACCTAGCTCTCCTAATAGTAGACCCCCCCCCCCAAAAAAAAAACAGCATGCCTTTCAAAATCTCATCCCTAAACGCTAAAAGTCTGAACCATCCAGGGAAAAGGCGCTTTCTATGGCAAGACACCCATATGCTTAAATGTGATTTGCTACTGTATGTGTCCAGGAGACACACTTTAACCAAACACAAGCGCCTCCCATTTCACATAAAAATTTCCACATATATTCATGGTGAATGCACCTACCAAAACCAAAGGAGTACTGGTAGCTGTTAAAGACACAGTAGCCTTCAAGCTACTGAATCTTCATACAGATACGCAAGGAAGATATATAATATTAGTCTGCAAAATAAACAATACTGTTTACACATTGGTAAACCTCTATGTCCCAAATACAGGCCAAATCTCATTCCTTAACAGAATATGTAAAAAAGTGACTAAACTAAAACAAGCCAGAGTGGCGACTTTAACCTAGTTCCGGATGCTACTACAGATGTGAAAGAACCTACACTGAAAAAAAAACACCTACTCCAAAATAGATTTATTTCTAGGAGATAAACAGCTACTACAAGATGTTACTAACTCAGAAATTACACCACAACATGGTCAGACCATGTGCCCATTTAAATAACGCTAGGAGAAAAGCAAGAGAGTATGACCTTTGGCGCAAACAACCCTTACCTAATGTCACTTCCTGACAACAACATCCAGATTCAAAAGACTTCTTTAACCTAAACAATCACTCAGTCAGCAATCTATTTACAATATGGGCATCTCACAAAGCTTTTATAAGAGGTGTCTTAATCAAGATTAGCTTGCGGGCGAAACACCAAAGGACACAGCAGATTACAAACCTTTTGGATACCATAAAAGGGCTGGAACTCACTAACAAAATAGAACCAAAACCATCAACTAGTAAAAAACTCAGGCAATTTAGAAGCGAACTTAGATCCCTTCTCAATGCCAGCCATGCTAAACTATTACTCAAAATGTGAGCCAATTTTTATGCCCACAGCAATAGAATCAAAGGGATCAAAAAATTAAAAGTCAAGCAGAAAATCCCATACATTTTATACCCCACCCAGGGCAACACAACGTTTCACCCTCGGGCCATTGCCAATGCCTTTAAAGAGTACTATGGAAAATTGTACAATATAAAGGACGACCCCTCGGTGAAACAACCAACACTTAACTATTACTTAAATATTGAAAACTTTCTAGCCTCCCTCCACCTGCCTACACTATCTGTCGAACAATTGTCAGCTCTCAATGCTCCATTCACCATCAAAGAACTCACCCATGCAATCTCATCTCTTCCAAATGGCAAAGCCCCAAGTCCAAATGGGTTCTCTGCCGAGTATTACAAATCATATTCCAAAACTCTAGCTCCTTACCTATGTCACATATTCAATGCTGCTGTGTCTGTGCCCTCAGGCAAATTTCCCTCTGAAATGTTATCAGATATTATAATCACTTTACCCACACCAGGGAAGAAGCTGGTATCACCACAAAACTTTCACCCAATTTCGCTACTAAACACCATGTCAAGATATATGTGAAATTGGTGGCCCAGGGACTAACACCATTTATGCCAAACATTATTCACTCAGATCAGATGGGCTTCACTATGGGCAGATAGACACCCGACGCCACTTTAAAAATTATAAATCTTATACACCTTTCTAAATATAAAATAATACCTGCAATCTTTGTGACGCTAGATGCCGAAAAGGCATTCGACCGGATTCATTGGGGCTATTTAAAACAAACGCTTACTAAATTTGAATTCCAAGGTAACATATTAAAAGCCATACTAACCCTGTACTCTACTCCCTCAGCCCGAGTATGTATAGACGGTACCCTCTCTGAACTCTTTAAAATCATGAATGGCATTAGGCAAGGGTGTCCTCTCTCCCCTATAATATTCACACTCATGATGGAACCTCCGTAATAACATATCAGATCAAGGCATACAGGTAGCAGACCAGGATAATAAAATCACGCTATTTGTGGATGATCCTTACACTCATGGAACCGGCTTCTTCCCTCCCAGTGGTGTGCAACATTCTTAACAAATTTAACGCATGCTCCTTCTACAAAATGAATGAGTCAAAATCCAATATTTTACAAGCAGGAGTAGCAAATGCCATAAGAAAAGAACTACAATCCAAAATTCCATTTCAGTGGATATCCTCCTCCATGCCCTATTCAGGCATATCCCTAACCATACCAACGAACAACCTGTTCTCACATAACTTCACTCCGTTCCTAAACACATGTAAACAAGATCTTCAAAAGATCAGCAAACAGCACATATCATGGGAAGGTAGAGTAGCAGCATTCAAAAAGTTCACACTCCTGAAACTACTATACCTATATAGAGCAATACCTATAGTCATCCCTGATACATTCTTTAAAATCCTTACAAAGCATGTTGCACTGTTACATATGGTCAAATAAAAAAACACAATGTCCCCACTCTGTTACTTTTAGACTTAAAAAAAAAGCAGGTGGCATGGGACTCCCTGATGTGAAAGACTACTCTGTAGCGGTACTACCAGACCAAATTCGCCTTTGGTTTACTCCCACATTGGGAAAGCAATGGAGACACATACAGTTGTATTCAAAATTATTCAACCCCCACTGAAATTGATTGTTTTGGCCAGTTTGACATTGATTTTGATCATTCAGTCATCCTGCTTACAATTAAATCAAAGAGGCATGTGTAGGTCAGACAAATATAACATAACATTTATAATGAAATAACCACAAATGTATTTTCTGTGCTCACATCATTATCAGTTTTATTCAACCCCCAAGTGACATTCAATCTTAGTACTTAGTACAACATCCTTTTACAGTTATACCAGCTTTTAAATGTGAAGCATAGCTTGACACAAGTGTCTTTCAGCGATCTACGGGTATCTTCGCCCATTCGTCATGGGCAAAATCCTCCAGTTCAGTCACATTCTTATGCTTGCGCACTGCAACTGCTTTCTTTAACCACTTCTTTACTGGGCATGTAAACCCCCTTCCTGACCAGGTGAAATTTCAGCTTGCGGCACTGCGTCGCTTTAACTGATAATTGCGCGGTCGTGCGATATGGCTCCCAAACAAAATTGGCGTCCTTTTTTCCCCACAAGTAGAGCTTTCTTTTGGTGGTATTTGGTCACCTCTGCGGTTTTTATTTTTTGCGCTATAAACAAAAAAGGATGACAATTTTGAAAAAAAAATACAATATTTTTTACTTGTTGCTATAAAAAATAGCCCAATTTAAAAAAAAAATTCAGTTTAGGCCGATACGTATTCTTCTACATATTTTTGTTAAAAAAAAATAAAAAAATCGCAATAAGCGAAAAGTTATAGCGCCTACAAAATAAGGGACAGAATTATTATTTTTTATTATTTATTTTTTTACTAGTAATGGCGGCGATCTGTGATTTTTATTGCGACTGCGACATTATGGCGGACACATCGGACACTTTTAACACATTTTTGGCACTATTCACATTTATACTGCAATCAGTGCTATAAATATGCACTAATTACTGTATAAATGTGACTGGCAGGGAAGGGGTTAACACTAGGGGGTGAGGAAGGGGTTAATGTCTATCCTGTATAGTGTTCTAACTGTGGGGGGAGGGGGGGTGACTGGGGGGGTGACCGATCTGTGTCCCTATGTATAAGGAACACAGATCGGTATGCTCTCTCTATGACAGGACGCTGTCATTGTGAGAGCCGGCAATGAGAGATGATCTCATATGTTTACATATGAGATCATCTCTCATTGGCCCATCAGATCGCATCGCAAACGGCCACTCTGATTGGCCGTTCGCGGCGATCTGTGATTGGCTGTGTCCAAGGGACACGGCCAGTACACAAGTTCCCTGCTGCGCGCTCGGGAGCGCGCGCTGGGAACACAGAAAGAGGCTGCCGTGAAAACACGGCAGCCCAGAGATTTAGAACCACCCTGCGGCCGCATATAGTCGTACGGCCGTAGGGAAGTGGTTAAGTCCCACCAGAGGTTCTCAAACGGATTTAAGTCTGGTGACTGCGATGGCCACTCCAAAATGTTCCAGCCTTTAATCTGCAACCATGCTCTAGTGGACTTATGTGGAGGTATGCTTGGGATCATTGTCCTGTTGAAAGGTCCAATGTCTCCCAAGCCTCAGGTTTGTGATGGACTGCATCACATTGTCATCCAATATCTCCTGGTACTGAAGAGAATTCATGGTACCTTGCACACGCTGAAGCTTCCCTGTACCTGCAGAAGCAAAACAGCCCCAAAGCATGATTGACCCCCCGCCATGCTTCACAGTAGACAAGGTGTTCTTTTCATCATAGGCCTTGTTCTTCCTCCTCCAAACATAGCGTTCATCCATGGGCCCAAACAGTTCTAATTTTGTTTCATCAGTCCACAGAACACAATCCCAAGACTTCTGTGGTTTGTCCACATGACTTTTGGCATACTGCAGTCAACTCTTCTTATTCTTTGGAGACAGCAAGGGGGTGCACCTGGGAGTTCTGGCATGGAGGCCTTCATTACGCAGTGTGCGCCGTATTGTCTGAGCAGAAACTTCAGTACCCACATCTGACAAATCTTTTCTCAGTTCCTCAGCAGTCACACAGGGACTTTTCTCCACTCTACACTTCAGGTAGCGCACAGCAGTCAAAGTCAGCATCTTGTTTCTGCCACGACCAGGTAGCGTTTCAACAGTGCCCTTTGCCTTGAATTTGCGAATGATGCTTCCTATGGTGTCTCTTGGTATCTTTAACATCTTTGCAATCTTCTTATAGCCATTGCCCTTCCTGTGAAGAGTAATCACCTCTTCTCTTGTCTTCCTGGACCATTCTCTTGACTTCACCATGTTTGTAACCACACCAGTAAATGTTTAGAAGGAGCTGAGTATCACAGTCATTTTAAAGCTGCCTAATTGGTGCTTATTAGGCTTTATTGCTGTTCCCTGACATCCACAGGTGTTTTCAATACCTGATTGAAAACACTTCAATGAACCTATGTTCTTCAGAGTGGTAGTCTTTAAGGGGTTGAATTATTGTGTAAATGAAGAATTCACAAAAGAAACATTTACTACTGTATTACAAAACCAATTGATGTCATTTTAGTTGCATATGGTTCTTTAAGAAGTCCTTGTAGGATTTCATTCTGAATACAATTACAAATGTACACTAAATTTCCTAAAACCCTTTACAGCATTGGGGGGTGGATAATTTTGAACACAACTGTAGAACAATCCTTTATACCTAAAGGGGATCTGGGAACATTACTCTTAACTGAATGTGTAACCCACACAGAATAACGTATTAACCATCCAAAAATCACAGCAGCCCTTAAGACGTAGAAATATTTTGTCTCCAATATCCAGGAAAGAACATTTGACACAAAGGTTCTTATTAACTTGGAAATATTTAAATTGATCCTCCCTGTTCTCTCTTTTAATAACTGGGCCTATCTTAGAAAGGAACCATTGTTAATTCAGGACAATACACCCCTTTTCTTATCATTCATTACAAGCACAGTACAATCTATCACAGAAAAAAGGTTTGTGGACTCTGGCAGTGTGAAAGGCAAGAGCTGCAATGACATTACTGAATGCGCATGGGAGCTGCCATTTATGGCTTAGGACTCTGAAGGAACAGCCCGGGTGGCCGGTCCTTTAGAGCACATGTTCCGGTGACATAACCGGTAGCATGTACAGTAAATATCTCCTAAATGGCGCACAATTAGGAGATATTTACAGTACCTATCGGTAACCCTTATTATAGGCTTACCTATAGGTACAAATTAGGCATGGGAGTTTACTTTCACTTTAACCACTTCAGCCCCGGACCCCTTTTTGCGATTCGGCACTGCGTCGCTTTAACTGACAATTGTGCGGTCGTGCGACATGGCTCCCAAACAAAATTGGTGTCATTTTTTCCCACAAATAGAGCTTTCTTTTGATGGTATTTGATCACCTCTGCGGTTTTTATTGTATGCACTATAAACAAAAATAGAGACACAATTTTGAAAAAAAAATTAATATTTTTTTTTTTTGCTGTAATAAATATCCCCCAAAAATATATAAAAAAAATATTTTTTTCCTCAGTTAAGGCTGATACGTATTCTTCTACATATTTTTTGTAAAAAAAAATCGCAATAAGCGTTTATTGATTGGTTTGCGCAAAAGTTATAGCGCCTACAAAATAGGGGATCGTTTTATGCCATTTTTATAAATATTTTTTTTTTACTAGTAATGGCGGCGATCAGTGGTATAAAAATGCATTGCATTGATTACTGTAAAAATGTCACTGGCAGGGAAGGGGTTAACACCAGGGGGCAAGGAAGGGGTAAATTGTGTTCCCTAGGTGTGTTCTAACTGAAGGGGGGTGGGACTGACTAGGAGAAATGACAAACCACTGTTCATACATTGTATGAAAATGTGATTAGTCATTTCTCCCCCTGAAAGGACCGGGAGCTGTGTGTTTACACACACAGCTCCCGGTTCTCACTCTGTAACGAGCAATCGCGGGTGCCCGACGTGGCTGAAATGCAAAATCAAATATCTTTATTATCCAAAAATAGTCCATACAAATCCACTATTTAAATGCTCTGTTATCTCATTTCAATTAATTAGTTTCCTACTACAGTATGTTTTTATGCCTCCATGTTTTCTGTGAGCTCCAAAATCTCTCACGTCTGTTTTTTGAAACAAGCAGTGCAGTAAGTTTATAATGTGTGAACCTGCGCTTAGACTGTGAGTTACTAGCTGCTGCCCCCCCCTGAAACTGACCCCTAGTCAGTAGGTAGTACTGGATAAAAAATGTAGGTATGGGGGTGTTGGCGCTGCCTATGTTAACACCCCTAAATGTGAGTATAATTGAGGTGATTATATAGTGCAAATAGCATGTGCAATAGCATTAATACAAAATAGATATTTGCATACAAGTGATTAACTTAAATAAACATATAAGTAGATGTAAACTATTTAAATATTGTGAACCTGTGAGTAGAGGGTTGCATAAAGATGACCAACCTGATCTAAAAATAATATTGTGATCAGTAATCCCAGGGAGACCTATATGTAAGGTGACTAAGGCCCACACAGACCTATCCTATCACCACCTAAGGTCACACAGAGCATCCTGTATGATAAAAATGTGAACACAAACTGGAAAATAAAATTAAAGTAAACGGCAGGCCACAGCTGCCAGTTCAATAGGTAGTCCAACCAGTTCAGAGGAGTTAAAACACTAATCAAACTATATGTCAGTCAGTAACAGGTGGAATAATCAGTCAGTGCCACCATGGGCAGAGATCCAGTAGTCTCTATGACATATACTGTATTGACTGCCGGTTATGATATGAATCCAGACCATAGGAGTTAAGGAGCATTTCTTGCCGTGGAGGAGGTGTTCCTATGTACAATAATTTGCGGTGATCCCGGTGCTCCCCTCTGGGGTCCCCACTCACCAGGTGTTGCTCCCCACCAGGGGTAACGGACATGTATCAAAAGCTTCCCAGACACTGCTCCAGCTCTCCTCCTCCCCAGGTCTGCAGCTTTCCGATCCCCAATCCGTACACCACCAAAAATCTTCAGTGGTCCCTCGGAGAAAAAAAAACACAAATAGTGTAGGCGTATTTGATAAAAAATATTATACATTTATTAAGCCTGCGGTATATAAACAATGTTACCAGACTCCACAATCTGGAGCGACCAAGAACCAAAATAAAAACAAGCTCAAAAAGACGTAACAATATAAAAATATAAAAACTAAAAACAAACGAGCTAGGTGTATCCGTACACTCTATAGCTCACAAGCGTGTAAGCGGTGGTAGGCAGCGTGTGCTCCAGCTGCGTTCCAACACACGCTGACCCAGAAGCAACGTATGTGCAAGTTCCGCCTGACGCGCGTTTCATGAAATCGTCTTCTGAGGTGTTACTCCTCATTCGTTACTGCCAGGTATAAGTGAGTGACATCGTGCTACGTCAGCCGCCCTCCCCTTGGGTATCCAGCTAATCATAATGCCAGCACGCCCCTTAGCATTAATATAGGATGATAACGTACACCCTTGGAGCTAATGATATCACAGCATGATGTAACTCCCCCTAGTGGTTAAAAGTTATATTGCAATCCTATATGCTTAAAGGAACACTAAAGGTTCGTTTTTTTATTAGATCAATTGATTGCTGTAAGCTAGAGCATTTAATTATCACTTACCTCGTTTTTCCTTTTGACCTCCAAAAAAACAGTAATCCAGGTTTGAAAATGCCATATCCTGTCTCTCCTCTTCTTGCTTTCCACCAGCATCTGAGTCATTTTGCATGGTGGAAAGCAGAATGTGCTCACCCCCTCCCTATGACTACAGCCCTGCGTGAAGATGCTCTCTTATCCCTCACAGGCATGGAGGCTAAGCCTAATGGGAACTGTAGTTCCCATTAGGCCGTGATGTAGCAAGAATGAATGCGCACCGCAAACCAGGAAGTCAGTGAGAATAATCAATATAAGTCAATGTCCACATTCAGGCCATATGGCACGAGGGTCCCTAAGCGGTATATCCAGCCTAAGATCAGCCTACAGCAATCCCGGTTGGAGGGGGATGAGTGGCAACCGAGGGGGTACCCGTGGAAACACCCGAAGACAGGAGGAATACCAAAGACCCATGGGGCAACACCAATTGGATCAACAAGACAGTACATGGAGCAACAGATACCCCAATCAGAGCGCAGGGTTTTCCCAGGGGAATTCTGAAAGAGAAAACAGGGCAGAGGATGTAGGGGAGGCAAGAAGAAAAAGACCAAGACAATATTACGAAAAGGAATCTTTAATCTAAGTGGAGTAAAACTAACAACAGAGGAAATGAGAATTTTGGATTTAGGCCTCAAGTATGCCCCGATAAACCTTTGGACCAATTTGAGGTCTATATAGACTTCCAAAAATTCCTAAGAAAGATCAACCTGAAAAAAATATTTCATCATGAATACAGATGAGGCCATAGTAAATGAATCTCCATATGTACGAACAGACTTAAAGAACAACTCAACCTTCAATCCTACCAACTCAGGGAACCAATGTGTGGTAGCCTTTAAAAAGATGGTTGAGGGGGATCTCAGGAAACTTGAAAGGAAACTTAACAATAAGAGCAAGAATACCTGTAAAACCATCAAAAAGATAGGAAATAAAAATGAAGTGGTAATACGCCCCGCGGATAAGGGTGGAGGACTGGTCATTCTTAGCCGAAGGGACTATGAAGAAGAGATGAATAACCTGCTCTCAGTCGAAAATACATATCAGAAACTAAAGGGGAACCCCAAACAGAAATTTCAGAGGCGAATTGAGAAATTTGTGAAAAAGGGGAAAATTATGGGATACTTAGTAAGAATTAATCTGAATACTTGGTATCCAATTCTACCAAGACACCTGTGATCTATTACACCCCCAAAATCCATAAAAGGCTAGACAAACCACCTGGGAGACCAATCATTAGTGGTATTAACTCCATTTTTTCCCGATTAGGAGAATACTTAGACACCTTTCTCAAACCCCTGGTCAAGCAAGGTCGATCATATTTAAGGGATAGCTTACAACTTATACAAGAGTTAAAAACAGTAAAGGGGGCAAAACACTACTTACTAGTTACCATAGATGTCAACTCCTTGTACACTAGTATTGTACAATAGGATGGATTAATGGGGGTTGCAACAGCCTTGCATGAAAAAACACAACTCAAACAGGAACAAATACAATACATCTTGGAGGGGTTAAAAATCGCAATGGAATGCAATTATTTCTGGTACGACAAGAAGTACTTTGTCCAAACCAAAGGGGTCGATATGGGGGCTCGGTATGCCCCTAGTGTGGCAAACTTGTTGATGAATCTCTGGGAAAATGAGTACATCTATAACGAAGAACATGCAGAGATCAAACTGTACCGGAGGTATATAGACAACCTCATAATCCTGTGGGATGGAACAGTCGAAGACCTCCGATACTTCCTTTCTGAACTGAACAATAATAGGTTTGGCCTCACCTTCACTGGCAAATACAGTGCAGAAAGTATTGAATATTTAGATTTGGAAATCTATAAAAACGGAACATCATTGCATACCAAAACCTTCTTCAAGGGTACAGACCGCAACGGAAACATTCCTGTTTCGAACTGGCATCACCCAAGATGAAAGGCGAACATTCCTAAAGGCCAGTTACTGAGGTTAAGGAGGAATTGTGACTCAAAAGAACATTTTCAAATGCAAGCAACACGATCATTGAGAGATTCAAAGAAAAAGGATACCGGTTGGAAAGCTTGGATAAACTTATAGCAGAGGTCGCACAGAGAGACCACGAAAACTTGCCAACACAGAAAACTAAAGCAAGCAGCAACCAACGCAGTACGGCCTTCATTACGGGGTTTAACACCCAGTATAAAGAATTTGAAGCCATACTGAAAAAATACTGGCCTATCTTGAAAAAAGACCACATTCTCTCAAAAACCCTCCCAAAGAAACCTAATTTATATACAGAAGGGCACCATCTTTGAGACAACATCTTGTACACACCATCATTAATCCACCTAAGAAAGTAGAACAATGCCCTGTAGACATGTGCAGACTGGAATATTTTGTTTCGTTTTTTCGTTTGGAAATTAAATGTATTTAGTTATTCCCGAAAATCGTTTTGATTTATTTCCTTTTTTTCATTGGGGAATAGCTTTCGTCCGAAAATCCAATAATACTTGGTTTCTGTCGAATGGTCAAAAGAATATTCAACGGAACGTCAAATCTTTACGTCGAATTGTACATTTCCGTTCGAATATTCCGCCTACAAGAATTCTAATGTTGTATGACTAGTAATAATGTCGAATCTATTTTCTCATAAATCGAAATCTAATCTTTGTAATGTCGAATCTATTATTTCTATAGTGTCAAATCTTTTCTCTATAATGTCAAATCTTTTCCCTATAATGTCAAATCTTTTCCCTATAATGTCGAATTTCTCTATATCGAATTTTTACAGCAACGAAAACAAAAAAAAAAAGCATTTTTTATGTCGGATCTTTCAGTTTTCGTTTCTTGCGCTTTCGTTATCGTTTGTAAAAACGCTGTTGTAAAGAGCAGTAGCGTCACTCGCTATGGCAGTAGGAGCAGCTCTTCGGCTCCATTCACATCTAGGTGTTTTGTTGCCTTACGCCCGACGCTGAAGCAGCCCTAGATACGCTGGAGGGGCGAATTAACATTGTCGGCTATGGAGATGGTTCACATCTCCACGCCGAACGCCCAAACCCCCATACGCCTGAAGCTCAAACAAGTCCCGGACCCTTTTTTTCAGGCGTATCGGGCGTACGGGCATAGCCGGCAATGTTAATTCACCTCTTCTGCAAAAAATCAATAGGCGTTTTGTCGTCGCAAATCGCGGGGACAAAACTCCTATTGATTTGTCGCCGCAATACGCCGCTACAGCGTACGCCTAGATGTGAATGGAGCCTTCCTCCTCCTGGCTTACCTCCTCCTTGTCCTCCAGCTCCTTCACATAGGCGTGCTTCAGGTGGACATCTCTCGCCCTGTGACTGCCACCAGGTAAGAAGATTCAGACCTCTCTCTGCGAAGCCTGCAGTGCTCTGGCTTGACTTCAGGGACTTATGCCATTTGACTTTCCTCAGCTCTGCTGTGCTGTGTACTCCGAGGAACTGACAGGTCAGCAGATTAGCAATCTCAAGAATGTGAGGAGAGAATGTGAGTCAGCGACAGCATCGGCTTTAACCCCTAGGCATATATTTGGAGATGGTGGACAAGTGCAAGAACAAGAAGGCAATGTGTAGAGGGATGGGGGAAGGGGGGGCAATATGTACACTGAGGATGCAATACATGAAGGGATGTGTAAAAGGAAGGGGGTAAATGTGGGCAAGAGGGGGTATTGTGTACACTGAGGGTGTACTACATACAGAGAGGGGGGTTAATATGTACAGGAGGGGTTAATATGTACAGGGGGGGTTAATATGCACAGGAGGGGTTAATATGTACGGGGGGGGGTTAATATGTACAGGGGGGGTTAATATGCACAGGAGGGTGTAATATGTACATGTTGGGGGGGTAATATGTACAGGGGGATGGGGTAATATGTACAGGGGGTTAATATGTACAGGGGGGGTTATTATGCACAGGGGGGTGTAATATGTACATGTTGGGGGGTTATTATGTACAGGGGGACAGGGTTAATATGCACAGGAGGGTGTAATATGTACATGGAGGGGGGTAATATGTACAGGGGGGGACCAGGTAATATGTATAGCTACATAGTTATAGCTACATAGTTACATAGTTAGCTAGGTTGAAAAAAGACACAAGTCCATCCAGTTCAACCATAATGGGGGGTTAATATGCACAGGAGGGTGTATTATGTACATGTTGGGGGGGGGGGAATGTACAGGGGAACGGAGTAATATGTACAGGGGGGTTAATATGCACAGGAGGGTGTAATATGTAATATGTTGGGGGGGTAATATGTACAGGGGGGAAAGGGGTAATATGTACAGGGGGGGGTTAATATGTACGGGGGGGTTAATATGTACGGGGGGGTTAATATGCACAGGAAGGTGTAATATGTACATGTGGGGGGGGGGGGTAATATGTACAGGGGGGACTGGGTAATATGTACAGGAGGTGTTGGCATGTACAGGGGGGGTTAATGTGCACAGGAGGGGGTAATATGTACAGAGGGGGTTAATATGTACAGGGGGGGGTTAATATGCACAGGAGGGTGTAATATGTACATGGAGGGGGGTAATATGTACAGTGGGATGGGGTAATATATACAGGGGGGACGGAGTTATATGTACAGGGGGAGGTTAATATGTACAGGGGGGATTAATATGCACAGGAGGGTGTAATATGTACAGGAGGGATGGGGTAAAATGTAAAGAGGGGACGGGGTAATATGTACAGGGGGGTTAATATGTACAGGGGGTTAATATGCACAGGAGGGTGTGATATGTACAGGGGGGTAATATGTACAGGGGGGTTAATATGCACAGGAGGGGTTGGCATGTACAGGGGGGGTTTATGTGCACAGGAGGGGGTAATATGTACAGAGGGGGTTAATATGTACAGGGAGGGTTAATATGCACAGGAGGGTGTAATATGTACATGGAGGGGGGTAATATGTACAGTGGGATGGGGTAATATGTACAGGGGGGATGGGGTAATATGTACAGGGGGAGGTTAATATGTACAGGGGGGATTAATATGCACAGGAAGGTGTAATATGTACAGGAGGGATGGGGTAATATGTAAAGAGGGGAACGGGGTAATATGTACAGGGGGGTTAATATGCACAGGAGGGTGTAATATATACAGGGGGGTAATATGCACAGGAGGGTGTAATATGTACTGTACATGGAGGGGGGGTAATATGTACAGGGGGAAGGGGTAATATGTACAGGGGGGACGGGGTAATATGTACAGGGGGAGGTTAATATGTACAGGGGGGATTAATATGCACAGGAGGGTGTAATATGTACAGGAGGGAGGGGGTAATATGTAAAGAGGGGACGGGGTAATATGTACAGGGGGGTTAATATGTACAGGGGGTTAATATGCACAGGAGGGTGTAATATGTACAGGGGGGTAATATGTACAGGGGGGTTAATATGCACAGGAGGGGTTAATATGTACAGGGGGGGTTAATATGCACAGGTGGGTGTAATATGTACATGGAGGGGGTAATATGTCCAGGGGGACGGGGTAATATGCACAGGGGGGGTTAATATGCACAGGAGGCTGTAATATGTACAGGGGGGTAATATGCACAGGGGGGGTAATATGTACAGGGGGATGGGGAAATATATACAGGAGAGGGTAATATGTATAGGTGGGTGTACTATGTACAAGGAGGGGGAAAATATGTACAGGAGGGGTTAATATGTACAGGGAAGGGGGGTATATACAGGAGGATGTAATATGTACAGGGAGGGGGGTTAATATGTAAAGGAGGGGGTAATATGTACGGGGGGGAATATGTACAGGTGGGTGTAATATGTACAGGGATGAGGGTAATATGTACAGGTGGGTGTAATATGTACAGGGATGAGGGTAATATGTACAGGTGGGTGTAATTTGTACAAGGGGGGTAATATGTACAGGTGGGTGTGATATGTACAGGGAGGTGAGTAACATGTACATGTGGGTGTAATATGTACTGTGCTGCGATAGTGGGGCTGTATACTCTGTGCTGCGATAGTGGGGCTGTATACTCTGTGCTACGATAGTGGGGCTGTATACTCTGTGCTGCGATAGTGGGGCTGTACACTCTGTGCTGTGATGGTGGGGCTGTATACTCTGTGCTGCAATGGTGGGGCTGTATACTCTGTGTTGTGATGGTGGGGCTGTATACTCTGTGCTGCGATAGTGGGGCTGTATACTCTGTGCTGCGATGGTGGGGCTGTAAACTCTGTGCTGCAATGGTGGGGCTGTATACTCTGTGCTGTGATGGTGGGGCTGTATACTCTGTGCTGCGATGGTGGGGCTGTATACTCTGTGCTGCGATGGTGGGGCTGTAAACTCTGTGCTGCAATGGTGGGGCTGTATACTCTGTGCTGTGATGGTGGGGCTGTATACTCTGTGCTGCGATGGTGGGGCTGTATACTCTGTGCTGCGATAGTGGGGCTGTATACTTTGTGCTGCGATGCTGGGGCTGTATACTCCTGACACTATGGGTGAAAGCAAGTGGAATACAGGTGACGGAGTGAGTATGCTATAATGGGTGGGGCTTATGGGAAGTGGGAGGGGTCAAAAAGGAAGGGCGGGGTCTGGTGCCCGCCCATCCTAAAACTTCACCAGCCGCCACTGCCCTAGTCCATCTTGGGAGCAAGCAAGAGAGGGTTGCTACATTCCTACATATTTAAGTCACCCCCTAGCTTCTGTGAGCTGGGGGGTGGCACCATAATTTTTTTGGATTGTTACTCTACATGGTAAAAGTGATACCGGTGTCATCATTGTTAAAACATAGAGAAAATCATGTGCAGGTAATTCAACTTTATTAGCTGTAGTAGTTGCCACTCTCACATCATCACCCTACAGGTGAATTTATCAGAGCAAGTAGAAACTGCTCTATGGAGGCTAATTACTTCTTGTTACTTCTTGGGTGAAACAACATAATAAAAAAAAATGAAAACAGGGAAGTTACCCTGAATGGTCCATTCAGAGAGGTTTCCAAATTGCCTAAACAAAACAAAGAACAGATTTATTAATAAATAGCCACAAGAAGACATCTAAACGTCACCAAAAAGTGAAGTTTTTTACCACTTCCTTAATGGAATAAACCAAAAATAGTCAAACTAATCAAAGAGAACCTTCCTATTCTTTACTCTGATAGAGAATTACATTCCATTTTGTATAGAGGCTTCCACTCATAGGGCACTCACTCTAGCCCTGCTCTTATCACCTAGCTATTTTTCTAGCTCAAACAAAAAAAATTGGCTGCATTATTTTGTATCTTTTCATTGTAGGCTTAATTCAGTGCATCTAAGAACTGTCATGTACACAAAGCTAACAAAACAGTCACCTCTCTCACTACATGGCAATAGTATCCTATTAAACAACGTATCGTCTATAAAAAATATATATATATATATATATATATATATATATATATATATATACAGTATATATATATATATATATATATATATATATATATATATATATAAAGTGTGGCAATAATAATGTGATATATGTTATTCACTGAATCAGTTGTCACATACAACATGACAGTTTCACTGCATGACCTTTATGTACAAGGGTAGGTGAATACTATACAGCCATTATCCCACTTCACTCACTCTCACTATCACTATTAGGTGTTTTTTTTTCAATTTTTTTAGATAGAGTGTGTTAAAGTGATTTATTGTTAGCCATGATTAAGGCTAAAACGCATTGGCCTTTTTGATAGATTTTTTGTATTGTTCCTTAGAAGTAAAGATTTGTTTGTGGATACTACCAAAGTGCTGACTTTTCATCATGATACAACTGCTCTGATCTGAACAGTGCACTTGAACAGAATAATATACAAAGCAATACAATGACGGTTCTTAGCACCCTTTAAGTTAGTCAGTGGAAAAGGTCGTTTTTCTGTCATTTATTTTCAAATACATATGAAAGGCACCTCTGATGCATAGAGAACAGACTCACCTGGAGGCAGTCCTTACCTCCTTAAAGATGGTGTAAACCCACTCTACAGGCATGCAGTGGCGGCCCGTCCATAGGGGGTGCCCGGGCGCCACCCCCCCCCTCTTGCAGTTACAAAAAAAAGACAAAAAGAAAGAAAAACCGGGCCCTTTAACCACTTCAATACCGCTTCACGTCCAAAGACGTGAACAGCGCAGACCTGAGGCGCCGGGTTGACGTCTTTGGACGTGATTTGCTTGTAATTCCCCGCGCGCGCCACAGGGTGGCGCGCGGCGGGGAAAAACAGTCCCGAAAATGTCGTGTACCCGGCGGCCGCGATTTCTACACGCGATCGTCGGTGAGACAGCAGGGACGTGGAGCTCATGAGTGTAAACCAGAGCTAGTCCTGTCAGGGCGCTGCCCATAGGGAGACCTCTCACCTCCCCAGGCACCCCCCTCCCCCCATCGTTAGAACACACCCAGGCAATACATTTAACCCTTCCTCACCCCCTAGTGTTAACCCCTTCACTCACATTTATACAGTAATAGTGCATTTTTATAGCATCCATTGTGAATGGCAAAAATGCAAAAGTTGATGTGTCCGTCGCATGAGTCCCATAAAAATCGGATGCCGCCATTATTAAAAAAAAAATATAAAAAAAAAAAATCATAATTATGTCCCCTTTTTGTAGGTGCCACCAGTGATTTTTTTTTTTTTTTTACTGCGTAGAAGAATACGCTGGAAAAAAAAATATAAAAAAAAAAAAAAATGGGATATTTATTATAGCTATTCGCTCTTTTTTTCAGGCACGGGCGATAAATACCACCAAAAGCCAAAAAAAGGGACATTGTTTGGGTGCCAGCGCCGACCACAGTTAAAGCTGAATAACGTGCGTTTATGTGCCTTGGATAAGACTGACGGCTGTTTCATCCATTCATGTCAATGGATGTTATTGTTTCAGGTCACCGGCGCCGACCACCTCTGGTTCCTTGGATTGGTAATGGATTGTTATTGGTAATGGATTGTCTGAAGCATCATCAAGGGCTGGAGAAGACATTGAGGGACGAAGGAGTAAGGTAAGTGCATTTTACAGGGCACAGCGGCGACAATGGGCACAGACAGTGGTGACAATTAAAGGGCACAGTGAGTGGTGACAAGTAAAGGGCACAGTGGTGACAATTGGCACAGTGGTGACAATTGAGGGGCACAGTGGCTGTGTTTGATGGCATAGCACAGTGGTGACAATTGATGGCACAGTGGCTGTGTTTGATGCGCCCCCCCCCTAAAATTTTGAGCACCAGCCGCCACTGCAGGCATGTACCTACAGCTAATTCTATAATAAGGCTTACCTATAGATACTATGAATATCTCCTAAACCTCTACAGCAAGGGTCTCCAAACTACGGCCCTCCAGCTGTTTCGGAACTACATTTCCCATGAGGCATTGTACAATTCTGACATTCACAGACATGACTAAGCATGATGGGAATTGTAGTTCCTGAACAACTGGAGGGCCATAGTTTGGAGATCCCTGCTCTACAGTTTAGGATATATTTGCACTTCATACAGTCAGTGATGTCACTAGTGCATGCGCTCTGAAGGGATAGTATACCCATGCTATGCCTTTAGAGCTCCATGCCGCAGTCCGTGACTCCTGTACGTATGTGTGACATCTCATATCAGATGGCTGGAGGACATTAACCCAGAAGGAATACCGGGTGAAAATGGAAGCATCTGTCAGAGCTGACAGCATGTAGGTGCAGGGCTTTGTTCTAAGGTAAGTATTTCATTATGTGCTAGTATGCAATGCATACTAACACAATATGCTTTTATTTTGCAGGGTTTTAAAAAAAAAGATTGGGCATGGTTTACTTTCTCTTTAACCACTTAAGACCCGGACCTTTAGACAGGTAAAGGACCTGGCAGTTTTTGCAATTTGGCACTGCGAGGCTTTAATTGACAATTGCATGGTCAAGTGACATGGCTCCCAAACAAAATTGGCGTCCTTTTTTCCCACAAACAGAGTTTCCTTTCGGTGGGATTTTATCACCCCTGCGGTTTTTATATTTTGCGCTATAAAAAAAAAATAGAGCCTAAATTTTGAAAAAAATAAATATATTTTTTACTTTTTGCTATAATATATATCCCCCAAAAACATATAAAACATTTTTTTGCCTCAGTTTAGGCCAATACGTATTCTTCTACCTATTTTTGGTAAGAAAAATCACAATAAGTGTTTATCGATTGGGTTGCGCAAAAATTATAGCGTTTACAAAATAGGGGATAGTTTTATTGCATTTTTATTATTATTTTTGTTTACTACTAATGGCGGCGATCAGCGATTTTTTTCATTAATGCGACATTATGGCGGACACATTTTTGGGACCATTGTCATTTTCACAGCAAAAAAATGCACCAAAAATGCATTGTTTACTGTGAAAATGACAATTGCAGTTTGGGAGTTAACCACAAGGGGGCGCTGAAGGGGTTAAGTGTGACCTCATCTATGTTTCTAACTGTAGGGGGTGTGGCTGTAGGTGTGAAGTCATTGATTGTGTTTCCCTATATTAGGGAACACACGATCGATGACGGCGCCACAGTGAACAATGGGGAAGCTGTGTTTACAGCTCTCCCCGTTCTTCAGCTCCAGGGACCGATCGCGGGACTCCACGGCTGGGCACTTAGCCTGCCTGGCGGTATGATTCTTTCTGATTTTAGGTGCTGAAAGTGGTACCGTTATCTGCAAGGAAATTTGGCGTTTTATACTGTAGGCTTGTAATTCTTAGGAATAACTCACTTAAATCTGACCAAACAAGAGTCTAATAGGGTATGAAATGTTTTTAAAAACAAAATGATAAATTATAATATAAATAAATAATTATAAATAATTATAACAAATAATAATATAATTATAATAAAAATTATTCAATAATGTAATCAACTCAAAATCACTGAAATTTGCTCAGTTGCAGAATTGTCGCTGTCATTACTTTTTTTTATGACGAATTTCCCCACAAATCGCTATCGCTCAATTCTGCAAGTGATTATAATTTATTATCGCTGTTTTCTAGCTGATCTAAAACAATTTTTGACATAAAGGGACACTTTTAGTTGCTATGGACAATCTACATTTTACAGGGAGAAAGAACAGTTTTTATTATATAAAATGACATGCAGGGCACAGGGCAGACCACTAGAGACAAAGGCCCAGATTCACAGAGCGATTACGCCTGCGCAACTGGTGTTGCGCGTGCGTAAGTCTAAATGTGCGCGTGCGTTTAGATGCGCGCGATTCAGAAAACGAATTACGCCAGAAATCTACTTTTTTTTGTCCGGCGTAATTTCGTTAGACAGACGCATCCGTCCGCGCAAAAATGCGCTAGACACACCATTGATTTGCTAGTCAAATATGCTAATGAGGGAGTTGCAGGGATCCACAAAAAAACGCAGTTGCTGCGCAGGCTACGCGATGTGCGCAACAGCAAAATGTCCTGCCTAAAGTTAGAGCACCTAAAAGCTGGTCTAAATTTTGAAAAAACGTCTACATCTCACAGAAAGCAACACCGTTACTGAGGAGCAGACCACACACACGTGTTGCACTACAATTTGACTGCCAACATGCCAGGGGCATCGTCGCTCATAGCTGCACTAGTGAATTTAGATGACCAAAGAAGGAGGAGGGCACAGAGGATGGCACGGAGGATGGCACGGGAGAGGGTATACCGCACACACATAGACCTCTTTGGCATGAGTGATTCTTAGGGGTATCGCATCTTCAGATTTCCCCCTCATGCCATCCTGGAATTAACCACAACCCTGCAGGAGGACATCACCAGCCCAACACAACGCTCACATCCAGTGCAGCCACTGGTGAAGGTCCTGGCAACACTCCATGTCCTTGCCAGTGGCTCTTTTCAGCGTACAAGTGGAGTGGTGGCTGGGATGTCACAATCCTCCGTGAGCAGATGTGTGCACCAGGTTGTCCCTGCAATCCTCACACGCTTGGCCAACCAAATCATCAAACCCACCACTGAGGACCTGCGGCTGAAAGCAATGACAGATTTCTACAGAATTGCCAGATTCCCACGCACCATCGGGCCATTGATTGCACACATGTGGCACTCCAGCCCCCCATGACACAGAGCACATGTACCGCAATCGGAAGAATTGGCACTCCATCAACGTACAGGTGATAGTTGATGCCCAAGGACTCATATGGCACGTCCGTGCCAAACACCCCGGATCCACCCATGACAGCTACATCTACAATCAATGCCACATCCGAATGGAATTCGATCAGAACGTGTATGGGAACACCTGGCTGGTTGGTGAGTGACATGGGAGTCAGGCATGACTATCCCCTCCCGTGATGCACACCTCACAAGTGGCACATGCATGACTAACATTCTCCTGTCTTTTCCCTTCCAGGTGACTCTGCATATGCACTGGGACCCCATCTCATGACTCCTATCCGGAACCCCCAAACCCCAGGGGAGGAAAGATACAATCAAGCACACATCAAAACCCGAGCAGTGGTGGAAGCGCACCTTTGGCCTCCTAAAGTCACGTTTCCGATGCCTGGATAAGTCTGGGGGTACACTGTTGTATTCCCCAAACTTCGTGTGCCATATCATCGTTGCATGTTGCATGCTGCACAATCTCGCAGTGAGGAAGGGCCTGCAGGTTGAGCTACGTGATGACCTGACCCCCCAACCAGACAATCAACCCCTAACCGAGGATACCCCGTCTTCTGAGGGAAGAGCAGTCAGGAGGCAGCTCATATTGGGCATCTTTGCACGTTAAACACACACATTAATCATGGCACAATGAGAATGCATGCATGCACACCACTGTGGTCCCTAGCACACACACCCCACATCCTCATCAAATTGGATTGGCACCAGTCCACCATGCAGGACTGGTGAGCAGTAACGCCACGTCAAGGCTCCAATTATGTCACTGAACATTCATACACCAATCACACGGACCTGAGGATCACTTCTCCCTGGTCCTGGGGAACCCTTCTCCACCAAAATTGAGGATGACACCCCTTTTCCAGCAGGAATGTCACCCCCACATTCAAACAGCATGCACAACCCAAATTTAAAAAAAAATGTCAGCAAAAAAAATAAAAAAATGCAAAAAATTTCAGCAAAAAAAAAAAAAGGGGGGAAAAAAAAATTATTGCCCTCTGCGTGAGCCACGCCTGGGGCGCCCCCGGCCACGGCCCCGGCCCCTCAGGGGAGACTCATGGGGGAGGGGCAAAGCCGGGGAAGGAGGAGCAGCCCCTGATATCTGCCCACCTGGCGGCCTGCCCTCCAAGGCCACGGCAATTCTGTCCAGGGAAGCACCAAGTGTTGCCGTGTTGGCCTGGATAGCCTGGGTAAGGGCCCTCACATTCTGCCCAACGCCTGCTGCTGTAGTCTGCAGTTCATTTAGACAGGTTGTGAAAGCCCGGGAGTGGGAGTCCAGGTTATCCAGCGTATCCTTCATGGAGGACAGGCTCTCCTCCACCCGCCCAAAAGTCTGGCAGAGCTGTCCCAGATGGCGGGTCTGGAGGGCCTGGTCCCTTCGCAGACTGGCGGGCAGGAGATTGGGCGCCCCCCTGGTGCTCTGGGATGACATCCTGCCTCCAGCTGATGGTTGTGGGCGGGGAGAAGGGGAGGCCCTTGTGGGGGGAGGAGGGGGGGGGCTCCCCCTTAGGGAGGGCAGGCTTCTGCCAGCCAGAGGGGAAGAGTCCGCACAAACCACTCGTCCAGTGCCTGACTCCTCCTGACTCATGATCGTCCTCCTCCTCATGATCGTCCTCCTCCTCTCGAACCTCCTCCGCGGACTGTGGCCTTGTTGGGGGGGCCTCATTAGGCTGCTGTCCTGGTTTTGGAGCGGTCAGGCCAGATGGCCCTGCACCCTCCTGCACATCTGTGGATGACACAAACCATTCACAGGTTGGAGGATCCACACACTTGGCACATATTCCCTTTCACCCCCTCCCCCACACATGCTACACACCTGATAGAACAAAAAACCTTACCTGGCACCGCGGGGACCGGACTTGTGTCAAAGCCTGGCAGGCCCTCCACTTCATGCCGGTGAAAGGTCAGGGCCACCACATGCTCCGTCGCTGTAAGCCTAATACGGCATGGTGGGCCCCCTCCTGTGCCCCTGGCATGGGCATGCATTTCGGCCAGTTTTTTTTTCACCAGACGCCGGAGATCATTTATTTTTTTTTCAATCCCAGACCGGGTCCGTGTCCCCCCCTCCCCCGATGAATTCACCTGCTCCGTGATCCTATCCAATATCTCCCTCCTCCTGGCCGGGGTGGTGGTGGCACTCTGCGGGCCGTGGAGAAAACGCCCATACTCGCTAATGGCCCGGGCAAGAATTCTTTTTTCCCCCACAGTAAAATTAAGCTTTCTTTTTCTCTCAGTCATACTTCCAAACAAACTCACTACCAGTCTCCAAAAATCAGTCACAAATACAAGCACAACCAATCAGGCAAGAACACACACAAAGAGAAAACGAACACCCAAAAATCACACTAGCACTCAGCAAGAAACAGTCACAAAAAAATAAAAAATAAAAAATAAAGCAAGAAAACAAACGAACAAAAATATATCAATCAAACAAACAGTCTCTCAAACACTTATCAAAAACACTTTCACAAATATACCAACAAGCACTTGATCACACAGAACACTAATCTGACAACTACAAGACACACTGCAACGAACAACAGGAACAAAAGCACTAGGTTCAATGGGAAGGGACACAAAGGGATGTACTTTTGCAATGCAAGTGCGTTTGTGTGTATCTATTTATGCTGTCTGCGTAGTTCACAACGTTGCCCTAGTCCATTTCCAATTTCACTGATTGCGCCGCTCCCGAGTTGTGAGCATGCGCACAGCGGAGCTGACATGGTCTCCTTCACGCGCGCATGCGCGAGCCGGCCGGCCCTTCATTTGCATGGGGTCACGGCTCATTTCAATGTAACACGCCCACGTCCCTCCCAATTTGTATTACTCCTCCTTACGCCTCTGGAAAAAACCTTACGCTTGCGCAATTTCCTGCGCAAAAGCTACGTGAATCGGGGGATTACGCGGCTAGATGGCGCAAGTCTAACGTAAAGGCGGTGCGCTACGCCGGTCCAATAATGCGCCGATGTACGTGAATCTGGGCCACAGGGTGTGTGTTTTTTTTACATACAGTACTGTAATCTATAAGATTACAGTATACTGTATGTAATGTTTTTGTTTACGTTTTTGAATTTGGCGCCGTTCTCCGCTCCCATCTGTCGCAGAGAACGGAGATTGACGGCACACAGCGCGGATGCATCTCTGGATCCAGGGACAAGGTAAGTAAACCTTGCCTGTGGATGCTGCGAGGCAAGCCCGAGTTACCGATCGCAGCACAAAAATGTAACCCCGAGTCAGACTCGGGAATACCACCAGGGAGGTTAAAGAGGATGTACATGTACGTGCTTGTGCCCAGCCGTGCCATTCTGCCGACGTATATGTGCAGGAGGCGGTCCTTAAGTGGTTAAAGGTACACCAAAACAAGTTCAAACATCATGCAGAGGTCACAATTGCAACCCAATGCAGCTGCCTTCTACACCTAGATAGGAAGGGTGGTGGGGCAGCCTATAGAAAAGCTAATTCCTTTAATTTTCCTTCTGCAGCCACTGAAAGGCCCTTCTCCTCCACTCCATCCTGCAGGCATTCAGCAGATGCAGGAGGAAAATGGAGGGCATCAGTTCCTCTATATGCCACCCCTCCCATCTAGGTCCTGCTGACCTCTAGATAAAATAACAAAAATAAAAACTATTGATACCAGTGGTGGAACTACCAGGGTCACAAGTGTGGATGTTGCCCTTGCTTTTGGCCATCGTGTGACAGGAAGGGGGCCCACAACAGAAGATTGGAAATGGTCCCTCTATGGTCCCAGAGGAAAGAGCCCGGCCAAGGATCTAGTTACACCCCTGCTCCAAGCTTGTACATCATGAGGGGGCTGCATTTTAGAATCTTTTCCCTGGGCACTGAATGACCTTGTCCCGGGACTGTTTACAAGGAAGCTGAGGACATCCAGTGTGTGTCTGAACCAACTCCAAAAAAAATAAAAAAAACTCTGGTGGGAGCTGCTCTAATTTGATTGGAACTAGCAAAAAGGGAAAGGTGCACATGGGCCTCTCCCCGCCAGTTTATACTGGGTAAACTGCATTACTTAGAGAGAGAGAAGGAAAGAGATATCTAAGAGATTTAAAAACATCTTTGTAACGGCATGAACCGTGACAGACTGAGATATTCCTATGTCTAGGGTCACCTTATGTCCACTAGGGCCATAGGGTGACAAAGAATCATCATTTATATATTACAGATGGGACATTATTAATACTTCATATTTCAGGACTGAGATATCACAAGGAGTTCATGATGACATGACCAGGTCAACCAGACAGTGACTCATACCTTTGTATAATAGGCTATTGAAATATCTTAAGGTGTTGGCTATTCACTGTAAAGACATTCCGTTGAAAAGGTGTTGATTGCACCCACTCTCACAAGACTCTGCCATTGTGTGATAAAGCTGTCTAGATAACTTATTCAAGTAGATGTCTTTGTTATCATTCAAGGTTAATTGAACTCTATTGATGATGCGGTGCCGTCATGTCTAACTACCAATTAAAGAATTATCCTCAGTGAGTGAATAGGGGGGTGGGGACTGCATTGTCCTGTGATGAACTGTATTATGCTGTACTGGATATAAGCAAGCTAAGAAAACCAATAAATTCATTCATACATTTTGGAAACTAGAGAACGGAGCGCAGTCTCGTTTATTCTGGGAAATGGAATGGATCATGTCTGCCTGGTTGTTGGTGTGTCGGATAAGCTTGTCGTGGTTGGATGGAAAGTCGTAAGCGGTGGTGACCGTTACATTGGTTGGCAGCGGTGGCATAATTCCATCTTCAGAAGGACGGCTACAAGGACACAGGACAATGGAGACGCTGTATGAACGGATGAAGCTCTCTTCCCTCATGGACTTACTGGAGAGCCGGGGCAGGACCGGCCAGCAACCGTAAGAAAAGGGACATTATCGCAGAACTAGTCGAAATGAATAGAGCTAAGAGGCCCAGCATAACAGACAGGACACCTGAGGAAGAATTTTTTGATCGGGCTGTTAAACATGGACTGGCACAATATGGTCCTAATCCTCCGCCGGAGATCATAGAGCGGGTTATAGCGGCTGTAGATGCCACCTTGCAACAGCAAAGAAGTGCTGCAGCAGCTGAAGGCACAGTGGCACCAACTGAAGAGAGAGGAGAGGTGCAGATACCATAAAACAAGAAAAAGCTGCGCAAATATAAACACTACAGTGTAGAACTCAATTGATAGTCCAGTGTAGAGTAAATGAGAGTCCCGTCAAGCAGGTAATGAAAGAAATATATATAATATATAAAATCCATTAATCAAGTGCGGAACATGTTAAAATATGTAAAATCCATTAATCAAGTGCGGAACATGTTATGCTTCTGATGGAAACTGATAGCAGAAAACAAATGTTCTTTCCTCCAGATAGATAGTGACATCAAATGCAAAAACCTCAGAAACAGTGCATGGATAGATAAACACCTCCACCTTTCAATCACCCCGCCCCTTACCAGAGGGGAAGATCCCAACTAGAGATCTTCTGACAGCAGATGGCTTAATCCCCAGCCAAGGGTTAACGTGACAGGATATCCAAAGTTTGAGTTTTCTCCAGCAGTGGACCAATGATCCGAGTTGTAATGAAATCAGTATGGAGAAGAAAAAAAAGCTACATAGTGTGAACCCATATAACTTTGTTTAATAAAACAATTAAAATCACACTTACAAGAAAGTAGATAAAATTCGCATGTGAAAAATAGCCGGCCGGCTAGCACACCCGTTCACTCCGGGACAGTTTGCGGTTTGAAGGACGTCAGCACGCCGCTACCCTACGCCGTTTCGTCTCCTAAAGACTTCGTCCTGGGGTACGAGCGGCGTACTGACTCACCGCAATTTATATCTAACAAATACAGATGGTACCGCCCCCATCTGAGCTCCCAGAATCCTTGAAGCTAATGTGGCCATCTTGGATAAGGGATGTATCCAATATATGGGAATGGCAAATCCAATAATACCTCACCTATCTAATTGCAATTACTGCCATTACAAAAAAGAAAAAAGAAAAGAGATAATATTGTAAATGATAAATGATAAAAACATTTTTGCCACTCACAGTAATTGGTGGATTATGGTGTCAATCATATAGGATCAGGGATCACTCGTGCAATTCTGTCCATGTCCCTTATTTGTGGTATCTCCCTGCTCTTGGTGTCAGCCTCCATGTGTGTTATAATCATCCCTATTTGCAGTGGGTGACATCTGATCATCCAGAGCGCTCTGCGCTCTACAGTATACACAGTAGTCACATGACTTCTTAGTCAGGTGAACAGAAACACCAATCAAGGCGCAGGGAGGGTGTGGGCAAACACTGCCCACACTGAACGCGTCATGTGTACAGTCCGCGCGTCCCCGGAAGATGACGCGCGCGATCGCAACCACGGCGTGATTGGGCAGACACTGCGCGTCATCCGATCGTGACGCGCGCAATCACGACTTGTTTAGGCGAACATGAGCACGCCCATTCATCGGGACAACACGCCCTCCCAACCCTTACTAGTCTGATCTTTGCCCATACTAGACGCTGCGCGTCACCCGATCGTGACGCGCGCCATCACGACTTGTTTAGGCGGACATGAGCACGCCCATTCGTCGGAATTGGCCTAGTCATAGGTCAGCACACCACCAAGGAAGTGCAATCATCTATGACGCAGGCAACGCCATTTTGGTAGAGGGAAAAATGCCCTAATACACTGTTTTTCTTTTTCCAAAACAGAGTGATTAAGTCTGTCTGAAAAATATTACAGAGGATTCTCATCCGGCTAATGATCCCGGCGGGAGATTCCTAATGAATGGGCATTAAAAATAAAAATAAATAAAATTTAAATAAAAATTGTTCAATTGCTGAACTTAAAAACACTACTCAAAATAGGAGAAAACGTCCCCCTAAAGGTATATGTCAATGGGGAAAGAGAGTAGCCCTATTTAACTAAGGTTGGGACGAATCCCCCAACTTGATAGAATAGAACATATACGTATAAAGATTCTATAGAATCTTTATACGTATATGTTCTATTTTATCAAGTTGGGGGATTCGTCCCAACCTTAGTTAAATGGGGCTACTCTCTTTCCCCATTGACATATACCTTTAGGGGGACGTTTTCTCCTATTTTGAGTAGTGTTTTTAAGTTCAGCAATTGAACAATTTTTATTTAAATTTTATTTATTTTTATTTTTAATGCCCATTCATTAGGAATCTCCCGCCGGGATCATTAGCCGGATGAGAATCCTCTGTAATATTTTTCAGACAGACTTAATCACTCTGTTTTGGAAAAAGAAAAACAGTGTATTAGGGCATCTTTCCCTCTACCAAAATGGCGTTGCCTGCGTCATAGATGATTGCACTTCCTTGGTGGTGTGCTGACCTATGACTAGGCCAATTCCGACGAATGGGCGTGCTCATGTCCGCCTAAACAAGTCGTGATGGCGCGTGTCACGATCGGGTGACGGGCAGCGTCTAGTATGGGCAAAGATCAGACTAGTAAGGGTTGGGAGGGCGTGTTGTCCCGATGAATGGGCGTGCTCATGTTCGCCTAAACAAGTCGTGATTGCGTGCGTCACGATCGGATGACGCGCAGTGTCTGCCCAATCACGCCGTGGTTGCGATCGCGCGCGTCATCTTCCGGGGACGCGCGGACTGTACACATGACGCGTTCAGTGTGGGCAGTGTTTGCCCACACCCTCCCTGCGCCTTGATTGGTGTTTCTGTTCACCTGACTAAGAAGTCATGTGACTACTGTGTATACTGTAGAGCGCAGAGCGCTCTGGATGATCAGATGTCACCCACTGCAAATAGGGATGATTATAACACACATGGAGGCTGACACCAAGAGCAGGGAGATACCACAAATAAGGGACATGGACAGACTTGCACGAGTGATCCCTGATCCTATATGATTGACACCATAATCCACCAATTACTGTGAGTGGCAAAAATGTTTTTATCATTTATCATTTACAATATTATCTCTTTTCTTTTTTCTTTTTTGTAATGGCAGTAATTGCAATTAGATAGGTGAGGTATTATTGGATTTGCCATTCCCATATATTGGATACATCCCTTATCCAAGATGGCCACATTAGCTTCAAGGATTCTGGGAGCTCAGATGGGGGCGGTACCATCTGTATTTGTTAGATATAAATTGCGGTGAGTCAGTACGCCGCTCGTGCCCCAGGACGAAGTCTTTAGGAGACGAAACGGCGTAGGGTAGCGGCGTGCTGACGTCCTTCAAACCGCAAACTGTGTCCCGGAGTGAACGGGTGTGCTAGCCGGCCGGCTATTTTTCACATGCGAATTTTATCTACTTTCTTGTAAGTGTGATTTTAATTGTTTTATTAAACAAAGTTATATGGGTTCACACTATGTAGCTTTTTTTTCTTCTCCATACTGATTTCATTACAACTCGGATCATTGGTCCACTGCTGGAGAAAACTCAACCTTTGGATATCCTGTCACGTTAACCCTTGGCTGGGGATTAAGCCATCTGCTGTCAGAAGATCTCTAGTTGGGATCTTCCCCTCTGGTAAGGGGCGGGGTGATTGAAAGGTGGAGGTGTTTATCTATCCATGCACTGTTTCTGAGGTTTTTGCATTTGATGTCACTATCTATCTGGAGGAAAGAACATTTGTTTTCTGCTATCAGTTTCCATCAGAAGCATAACATGTTCCGCACTTGATTAATGGATTTTACATATTTTAACATGTTCCGCACTTGATTAATGGATTTTATATATTATATATATTTCTTTCATTACCTGCTTGACGGGACTCTCATTTACTCTACACTGGACTATCAATTGAGTTCTACACTGTAGTGTTTATATTTGCGCAGCTTTTTCTTGTTTTATAGTATTATTTTTGTGTGTATCTCACATTTTAAGTTGCTAGCATTTTTCTAGACCATTCACATAGACAGCACAGTATTACCACTCTTTTTTTCTCATATCTTTCAGGTGCAGATACCAGTCTTCATGGAAGAGGAATTCCAAAGAAGGTTACAAGAGATGCGGATACAGCATAGAGGACCAGTATCAGAGGAGGTCCTGTTGGGATGGTCGGATGTGATTCGGTGCCAACTCTGGAAGGAAGCGCTGTGGTGGAAATTTGAAGATGTATTTATTATGTATTGTCATAATTGGCACCCAGTCTTGACACTTCCCCAACCAGCTCTAAATAGAGCTGACTGTGGCAGTCCTGAGGCTGGTTGACTCTCGTCTTGAGGTTGGAGTGTGATGGTTGCGGCATGGGCATATGCCCACCAGCGAGGGGCCCCTCTGTGCATTTAGCACAGATGATCGTTGAGGGGGGTGCGTTCATTTCGCAAGCACACTAGTGGCTATGGACAGATGTACGCTCTTATCTGGGTCATGTCTGATCAGCAGGATTTGGGATTCAGAGGGTGCATCTGTAAATAGCCTCAATAAGGATATAATCTTTATATGCATTATTCTATGGAATGGCGCAGATTAAAGGTTCTATCAGCGTATATTTTGAGGGCTTGTGAGCGTTTCTGGGGTCAGGGGGGGGCACATGCACACCCTGACCGGACACACCCATAAGACATTGTTTGTATTTCTATTCATTGTATTATATTCTATTCATCTATTCAATTTGACTTCCTGTCAGAAGGAATGTTCTGTTCTGTGTATAGGAGACATCTGGTAATGTCGCCTCCCATGTGGGGAGGCGACTTACTGGTGATAACTTCCTGTTTTGTGTAAATAAAAGCGCCATGCTCAGCCCTGTGAGGGGAGATGATTGCAAGGATGATAACATGAGAGCAAGCGGTTGTAATGTCTCTTGATTGGTATGGATGGGCATGGAATATATGGTGAGTAAATCTGTTAGCTTAAACATGGCATCATTTCATTTAAGATGGCGAATGTGCTTTACAGCACATGGCAAGATGGGGGTGTGCCTTGCAAACCCCCAGATTGCCTTTACAGATGGCGACCATTGGATGGGACTATTCATGTTTTTTCCTATGGCATCAGATGGGGGAGATGGGGTACATTCTGATGCATCGGGAAAAACATGCTTTAACCACTTCATTACCGAGCCTGTTTTTCAGATTCGGTGCTTACGAGACTAAAACAGTTTTTTTTGCTAGAAAATTATTTAAAACCCCCAAACATTATATATATTTTTTTTTCTAACACCCTAGAGAATAAAATGGCGGTCATTGCAATACTTTTTCTCACACCGTATTTGCGCAGCGGTCTTACAAGCGCACTTTTTTTGGAAAAAATTCACTTTCTTGAATTAAAAAATAAGACAACAATAAATTTGGCCCAATTTGTTTATATATTGTGAAAGATAATGTTACGCCGAGTAAAATGATACCCAACATGTCACGCATAAAAATTGCGCCCGCTCGTGGCATGGCGTCAAACTTTTACCCTTAAAAATCTCGATATGCGACGTTTAAAAAATTCTACAGGTTGCATTTTTTGAGATGACGAGGAGGTCTAGGGCTAGAATTATTGCTCTCGCTCTAACGATCGCGGCGATACCTCACTTGTGTGGTTTGAACACCGTTTCATATGCGGGCGCTACTCGCGTATGCGTTTGCTTCTGCGCGCGAGCTCGTCGGGACGGGGCACTTTAAAAAATTTTTTTTTGGTTTCGGTTTTTATTTTTATTTATTTTATAATTTTTAACACTGAAAAAAAAAAAAAAAAAAAATTATCACTTTTATTCTATTACAAGGAATGTAAACATCCCTTGTAATAGAAAAAAGCATGACAGGTCCCCTTATATATGAGATCTGGGGTCAAAAAGACCTCAGATCTCATATTCAGGCTTAAATGCAAAAAAAATGTCAAAATGTAAACATATTAAATGTCTCTTTAAGACGCTGGGCGGAAATGACGTTTTGACGTCACTTCCGCCCAGCAGAGAGAGGGGGACGGCTGAGGGACATTTTTTCCCTCAGTCACATGGACAGACAACGAGCGGACCCGATCGCCTCCGCCGCTGACGGCTACGGTAAGCGGCGGAGGTCTCCCGTAACGGCGATCTCGCGGCGAATCCGCCGCGATGACCGCCGTTATCGTTAACAGGACCGCCCCACGAAGAGATGGATATCTCGTTGTGGCAGCAGCTGCTGCCGTTACCGATATCCATCTTCAAAAACGTGACGTCTTTGGACGTGGGGCCGGTCACAAGTGGTTAAAAGAAAAAATTTGACATCTTTTTGAAATAATGCTTGAGTTTGATTGTGTGTGTGTGTGCACATGTGGAATCCTGATTGTATGTCTGCTGTGTGATAGATGTATGTATGAGGTGTGTGTGTGCACATGTGGAATCCTGATTGTATGTCTGAATTTGATAGATGTATGATTGTGTGTGTGTGATCCTGATTGTATGACTGTTGTGTGATAGAGTTGTGTATGACTGTGTGTTTGTGTGTGTGATTGCGTGCATTTGTGAAAAGCGATTGGATGCATGTGTGTGATTGCGTGAGTTTGTGAAATCGAGTGGATTTTGATCGTGTGTATGCCTGAATGCTGTTTGAGAGTAACAATGGAGGTAAGCTGGCTCCTCTGGCCATGCGGCTTGGGGGGGAAGGGCGATTTGTTTGTTTGTAACAGTTTGTAAGGAAGTGACTTGATTAACCAGATTTAAACTGCTATAGAAGACAGCCTTTTGTGTAACATGTGCTTTGGTGGGGGAAGGGCAACTAGTGTTGGATCTGTGTGTTTCTTGAGTGTACAATTTTTAGAGCAAAGTCATGTTTAGTATGTTCATGATCTTTATGAGGAATAGAAATTGATAAATTATGCATTTTTAAGTGGCCAGACAATAGCAGCTGCTGTTAGCATGAAAAAAAAAGTTTTTATTTCGGAAGGTTTTAAATGTAAGCTCACTGTATATATTTTTTTAAATGGATTGTTACAGGAGCTTTGAGAAAAGTGTTTTTGTTTTATGTTGCTTCATATAACCAACATTGTTTGAATGTGCTGTTTTAGTTGGCAAAAGGTCCGATTTGAAGCAGCCTAAAGTGTGTGCCTTTTAGGTTGGTTGTTTTTAGAAAATGTTTTTTTATTGTTTGTTTTTGATGAATCAATGATCAATGTTTTGTCTTTGTGGAAGAAAGGTTCTAGGCAAGTTATAAAAAAAAAAAAACTGCATATGGCGGCCATTTTGGTCATCAGTGGCCATTTTGGGGGCGTAGTCTGTTTGCACTGTGGGTCACCCTAGGGGGAAGGTGCAGCCACCTTCCATTTCGGTGTGGTATTTCTCTGGCTATTTTGCTGGTGGATTTTAGCAGCCTTTGGGGCAGATTTCGATGTTTAGTGCGAATTGATTAGCGCACTCTTTTCTGTGTTGGGATCGGGTGGAGAACATTTTTGTTTTCCTTTATGTGTGTAGTATGGTATGTCCTGTGGTAAACAGGTGATTTGGAAGCGCAGTTAATTTGTTTTACTACAAGCGTAAATGGCGCCATTGTTGCTTGGTTTGTTGTCGGCCATTTTGTGACTCAGTTTAAAGTGCTATCTTTTGAGTAGCGTTTGCGGACGCTAGAGCCAATATATACAGGATCTGACTAACCTGTTGGCTGACTTTGCAGTGTAAAAGTGGAGACTTTTTGTGTAACATTTTGTTTTTGAATATGTTACTGGCGCTGACTGCGTTTTTGTGCATAGCGATGTGCGTTGTTGTTTGAATGTTTGGGAGTTGTTCATTGTTTTTGAATAATGATTGGGTCAGGGGGGATCAACTCCCATTCTGCAGATGGGAGGAGATGGTTTTATTTTCTCTGAACCAAAGGTGTTTTGTTTTTAAGAGGAAAAAACGCAGGAGATTTGAGTTTTGGCTTTGTTTACTACTTTATAATACTTCCAGGGGATATATGTGGTCCATGGAGTTTTTTGATGTGTTGAGACGAGGCAGTGAAGACAGACTTCCCTCTCTCTCTCCATATTTCTGTCATTATGTAAATAAATCAGATTTGGGTTTTAAGAGCTGAGCATACAACAGGAAGTCCTTTCTCAGCATTTATATATAAGCAGGAAGTCAGTGGGAGGAGTTTTGAAGTCTTCTGAAAGATGAGCAATGAGATTTGTGTCCTGAAGGGACAACAGAAATATTTTGGCATTTGAAAGAGTGTTTTAAAGTTTAATTTCAGTTGTTTTTGTGAATTTTTATACTGTATATACAGTTTTGGGTATGAGAGGAAACAGAGGGGCGTCACCATTATTGTTGTATCATGTAGACGCAGGTAGAAAGAAGCCATAATATTGTTTTGAAAAGTGGAGGATTTCATGGTGCTTTGTATGTTGTCTGACGAACACATTTTAGGAGGCTTTATATCGTGATACAGGTCAGGCTGTGTATAATATTCGGAAATCTTGTGAGCGATTATATTAGCATAAATGTGTAGGAGTAGTACGCTAATGCTCCGGTCAAGCCATGTATCGGAAATCCGGGGATCGGTTTTGATTTTAAAGGCGCAAGTCAGAACCGCTCCGAAAACAAAGCGCGGTGTGTTCTGGACGCAGAGCTCACTAAAAAAAAGCGATTCGATTCGTCATGGGATGTGCCGCCCATGCAGTGCACCAGTCAGACAGCTGCACCGCACATGAGGTCTGGATTAGGGGCTCCGGACATGAGACCCCTAAAGAATGTCATAGGTAGTCAGAGGGTACAGTAAGGTGTACTCCTTTGGAAGGTACTCTGGATGGAGGTATGAGACCTCAGAATAAAAGATACCTTGGATGTAGATCTGATGTGGTTTCAGAAATCTGTAATGAGTGTGGATGGAGGTGTGGTACGCGCTTCAGGAGAACTTTGTATAGCTGGTCTATGCAAGTTTCTCGCGCTGTTCTCGTATTTTTCCATTGTATTTTCTTGTATTGTGGAAAGAGTGAAGGTAGAATTCCGGCTGGTTTTTGTTTTTTCATTTTTGTTTTGAAAGCTATGAATATCTCCCCCACATTTGTATTTGAATGTTTGTATGTAGTAACGTGAATGTTTTTTTTTATTCAAACTTACCGCGGCGATCTTCTGATGCGTCGCAGCTTTTGTATTTTTGTAGGAACGGGAAAAGTAAGGGTTACAAAGGGTTTTTGTTTGAATCGGTTTTGTGAAGAATGTCATTGACAATGTACAGGAATGTCATTTTTGTTTGCCATTCTCTGCAGGATAAATATGAAGGATGGAGTAATGATTTCTGCTTATAAGTATTTTTCAGGTCCAAAGAGTTTCCGGAAGTGTTTGTACATAGAGAGTAGGTGTATGTAGACAGCTGTACACATGGATAATTACGGGTCTAAGGAGGTGAAAGTATCATAGGCTATTTCATTGTTTCTTTTTATAATTTCTTCCTCCAGTCTGTATTGAGGAAGAAAAGGGGGGGATGGTAGATAAAATGTAAAGATGACAGTTCTCCGAACTAATAACACTAATCTTTCTAATTTTAATCAAGTTTTGTGCCAAGATTGTCTTTCTTTGATAGAATTTGAATCGGCAAGCAGCAGTCTGGTGAAGTAGGTTCCCATTTTAGTTGCTAAGAAACTGTCAGTGGTTCCGGGTATTACAGGCGCTGGTAAGCGATTACAGGAGATGGTAAGCGATTACAGGCGACGATGAGCCACGCACAGGTTAAGCAGCGACCACAGTTACGAGGTCTGGGTTGTTGTCATTGAAGGCCAACCAAAACCAGGGTCGTACTCCCTCAACTGTCACTCTCATTCTTGGGTGATGGGGTGGGTACGATCCCTGTAATGTGAACTTCACAGGGTTCAGGGGTCTCTCCTGGACCCCGACACGGTAATTGGTTTTCATTTTTCCCCAACCAGGTGACTGGTTCGTTTGTAAAGAAGCTTGATGGACGAGACCACGCCAGCCCCTGCAAGAAGCGGCTCAACCACATCAAAGAAATGAGGAGTATCTTTGTTTATTTTGTATTTGTTTGTTTAGTAAATTTTAGCAAGGGTAACAATGGAAAGCATCCCAAGTTATTATTTAAAGTGTATTCCATGACTAATTAAGAAGATGAACGGGACCGATTGCTGGGTCTGTTCTGAGTCTCCGTTGAGCTTTAGTCCCCAGCGATGACAGTGGTACATGCTAATTATGAGGATTATTGACAAACGAGTGAAGACTCCAAACAGACACTTGTCAATGGAATTTATTAATATGTTTTTTTGAGGGTAAAATTGATTATTGTTTTTATGGCTCCGCCTCTTGTCGGTTGGGTATCAGGACTGGATAGCCCACAAGTGTGTAACTTTAGTTTGGTGTTTATGCAGATCTACAGCTTATAAGGTAATTCCCCCAATGCAAGAGGTTCATGCGTGGTGGTGAAGCTGTCCCTGTCCTATGTCGCGGCCAATTGCGAGGATCTGATGGCGCGAGAGAAAAATTGGGAATGGCGGGGACAGCTAGAAGGGAATTGTTCACCAACCCAGACTAGGTCTGGGCACGGTCTCCTGCATATACAAGGTGGGGGGGTTTGAGCTTATGATACGTTTGAACAATTCACACCTATTGAGGATGGAATGTTTCATGTAACTGTTGAAGCTACAAGGAAGTTCTCACAGCCCAAGGGGGGGTTTCTGGGAATTTACAAGTAAATATTGTTATATCTGGTTCGGGGGATACTGGGAATTGGAGTTCAGGCCCATATGGATAAGGTTTGGGTCCCTACAAGGCAAAGCCAGAGCTGTAACTGAGTGAAGGTTGGGAGTCCTTTGAAGGGTCTGGGAATCTGAGGGGATTTAATTCTTATTTTTCAACGGATCGTGGTTGATTGAAATGGGAATACATGTACTCATGTCGTTTTTATTTCTATTCTTTCTATGTCGTGATGAGCACTCCTGTTGCCTGATTGGACGCGTGACCAGAGCCGGAGCAGATGACCACGTACCAGATGAGACGCCCCGGAGCAGATGACCACGTATCAGATGAGACGCCCCGGAGCAGATGACCACGTACCAGATGAGACGCCCCCGGAGCCGGACCCACGGACAAGACACAGAGGATCACTACCCAATCTGCGATTACTACAGCTCACCAAGTTGTGTCCTCCTTATGTCATGTCTCCTGAAGAACAGAGTCTACATGTCAAGCCGTGTTTTCTTTTTTATGGACTGTAAGGACTGATTAGTTTCTAGGTGTAAGAAGACTATCAAGATTTGAAGGACAAGTGGGAGCAATATGACAAAAAGGGAGGACTGTGGTGGAAATTTGAAGATGTATTTATTATGTATTGTCATAATTGGCACCCAGTCTTGACACTTCCCCAACCAGCTCTAAATAGAGCTGACTGTGGCAGTCCTGAGGCTGGTTGACTCTCGTCTTGAGGTTGGAGTGTGATGGTTGCGGCATGGGCATATGCCCACCAGCGAGGGGCCCCTCTGTGCATTTAGCACAGACGATCGTTGAGGGGGGTGCGTTCATTTCGCAAGCACACTAGTGGCTATGGACAGATGTACGCTCTTATCTGGGTCATGTCTGATCAGCAGGATTTGGGATTCAGAGGGTGCATCTGTAAATAGCCTCAATAAGGATATAATCTTTATATGCATTATTCTATGGAATGGAGCAGATTAAAGGTTCTATCAGCGTATATTTTGAGGGCTTGTGAGCGTTTCTGGGGTCAGGGGGGGGCACATGCACACCCTGACCGGACACACCCATAAGACATTGTTTGTATTTCTATTCATTGTATTCATTGTATTATATTCTATTCATCTATTCAATTTGACTTCCTGTCAGAAGGAATGTTCTGTTCTGTGTATAGGAGACATCTGGTAATGTCGCCTCCCATGTGGGGAGGCGACTTACTGGTGATAACTTCCTGTTTTGTGTAAATAAAAGCGCCATGCTCAGCCCTGTGAGGGGAGATGATTGCAAGGATGATAACATGAGAGCAAGCAGGTTGTAATGTCTCTTGATTGATATGGATGGGCATGGAATATATGGTGAGTAAATCTGTTAGCTTAAACATGGCATTATTTCTTTTAAGATTGGGAATGTGCGTTACAGCACTAGGCAAGATGGGGGTGTGCTTTGCAAACCCCCAGATTGCCATTACAGCGCTAGCTCTGGAGCAGCAACACCAAGGAAAGGTCCTGCCCTCCATCTATGCAAGGTACTGGCCGCAGTATGATGTACAAATGCTATTGTTGGGGGAACAACCGAAGCAGGAGTGGATAGCAGAGTTAAGCAGGCTGATCCGGCCAGAGATGCAGCTGGACGAGAGCTACAGAGCCCTCCGGTGGTATGTAGCCCAAGAGTGCCTGTGGTCAGCGGATGACAGCCCCACAGAAGGCTATGACTATGATGGCCTGGGATTGTTGTATTGGAGGATGTCCAGTGATCCCGACTTCGGGGATGATCGGGAGTGGCGCTTGGAGGACATAATGGAGCACAGAGAGGAAAAATTGAATATCTCGGGAGGCCACTGGTCACAGGAAGATTTAGAATTTCTGGCCATTCAAGAATGGGAGCTGGAGGTCGCCTACAGACAGCTGCTAGACTCGGCTCAGCAGCAGGGTGGGGCTCCCATTGCCTGGGACTATAAGGAAAGGTCAGATAACTGTGAAATCCTGGATGATGAATCGTCAGTGGAAAAACTGGAGATTGCCATCCCTAAAGCCGAAGCGGATGGTGTGGAGTTCCAGAGAGCCGGGGCGGTTGGCCCCTTTCTCCAGCCACAAGCTGAGGTGGTAAAGCTTTTACCCCCAGGTGAATCACTGGCAACAGAGCAGGGTGCCCCAAGCGTGTCATAGGCCTCTGCTCCTCACTAACAGAAGAGGGGGACCCTGTGGTAGTGGATGGGACTGTGGTCTCCACTCACAGCAACCCAGCGGAAGAGCTGGCAACAGAGCAGAGTGTCATAGGCCTCTGCTCCTCACTAACAGAAGAGGGGGTTCCTGGGGTAGTGGATGGGACTTCAGTCTCCACTGGCACAACCCCAGAAAATGGTACAGGACTGGGACAGGAGGATGTCGCCTTTGCTTTGCAAGCACCAGGGGGTTTTCACCTAGCACCAGTGGATGGGACTTCAGTCTCCACTGGTATACCCCAGGAAGGGGGGGCAGTTGGCCCAGACCCCCAACAGCATGATGGACTGAGCCCAGCCACCCTGCCTTCTCCCCAGCTGCAGGCGTGTTCTCTGAGAGAGGCAGAGGTTTGCGGGGTGAGTAATGCTCAGTTTGGAGCCATTTATTTAGGGTACAGTATGGATACCAGCATTGGAGGACTGGAACTACTGACAGACTTCGGAGTCAACCCGTTCGGGGTTCCCACCTGTGTCCATCTCCCACTGAAAGGGGAGAGATGTAACGGAATGAACCGTGACAGACTGAGATATTCCTATGTCTAGGGTCACCTTATGTCCACTAGGGCCATAGGGTGACAAAGAATCATAATTCATATATTACAGATGGGACATTATTAATACTTCATATTTCAGGACTGAGATATCACAAGGAGTTCATGATGACATGACCAGGTCAACCAGACAGTGACCCATACCTTTGTATAATAGGCTATTGAAATATCTTAAGGTGTTGGCTATTCACTGTAAAGACATTCCGTTGAAAAGGTGTTGATTGCACCCACTCTCACAAGACTCTGCCATTGTGTGATAAAGCTGTCTATATAACTTATTCAACTAGATGTCTTTGTTATCATTCAAGGTTAATTGAACTCTATTGATGATGAGGTGCCGTCATGTCTAGCTACCAATTAAAGAATTATCCTCAGTGAGTGAATAGGGGGGTGGGGACTGCATTGTCCTGTGATGAACTGTATTATGCTGTACTGGATATAAGCAAGCTAAGAAAACCAATAAATGCATTCATACATTTTGGAAACTAGAGAACGGAGCGCAGTCTTGTTTATTCTGGGAAATGGAATGGATCATGTCTGCCTGGTTGTTGGTGTGTCGGATAAGCTTGTCATGGTTGGATGGAAGGTCGTAAGCGATGGTGACCGTTACAATCTTCATAATTTTGCTATTGATATATGTATGTAAATTATTATTTAAGTGTCAGAATCATGGCTTGTTCAAAGTGTTAATCACGCCTATGCCAAGTTTTCATATTTTAATTTTCTTCTTTCTCTCTTTTTTTTGTTTGTTATATTGTCAGGGAACAGATGCTAGCAAATGGATGATGAAAATAGGTAATCTATAAAGTTTTATAGGTACAATAACAAGACTGTAGTTGCATAGAATGGTAGTATAAATGTCTTATAAATAAATGTGGAACGGATTTCTGAAACTCATCACAACTGAAATTCTCTGATCATTATGTGCATGGGAATATTCAGATACATCCTTCCATTACCAATGTAGCCAACACACTATAAAACCTAAATAGGTATCCAAATACATACCAGTGATACACACCTGGCCCTGGGAAGTACAGAGGGACCGTTTAAACGACAAGTGGTCTCTTACCTAGATTTCCCTGCCTGCTGACATGGCCTAACCGGCTTTTTTCAGCTATGCCTGTGGCTTTTTCTTCCCAAATTTCTGCTAAGTACTTGATCCCAGGGCCAATACTTTTTCAATATATTTATACAGTTGCACACAGACTTCCCTCCTGCAGCCAGGCAATTTCTTTCCATCTGCCCTTTTTCCCGTGTGAGACACCTCTCCACATTGGATCCCTTCAGGAGGTGGACTTTATTGTACAGAAAAAAATCTCCTGACGAAGCTACCACGGTAGCAAAACTAGTAGAGATCTTGACTTATATGACCTCTTCCACGTCTCACCTTACCCTCTGCTTGAGGGTCCCATACCATCTGGGTGACGAACTGGCTGGTCGTATGAACTGTTTATTTTAAGAATACTGCTGATGTTTTTTATTAACATTGTGTATCCCCTGTCTATTTTATATTTTCCCCAATAAATTGATTTATATTTGTACTTCTATTACCCTACTTCTCTATTTCTTGTACTTAGTACCGGTATAGTCCCCCTGTCTCCACATACTCCTTAGGTATTGGCTGGGCCCTTGGGGTCCCAACAGATCCCTCTCTCTATTCAAAATTATATTTAGGATGATGGTACTATATTAACTTTTTGATTTACTCTAATCTTTATACTGAGAGGTTTATTGTCATACATACCAGTGCTCTTGCTCCCATCGTACTGGTCCACTATAAGCTGCTTGATTCAATGGGGGTTTATTTACTAAGGGGGGAATACACTGTTCAAATGACACAGTGAATGGTCACTGATTGTCATGAGCTGGATCACATACTTTTTGTACTGTGGTTCCCAGAGCTGAAGGGTGAAGGTACAGTGACCATCAGTGGGTCTCCCAGCAGCCGGAATATCCAAGTAATTAGGCTTCACTTGATGGGAAGGTATATAACTCCTCCCTTGATTTGCATCTTTGCTTCAGTGTTTTGCCTGTTAGCCAGATATCTGCTTACTTATTTTTCCTGACGCATTCATGGCAGCACACACTGGGTTGTAACTCTGCCCCCACAACATGACAGGATTTGTTAGCTATAAATTTGAAGGGGAGACACCTCACTCCATTCTCTTTTTTTATCCTCACCTGACAGGTTGGATGGACATCAAGCAGGCCTCTTACCGCAATCGCCCCAGCAGGTTCAAGCCTCTCCTGTTTGGAAGTCCCTCTTGTACAGTCTCTAAAGGAGCTCCTGTGGAGGGAACCCTGTTCTGGTGGTCTCAGGGGTATATGGAGGAATGGAGGAATTTCTACTGGCATTTAGTAAGCTTTAAAGAAGTTTCTATTTTTGCAGTGGTCCCACTATTTTCTCTCACAAAACCGCCTGTGTATACATCTGTTCCTTATCTGCCTGCACTCCTTTCTTTATCCCAACACCTTCTTGTAGGCTTGCTGAGCCTTGCTGTCTTCCGGCCGCCTGTGTATACATTTCAATGGCCGCCGCATCCTTCTTGCCATTCTGCACATGCGCTCAGCAGAATGATGACACCGGCAGCACACTCTGCCCCTCTCCAAAATGGTGCAGGGACGGGCGTATCGCTCATGTGCATGCACGTGCGCGTCATCTGTGCCACAACGGCGGTGCCGGATTTAAAAACAGCCTTGTATTCTATGTTTCCAGGCTGCTGCTCTGCACAGAGAATTGGAATTCTGAGCAAACGGTTAAGTCTCTTTACCACCTGTACCTGTTCCTGGCCCAGTCTCCATGTTCATTTAACATCTGACTCTACTTTCCCTTCAGACTGCCTCTCCTGCACCTCATGGAGAGCACTGCCCTCACAAACCACCATCAGCAAACTAGGTAAGAAGCTGTCCAGAACCTAGGAAAGTACAGAAGAAACAAAAAAGAGAGCCTGACCACTAACGCTGCGTTTCCTGGCAGCCCTATCAGGTCAAGAGACGCAAGTTCACAGCATAGAGGTAGATCAAGAGAAGGTCCCACAGAAGCCGCTCAAGATTGCCTTCCTGCTATCATCGATCAAGACATAGCTTCTCACGTCACAGATGCTCCCATCAAAGCCAGTCTCACCGCAGACGGTCACCTTCATCTCACCACGAACGGAGCTACCAAATGCTTGCTGGGTATGCGGTGCTCCAGCCCTGCCAGGTAAATTAGTCTGCCGTTTGTGCTTCAATGAAGCAACCAAGGAGAAGGAATCGGATGCCAGGGTGGCTACAGAACTCATTAAGGGAGTCAGTGCGGGAGTCAATATTGGAGACAGCGGCTCCTCTAACAATGTTAAGTATGTAAGGGGAGGACTAAAGTAATTTTGATAACGACCCCCTTTCATTTATACTTCAGAGACATTTAAGTAAATGAGAGTTTTAAATAGTGGACATCGGTGGCGCCATGTTTAACTCAATACATGTTTCCTTTAAAGTGGACTTTGCAGTAAAATGCAAGGGGCTAGATTCAGCAATGAGTTACGGCGGCGTATCTCCTGATACGCCGTCGTAACTCTAAATGAGTGGGGTCGTATCTATGCGCCCTATGCGCCTGATTCTTAGAATCAGTTACGCATAGATTTGTGTTAGATCCGACCGGATCTAAGTCTCTTACGTAGCGTAAGTCGCTTACGCCGTCGTATCTAAGTTGCATATTTACGCTGGCCGCTAGGTGGCGTTTCCGTCGATTTACGTGTCGTGATTATGCAAATGAGTGTTCCCTGTGAACTTTTGGAAGGATTGTGACATCACTCTTCCAAAGGCTCAGTAGGTAAAAGGCAGGTAGTATATTTGTGTTGCTTAACCCCCTTTCAAATCAATAAATTGAGAGTATTATTTTAATACTCAGGTCATTGACTTTTTGAAGTTTTTGTGTAAGATGGCTAGCTATGCAATTAGCGAAAGATAAGGTCAGCAATGGTAGCTTCCATTTCCTGCTAATAGGCTTCCTTCAATTTTCCCTTTCTTTTTGCCTTGAAAGCTCAAAACTAGAGAGATACGACAAGAAACAAACCTGAAACAAAAGGCAGTTTCTGCTAGGTATATTCTTATCTGTGTCCTAACCTACCACTGTTTATTTAAAACAAAGAATCTGACACAAGACAAAATCTGAGATAATGTACAGCGACTCTCATGCTTCCCCAGTTTTTACAGGTTTTTAATGACCCCATTATTCTTCAATCAGAGCAATATGTTATATTTGTATTCTCTCTGTGCACATTTGGATTGATAACATTATAATTCAACTGAAATAAATAGAAAAAAAAAAGCATTCCAAATGCTATCTTTTTTTGTTTGTGTGAACATCCCGAGCTCTACGTAAAATTCCATAACTTGTGTGATAAGACTTTTTAGTTGGTTGTGAATTCTGCAGGTGCGTCTGTCTTTCCCCTCAGAGATAATCAATTATTAAGCAGAAAACATTGATTTATGACCCCTTTGGGTATGTTTGCAGGGGATGTCAGCACAGGAACAGTTTACAAGAGCATCTGACTGGAAGAGTGCCATGCCTACTGTTCTGGTTTATTCATTTTCATATTAATGTTTAATGTTGTAAAAAAAGTCATCTTTGACCCCATTGTGATTAAAAATATGTATGCTGCATGTAGAAAATAGTGTATGAAATAGCACTCAGAGAATGGAAACTGCAGCAGCTCATGTAATCTTAATGACTTTCAGTGATATATATATATATATATATATATATATATATATATATATAAATATGCCAGCCTAGATAATCAGCATTTAGGCTAAAAGGTGACTATAGCATTACTGATAAGAAATATAAAGCTGTAATAATGGTAATAATTATGAGTGAAACAAGCCAGGTTTGAAAATGTACTTGGGGTCACAAATCCTAAGTCTTTAAAGCAGTTGGTTATGAATTACTCAGTGTTTTAATACATTATGTCGTCAATCTATAACTAAATGAAACCGGGCAATCAATCAAATTTAAACCCATGTGCAAAGGTTGTGTTATAGAACTGCACTGAACTGTGAATGATATAAAACTCAAGTAGAAAGGAAAATCGCATTACTAACAGATACATCAGAATTATCGTGTTCAATAGATTACTATTTAGGGTGATCTGATCAAATTTTGAGACAGAATATATCATACATTTTCTATTTAGAACAATATTTACTGTATGCCCAGGTAATTTTTATACGAATATTCCTATATTATATTGTTATATACCAACCAACTAGACACACCAGCCAAGGTACAGACAAAAATAGCCAGCTCCCCTACTCTGTAAGGCCGCGTACACACGATCGGTTAAACCGATGAGAATGGTCTGATGGACCGTTTTTACCGGTCAAAACCGATCATGTGTGGGCGCCATCGGTTATTTAACCATCGGTTAAAAAAAGCCAACTTGCTTTAAATTTAACCGATGGATTCCTACTGTAACCGATAGGTCAAAACCGATCATTAGTAGGCACGAACCATCGGTTAAAAATCCATGCATGCTCAGAATCAAGTCAACGCATACTTCATTTTTTTCAGCACATCGTTGTGTTTTACGTCACCGCTTTCTGACACAATCGTTTTTTTAACCGATGGTGTGTGGGTGCGACGGACCATCAGTCAGCTTCATCGGTTAACCGATGAAAACGGTCCATCAGACCGTTCTCATCGGATGGACTGATTGTGTGTACGTGGCATAAGTTGTACATTGTAACTTACAAAGTATAGGCACAAATAACCAGCACCTAACACCTCACTTTATAACCATAAACATCCAGAAATCTTGCATGGACATTGCCAGAGAGCTTGCACCTTTCTATGGATCAGACAGAACATCCACATAATGTGCAGATTCGAAATTACAGACAACCTTCCATCCCTTTGACTGCCACTAGCAATAACCACAGCCACCTTTTAAATGAGCAATTACCAAATTTACTATTTGTCTTAGAAGTGGATTCTGTGTTGTTCAGTGGCAGATTGCTGAAACATAATGCTTGGTGGCAAAGAATGCACCTGTGAGTCAGCAATTGTATAAGCAGAAAGAGTCTAGGAGATGAGTAAGGTCCCATGTACACGGGACGCTGCTAAACATATCTTCAGAGGCAGTTGGACGCTTTTTTCAACTGCTCCTGAACACATTCAATGTTATCCTATGTGATCATGTACACAGTCTTGTTTATTGCCGTTTTTAGGCAGTTGCGTTTAACAGCGTTTCTTGAAAAAAAATGGGTTCAGACGCCGAAGATTTACACGTTTCAGATGCCAAATGCGACTAAACACGGCTAAGCGCAGTAACCAGCGTTTAGCAGCATTTCGTTTAAAGACGTTTTTCATTTTTGGCCATTAAAAAAAAATCTATATATATATATTTTTTTGGTGGAAACGCTTCTAAACGCAAACGTGGCTAAACGCGACATGTAAACACGGCGAATGTTTTAAACGTGGGTTACTATCTGTCAAGTTAAATCGTTCAGGAGCAGTTGTAAAAATGTCCCGTGTACATAAAGCCTAATAAAAACATGTGATAAGCAAGTGTGAAGAGCAGTGAAAATTATATGTGAGAATTGGAGGAGGAGTGAGTGAATTTACCTAGCCATAAAAGAGAATAGATGAGGGGGGACACAATGGATGAGTTGTAAATTAAGGAAACACTTCTTTAAGGTCAATCTCTTTCAATTTCAATAGTTTCTATCAGGAAAAATAGAATAGGAATATTATACAAACATTTCTCATGATAAATAACAGGTAAAAGACATCTTGCAAGTCCATTACAATACTTGAGTGTTGTAGAACCATGTGCTCTAAAGGATGGACAGCATAGAGCTACATCATAACAATGGAACGTATACAGCGAACAATTATGCAACATTCAACTGATAAAGATCTTTACGGGTAACAGCGTGGGCCTATGCATCCGGTGCTCCCTCCTGTGAACAAGCTGCACCTGGATACACAGGGCCACTATGCACAATATTGCCAGCAAAAAAAGGGAATCATAGTAACATTCCACTTAAAGCGTACAACGAGACCTAAGTCTTGATCGTCTGTATTTTACCTCTGTAGAGACAGGAGGTGAAAAAGAAGATGCAGAGGAAAAAAAAACAGGTAAAACAAATAGAGGACAGGTAAAGAGAGAAAGAAAGGAAAAGGGAACAAAGAGACAAGGTGGATGTTTCCCAGATACATATGGAACGGTTATTTAGGAAAGTTGGAGCTATACCAATCTCTCCACGGAGTCCAGATGTGGTTCCTCTCATTCAATCTATTTTGTGAGGCCTTGAACTTGGTTTCATAAGTAATGTGTAAATTGGTCATCCTTATGACATCTAGAAATAAGGGTGTTTCCACCCTCCTCCAGCGCCTCAGCAGTTCCAGTCTTGCACTCAGGAGTATGTGGGTCACCACGTTCCGGAGGGCAGGCGCAATGTTATCTACCCCAAGGGACAGGATTGCCATGCTCACAGTATTAGGAATATTATTTTTGCACACGTGACTTATCAGGCTAAACACCTCTATCCAATAATTCCCCAGGGAAGGGCAGAGTCCCAGGATGTGAATCAGGGAACCCCTTTGACCACAGTTTCTCCAACATAGAGGAGAAGCCGATTTGTAAAATCCAGCAATTCGAGTCGGGGGTCATGTACCACCTGAGTAGAATCTTTTGGAACATTTCCCACAAGTTGGCGCTTCTAGAGGCTTTGTATATAGACGCAATGGCACATTTCCATTGGTCCAATGTGTAAACAGCTCCCAGATAAGATTTCCACGTTCGCATGGAAGGGGATTTTACAAAGTCAGTTTTGTGACCTAAGATGTTATAGAATAGGGAGATGCCCTTAATGCTGGTATGTGGATTGGACAGATAGAGGAACACTCGCCATGGAACTTCAGGACTCATCTCCTTATGGGTGTTCAGTAGATGAGAGATACGTATATAGGTAAAATGCTCCTTACTGTCCAGGTTATATTCAACCTGAAGAGATTGGAAAGACTTAATAGCTGGGCCTATACTTACGTCAGCCACTGTAGATATACCTAATGAGTGCCAATGTTTAACATACAGATCTGGTGTAAGCAAGTGTAGGCTTGTAATGGGATGATATATAGTCCTGGTAGCGGCGCCCTCTAGCAGTTCACTCCTCAATCTTTTCCACGCCTGTATAGAGGCGAGGATAGTGGGTGACAAGCCTAATGGAAGGGTTTTCAAGAATTTGCTAGAAAGTAGAAGGTCATAGCAGCTGGCATCAGGGCATTGTGCGGACTCTAATTCTAACCACCTAGTAGGTGCTCCTCCCGGGAACCAGTGTTTCAATTGGGCTAATATGGACGCTACGTAGTAGTCCTTGATGAGGACGTGGCCCACTCCCCCCGCCAATTTATTTTTAATCAATTTTGGAAAGGTGCACCTAGCTTTCCGTCCCTGCCATAGGAACCTATTCACCATGGATTGTGCTTTGTGGAAAAATCCTTCGGGGACTGTAATGGGGAGGCTCCTAAATAGATACAGTTGTGTTAAAAATTATTCAACCCCCCAATGCTGTAAAGGGTTTTAGGGAATTTAATGTACATTTGTAATTGTATTCAGAATGAAATCCTACAAGGACTTCTTAAAGAACCATATGCAACTAAAATGACATCAATTGGTTTTGTAATACAGTAGTAAATGTTTCTTTTGTGAATTCTTCATTTACACAATTATTCAACCCCTTAAAGACTACCATTCTGAAGAACAGAGGTTCACTGAAGTGTTTTCAATCAGGTATTGAAAACACCTGTGGATGTCAGGGAACAGCAATAAAGCCTAATAAGCACCAATTAGGCAGCTTTAAAATGACTGTGATACTCAGCTCCTTCTAGACATTTACTGGTGTGGTTACAAACATGGTGAAGTCAAGAGAATGGTCCAGGAAGACAAGAGAAGAGGTGATTACTCTTCACAGGAAGGGCAATGGCTATAAGAAGATTGCAAAGATGTTAAAGATACCAAGAGACACCATAGGAAGCATCATTCGCAAATTCAAGGCAAAGGGCACTGTTGAAACGCTACCTGGTCGTGGCAGAAACAAGATGCTGACTTTGACTGCTGTGCGCTACCTGAAGCGTAGAGTGGAGAAAAGTCCCCGTGTGACTGCTGAGGAACTGAGAAAAGATTTGTCAGATGTGGGTACTGAAGTTTCTGCTCAGACAATACGGCGCACACTGCGTAATGAAGGCCTCCATGCCAGAACTCCCAGGTGCACCCCCTTGCTGTCTCCAAAGAATAAGAAGAGTTGACTGCAGTATGCCAAAAGTCATGTGGACAAACCACAGAAGTTTTGGGATTGTGTTCTGTGGATTGATGAAACAAAATTAGAACTGTTTGGGCCCATGGATGAACGCTATGTTTGGAGGAGGAAGAACAAGGCCTATGATGAAAAGAACACCTTGTCTACTGTGAAGCATGGCGGGGGGTCAATCATGCTTTGGGGCTGTTTTGCTTCTGCAGGTACAGGGAAGCTTCAGCGTGTGCAAGGTACCATGAATTCTCTTCAGTACCAGGAGATATTGGATGACAATGTGATGCAGTCCATCACAAACCTGAGGCTTGGGAGACATTGGACCCTTCAACAGGACAATGATCCCAAGCATACCTCCAAGTCCACTAGAGCATGGTTGCAGATTAAAGGATGGAACATTTTGGAGTGGCCATCGCAGTCACCAGACTTAAATCCGTTTGAGAACCTCTGGTGGGACTTAAAGAAAGCAGTTGCAGTGCGCAAGCATAAGAATGTGACTGAACTGGAGGATTTTGTCCATGACGAATGGGCGAAGATACCCGTAGATCGCTGCAAGACACTTGTGTCAAGCTATGCTTCACATTTAAAAGCTGGTATAACTGTAAAAGGATGTTGTACTAAGTACTAAGATTGAATGTCACTTGGGGGTTGAATAAAACTGATAATGATGTGAGCACAGAAAAGACATTTGTGGTTATTTCATTATAAATGTTATGTTATATTTGTCTGACCTACACATGCCTCTTTGATTTAATTGTAAGCAGGATGGCTGAATGATCAAAATCAATGTCAAACTGGCCAAAACAATCAATTTCAGTGGGGGTTGAATAATTTTGAATACAACAGTAGATAATCTGTGGTAATACTACCATTTTCATGGCGGCTAAACGTCCTGACCAGGTCGATTCTTTCCACGACAAGTCGTGCAAAGCCCTATTAAGGGTATTGAGAAATATGTCATAGTTAGCTGCCACTAGATCAGTTAACCGGGCAGTTAGCTTGACCCCTAGGTATTGTACTCCCTCCGTGCTCCAGGTGTAAGGGTAAAGTGCCTTGAGTTGCGTACATGTAGAAGCATCGAGCCCAAGACCCAGAATAAACGCTTTGCTATTATTGACCTTATAATAGGAGACCTTATTAAACATTTTCAATGCATCATGTGTTGCAGCCAGAGAGGAACCCACCTCCGTCATAATCAATAAAATGTCGTCTGCAAAGAGACTTAAAGAATGTGTATGGGAGGGCGTGGTTTGCCTTGGACGAAGATGGCTGCATAACCCCAGAGATCTGACAGACGACAGACGTTTCTAAGCTCCTATCGAGGGACAACAGCTTCTATTTCGCCCGAAAAGTATGGGAACTTCCTCCAGAAGCTCATCGGCAACCAGATCCCGCTCTCCGCGGGACACAGATGGTCGGCTGACCCAGACCATCCCGGACATCTTTCGCTCCCAGAGGTCCAACATGGCGGCCTCACCCCCTTCCTCAGCTCCCTCACAAGCAGCTCCCGGGATTGTGCTCTCCCCCACCTTCCTCCCGCTGCCTTCACAAGGAGCCCAGACGCCGCAGACCCCTCAACAACCAAGCCTCACCGATCTTCACAATGTGGCAGCGGATATCAAATCCACGCTCTTTACGGCCATCTCTGATCTCACACAGGAAATTCGCGCCATTACAAGCCGCATGCATGAGGTAGAAAATACCACTGCCCTACACCGCTCAGCTCTCAAACAAGTCGACCACAGACTGGACATCCACACCTTACAACTCCGTGACATCCAAAGACACCTGGAAGATTTGGATAACAGGGGACGCCGCCGTAACCTAAGAATTAGAGGCCTACCTGAAACGGTGGACCCGGACCACGTTCTCCCAGCCGTCACGGAGCTCCTCAACGGCATTCTCGGCAAGCCTCCTCAAACGCAGATCCCCATGGAGCGGATCCACAGAGCCCTGAGGCCCCGCGGTAAGGACTCAGATCCCCCCAGAGATGTGGTTTGCTGCCTGACAGACTTCCACACCAAAGAGGAAGTCCTCCGTAAGGCTCGAGCGAGAAATCAGCTGCTCCATGACGGCCATACAGTCCACATCTACCAGGACCTGTCAGCCATCACCCTCCGCAATCGCAGGGATCTCCGCCCTCTGCTGGATGTGTTGCGCTCCAGAGGGATTCAATACCGCTGGAAATTCCCGTTCGCACTCTCTGCCACCCTTCATGGCCGGACTGCGCTGCTGCGGGTTCCTGAGGAGCTGGATGAGTTCTGCAAGACCCTGGATATCCCTGTCATGGATCTCCCCAACTGGTACGCGGACTTTGATGTCCGCGGGATGCTTCGTCACCTAGATAGAGAGGAACCAATGGATGCCCAAACCTCCCGCAATCGGCGACGGAGTTCGCCCTCCACCACTAGACCGAGCCTAGCCAGGATGCCTGATCACCCCCTTTCAGACTCTCCAGCGGCCCCGCTGCATCGCAGGGCGCGCCGCGATCACTAAGCTCCAGGCGTACACTTGCCCCCAGGAACAGAGACTGACCCCCCCTTAGACAAAGCCTGCACGATCATACACGATGGAACTGCCGGACGAGTTGCGGCATAGTCGCAGATTACCTTCTCACGGAGCTGCCTTTTTCCGATCATCCCTGCTGCTGCCGCCTAAACAAGACAGTGATCCCTTGCGGCAACGGAGTCCGTGATGCTGCCCAGATGGAGCCGAATACTCTTCTCCTCGGCTGTAAGTAACATGCTGTGACTTTGCAACCTCTTCTCGTTCTCACTCTACGACCTAGACTACGTTTTAATATGCTCCTGCTACCTAAAGTTTACCACTCTTCTTGCCGGGGACACGTTAGGCTCATATTGCTTGGCGGGGGACCCCCCCCCCCGTTCATACAACCAAAGGTGGGATTGTGATTATTGTATTACCACACTGTCTTATTGCCTTCCACAATGATTGCTGCCTGTTTCTCTGTTTTGCCTCCATGCTTCTTTCTCTGTCTTGCCTCCGTGCTTCTCAGCCTCCCGTGACTATCTTTACCCTTTCATTCCTCAGGATTTATTATGCTCCTCATTCTGCTCTCGAACCCAATCTTACGGGCTTCCTGCACCCTCCTGTAGCCAAACCAGAGAACTTCGACCCATACTCCCTTCCCTCCCCTCCCCTCTCTTCCTTACCACTTGCCTCTCTCCCCCTTTACATACACCCATCCACGTGAAACCTATACACTCTTCACACCCTCCCTGTGAAGCAGATGCCCCCCAGCCAGTACTGACAATCTGTGCTCCGAGGCCTCTGGGCTAACCTTGAACTTTCCCAAGTCTACTCCTGTCTTTCCCATTTCTATGTCTGCCTCTCCTCTGTGATACTTGACTCTTCCTCCCTCTAACTCACAGTGACTGTCATTACTCTGTTCCTGGGTCGCTTGTCATTCGTTCACTTGTTTATATTGTTCCACTTAATCTAACGGAAGTTATACTGTGTTTTAAGTTTACAACGGTTCTAGTTGTTTGTATGACGCACTGAATTTGACTCCCTTCATATATACATGCCCTCACTTTTACACTCCCGACCTCCAAGCTCTGTGGGGTCTGGCGGCCGCGACGTATCGCCTCGCACTGAGGCCTCACCTCCCACACTAAACCCTGGTCTTTCCATAGTGCCGAAACCTCTCAATTCACCAACACAATTACCGAACCCCCTTAGTCCCACTGTTACGCTACCATCAACCTCTACACGGCTGATTGTCTGTCGACCCTCTCAATTCCATCCTCACAGGACAAACCTCCTCCCACACAGTGGTCCTCCACACACTCTATAACTGTTACCGGCACTTTTTCTATTACACCACTGACCATTTCCGGACGTACCGCCACCGCGAGTACACACAGAATCAGATAGGTGATTACTCTCCCACCTGTCTCCGGAATTTTCCTATCACCCTACCTCCCCCACCCCCTGCTGACAGTTGCTTACACCTCCCCCACCCAGGGTCGACCATCCCCCCCACCCGGCACTAGGTGCCACATCACCCCCGTTGGGCCATCTCCATACTTACTTACCACACCAACCCCTCAGCTACCTATTTGTCTACCCCTACTTCTGCCATAGCTCTCGGACCGTCCTTTCATAACGTTCTACTACCCCTAATTCATCTGCAATGATGAACACCCCCGCGACCACTGACAAGACTCTTGTCAAAATAACCTCGCTCAACATACGAGGTCTCAACATCCCTGAGCGCCGTTCCCAACTCCTTCACGCTATGCACCGTACCAAAGTTGATTTCGCCTTCCTTCAAGAAACACATTTTCGTACTGGCGCTATTCCTAAACTTCATAACTATCGCTACCCGACAACCTTCCATGCTACTACCTCTGAGTCAAAAACGAAGGGAGTCTCGATCCTTGTGGCAAAAAAATGCCCCTTTCAGCACACTGATACACTGGCAGACACAGACGGCAGATACCTTTTTATTAAAGGGACACTGTTTGGCCGCACAGTAACATTGGCTAACATCTACGCCCCCAATACCCATCAGGTTGCTTTCTTTCGAAAAGTTACCGCTTCCTTAATTGCCTTCCAGGAAGGTATGCTCATCTTTGGGGGAGACTTCAATGTCCCTCTTCACCCACTCCAAGACACCTCTACAGGCAAATCCTCCCTCACATATGCAGCCCTCAGGTCCATTAAAACCCAACTCCAAACTCTATCGCTACACGACACCTGGCGTACCCTCTTCCCTGACGGTAGGGACTTTACCCATTTTTCTGCGCCCCACAACAGGTATTCCAGGATTGACTACCTCTTTTTATCCCAACGAGACCTCCCCCTCCTGCACTGCGCCTCTGTTGATCCCATGTTTCTTTCCGACCACCACCCAGTCTCTGTCACCCTGGCTTTCTCAGATAAACGCTCCCGCTCACGTACCTGGACACTAGACCACTCGTTGCTCACAGACCCGACTATCGCCCAAGACACAGGGATTCGTATCCAACAGTACTTCGAAGAAAACAAACCCACCGACACCTCCCCACTTGTTAACTGGGAAGCACACAAATGTGTGATTCGGGGAACCCTTATAGCTGCCGCTGCTAAGCGCTACCGGGAAAACGAAAACAGCTCCTAGACCTTACTGCCCGTGTTCAACAACTAGAAAAAACGCATAAACACTCACAGGCCCTCGTCACCCTCCAAGCCCTCTTGCAATCCAGAAAAGAACTGCTGGACCTTCTAGGACTGGAACTTAAACGTAAATTCATGCTTTCCCAAAAAACCTTCTATGAATATGGCAATAAAGCAGGTAGACTTCTGGCTAGAGCTTTACAAGCCAAAAAAGCCTCCACGACAATCCACTCCCTGACTGACGTGACAGGTCGCAAACTCAACTCAACCCCTGATATAGCTGAACAATTTGTCACATACTATAACCGACTATACAACATAACTACCAACGGACCCAGTGTTGACCCCTCTTCCAGACGACAGGCAATTAGAGACTTTTTGTCCCGGTATTGCCCTGCACCCATCCCTGCTACTAGGCTTCAGAAATTAGATGCACCGCTAACTGTTGATGAAGCAAAACTGGCGCTGAAACAAATGAAGCCTGGAAAAAGCCCCGGCCCAGATGGACTGACGGTTGGGTACTATAGAGCCTATACGGACTGCCTGACCCCCCTTTTCGTCTCGGCCTTCAACTCACTTGCTGAGCCTATCACACCCCCCAGAGACATGCTCGTGGCACATGTTGCTGTCATACCTAAACCAGGGAAAGATACGTCCGAAGTTTCTAACTATAAACCTATCTCCCTACTGAATGTAGACCTTAAGTGGTACGCAAAGATACTGGCCAATAGACTCCTCCCCCTCCTGCCCCAACTTGTTAATCTAGATCAGGTTGGTTTTGTCCCTGGCAGGGAAGCTAGGGACAACACCCTCAAGGCTATCTCCATTCAACACTGGCTCACAACCCACCACAAACAAGGATTCCTCCTTTCCCTTGACGCTGAGAAGGCGTTCGATAGGGTGGCTTGGGACTATATGTCCGAAACCCTGCGACTCCTAGGCCTTCCCCCTCGTATGCTTAATTTTATTCTCGCACTCTACACAAATCCCACTGCCAGGGTCCGTGTCAATGGCCACCTGTCGAGCGCCTTCTCCATATCCAATGGGACCCGACAAGGTTGCCCCCTCTCCCCACTTATATTTATCCTCACACTAGAACCGATGCTGAGACGCCTCAGGGACAACCCAGACATTAAGGGAGTTGATATTAACCACCACAATTACAAGTTAGCGGCCTTCGCCGACGATATCCTCCTCTTCTTGACGGAACCAATCACGACGCTCCCAAATCTTCTCGATGACCTCAAAACCTTTAACCACCTAGCTAATTTGCAAATAAACTTCTCCAAATCTAATGCCCTCAACGTCACTCTCCCCCCCGACATCTGCTCACAATGCCAATCCAACTTTCCATTCAAGTGGAACGTTCGCTCGATCACTTACCTAGGTATACAGCTCCCTTCCTCCCTCACAGACCTATACTGTACTAACTATCTTACATTACTTCAACTCCTACTGAAAGACCTCAAAAACTGGTCGATGAAACCCTTCTCTTGGTTCGGCAGAGCAGCCGCTATCAAGATGAATGTATTACCCCGAATCCTATATCTACTGCAAACGGTCCCGATCAAGCTTCCTGCCGCTTTCTTCTCCACACTACGTAGAGCTTGCTCTGACTTCATCTGGAATGGGCTCCGACCCAGACTTAGCCATGCCAGGCTCACTATTCCTAAACTCAAGGGCGGCATTGGCCTGCCAGACCTTCGCAAATACCACCTGGCTTGTCACCTGGCTAGGATAGTGGACTGGAATGTGCACTTGGGCACAAAGGCGTGGGTACGCCTGGAACACTCGTTCTGGCCCTCCCCGCTCGCCCAAGCTCCCTGGATCAAATCGACCCGGGCTCCCCCACCCTGCCGCACACACCCCCTTATCCAACCTACGTTGAACTCTTTCCGAGAAGCCTGTGCTAAGCACCATGTCTCCTCCATCTTAGGTCCGATGACCCCGCTTAGACAAAACCCTGACTTCCGCCCAGGGCTGTCCCCCTCCTTCCTACGAGATACCTGGCCTCATTGCCAAATTCGTGCTGAACATTTTTTTGACGGTGACCAACTTATCCCCTATGAATCGCTAGCGGCAACCATGATGACTGGTACATTCCCCTTTTGGACCTACGTCCAACTTAGAAACTTTCTTATTAAACCTGACCCGAGACCCAACTGGTCCCGATCACGCACCCCCTTCGAGGACCTCTGTTTACGTGATCCACCTCTCACTCATTTGATCTCCTCCATATACGCAATGCTGTTCATGGACCAGAACCCGAAACTAAACTGGGCCAGCCAAAAATGGGAGGCAGATCTCTCCATTGACTTAACAGACAGAGAATGGGAACTCATCTACTCATGTATACACAAAGGAACGGTGAATGTCCACGTACAGGAAAATTCCTTTAAGATCTTCTCTCGCTGGTATAAGACCCCCCTTAGACTACATAACATTTTCCCCTCTGTCTCCCCGAAGTGCTGGAGGTGTGAAGCTGAGAACGGCTCACTGTTACACATCTGGTGGTCGTGCCCCAAATTACAAACTTTTTGGGCGGAGGTTCACCGCCTGATTCTCCACATCACCACCTACGACCTTGACTTTTCACCGGCACAGTTTCTGCTTCACCACTCCAGCATTCCCTCGAAAACATACAGACGATCTCTAGCTATGCACCTCGTTAATGCAGCAAAACTCTGTGTCCCAGCAAAATGGAAATCTACTGAACCCCCCACCCTGTCCGAATGGTTCAAACGCATACACAAGATAGCTGAGATGGAGAAACTGATACACCAGGCCCATGACACACCACATAAGTACACGGAAATCTGGACTTGCTGGCTCCACTTTCTTACGTCAGATGAATATAAAGCAACCGCTCCTTAGGTATTGTCCGAGAGCTGTGGTAGGACGCTGTTCGATCCTTACTGTCTTCCCCCACTCTATCCCCTATGACCACTCCTTCCAGACCCCTTCCAGAACGTATCCCCCCCCCCTTCTTATTGACCATCATCCCGCTGATCCTATAATGTACCTGATCTTTGCCCCACCTTAGCTACCGATCTTTATATACCGAAATACTCGCTCCTAATCCCCCTCAATGCCCCTAATCACCAGTTACCCCTCCCCCCCCCACGGTTCCTCTAAACCACTTAGAACACAAGAACAATCTCCTCACTCCTCGACCCTACCCTCGACACTGAATTGACGACCCTCTTCAACACGTATATTATTTTCCCTCTCAAACCCTGATTGCTTTTACCTTCATCGTGCTTCAATAGGTTCTGATACAACGTGTTTGAACCTTTTCGATGATGAATTTTGATATACTATTCCCTCTTAGAAACTTAAACTGTCATACCCGTTTATCAACCTTGTATTGTTGTTCCAGTTAACTGTTATTACTGTTCTGCGGCTGCGCCCGCATTATTGCACCCAAGCACCCGTTTGCTTACTGTCAATGCATTATCTTTTATGTTACTGCAATGTATTTTATGTACGTTAATAAAAACTTTTGAAAAGAAAGAATGTGTATGGTCTCCTAAGCGGTAGCCTGAGATATGTGGGTGGGACCTAATATAGGTGGCGAAGGGCTCCATCAGCAAATTAAATACTAGGGAGGACAGGGGGCAGCCTTGCCTAGTCCCATTAGTGATGGTAAAGGGGGTAGAAAGGGCTCCAGACATAAAGACTCTAGCCGAGGGCTTAGAGTACAGAGCAAGTATGGCTGATAGAATGCCCTCTGAGAATCCAAAGGCCTCCAGCACCTTCAACAGATAATGCCAATGGATTCGATCGAATGCCTTCTCTGCGTCCAATGAGAGCAGCAGAGAAGGCTTCCTTTGTACCTGGGCTAGATGAATGATGTTGATCATTTGCCTATGCTTAGTAAAACCAGTCTGATCCAGATGGATAAGGGTTGGCAATATGTCCACCATGCGTGAGGCTATCAGTTTGGCGTAAATTTTCAGATCAGTATTTAATAATGAGATGGGTTAATTTAGGTAAAGTTATCCTTTGTAGGAATCAGTCAATACTATCAGACGTAGGTTGTACAATCGAAGGGTCGTCTTTTAAGTTATATAAGGATTCATAGTAGCTGCTAAAAGCATTAGCAATGTTTTGGGGGTGATATTTAAGTTTGGTGAGGGAATTTTAAGTTTATATCTATGTCCCCAAAGGGTACGTGCTAGTAATTTCCCAGCCTTGTTTCCTGAGGTATAATAATGCATTTTAACCCCCCTGGCGGTATTCCCGAGTCTGACTCGGGGGTTAAATTTTCATGCTGTGATCAGTAACCCCGAGTCTGACTCGGGCTCGCCTCGTTGAGTGCACAGACAGGGTTTACTTACCTTGTTCCTGGATCCAGTGATGCCAATACGCTGTGTGAGTGAGCGGGTGCTCGCTCGATTCACACAGCGTCCTTGTGTGCCATCGATCTCCGTTCCCTGCGACGTTATAAATTGTCCATAGCAACCAAAAGTGTCCCTTTATGTCAAAAATGGTTTTAGATCAGCTAAAAAACTGCGATAATAAATTATAATCACTTGCAGAATTTAGCGATAACGATTTGTGGGGAAATTCGTCATAAAAAAATAAAAATAATGACAGCGACAATTCTGCAACTGAGCAAATTTCAGTGATTTTGATTTCATTACATTATTGAATCATTTTTGCTATAATTATATTATTATTTGTTATAATTATTTATAATTATTTATTATATTATAATTTATATATATATATATATTTTAAATGTCATACCCGGGATGCCTATTAGACTCTTGTTGGGTCAGATTTAAGTAAGTTATTCCTAAGAATTACAAGCCTACAGTATAAAACGCCAAATTTCCTTGCAAATAATGGTACCGCTTTCAGCACCTAAAATCTGAAAGAATCATACCGCCAGGGAGGTTAAGCCGTTTAGATGCCTTTTCAAAGTTCTCCAGGAGGAGTAGGCGTAGGTCATATCGTAGTTTGGTAATTGAGTAGAGATAGATTGGGACATCGTCTGTTTGTTTAGGGACTCTAACGCAGATATTTGATCCAATAACGCGGTAACCCACTGCTGCCTCTGCCGTTTGTTCCGTGCCCTCTCCTGTATGCATATACCCCGCATGTACGCTTTGTGAGCATTCCAAAGGTGAAGGGACTCTGTACTGAGTCCTTTTTCTCACAGAAAAAAATATTCAAATGTTTCTCAAGATTGTCTCTCACTGCCTTTTGTTGTAACAGGTAAGTATTAGGCCTCCATATACGGTCAGTACTGGTAGTAGCAGAGCCTGCCACGGTAAGAGCGATAGGCGCATGGTCAGACCACGTTATGCTGTCAATGGTCGTGGAACTCGTTTTGAGTAAGGTTTGCTGGTCTACCAAAAAGAGGTAAATTCGGGTGTATACACGGTGAGGTGAAGAGAAAAAAAGAAAAGTCTTTTTGGGCCGCATGGAGGCAGCGCCAGGCATCAAAGACATTCCATTTGTGGATGGATGGGAGTAAGGCCTGGCGACGTAGAGTGGAGACATAGGGCCAGATTCACGAACACTTGCGCTGGAGTATTTGGATATGCGCCGCGTAACTGTGATGATGCGCCGTCGTTTCTATGTGCCCGTACCCACCAAACTAGATGCGCCCAATAACGGGTCATTTGCGACCGGCGGAACGTTCCGACGCCAGAGTATCGTCAGCGCTTATTTTCGCTGGGCGCATCAGTCGCGCCCATTGTTTTCCCCTGCAAATATGCAAATGAGGTATTTTTCCCAATTCACGAACGGATTAGCACCATACGCTGGCTACATGCGCCGCGCGTATCTGGTCCGTCCGGCGCAAAGTTATTTCTACAAAAGGCTGCTTTATCTTTACTCCAGACGGTCACAGGTCAGCAGGAGAGCAGCTACAGCAGCGTTAGCGACAAAACTAGCAAGCTGAACAACAACACTTGCAAGGACAACACCTCTGTGTGCCAACATGCCAGGGGCACTCGTGGTCCTAAGACTAGTACTGGGTCCCTCGCTACGGAGGAGGCGGGCACGTGAGAGGATATACCGCACTCGTATGAACCTCTTTGGCATGGGGGATGAGGAGGTGTATCGCCTCTTCAGATTCAGCCCTGATGTAATACTTGAACTAACCACAACCCTGCAGGGTGACATCACCAGCAAGACACACCGCTCACAAGCAGTGCAGCCACTGGTGAAGGTCCTGGCAACACTTCATTTCCTTGCCAGTGGATCATTCCAGCGTACAAGTGGAGTGGTGGCTGGGATGTCACAGTCCTCCATAAGCAGATGTGTGCACCAGGTTGTCCCCGCAATCCTCAGACGCATGTCCAACCAGTTCATCAGACCCACCACTGAGGACCTGCGGCTGAAGGCAATGACAGATTTCTACAACATTGCCAGATTCCCACGCACCATCGGGGCCATTGATTGCACACATGTGGCCCTACAGCCCCCCAGTGCCACAGAGCACATATACCGCAATCGGAAGCATTGGCATTCCATCAACGTACAGGTGATAGCTGATGCCCAACGCCTCATATGGCACGTCCGTGCCAAACACCCCGGGTCCAGCCATGACAGCTTCATATACCGTCAGAGCCCCATCCCAGCAGAATTCGAACAGAACATGTATGGGGACAGCTGGCTGGTTGGTGAGTGACAAGGGAGTCAGGCATGACTATCCCCTCCCGTGATGCACAACAGAAGTCGCACATGCATGACTAACATTCTCCTGTCTTTTACCTTACAGGTGACTCTGCATATGCATTGGGACCCCATCTAATGACTCCTTTCCGGAACCCCCAAACCAGAGGAGAGAGAAAATACAATGAAGCCCACATCAAAACCCGTGGAGTGGTGGAGCAAACATTCGGGCTCCTGAAGTCCCGTTTCCGCTGCCTTGATAAGTCTGGGGGGACCCTCTTGTATTCCCCTACCTTCGTGTGTCAGATCATCGCTGCATGTTGTATTCTGCACAACTTTGCTATGAGAAAAGGCCTGCAGATTGACATACGTGATGACCTGACCCCCGACCCACACAGTCCCCACCTGCCAGAGGACACCCAGTCTGCTGATGGAAGAGCAGTCAGGAGGGTCCTCGCCGTAGGCATCTTTGGACACTAAACCAAAACATTAATAACACAGACAATGCACGCGTGTACACCACTGATGTCCCTAGATCACACACACCACATGCACATCGCATTGGATTAGCCCAAGTCCAGCATGTAGGAGTTGGGAGCAGTAACGCCAGCGTCAAGGCCCCAATGATGTTACTGTCCATTCACACACCTTTCACACGTCATTCATTCAGCCGTGGGGTTCACTTCACCACCACGGCCGAGGGTGACACCCCTTACTTTCAGGAGTGCCACCCTCTCACATTCACACACCATTCACACTGCAACGTGTGCAGTATCAAAAAAAAAAAAAAATCTCATAACCTGAGAACCCAAAATAAACAAAAACTCATGTCCTGAGTATAAACAATAATAATAAAAAATAAACAAAAACTCATGTCCTGAGTATAAACAAAAATATATAACAACCAAAAATAAAAAAAACCCTCATCTGGGATGACGGGGGCTCCTCCTTGGGGGCACTCTCGGGCTCCTCATCTGCCTGGAGGGAGTGGGTGGTGGTGGGGGTGGGGGGGCATCAGGAGGAGGCTGATCCCCGGGTGGGCCACTCCTGGGAGCTGTTGGCTGCATGCCCTCCAATGCCACAGCGATACGGCTCAGATACAAATTTGTTTGGGCCTGCATCCTCAACTGGCGGGTGATATTGTGCCGCTGGTCACGTTGCCGCTGCCTCCCCTCTTCCCGAATGGCAGCAGTGTTGTCTCGAACAGCTGCTGTCAAGTGCCGGATATCAGCCTGCACCTCCCCCAGGCTGGTCACAACGCCCTGCACGCGACTGGGCAGCTGTGACAGAGAGCCCAGGCTGTCTGCGACCCTGTCCAGGTGGCCAGCCATCTCCCCCATTTGCTGGGTCTGTTTGGCGTGGTCCAACAGCACCTGGTCCTCGACCAAATCACACACCCCCCTGGTCTTCCGGGTGGCCTTCCTGGGGGCAGAGGAAGGTTGTCCCCGTGGGGATGGAGTCGCCCTTGAGGGGCTACCTAGGATGGGGGAGGGGATGACAGAGGGCCCTGCAGAGGAGGAGGACTCCTCCAACATTAAAATAAACTCCTGTTCAGGGACAGGCTCCTCCACAACCACCTCTGCTGAAGTGGTGTGGGCACTCTCCTCCTCCACCTCGGTGTCTCCAGCACCCAGGGCCTCGTCTTCAGCATCCCGTTGGGGGGTTGGGGTGGACTGGCCGGCACGAGATGGCCCAGCACCGTCATCTGTGGATGACACAAAGCAGACACATGTTGGTGGTCCCACACACTTGGCACATGTACCCACCCCCCCCCCCCACATGCAACACACCAAAAAGGGGGTAAAAATCACTTACCTGTCCTGGAGCCTTCCTCGACGGAGTCATAGCCAGGGACCCCCTCCAACTGCTCCCTGTCCAGGCAGCGGGCGACCACCTCCTCCTCCGCGGTCAGGGTGACAGGACATGGGGGACCACCACCTGTGCCCCTCTCATGGCTCCTAATGGTGGACACCTTGCCCCTCACCTTGCGCCGCAGGTCATTTTTTTTTTTTGAATGTCTGAAGCACTCCGGGTGGAGTACCCCAGCACATTGACCCTGGCAGCAATGGTGGCCAGGATACCCTGCTTCCTTTCCCGGCTGGTCTTCCTGCTTTTTTGCCCATGGAGAAAATCATTAAATGCCTCCATAGCTGATATTATCACTGTGACCTCCTGGGCATTATAATTTAGGTTCCTCCTCTCTTTGGGGGTAGCGGGAGCAGCCATTACAGGGCAAAAGTATCTTCCCTGGGGTGGGGGGAAATGGAACTACTTTTGCGCCGGAATGGCGTTTCCGCCAGCGCTTTTAAGCGCCCAGCGGAACGCATTGCGCTGACGTTTCCCAGGAAGTGGTGCCGACGGAAGTTGTGAGCATGCGCACAAGGGGGGCGAGTGGAGCCGCACTCACTGCGCATGCTCCGTGGATGATGCGCTGAACGTAAGCCTCTGCGCTGGGCTCCGCCCATCATTTACATATGATCACACCCAGTTCCACTTGCGTCGGGTTACGCCAGCGCATTATCGTTACTCTGGCGCAAGTTTACGCGCAACTGCTATGTGAATTACAGGACTTGCGCTGAAAGGGTCTTCAGAGTAACGTAAATGAGAAGCGTTACTCCAGAGGAAAGATACTCTCATCTACCTGAATCTGGCCCATAGAGTCCATTGTCGGATCAGGTGTAATATTGAAGTCTCCGCAAATTATCAATGAGCCATGGCGGAGGGTAGAGATCCTAGCCATCAACTTGTTGAAAAAGTGGACTTGATGCTTGTTTGGGGAGTAAGCATTAACAATGGTAAAAGTGGCAGAGTCCAAATCGCAGACAACAATGAGGTATCTGCCTAATTGGTCAGCAATTATATTGTGTAATTTAAAGGCCACCATGTCCCGGATCGCAATCAGGACCCCTTTAGTCTTAGATTCAGCATTAGCTGTGAATACATGCAGGAAATTCTTGTGGGAGCATCTAGGAGGCGCTTTAGCATGAAAATGTGTCTCCTGGGCACATAGAATATCGCTACTATGTGATAGAGCTTCCTGCCATAGGGATTTCTGTTTGGCGGGGTGATTAAGCCCTTTAGCGTTTATTGACAAAAAATTAAGAGGCATGGCGGAAGAACTAAGGGGCATGCACATGTTGGGGGATTCAGCCCCTCGTAGTTCACTGAGTGTGGGCATAGGCTTGTCAGGGCGTCAATATCTTCAAGGAGAAGTTGCAAAGCAGTGGTGCCGGGAAAGTACTCACATTTAGAAGGTCGGGTTGTAGTACCAGGGTGATGCGTCCCCACCTTTGAAGATTCGTCTAGGCGGCGAAGGAGGGAGACCGTTGAAGGATCCAGAGAGGTACAAGCTGAGTGCATCCAGTGAAGATGGAGAGAAGAAAAAGCTAAATCACAGATTCGTAGCAATCCACGACTTGAGAAAGAGAAAAAGAAAAATAGTGAATTAAAAAAAACAGTCAAAACATAACAAATAAGAAGGGCACGAGCCCCTCGGTGACAGCAAGGAGCTGCAACTCGCTTAGGGGCGTCAAAGTCAGCCATGGGAGAGCATCCCAGAACTCAGGGATTAGGTCTGTAAAGAATTGTAAGTTTTGAAACTGCTCAGGAACGTGATCCCGCCTCCTCATGGTGTACATCAATTTATCTTTGACATGGAAAAAGTGCAATCTGAGGATGATATCTCTGGGCACCTGATCAGGGAGGTGTGGGGGTTTTGGCAAGCGATGAATCCGATTGATCGTGACATCTAAGTCAGTAAGGTCAGGAACAATAGACATGAACATGGTAGCTGCGTAGGAGGCAAGGTCAGATTGTGTCACAGATTTGGGGACCCCCCTTATTTTCATGTTGTTCCTTCTGCATCTGTCTTCGATGTCAGCCAGCTTTGCCTTTATCCATTCCGAATCAGCCTCATTTGCATCAACTAAGTCATTGATTGTTGCGGCATATTCCCCCATTTTAGTCTCTATATGCGTCACTCTATCCCCCACCTCCTGGATGTCCCCATTCAAACGGTGCATGCATGCTGCCATATCCGATTGTAAGGTACTTCTAAGGGATATGAGCATATCCTTCAGCACTGTGTCCAGCACGGGCTGATTTTGTGTTGGGTAGGACATGATGGAATCCGTCAGGTCCCGCGTGTCATCCCCTGATTCTGAGGCCTGACTATCTGCTGGGCTTATGGCTAGGCCTGATCCGGGACTGCAGGAGGACGGGGTATGAGGCGGAGAGGAGGCTGCGGTGGGGGATGGTTTGTAGGGGGGTCCGTTACCTTTGCCAAAAGCGCTGGTCTTAGGCCGGCCTTGTGGAGGTGTGTAGGCCTCGGCGCCATCTTGCCTTGCGTTCCCCCCGGCCGGGGAGAAGAAGTCTGTGAGGCGCTGGGGCTTGTGGTCCATCTGACATTTCCCCTTCATAGCGGCAAGGAGGTGGACCGGGAGTCCCGCTGCAGAGCGGTCGTGAGAGGCTAGGGTGTCTTGCTGTGTGCCGCTGGTGTCCCTGGTTCTACGGAGCTCCAGAGCTATGCGTCCATTCATGCTGCGTGCCAGGCCACGCCCCCCAAGGAAACACTTCAAACAAGTCAAATAAGATGCTCTGTGAAAATGATATGGATTCACCTAAATAAAATACCATGCTAGCCTCACAAAGTATCCTTATCATTGTACTCAACACATTTCTCAGTTTTACATTCTTTTGGTATTTACTTCCTTTGGTAGCTTTCTATTCTTGCTCTCATGACATCTCAGATCCACAAAGAAAGTTGATGCTGGCAGCCTTCCACCTGCCAAGCATTGTGATCGCAGATCTGAACAGTGCAAAGTTAGTTAAATAATACCATGCAAGTGTCAAAGACTGTGACTCCTGCTTTGCCTGAGGTCTGAATAGGGTACTATCTCCACTTGGGGCCCCCATCCCAACATATCTTATTTTTATTTGTAATGACCTGAAATGAGGACACTCCCCTAGCCCCACTCCCTCCTTCCACTAGCACAGTTCTTGAATTAAAAACAAAGGTCTATGAAAGAGGAATGGGAATGTGGCAGTGCATAAGCCAAATTAATGTCATAAACGGGACTCAGGCCATGCAGAGTCTTGCTAAAAAAGCTTTAAAAGTTTAAAAAAACGCAAACATGATTTTGCCTGCTCGACTTGCAATTGTGTACTCATTCATTGAACGGGACATAATGCTTAAGTACTAAAAACATCCTACTGATACAATAAGCACAGTACTGTGATTATTAGCAGATTAGAATACATAACATATACAGCACAGTGCAGATAGTGTTGTATGTAACGTACACTTTTAGAGTTTAGAGACTGCATCGGTTTAGGTTAGGTAATGTACATCAGTTTAAAAAGGGGAGTGATCCAAAGTCTGTTTATGGATATGCAATATCCAGTTGATTTCTGTTATTTCATGGTAACATGCAAGTCAGTAAATTATTTAACTTCTCAATGGCTAAAACTTTATATCTCCTTCAAACACTGCTTGCTATTTCATGGAACAAGTATTATCCATATGCAACTCACATCACTAAATATTCCTTGAGGTTTTAACTTAAAATAATGATTTGTTACATACCAAAGGCTTTATAACAATTTAAAACAAAAAGGGTAATCAAAATGCAAGCAGTGTAATTAAATGTGTTTGCTGCTCAAAGCTAGAAAGAAAAATACTACCCATTGGCTATTACTGCTGCTTTGGCCTCTTATGCAGGAGCGACATTACTAAAGGCTGCTATTAATGCAAAAAAGCCCAGAACAGAAGGTAATATAGACAAATAGAAACCTCTGTTAGCAGAAGTTGACTTTCTAGAGTTTTACTAGTGGCACATGGAACTGTGGTGTGATGAAACAAAAGCAGTTTGACTGCTCCCCTTCAACTCTACTAATGCACAGGGACCCTTAATGTGCCAGGGAATGGGAAAAGAAGAGGAAATAATGGAGGCAAGCTAAAAGTACAAGCACAGCAGTTACTGCAACCTAGGATCTATCACACAAAGAAGGAAATGTATTGGTGCCCACTTCAATTGATGTCAGAGTCTGCTACAGAAGTATTAACAAGACAAATAAGAAGCCTTTATGAAGAGTTGTTTCAATTTTCAGGGAAATCAATTGATGTAATGTCTAAGGCCAATATGTCATCAGATGAGTTTCTAAGAATGTATCAACTGTTACTAAGTTAGAAAAAAAAAAAAAACATTGGGCAACTAAAGTGTATATTATAAAATAATACAAACATGTCTGGAAGAAAGATGACAGAAGTATGTGAAAAATAAAGGATTGTGATGGATTCCTGTTATATTCATCTTTAAAGTTTTTGTTAATCCTAAAAACAATTGCTTCCCTGTGTCATAAAACATTGGTTACCTGATATACGGCACCAAGTGATTCCCTTAAAGCGGAGGTTCCGCCAATTTTTTAAAGGCCAGCAGCTACAAATACTGCAGCTGCTGACTTTTAAAAAATGGACACTTACCTGTCCAGTGCGACCACGATGTCAACAGCCGAGGCTGAGCAATTGCTCGGTCCTCGGCTGCTTCCGCCGCCATCCTCAGTGAGGGAATCAGGAAGTGAAGCCTTGCGGCTTCACTACCCGATTCTCTACTGTGCATGCGCAATGATCGCGGCGCGCTGTCACTGGTCCCCAATCTCTCCTGGGAACAGTGTTTCCCAAAAGACAGCGCGGGGGGGGGGGGGGGTGATGTGCAAGGCTGGATTCTCCGCGGGAGTCAAAACCCAGAAGTGGTGCAAATACCTGTCTCAGACAGGTATCTGCACGCCCCCTACCCTCTGAAAGGTGCCAAATGTGACACCGGAGGGGAGGAGGGATCCAAAAAGCGGAGGTTCACTTTTTGTGTCAACCTATGCTTTAATTTGCAGGAATTTTCTCTCACTTCCTGTTTTGACTATGGGGCAGGAAGTAACGGTAAAAAACCCCAATGGAACACAGATGGCAAAAATAAAATTGACAAGGGTTATAACTCTACCTTACTCTCTAAAATGAAAAAAGTATTGTCTTTAGTTCTACTTTATTCCCATGGCCTTAATGTCCTCAGTCAATAGTTGAGAGTAAGTGTGATTCATTACATTTTCCAATAATTATTTATTTTTCCATTTACCACTGTATGGTTCCATCACTGCAACTGATTGTTCTTGTCTTACCATTATATGAATTTACAGTATGTATTTCAAATCTCTGTTTACCTTTTTTATGTATGTATGTAAGATAATAAGATAAGACAATAAAGATAATACTTTATTGTCATTGTACACGTACAATTAAATTTATGAAGGTACTCTTTATACTTAAAAAAAATTATATATATTGTGACAAAGTCGCAGAAATAGCAGTAATGTAATGCAGCAAAGTCGCTGATCTTAAGCAATAAATACGGCTTTATTGCACTCAAAATAAATAATACAAAACAAAATGGCCTACTCCAATTTAGGAGGCTAACTAACAGTAGTGTCCCTCACTACACTGTACTGGAGGGGCTATTCCAGCCTTCAGTATAAAACAAACAGAATAACAGTCCAAATAAACAATTATCTGTGACAGACCTCGTTCCTCCAATGCAGAGAGTTTTCAACCTGTCCGTCCAGCTCAGCATGCCTTTCACACTGAGCTCTCACTTCCCACTTCCTTACCAGGTGACTGTTAATTAATAGGGGGAAGAGAGGAGGTTTACCTGTTGGCCAGGCTAAACCCCTTCCAGGGCAGGGAACGCTGACCTTTCCAGTTTCTCACTGGTGTACATACAATCATGTACCCTGTCACACATCCTCCCCCCAGCTTAACACTTGGGTGAGAAGCGGCCACCTCTACAAACCCATGTACTCGGGACAAAGCATCTGCATTACTCTGGAGGAGACCTGCCCTATGTCGTACCACAAAAGTAAAGGGCTGTAGGGACAGAAACCACCTCGTGACCCGAGCGTTCTTGTCCATGTTGGTGTGCATCCACTTTAACAGAGTATGGTCTGTGACGAGGGTAAACCGCCTGCCCAACAAATAGTAGCGGAGTGTTTCTACTGCCCACTTGATCGCCAAACACTCTTTTTCCACTTTGGCATAGCGCTGTTCTCGAGGTAACAACTTCCGACTCAAATACAGCACAGGGTGTTCCTCACCTTCCACATATTGGGACAAAACTGCACCCTGACCCACCTCTGAGGCATCGGTCTGGAGAAAGAACTCCTTTCTAATGTCAGGAGCCACCAGCACAGGTTGGGCACAAAGCGCTGCCCGCAGACCAGCAAAGGCTTCCTCAGCCTCGCTGTTCCACTTTACAGTGTCTGGACTTCTGGCTTTAATAAGGTCAGTGAGCGGAGCAGCTCTCGTAGCAAAGTGAGGAATAAACCTCCGATAGTAGCCTACAATCTCCAAGAAAGCTCTGACTTGTTTTTTTCCTCAACGGTCTGGGCCAGCTCCTATCTTGTTCATTTGTGGTTTAACAAGTCCTCTGCTAACCAGGTAACCCAAGTATCTAGCCTCTGCTAGACCCAAGGCACATTTAGAGGGGTTAGCTGTCAGACCCGCTCTTCTAAAAGTGTCCAACACTGCCTGTACTTTATCCAGATGGCTTTCCCAATCTGGGCTATGAATGATCACATCATCCAAGTATGCGGCTGCATACTCAGTGTGGGGCCTGAGCAACTTATCCATTAGCCTTTGGAAAGTGGCTGGAGCTCCATGGAGGCCAAAAGGCATGATCCTGTACTGGAATAGGCCATCAGGAGTGGCAAAGGCTGTCTTCTCTCGGGCGCGCTTTGTCAATGGGATCTGTCAATAACCCTTTGTCAGATCCAACGTGGTGAAGAACCTATCTTTGGCTAATCGCTCTACTAGTTCATCCACCCTAGGCATGGGGTAGGCGTCAAACTTAGACACCTCGTTTAACTTCCTGAAGTCATTACAAAACCTGATGGACCTATCAGGTTTGGGCACTAGAACAATGGGGCTGGACCACTGGCTGTGAGACTCACTCCAAGCTCAAGCATTTTCCTGACTTCAGCCCTTACAGCTTCCCTCTTGGCCTCCGGAATGCGGTAAGACTTCACTCTTACGACAACCCCTGGTTCTGTAATAATGTCATGGGTAATCTCTCGGGTTTGTCCAGGGGTGGGGGAGAAGACATTATTATTCCTCTCAACCAAGCCTCTAGCTTCTTTTATTTGCTCAGGTGTCAGCTCTGGAGAGATTGTCACCGAAGGACTAGGTGCCTGTGGTCCAGGTGTGGTGTCCCCCACTGTGGCCATGCAGTCCTCTCTAGTCCTCCATGGCTTAAGAAGGTTTATGTGGAACACAGCCTCCTTCTTCCGGCGTCCCGGCTGACTAACTTTATAATTTACTGGGCTCACTTTTTCCAAGACCTCATAGGGTCCCTGCCACTGTGCTAGAAGTTTGCTTTCTGCGGTGGGTACTAGAACCATTACTATGTCCCCCCTTTCAAACTGTCTCACTAGGGCCCTCTGGTCATAGTAGGACTTCTGCCTACTCTGCGCCTGCTCCATATGCTGGCGAACAAGAAGGGCAATCTGAGCCATACGCACCCGCATATCTTCAACATACTGGAGGACATTGGTCCCAGTTACCCCCTGTTCTTCCCAGGTTTCCTTTAGGATATCCAGTATACCCCTGGGATGCCTACCATATACAAGCTCAAACGGGGAGAAGCCCATAGAACTTTGGGGAATCTCTCTAACTGCAAACAACAGGTAAGGAAGTAACAAGTCCCAATCCTTCCCATCCCTGCTAACGACCTTTCTCAACATCCCCTTTAGGGTCCGGTTAAACCTTTCTACCAACCCATCTGTCTGGGGGGTGATACACTGACGTTCTCAGAGTCTGTACATTAAATAGCTGACATAGCTCTTTCATAATACGGGAGACAAATGGTGTCCCCTGATCCGTGAGCAATGTCCTGGGTATCCCCACCCGTGTAAACATTTGAACCAACTCTTTTGCAATACTTTTAGCATTCGCCTTACGTAGTGGAATGGCCTCCGGGTATCTGGTGGTATAATCGAGGATGACAAGGATGTACTGGTGCCCTCGAGCTGTTTTCTCTAAGGGACCCACTAGGTCCATGCCAATCCTCTCAAACGGAACGTCAACTATGGGGAGAGGTTTGAGTGGGGCTCTCAACTTCGGTCTGGGAGATGCCAGCTGGCATTCCGGGCAAGAAGCACAATACCTTTTAATCCCCTCATATACCCCAGGCCAGAAGAACCTCCTGAGCACCCGTTCTTGTGTTTTCTCCACCCCTAAGTTTCCCCCCAGAAGATGAGAGTGAGAGTAATCCCGGATTTTTCGGGTGTATGATGAAGGCACAACCAGTTGTTCAAGCTCTTGTCCCTCATCGGAGGTTACTCTGTAAAGGAGATTGTTTTTAAGGATAAAATAGGGATAGGCCTTTCCCGTTACCCCTTCCACTGGTACCCCATTAACCTATACAACATTACTCCTGGCTTCCTGCAACAGGGGAATATCTGCCTGGCCACATCCAGGATATCTGTATCCCCCTCATCGCCTTCACTGGTAGACTCTGGTCCCGGTTGACCAACCTCTGCCTCATCTTCTGTCTGTCGTGGGGCCCCGCCTCTCCTGGACTGCTCCCCACGCTGATTCAACAGGACTTCCTTGACAGCCCTATTTAAGCTTAGCTTGCTCTTCCTGTCTTCCCGTCTTGTTTTACCTCTTTTTGGATTAGAGATATACAAGTCAGGATGAGCAAAGGGAAATACTTCATAGACCCCTGTATTTCTCTGCTCCACTTCAGGTTCCCCTTGTTCTCCCATCACAGGGGGCTGTAACAGAGCATGGAAATTAGGGAAATTCCTTCCTGTTATCAAAGGATATGGTAGACGTGGAACTACCACGGCTACGATCCTTACCAAACTGCCCTGTACTAACACTTCTATGTTGGCAGTAGGATACCGCACAGTACACCCATGAATACACAATACCCCCATGGTTCTATGCTTCTGAATCCAACAAGGTTTTACCAATTTACTGGCTACCAAAGTCAGGGCACTGCCAGAATCCACCAGGGCCACTGTCTCTTGTTTGTCCAGCAGGACAGGTACTCGGAAGGTATGTCCCCCTTCTACCAGGCCTGCTAAACAAATGAGCCCACAAAAGTCAGAGGAATGTTCCCCTAGTCCACACTGCATTGGCTCAGTAAGATTGGGGCATCTCGCTCTGACATGTCCTTTGGCGCCACACTCAAAACAAGTTATGGAGTTTCTCCTAGGGTGGTCCTTTTTCCCAGGGTTTTGACTTCTAAAGTCTGTTTTGGAAAAACAGGCTCTGGATCCGAAGTCTGCTTCCACTCCACTCCTCCGGTCTCCTGGTCTCTGTATTTTCCCGATCGTCCTAGAGAGAGATCGGTCCAAATTTTTGGTAGACAGGTACCGCTCCACTTGTGCGACCATACTATCACAGTCCAGGGGATTTCCCTGAGGCCGTGTACACACGACCGAGGTTCTCGCTGGAAACCAGCGAGAACCTCGCTGGAAGCTGCATTCCAGCGAGGACCTCGGCCGTGTGTACGCTCTCGGCGAGCTTCCCGTCGGGAAGCCCGTCGAGCAGAAATAGAGAGCACGCTCTCTATTTGCTCGACGGCCCGCCTGGAAGAATGGCTGGTTGCCATTCCCGACGGGCGGGTCGCCGATTTCGACGGCCGGCAGGGAACCTCGACGGGCGGAACGATGTGTTCTGCCCGTCGAGGTTCCCTGCCGTGTGTACACGGCCTGAGTGACCCACTCCCGGAGGCCATTTGGAAGCTCTCTCACGTAACGGTCCAGTACAAGCGCTTCTATAATCTGTGCAGGGGTTTGAGTCTCTGGTTTGAGCCACTTCCGAGCCAGATGAATTAAATCGAACATCTGGGATCTTGGCGCTTTTCCTTCTTTGAACTTCCAATTGTAGAAACGCTGGGCCCTCACTGTGGAAGTCACCCCTAAGCGAGCCAGGATCTCTCCTTTCAGTTTGGGATAGTCTGCAGCAGCCACCTCGTCCAGATCAAAATAGGCTTTCTGTGCTTCTCCCAGGAGGAAGGGTGCAATGATTCCAGCCCACTGTTCTGGGGCCCAGCCTTCTCGGGTGGCGGTCCATTCGAACGCTAGTAGGTAAGTCTCCACATCATCATCCGGGGTCATTTTCTGCAGACAGCTTCTTGCACGTATTTGGCTTACCCCCTTGCTGGTGGGTTAGAAGACCCTTGGGTAGTCATCTGATCCAGGGTTGCTTTGAGAACAGCATGGTCTGACTTTTGTGCTTCAGTCAAAGCTTCAATCTTCAAAGTCAGGAGCCTGTTGGTCTCCTGTTGTACTGCAGCTGTGGCAGCTGCCTGTCTACTAATCTCTTGTTGCGCTGCATCGGCTTGTCTATTAGTCTCTTGTTGTGCTGCAGCTGAGGCCGCTACCTGTCTGTTAGTCTCTTGCTGCACAGAGACAGCGTGTAACAGGGCTTTCACAATATCTTCCATTTTCTGGGTCCTGTACCTTTAGGGCCACTGTAACTGTAAATTGACCTGTACAACAGCAAACATTCCACTTCTGACACCACTTGTGACAAAGTCGCAGAAATAGCGGTAATGTAATGCAGCAAAGTCGCTGATCTTAAGCAATAAATATGGCTTTATTGCACTCAAAATAAATAATACAAAACAAAATGGCCTACTCCAATTTAGGAGGCTGTAACAGGAGTCACTTTTGTACATAGGGTGACATAGAAATCATAATTCATATATTACATGAGATGGGACATTAATAATAATTCATATTGCAGGACTGGCATATTACAAGGGGTCCATATTGACACCTGTTACACAGGAGAGGGGCATTACAAGCTTATTCAATGCTTAGCTCCGGCTATTGAAATGTTAAGTGACCCGGCTTGTGAAAGACATTTCATTCTTTTGAAAGGTGTTAATTGCATCTACTCCTAGACCATACATTGTCTATGGTACAAAGGTGTCAAGCCCTTTAGAGACAGTAAGTCTGTCTAGGTAATGTGATTGAGGTTCCTTGTATATGTGTGAAAATTATCTGTGAGGCGGCGTACACACGACCGAGGTTCTCGCTAGAAACCAGCGAGAACCTCGCTGGGAGCTGCATTCCAGCGAGAACCTCGGCCGTGTGTACGCTCCTGGCTCGCCCCGCCCGTCGGGAATCCCGTCGAGCAAATAGAGAGCAGGCTCTCTATTTGCTCGACGGCCCGTCTGGATGAATGGCTGGTTGCCATTCCCGACAGGCGGGTCGCCAATTTCGACGGCCGGCCGAGAACCTCGACGGGCGGAACGATGTGTTCCGCCCGTCGAGGTTCTTGTACGTGTGTACGCCGCCTCATTGTATATTATTCAAAAGGGAAAATCATTGTGTAATTGTAGTTTGGAATGTGACAGATCTGTCAGTATCGGTGCCGTCATGTCTGCTAGATAATTAGCCTTAGTGAGTGAATAGGGGGGTGGAGATGGCACATTTGATTACTGTCACATGCTTGTAACTGGATATAAAAGCTGAGAAGAAAAACAATAAAGTGTTCATATATTTGGAAATCAGAAGATAGAGCAGTCAGTCTCATTTTCTGGGGAATGATATGGATCATGTATGCAGGATTGTGGAGTGTCGGAAAAGCTTGTCGTGGTTGGATGGAAGGTCATAAACGGTGGTGACCGTTACATTGAGGCTAACAGTAGTGTCCCTCACTACACTGTACTGGAGGGGCTATTCCAGCCTCCAGTATAAAACAAACAGAATAACAGTCCAAATAAACAATTATCTGTGACAGACCTCGTTCCTCCAATGCAGACAGTTTCCAACCTGTCCGTCCAGCTCAGCATACCTCTCACACTGAGCTCTCACTTCCCACTTCCTTACCAGGTGACTGTTAATTAATAGGGGGAAGAGAGGAGGTTTACCTGTTGGCCAGGCTTAACCCCTTCCAGGGCAGGGAAACGCTGACCTTTCCAGTCTCTCACTGGTGTACATACAATCGTGTACCCTGTCACAATATATATATATATATATATTTATATATATATATACATACATATATGGAATAGTTTTTAGTATGAATGATATATTTGTGATGTTTGTGATGAATTGGCTTTTGCTATATGCAATATTTGGGTTGTCCCCAGAAAAGTAATAAGTGGAAAATCTTCCACTGGAGACACCAGTTCTGGTGACCTCATTGTCCCCGAGGGATTTCCTTATTATGCAGGGATTTCCTCTCACTTTCTGTTTGGCAATAGGACATACATGGCAAAAAAAAAAAAAACTGACGGGTTATAACCCCCCATTTCTCTATCCAAAATGGAAAAAAAAAGTTTTGCCTGTAATTTTACTTTATTGTAACCAAACAAAACATGTATAGAGAACAGTGGTAGAAAAGACTTATACCAATAATTTCAGAACACGCCAATTATGAAATTATGGTTTGGGAACTACAAGCTACAATTTTGATTGGTTGTTTTTAAAGTTGCTATAGTACATTATCCACTTAAGGACCGCCGCATGTACATTTACGTCGGCACAATGGCACCGATAGGCACATCAACGTATATATACGTTGGTGCCTTGAGGTGGGTCGGGGGTCCGATCGGGACCCCCCCGGTACATGCGGCGGTCCGCGCGGCTGTACGAGCGATCCGGGATTAGGGGGCGGCTATTTGTTTTTGTCCGCCCCCTCCGGATCGCTCTCAGCCAATGCGCACGCCCCCCACCCTGTCACTTCCTCCTCCTGTGTAAACACAGGAAGGAGGAAGCAATGTGATCTCTCCCTCGGCGTTTTTTTCAACCACCACTGAGGAGAGATCACAACACAAGTAAGTCTGCACTAACACTACACTGACACACACTACATATAGCCACATTTAACCCCCCCCCCCCCCGATCGCCCCCCCCTCCCCCTGTCACAGTGTCACTGAATGCAGTAATCATACATGTATGATTACTGTATTTAGTGTCAGTGTGACAGGCAGTGTGACAGTCAGTTAGTGTTAGGTCCTGGGTAGCCCCCGTACCCCCCCTAATAAAGTTTTAACCCCTTGATCACCGCCCTAGTTAACCCTTTCGCTCCCTATTGCCAGAATCACTAAGCGATCATTTTTCTGATCGCTGTATTAGTGTCGCTGTTCCCGCTAGGTAGCTAATTTTTTTTTATTGCGATTTTTTTTTTACTAAAGACATGTGGCTAAATAAATTTTGGCCTAAATGTTTGACTAAAATTTAGTTTATTGATTTTTCTTATAACAAAAAGTAAAAAATATTGATTTTTTTTCAAAAATGTCACTCTATTTTTGTATAAAGCGCAAAAAATAAAAATCGCAGAGGCGATCAAATACCACCAGAAGAAAGCTCTATTTGTGGGAAGGAAAGGACGCAAATTTTGTTTGGGAGCCACGTAGCACGACCGCGCAATTGTCTGTTAAAACGACGCAGTGCCGAATCGCAAAAACCCCTTGGGTCATTTGGCAGCATATTGGTCCGGGTCTTAAGTGGTTAAGGTGGTAAAGTGGTTTAACTTGTCATACCATTCACAACACAATGTCTTGCAAAATAATGAAAATGTACATAAGATAATATAATGTTCCATCGGGTCCTATGACAGATGTGTAAATAGCGTATTTGACATCCTGAGTGGAATATTTTTTTAATCATGAAATTTAAGGAATGCTACTAATGGCCAAACAACCAGACAGTAAAGGGGACCAATGGTCAAATGTAAGAAAACGCAAGCAATAAATGGTCAAGCGTGATATTAAATATACAAGCAGGGTCCTCTGATTCCTCCTGTATTGACTGTAACTATACTGTCTACCCTCATATTCTAAAGTGCTGTGCAAACTGTTGGCACTATATAAATCCTGTATAATAATAATAAAAATAGTAACAAATGGGCAATCATAACAATATCAAATAACAAATGGCTAACTGTGACAAAATGCAGACAATACATTGGCAAATGTGAGAACAATGCAATCATGGCAATAAGGGAACAACTGTCACATGTAACAATATGGAACTACAAAAAGGTAATCATGAAAATGTGCAAGAGGACAACAAATGGTCAATCATTAGAATACTCTGACAAACTGTCAATTGTCACAACATAAAGAGAGCAAATGAGCAATCATTACAATATGTAGACAACAAACAGGCAAATTCCTTCTGCTGCAGTACCTTGGAAAGATTTCCTTGGCTCTTCACTGCTCTGATGTCTGAAAGGGTTGCCCTACACAGTTTATGCCAGGGGTCAGAAACATTTAGACTGCGATTTACCCGTATATCAAGGACATGTGGTTAGTAGATGATGGTCTGTGTTTGCTGATCCACCATCCCAGAGCATCAAACAGAGTCCAATTCAGAAGTACTACTTGTAAAGTTGGAGCTGTAGTAGAGAGCAGGAGCCACATAATCCGATGCGTCCTCTGAGGCCTTGTACACACGAGGGAATAAATCCACTGAAACTGGTCCGACGAACCATTTCATCCGAAAAATCCGGTTGTCTGTATGAGCAAACGGACTGTTTTGGCCGGATTTTTCCAGCGGAAAAATTTCAAAGCATGCTTTGAAATATTTGCACCGGACACATGTCCATCGGATATGTCCGCTCGTTAGTACACAAAAGCCTCGGACCAAAAACCCGCGCATGCTCAATCAAAACGATGGGACGGGAGCACTCGTTCAGGTAAAACTCGCGTTTGTTTGGGACCTGGCACATTCGTCACCTAAACTCTCTATATAGTGTTCCGTTTATATCGTTTTTTTGTTCTTTCTTCTCTTGCTAGAAGAAACCCGTTGTCTTGCTGATGCAATTTTGTCCAGATGTCACATACTGCTAGCTTGCATTTTCATTAGTGTTTTTTCTATTTGACACAGTTTGCTAGCCAGATGTCCCCACATTTGTTTCTGTTCTCCACATTTTTAGTATGTCTATTTGGACTTCATGTTGAGCGTGTCATTTTTTTTTTTACAGTTGGATTTAACGTTTTTTGAATCTTTCAAAATGAGGTTTTTTTTTTTTTGTTTCACCATGTTTTTTTTTTTTTTTATTAAAATTTCCCTTTTTTTTCCGCAACTTATGTAATTTAGTTGTTTCATCCTTTATTTTTTACTTTATTTTGGGGTATTTATATATTTTTTTTTACATTTTATGCTTCTTTTGGGTTTACCAAGTTCTAACAGAAAAGGTCCCCCCCCCCCCCCCCAAGGAGTTTGTGTCCTTTGCAAATGCCACATTTTCTTTTACAAATATCTGATGCTTACTCACCACAGTATAAAACACAATAGACAAGGTTTGAAAGTAAATACAAAAGCCATTTATTTCCGGCCAAAAAATAAATTAGAAATCACCAGAACGGCAGCACTTGATGAGATTGCAACATACATGCATACTTGCGAATTACTACTACAACGAGCTCAGGTTTTTGGACAATCAACTGGATGGCAGGGAATCATCTTCTCGACTTCTTTGCAGACTTCCTTCCAGTGAAACTTCCATGGGTCCGTCCACGGACCCTTGCAGGTGGGGGTGATGTGGCAGCAGGAGGAGGATGAGGATGATGGGGAGCAGGCCAAGCCGGGTCCCACAGCACAGTGTCCCTGCTCAGCTCGTCCCTTTTCATCCTGGCCAGGACCTGATTAATAATGTCCTTGGCCAGGCTTTTTTGCTCCTCCCCCCCTTGGTTAAGCTCATTGGCCACAAATGCACTATAGCATTCCATGGGGTTGAGGGGGGCCCTCATGATTTCCGCAGCCTCCCGGATGACCTGAAGGCTTTCATCGTGCACCTCCCTCCTGCGCCTCCTTGCAGCTGGTGGCCTCATCTGGAGGGGAGGAACTTGGCTGATGGTGCTCAGCCTGGGCCTGGGGACCTGCTGCACCTCACTTGGGCCGGCCTCCTCCTGGCTGCCACTCCCCCCTTCCGCCTGGCTGACATGGGCCTCAGGAGCTGCCACCTCCTGGCTGGTCTCTTCTTCCTGTGGATAAAAAAGGCAACATGTTTTATTTTTTTGCACAATCAATCACACACATTTTCTTTCTCTAGACTGTTTTAGTTAGTATTTTTTCAAATTAAACAGACTGTCCCTCTGACCCCTGCATTTGGCATCCCTGTTTGTTTTTTGTTTACAAGATCAACTCACTAATTCAAAATAAATAGCAGCACAAAAATATTTTGGAAAATACTAGACCTCACTGAAGATGGCCAGATCTGGCTCCATGTCAGCCAGCCCCGCTTCACATTCTGCAGGGCTCCTGGGATCCGGGGAAGTTCCGCTGGGAGGAAGGCTGCAAGGTAGTGTTGAATCCGAAGCCCTGCCATCCAGTTCATCATTCAAAAAACTGAGCTCTTTGTAGTACCAGAGCTTGGGTTCCTTTGTCTTAGCTGCTGCTGATCCTGATTTTGGATATTTCCGTTTTTTATATACATTCCTGTAGCTTCTCCTGAGGTTACTAAATGTTTCCTTAACCATGTCGCCTGTGCAACTTGGCACCCAAGTGTGCAGGTATGTAGCAATCTCATCAAGTGCTGCCTCTCTCTTCCCAGTGTCTAAATAATGTGTGTGCCTGGTGTCCCAAAGAAGGGGCATATCCCGATATCGGGTTATTAGTTCCATTGTAGCCTCCTTCCCTTTCAGCAAATCCATTCTTTTGTCAGCTCCTAGATGTAGCTTCAATAGTAATGTCTAGAATAGAAAATGACAATCAAACACAAAGCACAACTTTAAAAAGGCTCAGCTTTGACATTCTTAAAATATGTGCGCATTCATTCATTTTAGAGCATCAACATTATACAAACACAGTGTCTTCTGCTGCTACATAGCTGGCCAGCTCTGCCGCATTGTTGTACCCCCCAAAAAGTTGTCATTCAGAGCCCATTTTGCAAGTTGTAGCATGTAGTTAAGAACACATCCACCATGAATATGAATGCTAGCAATCATCTCAAGGCACTAGTTCATGTGTAGCTATCATGGCCCTCAGCATTGATGGCAGAAAACACTACCTACTTATCTCTGTCCAACCAACACACAACAATACTTGCATGATCTGACTGCATACTCTAAAATCCAAATAAAGAGGATAGAGCATTCTCTACATATATCTTGATGAAGTGATGTGTACAAGCACTTGGCTCTCTAAATTTTATGGTGGGCCCCAAAATACATAAATAACAGTAGCACAAAAAGGGTGCAAACAACATTGAAAAGCCCCATCCCCCATGGCTGTTCAAATTATAGGCCTCTGATCCGATGTTTTCATTTACCTTTGTCTCTCTCTCTCCTCGTTTCCGCTCGAGTAATCTCCGTGTAACCTACGTAATCACGTCGTTTCAATTATATCCCCACGCAATCAAGAAACGCCGCCCTCGTCTCCGCCCATGACGTACCGATTCCTGTTTTCCACGCCCATATGCAACGTTGATTGGAAAATATGGCGATGTCACACGAGCGCACATTAGGCTCTGATCGGGATCAGGAAGGGACAGAGGCCAGAACGTCCAGATCCAGGCCAAAACGTTACAAGGCCACAAACATGTCTCTACAAGAGATGGTGGAGTTGGTGTCCATCCTGCGACGGAAGGACTATGATAGTGAGCATGGCCCATATAGCACCCCTAACCGGAGGAAGTCCAAAATTATGGATAAGGCAGCGAGGAAACTTTATGAGATGTTTGGGGTCACCAGGTCCAAAGAGCAGCTCCGGAAACGCTGGTCCGACTTAAAACTGCGCGAGCCAGAGCAGTATCGCAAAATAAAGAAAATCATTGAAAAAAGTAAGTACTTTAAAATGTCTTTGGAGTGCCTATTTTTGGATAAAATGTTTTGCCATGTCTATTTCGCCATCTGCCTCGTTGGCCTGCTTGTATTTTTGAAACCCTGCATTGTAAATTTAGTAATGTTTGTCTAATATAAATCCGACGACTTGCCACGATCGTAGTCAACATCGTTCCATCACATAGTTTATCCTCAATCCGCGGGTCCAGGAACATCACACCTGGACGTGGCTATTTGGCAAAAAACATTGTTTCTAGAAACAATGTGGATTATATGATGTGTTTGTGCAAACTAAGTTGATTTAAAAAGGCAAACAGGATTCATTAATTCACACAGTGATGAGATAACCTAATAGGCACCTGTTTTGACATCTGTAATTTTGAGAACCTGTCTCCCCCCATAAAATAGTAATTTGGACTTTTGGAGAAGGGACTCCAAAAACTACTTATTCAGGAGGCCAGCCATGTGTGTCACTTCACCAAAAAGCCTCATTATATCACAGCTAGGGAGAAGTCATCTACCAAAAAAAATAAACATGGTTTGTGCTGTAATAAGGCCAAAACTAGAATTGTAACGCCACTTCTAAGCAATGTTTGCAAATTAGTCCCTCCAAAAAGATCTGTTTGCTGATGAGTTTCCTTATTTTTTGGTTGTTTTTAGGGGAAAGAAGAGGACAGTGCTATGAGGAGTCAGGGAGGCCCACACTGTCTCCCAAACGGCCCGAAAAAATTGTTGAGCAGGAGGATGATGAAGAAGGAGAGGAGGAAGAAGGAGAGGAGGAAGGGAGAGAGGAGGAAGGCGGATTGGAGGAGGCAGGCGGATTGGTGGAGGAAGGCGGATTGGTGGAGGAAGGCGGATTGGTGGAGGAAGGCGGTTTGGTGGAATTTGGCGGATTGGAGGAGGAAGGCGGATTGGTGGAGGAAGGCGGATTGGTGGAGGAAGGCGGTTTGGTGGAATTTGGCGGATTGGTGGAGGAAGGAGAAGTTGAAGAAGAAGGAGAAGTTGTAGAAGATGTTGAACTTGTCAGTACAACAGGTCAGTGACACCCCAGCTTTGCAGGGAAAAAGAGATGTAGATAGGCCTGCACCTTACTTACTTACAATGTTGTGTTTTTCCTTTGGCATTTTTAGGGGATGAAGATGGGATTAGCACATCTGTCGCTCCTATTTTTTCTTGTGCAAGTGCACAAATCCTAATACAGCAGATAATGGAGTGCAGCACCGATCTGGCCAATATGAGGGAAAGGATGGTGGTGATGGACCAAAACTTCAAAAACATGCTAGATATTTTGGGACGTATATAGAAGACTATCCCCCCAGCTGCCCCCCATGCCCCCCCCCTGCCCCCCCTGCCCTCACCCCTAACCACCCCACTCTCAAAGATGTTGTATAATGTTCGTTTCATATCCCCCAAAATTTGAGGATGCACACACACACACACAGGTTTATTTACTAAAGCTATAAGGTGCAAAAGCAGCAGCACTTGGCATATAAAACAATCATCTTCCATGTTTGAATGCGAAGTCTTAATTGACTAAGCTTAATTTAGAAGCTGATTGGCTTATATGCACAAATAAGCCAGAGCTTGGACTGTTTAGTAAATAAACCCCAGTGTGTGTTCACATGTGCGATCTGCCATCACAGGACATCAATTGTCTGTGCTTTGTGGGTGCAACCCCTTCCTCACTTATCAAGTAGGTGACAGAAAGGGGTTGCACCCACAAAGCACATACATTGATTACCCATGATGGCAGATAGCACATGTTAACATTTCGCATGGGATCTCATGTGAAAAATCACCATTTGGCCCATCACACAAACAGTATGTGTGCATCCTCAAATTTTGGGGGATTCCAGCGTAACCTAAGACCATGTTGTCTGGGTTTGTTATGCCAAATAAAAGGTTGAACTTTGTAAGTTCGATTGTTATATATGTTTGTCAAAACCGCAAAATATTTTTTGAATAAATAAATACTTTCTAAACCAATTTTTCAAAGAAAAGACAAAGATTTACGTAAATAAAAAATAAATAAAAAAACCTTTTAAAAACACACAAACCAGTGGCTTCTTATTTCTAACCTCAATACCCAGTTTGTAGAAGAGTGACTAGAATGTGCAATTGTGTGTATTTACTAAAACCTGCTAACTAATTTGGGCACAAGAAATGCATTAGTTTCAGAACCTGGAAGACAGATCAAAAGAGAAAAAGCAATAATGACAAACAACTGTATAAAGTCCAATGGTCGAATTATTTATTATTTCTTGGTAATATTTCTTTATTTTGGGGGCCGAATTATAAAGAAATATTATTCTGGCATAGCTATGGCCCCCCGACCCATAAAGTACTCAACATATTTGTCGCGTACCTCACGAGCAGATTGGGTGACCGAGCCAGCGCGACCAGTGTCCAGCCCAGGAAGGGTATCTGAGGGTAGTCCTGCCTCAGCACCGATGTTGGGTAGGTACGTCTGGGAATGCCTGCGTAAAAAATTATGCAATATGCAGCAGGCCAAAATAACAGAGTTAAATTTATATTCCGCCAGATGTATCGCTGTCTGGAACAGGCGGAACCGGCTGGCGAGTATCCCAAAGGCATTCTCGACTACCCTCCGGGCCCTGGCCAGCCGGAAATTGAAGACCCTCCTCTCCGGGGTGAGGGTCCTCTGGGGAAAAGGCCGTATGAGGTGAGGTCCAAGCCCAAAAGCCTAGTCCGCTAAAAAAACAAACGGAAGTCCTTCCACATTGTCTTCATCCGGTGGCAGTTCAAGACCACCAGTTTGTAGACGCCTGTAAAATTCGGTCCGCGCAAACACTCCCCCATCAGACAGCCGGCCATTCTTCCCCACGTCCACATACAAAAATTCGTAGTCTGCCGACACCACCGCCATCAACACGATACTATGAAAACCTTTGTAGTTATAATAGTACGAGCCCGAAAGAGGTGGCGGCACTATGCGGACGTGCTTCCCATCAATTGCCCCTCCGCAGTTTGGAAAATCACAACGCTGAGCAAAGTGGGCAGCCACAGTCTGCCATTCCTGTGGCGTGGAGGGAAACTGTGGGGACAAAGGCAAAAAACAAATTAGCACTTTGGCACATAAACAACATTGCAAACACTAGTAAAAAAACAACATTCTGCAACATCACGGTATTAACATTTCTAAAAATTAGTGTATAGAGAGTATTTAGGGCAACAAATCTAGAGCCAATTATTATCAGACTCCACATCCCGCTGATGGGGCAATACACTTTTTTAGGGGGAGGGAGTTGAAGTACAATGGAGCAGGACACCAAAAAAAAAATGGGGTTTTTGTCCCTAGGAGATGATGCTGGACAGGTTAGTGAATGAATGAATGAAAACTTATATAGCGCAGCACATGCGAAGTAAATCGCCTCTGGGCGCTCGTTGTTCCTGTCTCCTTTGAGATCAAAAGAGATGCGTCTTAATCTTTTTCCTGAAGACCAAGTAGTTATCCTCCAGCCGAATACTGGCTGGTAAGGCGTTCCATAGTCTGGGACCTTGGACAGCGAATCTTCTGTCCCCTTTGGACTTGTATCTGGCTTTCGGTATCTGAAGCCGATTTTGATTGGTGGATCGTAGAATACGATTGGGATTCTGAATTTTTAACTTTTCGCATAGATAATGGGGAGCATTCCCATGGATACATCTATGCGTTAGACAGAGAGCTTTAAAGGTGATTCTGTCTTTAACTGGTAACCAGTGAAGGGATCTCAGTGACGGCGAGATTGATTCCCAGGGTTTTTTCCCAGTCACAAGTCTGGCGGCCGTATTTTGAACGACTTGAAGACGAGCGATTTGGTACTTGGGGAGTCCGAGGTAAAGGGCATTTGCATAGTCCAATCTGGAGTTTACAATTGCTCCCACCACGACCGCTACGTCTTTCTTGGGAATGAAAGGAATGAGTCTGCGTAGTAGGCGCAGCAGATGGTGAGATCCGCTGACTACTGTCCCTATTTGTGCGTTCATTGTCATGTCGGAGTCAAAAATGACCCCAAGACTTTTGACTTTGGCGCTAGGGGAGATGATTTTGCCCAGAATGGGCGGGGGGAACCAGGTTGTTGCTGATTGATTCCTGCGCTTGGCGTGAAACAGAAGAAGTTCTGTTTTCACTCCGTTGAGTTTGAGATAACTCTTTGTCATCCAGTCCTCTATCAAAGAGAGGCACGTCTCTAGATTGAGGTGGTGATCCTTTTTATTGCAAATGCGGAAGTACAGTTGCGTGTCGTCTGCATATGAGTGATATAGCAGTTTTTGGCTGCTGATGATTTCGAAAAGAGGACGCATATAGATGTTGAATAACATCGGCGACAGGGGAGATCCTTGAGGGACCCCGCACGATAATGTGCGTTGTTCAGAAGTGAAGGGTCCTAGCTTCACTATTTGCGATCGGTTATCCAAAAAAGAGGAGAACCAGGATAGATCGCTTTCTGCGACTTTGGCTATTTTAACCAGCCGAGTCAATAATAGCTTGTGATCTACTGTATCAAAGGCTGCGGTTAGTAGTGTTGAAGGTAAAAATATGCAGGTAGGCCAAACCACATTAACCTGGAAAGCTTAACAACATGCATGGGGAGAGATGCCTGTTGAGAACTTGAGGTCCTGCAGGCTCCTCCCAGTCGCCAGGTACCGCAACGTGGCAATAAGCCTCTGCTCAGCCGGAATGGCTTGGCACATCACAGTGTCCTGCCTCGTGATATAGGGGGACAGGAGATCCAGCAGACGGTGGAAAACGGGGTCCGTCATACGGAGAAAGTTCCTGTAGTCATCAGGATTATTCTCACAGATCTCCCTAAGCAGAGACATATGAGAGAATCGATTACGCTGCCACAACCAATTTTTCGCCCAGGAACTCCTCCTCCTACTGTTCCTGTCCAAATCACTGGAATGCACACATACTCCAGAACAAAACCCATAAACAGCACGAACTCGTGAAAAGTTGCGCTGCTGCTCCATCATGGCTTCAAACCGGCCGGCTGGTCAGTCAAGAACACACTCAAACAGAAAGCACACCCAAATCCAGCAAGACCTGCAAAGATCGCACGTCAAACAGATACGACCGTACAGGACGGCACTGCAAAGCAGAAACGCCGCGTACAGCGACACTGAATGACAAATACGAGCCCACAAGCACACACTGAACCTGAAAATACGACCTGTTAAGCGCGGAGACTGAAAAGCACGAATCAGCTCTAACCAAACCTTCGCTAACACGGAACTAGCAGAAGCGGAACAGAGGGCGGCGCCGATGGCTTCGTCATTCCCCTTTATAGTGACGTCGTACGTGGTTTACGTGCCCGCGTTCTGGTCCGCTGGGATTTCGGTCCGATGGTGTGTACACTCATCAGACCAACGGACAAATTTGCCTTATCCGCTGGGAAATATCCATCGGATGTTTCCGACCGGATAAATTACATCGTGTGTACAAGGCCTGAGGGGGCAAGCTTCTACCCCATGTGGAGTGATACCAACTGCACTCCATCTTTTATCCCATCTAGCGGTCTCCAACATGGTGCCAGCAGCAAGAAAGAAGAGATCTTCAGGAGAGTATGAAGAAATGCATTGGGCGTAATAGTATAAGGCTGCTTTCACACTGATGTGCTGCAGTTTACTCACACCACGGGTGCAGTGAACTGTACCTGTAGCTTTCCTGTGGGTTTACTGCATTTAGCCCTAGACGTCTATTATATCCTGTGGGTTTGGTGAACTTTTTGAATGCAGGGGTTGTGGCACGCTTTCAGAAATTGTTCCACACCTGCAGGATATAATAAAAGTCTATGGCAAAATGCAGCTAACCCAGGAAAGATACAGATGAATGGCGCTGCACCCGTGGTACAGGTGAACCCCAGCACATCAGTGTGAAAGCAGTCTAATAGGGGGTTCAAGACAGTAAGAATGTATTTACATTTGTAGTTTGGGGGTTGTAAAACCCCATAGTTAATATATGTTTTTATCACCCCAGCCCCAGCCAAACCTTCCTCAGCTTCAGTGGATAGGGGTGTACACATGTCACAGCTGCAGCAGGAGCTATACCCTGTATACACCCTGTCATGTAAATTCAAGTAAATGAGACCGCTTCGCAAATGCCCTGCAATCTTGTGCAATACAACAAACAAAGGGTTAAAGCTGGCAGTGTTGTGTTGCTTTCTCACCACCTGCTTTAACCCCATGGACCCCGCAAAAGCATGCAGCTGTTGTGCACTTGCAGAGTGGCCCCATCTACTTAAATTGATTGTGATTTATTCCTGCTGTGGCGTTTGTACACCTTTGGCTGCTGCTGGGATTGGAGTGCATTAAAACTGCAACTCAACCACAGGGTTTTACCAACTCCCAACCTGCAATGCACACATTTGTGACATGGTAGTATGGAAATTGGAAGTTTAAATAAGGTGTGAGAAAGCGACACTGGGTGACACTGTGCCTGGTGATCTTTGACTTCTCCCATGTTGTTCAGATAGCTCTCCCCCTCTTTAAGGTTGCCTATCCCTGGTTTATGCTATGTTTGTGCTCCTGTAGAGCCATGGTCATCATGACCTGAAGCTTTGAATGAACCTCTGCATAGAAATTCACAGGGAAGACAGGGGCTATGGTCCTAAAGCATGCACAACGTGCTGCTACCTAGGGGGTAAAAGATTTCAAGATGATCTGCTAACAATAGTTTGAGGTCCTGTTTTGCCAGTTCAAGTTCTAGTCTCGCTCTAGTTACAACTTGATGAGTCTGACTTAAATATGCCAATATGTGTCTGGAAGTCTTGGGCTGAACACAATCTACTCTACCTGAATATGTTCCACTTATGACCGCTTAGTGGACTTCCCTATAAAAGTGATAGTAAGCTATCGAGGTTCTGATCAAAATAGAGGTAATCGTGAATATACAGTATGAGTATATGACTGGATACAGGGAAAGAAGGATGGATCTGCTAGCATGCAAATATCCAACTTGGCATTACATTTAGAAAAAAGTGCAGACAGTTGTATGGACATTACAGGGTGTTTAAACCAGGGGACAGGGAATTTGGGATTTGGAAACCAACCTCAGTAATGAGACTGCAACAAAAATGTGGTCTATCCTTGTAAATACATCATAAGGCAGAGAATAAAAAGTGTAGTCCAATCTGATGGGGTTGAGGTTATTCCAACTGTCTGCAAGGAATTATTGAGAAAGCAAATCTCTATATGCCTTGGATGAATGTGAGAGTCCCCATATTCACCTCTAATTGGATAGAGGAAGTTATTTAAGTGACCGCACATGTTAACCATGCCTTTCCGAGATGATTAGATGACGATGAGTGAATCTGGGCCAGGTTCAGGGTTTATTTGGAGACATTTGTAATCTCAGTGTCACGTAAGAGACCTGTAAAATGACAAATACAATTAGCTGATCATCTAAGGCCTGACAGATTTCCTTTAGACTTTTCTATGCACTTATGGGTATCAGACTGCTGGAATGTGTGAACCCAATATGAAAAGGGCAAACAAAAGAGAAAGCCCCAACCGAATGAGATTTAATAGAGAATTAACATGTCAAGGCACGGCTAAAGAAATCTGTTTTTAGAAATAGTTGTGGCCTTCAAGTTATTGAACACCTTGTAGACATTACCCTGAAAGGATATTGGTGATTGAGAAGATTTTCCTTGTGCCATCTGTACATTATGTTTCATTTTGTGGAAATATACAGTAAATGCTTAATGATAATGCCACTTGAAGGACCTTTGGGTTTTCTGCAAAATAGAGCTCAGTGAACCTATTCTATTTTAAAGCATTCAATAGACCACAGATCTACAAATTTAAAAGGTAAGACCATTTTTACTCATGCAATCTTGAATGTAGAGTGATTCATGATCTTTTTTATGACCAGTAACCACATCCAAGTGGTCCTAAAATGTATTTTTCCAACTCCTGATTTCCTTCAGGAGGTGATCAGTAATTTGCAAGCAAAATACTTCTTAACATAGTATCAACATTTTGCAGAAGTGTAAAGCAGGGATGGCTTTCTGAGAAAAAAAAGTTGTAGCTGGATACCTTCCACTTGTGGTGCAGAATAGACCATTTTCAGCAGTAGGCAGACACCAATAGCTGAAATTGAAGCAGCAGAACATCCAGCAGTGTTTACAAGCCAGCATCGAGAGTCTGGGCAGGGAGTGAGTGGAGGATATTTATTCTTCCACTCCAGCAGCGTAAGAGTCACCTGTGTGGTCAAGAGTGGCAAGGCGGGGTTAGAAGACACAGAACACGATTCAAGACCTGCTCAGCATTTCCCCATGATGACCCTCTTCCCCACTTGATTTGTAGTAATATAGGCCTCCCAAATCCCTGTGCACACTTCACTTCCTATCACTTGAGGCTGCAGGTTTTGCAGCATGTGTAGATTAAAAATCGTGTGAAATGAGGAGAAGTTCAGGTCTTTTTCTACCAACAAGCAGTAGAGAGAGAAGGTCATCTAGAGCATAGGATGAATATGCCCCCCCCAGATGTATTAGTATTTTGAAATTGAAAATTCTCACCAAAATATTCCCCTCCTCCCAGTACAAATCCCTCCCTGCTGAAATCCCCTCTCCCTTCGCCCCGCCAGCTCGAATTCTTTCTACCCATATGCCCCCAGCACAATTCCCCCAAACCCCCAAAAAATTTCCCCCTCCAAGCACAAATCTCTCTCCCCACTCCAAAATGCCCCTTCCAGCACAAATCCCATGGCCCCAATCGCACAGCCAAGCATAAATCCCCCACAATTTTCCCCCCAGACCAAACTCCCCAAAAAATGAATCACCCTCTACCATATTACTTTTATAGCATAAATGTGCTGCACGCTCACATTGACAGATACTCTCTGAATCAGAAATGTTCTGCTTTTAAAAGGTATAGACCAACCACTCCTTTGTCCTTTAGATGCAGAATGCCTTCTGGGTGTATATGAAGAACCTCTGCCTCTCCCTTTAGGCTTTCCAGAAAATATTAATACAGAACATTGCTTCACTTTATCAGCAGTTTTGGAAATAGGGGGGTTGGGGATGTAGTGCTTTGGCACACTTAATTTTGTGATTTTTGGGGGGCGTGGCCTGCTACGGAGCCGGATGGTAGCTTGGTGAAGGAGCTCCGCCATCCACGACAGTAAAACGGCACTAAACGGCCTGTAAAGGACAACCAACTTACTCCAGGAGCAAGCAGTCTGGTCCGGGCATCCGCAGGGAAGATGACACACAAGAGAAAGGGCTCCGCAAAGCCACAGAGCCTGATGGACTTGTTTACCGTGCCACGGGATGGAGGTAGGCAAAATGGCGCCGGTGCGGCCTCCACCTCCACACCTAGAAACCAGGCTGAACATGCTGGGGGGACTCGATCTCGCAGCGGAGCACAGCCCTCTCCTGCAGGAGACTGGATGGCGCTGGATGCGGCCCTGCTGTGAGCCCTGAAGCAGAATCTGGGGATGACACACATGAGTTACCAGACTCCATTGCCACTTTCCCCACTAGTAACCAGCCTGTCATGGACACAGTTCTCAGGGATATGTTAGTGACGCTTCGCAGTTCCCTGCAGGCAGATATGATGAATTGTATGCACAAGGTGAGCGGTGAACTGAGGGAGGTGGAAGGCAGGGTGGAACACATAGAAACTAAGATGGGGGAGTATGCCTCTACCATCAACAGCTTGGTTGATGTCAGTGAAGCGCAGGAGGAGGATAGCGAATGGATCAAAAACAAATTAGCAGACCTTGAAGATAGATCCAGGAGGAACAACCTGAAAATAAGAGGTATCCCTGAATCAGTGCAATCCTCGGAACTACGATCGTATGCGACCGACTTATTTACATCTCTCCTCCCTGACACTACCAATATAGAACTTACTGTTGACAGGACACACCATCTCCCAAAACCCGCTTTTCTCCCGGCTGATATACCCAGGGATGTGATTTTGCGTATGAACTTTTTCCACGTGAAAGAACAACTCATGCAAAAAATGCGCACACGTGAAAATATTCCTCCCAGGTTTCAAGACCTACAATTTTACCCAGACCTCTCTCAGCACACCCTACAGAAGAGGAGGAATCTTGGCACCATCACCAAAGCTTTGAGGAATCACAGTATCCCCTATAAATGGGGTTTCCCCACAAAGCTAGTTATTACCTATGGAAACCATTCATACAAACCATTCATACAATGTTGATTCGGTGGATCGAGGTATATGCTTGTTGAAGGAATGGGAAATCCTGCCAACTTCCAGTGAAGGTGACAAACCGTCTCCCCAAAGGGCAGCTCTTGAACCCGATTGGAAACAGGTCACATTCAAAAATGTCAGATCGCACAAGTGATATTTTTTTGGGGGTTTTTGTCCTCGTGGGCACCATGATAGGTCCTGGGCATGAACTTATCCCCTCTACATCCTGAGCAGCATGAGGCTGCACCCGGGTGCGACCCACAAGTACTGTTTACCTTTGCCACAGAGCTGGCTGGATCCATGCAGAATTCAGCTTAACTTTATGCGAGTATTTTCCTGAAGGTCACGTACTAGTTCCACCATGTCGGCGCAAGGTCAAGTCGAGCACCTGGAGGACAACCCACCGACCCAGGATCACAGTGAGTAAGCTCAACTACACGCCACACCAACGGTTTCTACTGGGTTGGTGGGGGATAGATCTAACTCCTGGTTGGAGGGTTGTGCCACTACCAACAACACACACCTTTATTAGAAATGGCAGTTAAGATCTTGTCCATCAATGCTAGGGGCATGAATCACCCTGTTAAGAGAAAGTCCCTCTGGAGGGAAGCCGTACTACACAAGAGTGATGTTGTTTGTGTCCAGGAGACCCAGTTTAGCAAAGAATCTCCCCCCCAGTGTTCCCATAAAAACTTCCCTCACGTCTTTACAGCGAATGCCACCACCAAATCCAAGGGAGTGCTAACAGCCATAAAGGACACTGTCTTTTTTACACTCCACAAGGAACTGGCGGACCCTGGAGGTCGTTACCTGGCTTTGGTTTGTGATATTAACTCAGTGACCTACACCATAGTCAATGTCTACGCTCCGAACGCTCACCAAATACAATTTTTTAATAAGTTAATACGGAAGATACAGTCCATTAAACGGGGCCTTCTTCTGCTATGTGGGGACTTCAATGCTGTGCCAGATCTGAGCATAGACACCACGTCCAAGGCACATAGGGCTGGAGCTTCTCTACAGGGGGAACTGTTTGATGTATGGAGATGCCTCCACTCAGACGAACGGGACTTCATGTTTTTTTCAGCCCCGCATCGGACTTACACAAGGATAGACATGTTTTTGACTGACTTTAATACACTGTCCAGGTCTACTTCAGCATCTATTAATAACATCACTTGGTCGGACCACGCCTCTATTTCTTTGTCTCTTAAAGACACGCTGCTTACCAACCCATCTCCTGTTTGGAGAGCCAATTCATTTTAACTAAAACAACCCATGCTAGACAAGCTATTGAGAAACACCTGAAAGAGTTCTTTGATATAAATAACACTCCTGACCAGGATCAATTTACCTTGTGGCTAGCTCATAAGGCATACATCCGAGGTATACTTATCCAGTTAGGCGCTATGGAGAGGAGGCAGCGGCATGAAAGGGTCAAGGCGCTTACAGACGAAATTGCGCGGGTGGAAGATGTGAACAAATGACAAACGTCAAAATCACTGTCTACTTAACTCACTCAATTGAGAAGTGACCTCAGACTTCTCCTACTGGAGGATTTTGAGAGGCAATCTAAAAAATTGAAAATTACCTATTATGCACAGGGCAACAGAGCTGGTAAAGTGTTGGCAAGCAGGCTTAAGGGGCGCAGGATTAAAACCAGAATCCCCTACTTTCTCCACCCAGTGCATGGTAACAAATTGTTTCACCCTCAAGATGTGGCGGATGCCTTCAGTCATTATTATGGTACCCTCTATAATTTAAAAGACGATGGGAACACTTGTCAGCCTACTGCCCCGTTGATTAATGATTTTTGAGTAAGGTATCCCTCCCCCATCTATCACCAGCACAAATTAAGCTACTTAATTCTCCTTTCACTGCACTGGAAATTCAAAAAACAATTGAATCCCTCCCATCCAATAAATCCACAGGCCCTGATGGCTTTGTAGGGGAGTATTATCAGATATTCAAATCCACCTTGTCGCCACACCTCGAAACAGTGTTCAATGCAGCTGCCGCCTCGTCGTCCTTCCCCACAGAAATGTTAGCTCAGTGGCGTAACCAGAGTTATGGGCGCCCGGGGCAGAATTTTTTTTTCGCCCCCCCCGTATAATCATCCACTCTGGTTATGACATTTAGGAAACAACAAGGTCTCATTATTAAAAGAGACATCTTCTAAAGCACAGCCAGATCTATTTAAAGCGGAGGTTCACCCTAAATATAAGCCCTCCCATGTGATCCAGCATACTGGCGTCAGCGCCAGTATGCTGTTTTTTTTTTTTTTTTTTTTTTAATCCATGTACTTACTGTATTATGCTGAATTCTATTTTTTTTTACCCCGCGGTGGACGGCGCCAGTATAGCGCGTCACATCTTACGAAAGTACCCGAAAAGGACTCGGGTAATCTCGGCGAAAATGCGGCGCCTGCGCACAGACCTAGGAGCTGACTGCGCAGGCGCCGTATAGGACTCGGAGAAATAGGACGGCGCCTGCGCAGTCAGCTCCTAGGTCTGTGCGCAGGCTCCACATTTTCGCCGAGATTACCCGAGTCCTTTTCGGGTACTTTCGTAAGATGTGACGCGCTATACTGGCGCCGTCCACCGCGGGGTGAAAAAAATTAAATTCAGCATAATACAGTAAGTACATGGATTAAAAAAAAAAAAAACAGCATACTGGCGCTGACGCCAGTATGCTGGATCACATGGGAGGGCTTATATTTAGGGTGAACCTCCGCTTTAAAGTAACTTTTGTCCACTAAATTCTACTTTCTTGTAGGGTGTACAGGACACTTAGAATGCCAAATGCGATGTGTTCCACGGCATTTACGACACTACACTCAAGTGAACCCATCAGATTTGGCCACGGAAGGTTACTCTGGATAGGCACTACAAGTCCCATCATTGCACTACAGGTTACTCTGGATAGGCACTACAAGTCCCAGCATTGCACCACGGTTGCTCTGGATAGGCACTACAAGTCACATCATTGCACTACAGGTTACTCTGGATAGGCACTACAAGTCCCATCATTGCACTACAGGTTACTCTGGATAGGCACTACAAGTCCCATCATTGCACTACAGGTTATTCTGGATAGGCACTACAAGTCCCAGCATTGCACCACGGTTGCTCTGGATAGGCACTACAAGTCACATCATTGCACTACAGGTTACTCTGGATAGGCACTACAAGTCCCATCATTGCACTACAAGTTACTCTGGATAGGCACTACAAGTCCCATCATTGCACTACAGGTTACTCTGGATAGGCACTACAAGTCCCATCATTTCACTACAGGTTACTCTGGATAGGCACTACAAGTCCCAGCATTGCACCACGGTTGCTCTGGATAGGCACTACAAGTCACATCATTGCACTACAGGTTACTCTGGATAGGCACTACAAGTTCCAGCATTGCACTACAGGTTACTCTGGATAGGCACTACAAGTCCCAGCATTGCACCACGGTTGCTCTGGATAGGCACTACAAGTCACATCATTGCACTACAGGTTACTCTGGGTAGGCACTACAAGTCACATCATTGCACTACAGGTTACTCTGGATAGGCACTACAAGTCCCATCATTGCACTACAGGTTACTCTGGATAGGCACTACAAGTCCCATCATTGCACTACAGGTTACTCTGGATAGGCACTACAAGTCCCATCATTGCACTACAGGTTACTCTGGATAGACACTACAAGTCCCAGCATTGCACCACGGTTGCTCTGGATAGGCACTACAAGTCACATCATTGCACTACAGGTTACTCTGGATAGGCACTACAAGTCCCAGCATTGCACTACAGGTTACTCTGGATAGGCACTACAAGTCCCAGCATTGCACCACGGTTGCTCTGGATAGGCACTACAAGTCACATCATTGCACTTCAGGTTACTCTGGATAGGCACTACAAGTCCCAGCATTGCACTACAGGTTACTCTGGATAGGCACTACAAGTCCCAACATTGCACTACAGGTTACTCTGGATAGGCACTACAAGTCCCAGCATTGCACCACGGTTGCTCTGGATAGGCACTACAAGTCCCAGCATTGCACCATAGGTTACTCTGGATAGGCACTACAAGTCCCAGCATTGCACAGAAGGTTACTCTGGATAGGCACTACAAGTCCCAGCATTGCACTACAGGTTACTCTGGATAGGCACTACAAGTCCCATCATTGCACTACAGGTTACTCTGGATAGGCACTACAAGTCACATCATTGCACTACTTGTTACTCTGGATAGGCACTACAAGTCCCAGCATTGCACTACAGGTTACTCTGGATAGGCACTACAAGTCCCAGCATTGCACTACAGGTTACTCTGGATAGGCACTACAAGTCCCAGCATTTGCACCACGGTTGCTCTGGATAGGCACTACAAGTCCCAGCATTGCACCACAGGTTACTCTGGATAGGCACTACAAGTCCCAGCATTGCACAGAAGGTTACTCTGGATAGGCACTACAAGTCCCAGCATTGCACAGAAGGTTACTATGGATAGGCACTACAAGTCCCACTGTCCCAGAATTGTGGGATGTGAATATATCTGGGGGGATCGTGTACATATATGTTATACAAGGCAAATAATGCACATAGGGGAGGTAATCATAGAGCTATGATAGAACCATTATAGAGCACCTGCTTATTGTTCTATCGTTGTAATAATTGTAGTGCTGATAATCTGCTGTGAGGTACATAATAGGACACAGTGAGTATTCTATCCTCTATTCCCCACTCACTGTGTCCATTGCAGCCACGATATCCTCCTGCTTTCCCCTGTCAGCCATTGACAACTTCTTCATATCTTGAGAGGACTGCAGGCGGGAGACGAACGGACAATCACTGTATCACTCCGCCAGCCGGGACTAATACAATAGTGGGGCGGCATTATGTACATGTGCCCGAAAATAAATAAATAGTCCCTCCGTTGTGTCTGCACTCCCCTCCATGAAAATTATATAACCCCCCTTCTGTAAGCAATTAGGAGTGGGAGAGGAGTTTAGAAAACATTTTTTTTTGTAAATGCAGTAACGAACTATAATGATGCCCGGCCCCACTGTGCAGCTGATAGGGGCGGGACCAGTACAACAGGGCTGGCTGTACTGCCCTATCAGCGGCCCTGTGTCTATCGCTCTTCCGTGACACAGATTGATTTTAAAAAAGTGACACGGACGCCGGGATTTCGCCCCCCCCCCAATTTTTCGCCCGGTGCGACAGCCCCCCCTGCCCCCCCCCGCTACGCCAGTGTGTTAGATGCACTTATTGTGACATTGCTGAAGCCAGGGAAGAACCTGACACCCCAGCCATCTTTAGACCAATATCCTTACTAAATTGCGACCTTAAAATCTATGCCAAAATTTCGATTGCCAATCGCCTGGTGGACCCGAATGTTGCCCCATGCTGATCCAATCACGAATGATCAGCGTATTCTTCGGATATCACTAAGGGTCGCCAGGCCTCAGATGCTACTAGGAGGATGGTTAATATAATACACCTCGTGGAGGTTCAGCGAAGGCCTTCTCTGCTCCTTGCTTTGGATGCGGAGAAGGCCTTTGACAGGGTACATTGAGGCTATTTAGAATCAGTTCTCCGGAAGTTTGGGTTAGCTGGACCCATATTATCTGTGATATTGGCCCTATACTCATCACCGTCCGCCAGAGTTTTCACCTCTGAAACGCTCTCTAAACCTTTTGCCATCACCAATGGTATCTTTTCCAAATCTTCAACATATAACGACAAACATAAGAAAAATCACATAATTTCTCCCTGTAAACCACCTGACCACAGTTTAAAGGCAAGGTAGTTCATTATTAGGAATTGGTTGCTATAGCAGCAAACAGCCACATTAGTTCACTATTTACTACCTGGATCCACCTCCTGTTGAACCTAAACTTGAAATGTATCCCTACAAATTAAAGAAAAATATGTATGTATTTAGTAAGATACTGATAACATTTGCTACTTTATATCTATCACTGGTCTAGGTACTGTAGAAACATGCATTTGTTTACCTTCGTATTAGATCTGTTTGCCTTAAAAAAGAACATTACATATTTATTGGAGGACTACACAACAAATATAAGGAGGTATACATATAATATTGCTTATAATAAGTTATTGCTAAATCAGAAGGATCATAGATAAACTGTAAAAATTGTTCTGGTCCATATGGGTAAAGGGATGTGAAGGCTGAAGAGAGTAATGGTATACACACAGACTTGTCGGAATTTCCGACAAGAAAAGTTCGATGTGAGCAATTCCAACCATGTTTAGTCTCCATCAACAAAAATTTGAGAGCTGGTTCTCAATTTTTCAGACGAGAAAAGTTCTTGTCGGAAATTCCAATCATCCGTATGCAATTCAGACGCACAAAAAAAAATGCATGCTCGGAATAATGTTGACGCATGCTCGGAAGCATTGAACTTTTTCTCGGCTCTTTGTAGTGTTGTACATCACTGGGTTCTTGATGGTCAGAATTTTGTGTGACCTAGTGTATGCAACACAAGTTTAAGGCAACATTCACGGTTTTCTTGTCGGAATTTCCAATCGTGTGTACACGGCTCTATGTGCAGTCTTATATACTTTATTTATTGGTGTATAACACTCTCTTTTTTACCCTGAAAATAGAGGGTACACGGTGCCTGCCTGTTATACGCAGGAGGCTGTGGAAAGTTTTTTACTGAAACGTCCCTCTTAAAGTTAGGGTGGGTGTTATACGCCTGTGCGTGTTATACGCCAACATGCTTTTTGTTTAATACAGATTTGCTTTAAACATGATATATACTGAACATTCATCCAACAAAGGGGATCAGTGGATGCAGTTTACTCCATTTGATTGTATCTAGAAGGGGGGTCCAATGAACACTAAAATGTATGACTGTTGTAATTCTTGACAAATACAATATAAAGGTGTAAACAACTCTGCACTTTTACAGCCATTTTTTTCCTAACTACAGTTAAAAGACAGTAATGTATTTGCAAATATCTGAAATGAAACAGAAATTTTCTTGAACTAGTAGTTACTAGGAAAAAAAAAAATCTGAAGCACTTAGCTATTGTATTAATATAATTACATTCCATATTGCTGCTTGCATGAGCAGTTTATAAAAGGCAGACAAAAAAATATGCACAATAAAAAACAGTATATGAACGGCCTAATATTACATGACTACATTCATAAATCTGAGATTATATAAGTACAAAGGGGGTTATTTACGAAAAGGCAAATACACTTTGCACTACAGGGGCAAACTACAAGTGCAAAGTGCACTTAAAATTGCACTGAAAGTGCACTTGGAAGTGCAGTCTCTGTAGATCGGAGGAGGACATGCAAGGAAAATAAAAAAACAGCATTTTAGCTTGCACATGATTGGATAATAAAATCAGCAGAGCTTCCCCTCATTTCAGATCCCTCCCCCTCACTTTCAGTGCAATTTCAAGTGCACTTTGCACTTATAGTTTGCACTTGTAGTGCAAAGTGGATTTGCCTTTTGTAAATAACCTCCACAGTGTTTAATCAGTTAAAGAAAACAAAAGCAATATGAAGGTGATCAATACTGGGCTTTTAGACCGGCACCTTGTGGGACGCAGTGTGATCCCGTAAGGGGCGTCCGAGGGGCCTCGGAGATCCAATCTACTGTTTGCTAGCGGTCCATGTGATTGTTTACATACTCAGATTTGCAACTTCCATGTTATCAGTTCTCCTGCTGCATGCTCTAACTTGGTAGTTCTCCTTGTACTATTCTCCTGCTACTTATCAACCAGTTATTTTGATTGTGTTCAGATGCGTATTGATTAATCTATTGTCCTACACCAGTTACAACCACTAGTAATGCTGACTTGTGTAATGTAACCTTGTCACCCAATGAACTATGTACTATTGCATTCTTGTAATGTTTATCTTTGGAAAATAAATAAAAACTATTGAAATAAAAAAAAATCCTGGGCATTTAGCATTTGATTTAATGTATATGCTTCTCTAAAACATAAAACACTAAATAACATTTGAAGATGCCCTGTAATCGTATACTTTGGCTTAGGGAAATTTTAAAACATAAGCATGGACTGTTAAAAGTACTTTAATAAAGTTGTATAATATATTCACAATTTTATTGTATCGGCTTAAAATACAGATTTATGAAAACCCTTGAGAATACACATAGTAACTAAAAAACAATAGAATAGCAAACTATACATTGGAAAACAATATCCACCCAATTATGATTTATTCCATAACAGTCCAAGTGTAAGGTGTGGGGGTTCCATGTCTAGTATTATATCCTGGTTCAACATGTTTTGGGGAGAACCACTTCTTCGGGAGCTGTTTGGGTGCAATTTGATATATTAAACGATATAAATGAAATAAACATAGAGACACATTAACATTGTTAACACACACAAATAAACAAATCATTCAAATCAAGTGTGCACTCACACTTATACAAATTGGATAAGGGTGTGTAGAGGTGACACAGCAACAAATAAGTCCCTGGGCGAATGTGGGAGCACACTAGTGGATGGCAACCATATAACAAATAGTCTGAATATTATCAAGAAAAAGGGGTAGGTTGATATTACACAGTAAGTCCCAAAATAGGTATGCTAACCCCAGCCTTAATGTCTACATAAAGTTTCTTATTGTACCTCCATATTTGTTGAGAAATAAAAAAAACATTCCCCTCTGGGAGATCAATGTACATTGCAAGGATGTTAACAAACTTTGTTGCAGACTCCTACCTTTTGTTACTCTAAAGAAATCCCTTTGTGTTTCTCTATGTCCATGTGGTAAGTGAATCTAATGGGAGTGGTTTCATAATTATCAACCAGCTGATGCAGGGTCTGCATCCCTTTAGACGTGATTTCCTATTGGGAGTATTTCACCAAAAGAGACATTTTTGTTGCAGTGGATGCCTGATAACTGTAATCAGCATCTTACATCACTGTATTGTGTTCCAGCTTGAAACGCAGAAGTGCCGAGTGCAATCAGCGCTCATTCGGCACACATACCTCTCACCTATAAACAGAACAGCGTGTAATACACATGCTGTTCTATTATTGTCAGCCGTAGCTGACTCTACTTGATCATGTTATTAAATTACATGGTGTTCCTTCACATCTGGTTTCTGATAGAGGTTCCCAATTTGTTTCAAAATTCTGGAAGGCTCTGTGTCATATTCTCCAAATAGATCACAGATACTCCAGTGCATATCACCCACAAACAAATGGACAGACAGAACGTGTAAACCAATGTCTTGAACAATATCTCAGATGTTATTGCACCCATCTTCAAGATAACTGGTCTACCCTTCTTTCTCTCACAAAATTTTCTTACAATAATTCAACTAGTTCTTCTACTCACCACTCTCCTTTTTAATGCAAACTATGGGTTTTATCCCAATATCCATTACTTACGAATGTACCATCAACTAACGATTATTGGTCTACCCTTTCATCTGTACTGCAAGTTTTGAAATAAAATCTCAAACGTGCACAAGATTGTCAAAAAACCTATTATGATTTTAGGCATAGACTTTCACCATCTTATAAAGTTGGGGATCAAGTATGGATCTCTACAAAAAACTTACGTTTACATTTACCTGCTAAGAAATTGGCCAAGCAATTTTTTCGTGCCCATTTTCTATTTCTTTTTTTTTTTCCATTCAAGTTTAAGTTTATTTTCAGAAAAAAGTCAGTACAAGTGATGAACTTCAAAGAAAACAGTACAGAGTGACATACAATCTTAAATTACAAGGTACATTCAGTTCATTACTTTGCCTTTCAGTCATTATCATTAAATAAAGAATCGCCCAAATGTAAAAGAAATTGTGAACAACAAAAGAGAATAAATATATTGAAGATGATAAAAATGTGTCTTAAATTACCTCCCCCACCTACAGAGGTTCAATGATCTAGACTAGTCCCTTGAAACGTTAAGAAATATAATTGACCTAACGTCCAGATCAGTAAAGATGGTAGATGTTCAGGAGAAACTTCACCTCCCCTGACACCCCAAATGGGATCACTCTGTGTCCCAAGTGGTAGAATAACCCCCCCCCCACCCACCTACTCATCATTACATAAATAAACAATATAAATTCATTAACAAGAAGACTCTCTATAAAACCTCCTCCATAATATAGCCAGTTTCAAACACACCATATCCATTGAAAATGCAATATAAGGAAAGAATAATAAAGATTAAATATTATTCTCGTCAAAATAAAGGAAAAGAACATTAATTTCCTATTTCTAAGGTCATTAATCAAAATACCATGCAACTTTCTCTCCCTCCGGAACTGAGGATTCATCGCTCATTTCATGTTTCTCTTCTCAAACCCTACCTACCCAACCACTTTTCTGGCAGGAATCCTCCTCCCAAACCCCCTATCCTAGTTTAGGGTGAAAAACATTATAAGGTTCAACATATTTTAGACTCTAGAAAAAGAAAAGGACGTCTACAATTCTTGATTAGATGGAAGGATTATGGTATACAAGATGATTCTTGGGAAGATTCAGCTGAAGTGCATGCACTCTCTTTATGTAGTCTATTCCATTCTAGATACCCTGATAAGCCTTCACCTATTGAGATCCCCAGGAGGGTATCCCTTAAGAGGGGGTACAGTAATCGGCGTCTTCCGTCGCCGTATTGCATTCCAGCTTGGAACGCAGAAGTGCCGAGCGCAATCATCGCTCATTCGGCACACATGCCTCTCATCTATAAACAGCACAGTGTGTAATACACAAGCTGTTCTATTATTGTCAGCCGTAGCCGGCCACGCTACAAACTACAGGTACCATCGATCCCCTAGCTGCAGACCATGCCACACTGGGCCTCTATCAGTACCTAGCTTATGCCTTCATTGGATCCATGCTGCCATTACTGGGGACATCATATTTCCTACGTGCTTGACATACGTTGTTAAATGAAATTGGGCTCAAGCCCTAAAATATTTGAACATGTTCGCCTTAACTTTTTTATGCATTATATACCTGCTCCCTTAGTGGTCTAATGCATTCCTTTATGTAAGGTGATATGATGTAGAGAACACCCAAACTCCTGGGGTCCCATACTGATAATCACCTACATAGAGAAATGCATTGAAATCTTCACGTGCTTTGTAATCTTTCCACGCTAGGTGCTGGAGGCATGTTGTAATACCTCCATGCTTAGTAGCTCAACGCATTCCTATATGTGAGAGAGATGATGTAGTGAACCCCCAAACTCCTCTTCTCAGATTGGAGTGACACCTGGGGTCTCACTTAACATAGAGAGGTGCATTAAAATCTTTTGATAAACTTCCGTTCACCATAGTTTGTGACAATTACTGATTTGTATCTTAATGCAGACTTCTGGGAAAATCTGTGAGCCAATCACACAAGGAGGAAATTATAATTCTGGCACGTTCTGTTTACTATATGGGTACAGAACGCCTCTAGGTAGCCATTTTGCATTGAATTTTAGTGAAAACTACAGCTCTGCAGTTTAAAAAGGAAAGGTAATTCTAAAATGTAATTACAATAAGACTTGAGTCACAATTGTATATGATATATATATATATATATATATATATATATATATATATATTGTATAGGACGCCAGGGTTGGGTCCTGGACGGGTGCTATACAGCACCACTATTTGGGCTATGGTCCCTTTAAATAGCGGTGAGAATGTTCAGGGGGTCACTCAAAGTGGGTGAAGGATTCCAGGTAAGAGTTAATCCAGAGAGGACTGGCTCACAGTCCTCTCTGTCTTGATAGAGTAATTTGGGGCCTGGAATTTTGGAGGCTTCAAAGTGCTATTTGGGTGGGAGAGAGCCTCCACCCCTAAACACTGGGAGCCAGCGCACCAGGAGTTAAAACTTCCAGAGCACCACCCATAAAACAGGAAGTGGTGATGGAGGTGTGTGAAGGAGCGTGGAGGTTGTACCTGTGAAGACAAGCTGGGAGTCTGGGAGTCTGATAGCTGCTGTTCAGAATACAGTGAGGATTTTTGGAATACAGGGGGTGAAGACCCGTCTACCAACGAACTGTATGTGTTTTGTCTTGACTTATTTTTAATGCTGAAGCTAAGCGGACTTTTCTGTTATAGTTTTTCCTTGTGTGCTGAGAAAAGCCTTATTTTTGGTTTGTCCATGAATAAAAGACTTTTTATGTTGCCCCAAACAGTTTGTGCACTTAATCCCATTGAGCTATACCCCCCAAATGTTACAATATATATATATATATATATATATATATATACTGTATATTTATTTATTTTCTGTGGAGCTGCCCTTTAACCACCTCCTACCTGGCCTCCTTCTGAATGTATGTTCAGGAACATCCCTCAGAAGGAGGGGGATCACGTTCGTGTGCCTGCATAGCGGCGTGATCCCGAAGCGCTCATGTCACCCGGACACGGTGCATCTCTAATCAAGGAGGTGTAAGAGAACTGTAACCTTCTGTCCTAGCGCCAATTGGCACTCACTGCCTATTTAAGGAAGTGCTCTGACCTGGACCCGTTGCTGACTGGTCTTCAGCTAGTACCCTGACACCCAGTATTCCTGCTGTTACCCTGCCTACTTCCTGTTGCTGGACCCGGCTTGCCCTGACCCTGATCTTGAACTTTGTTATCGTCTGACTTCCGGTTTCTGATCTTGGCTACCCATTTGACACTTCTACCGCCTGCTGCTTTGTACCTCGCTGCCCGCCTGCTACCTGACCCGGCTTCCATATGATCCGCCACGGCTGTCTGAACCTTCACCTGCAGGCACTCGTGTTCCTCCTGTCCCTTGGTATCCTCTGTTCCATCTCCAGCGGTACCAGGGCTGGAGATACAAAAGAGGCCGACCTCGTCATCTCAGTCTCCCATCAGGTACGTGACAGGAGGGCTCTGTGATTGGCCCTCACAGCCATGTCCAATCACAGCCATCATGTGATGTAAATAGAGAGCCGGTTGCTAGGCGATTGGCTCTCATCTCCTCACACAAAAGTTGTCAGTGAGGAAAGGAGAGCTGATCGCTGCAGCCTGCCGGTGATCAGTGAGTATGAGCTGTTTTTTTCAGCTTTTTACACACTGATCACAGCCCAGTGTCCCCACACATGTCTCCACACAGTCTAAACACACATGTCACCAAAATAGTGCCAGCACACACATGTCCCCACACATATGCCCACGCAGTAAAAACACCTGTCCCCATATGTCCCAGTAAAATCATATGTCCCAATGATTATCTGAGTCCATGATCATCTGTGCACATCTGTACATGATCATCTGCGTACGCCTGTTCGTGATCACACAAACCAATTACTATACACTTAACAGGATTTTATTTACCAAAAACATGTAGCAGAATACATTTTGGCTTAAATTTATGACACAATTCGATTTTTTGGGATTTCTTTTAAAATAGAAAGTAGAAAATAGAAAGTAGATATATATAAATGAAAGTGCCCAGTATTGAAGTGGTTAAGCAATTTGCAGAGGCATAGGGGAATCTACCAGTGCTTGTAAATATCCTCAAAAGGTGAGCAAATATCAAATCAGTAGACCCTGTTATATTGCAATGTACTAGTCTCAGTGCTTTAGTCTCTGTTCTTGCTATTTGTTCCTTAGGTTGCATCTCAGTATCAAAATAACCATTTACATTCCCCCAACTTCTCTACTGTGGATACATATGATTATTATGCCCCTGCTGCCAATGCTGCTCCAAGCTCAGATTTGCTGACCTTTTCCTGTAGCAGATATTATATGAATAAACACCTAAGATAATGTGTTGTGTGACCAGCATAGTAAGGAGTATTACTTTCTCCAGAAAATGTTGTTATTTCAGTATTTACATTACAGTTTATTTATCTATCCCAGCAAGACAAGTAACAAGACTTTAATGTGGACTTAAACTGTTCTGATGAATAGGTTAAAAAATGTGCATTGTGTGTTAAATATAGCAAGAAATATGCTCACTGGAATTAAACAAATCTTTCTTTGTTTTTATTCCAAATAGCAATACAAGAGCACGTCAACAGTGATCTGTGCAGCCTTCTTGCTTACAGTCTTTATGTTATGAACGGCATCTCCAACAGGAAGAAGATGCCGTTCATAAAAGTCCATTGATAATGCAAATGTTGAACTTTTGCAAACCCCACACTATCCAGATATGTCCTCAGTCCAAATACATCATCACATCTGCAGTGTCTTTCTGCATGAATAAATTATTAAAAGAGTGTCATTTTCATTATTCAGTTTACAAATTTCTCTTTAAGTTAGTATAGGTCTGCTACAGCTGTACATTCTGTAATAGGGTGACCCAAGAAAAAAAGACTGACACACTTTTTTAATTTTTTTAATTTTCATGAACAATTCTTCATTTAATTCATTGAGATATGCAGACTTTACTGTAATAAGGTAGTTTTTCAAATACAGTTTCAACCAAATGTGGCCTCCCTTAAGCTTCCAATTGTTAAAGTTTGGTCCTTTACTAAAAACTATTCACATGTCATTACTTACAGTACAACTGTTTGGGACACACAAGCGTCCCATGAACAGTAGCTCTACACAAATATTGGAGCTATCTCACCATACAGTGCACTTTACCAATTGGATCACCCACAGAGGTTCTTTTCCGAAAAATGTCTGCGCGTTCTGGACCACCACGCATTCTTTCTGAAAGGGTGAGCATCTAGATCCTAACTGTCCCTGACCTAACTGTCCTTGCACAAGATGGGTTCTTGTTCCTGCCTTATCTTTCCAGTTCAGGATACCCAATGTGATGCAGATAGTGCTATATAGAGTACATTTGTGTCCAAAATGGCCACCAAAATCTCCATGGAACCCCCTGTGCCTAATTTTGACACATGTTTCCCCAAGATGGCACCAGAGCATAGCAGAGGACAGATTAAAGGGGTTGTAAAGGTATCATTTTTTTCCTAAATAGCTTCCTCTACCTTAGTGCAGTCCTCCTTCACTTACCTCAGTTACCTCACTTACCTTTGTGAAGGAGGACTGCTCCAAGGTAAAGGAAGCTATTTAGGAAAAAAATGGTACCTTATCAACCCCTTTAATCCTATGCTGGGCTACCTCTGGTGCCACTAGTACTGTACAGCAACAGACATGTTTCCGCTCTGCTCACATTAGGGAAAAAGAAAAGTGATTTAGCAATCAGAAAATCACTGTATTACCTCTAAGCACAGCCAGCCTAATGGTGATTCCTGAGGCAAAGACCAGCACAGTGTCACCCACTGACAGCAAGCAAAGGGCTTAGTAAGTTGCAAATGCATTATGTTGCAGCTTCCCGGCTAAAGTTGTTACAAACTCAAAACATTTTCCCAGCTCTGCTCTCCTCTCTTCCTGGATTTAGAGAAAACTCTTAGAGCAGCAGGAGGCTCATGCTGCTCTAAGGAGGCCCCTGCTGCTTTCAGACAAACTGCTCTTAAGAGGGAGCAGGGTGGGCCTTGCTAGCACTGTGTGTGTCTATGTACACACATAGCCCGGCTTGAGAATACATCCACATGGGTGCTCCCCTAGCACCCAACTTGATGTGGAGACACTCGGAGGAAGAATTGAGTGGACAGCGTTGGCGGGGAACTAACAGAGGGGAGGTAAGTGAGCGCTCTGTGTGATATTGTTGCACAGAGTAGACATGTACAGAATGAAAAATATTGTTTTGTTTTGTTTAGATTCGTTATTTACATATATTTGTTTAGTTAAATTTGTTTCATTCACTTTCGGGTTTTGTTATGTTTATTTACATTCAAATCGATTCGAAACGTTTTCAAATTAATTACAAATACTTTTCGAATTCTAAAAGTTTTCTAATCAATTCTGAAAAGTTTTCAAATTGATTTTGAAAAGTTTTAAATCGATTTTGAACAGTTTTCAAATCGATTTTGAAAAGTTTTCAAATCGATTTTGAAAAGTTTTCAAATCGATTTTGAAAAGTTTTCAAATCGATTTTGAAAAGTTTTCAAATCGATTTTGAAAAGTTTTCAAATCGATTTTGAAAAGTTTTCAAATCAGATTCGAAAAGTTTTTGAATTTAAAAAGTTTTTGAATTTGAAAAGTTTTGGAATTTAAAAGGTTTTAGAATTCGAATAGGTTTCTAATTTCCAAAAATACTAAAATAGAATATAAAATAAAGGAATAGAATAGAAAAAAATACATTCTATTCCTTTATTTTCATTCTATTTTATTCTCTTTGGAAATTGGAAAACTATTTGAATTCTAAAAGTTTTTACGATAAAATGGGAAGAGGAAATAGAGAACCCGATCTCATTAATAGAATGGGAGAAGGCTCTCTTAATAATACACAAAGCATCGGTAGTGTTCAAACACCAAGAAAGACATTTCTAAATTATGATGAGGTGGTACTGGAGTCCAGTGGCCCTAAATAAAATAAAGAGAACACAGAGACCTGTTGGAGATGTCTTAATTGAACAGGAACAATGGCCCATATCTGATATGGGTGTTATGAGATGAAGGATTTTTGGAATAGGATATTTGAGATATATTAGAATGTGTCTGGTTCAGAGATTATTATCTATATTATCAGGGTCAATAAAAGCAATACAAATTGACATCCTTCACTGCATGATAACAGCAGCCAGAATAATAATAGCCCGTAGGTGGCAGAAAATAGAAAGTCCCACAATAACGGAATGGGTTTTTCGAAATTAACGAAATCCAGCATATGGAAAAACAGAAGGATGGTTAACAAACAAATTAATTGCCAAAAATATGGCAATGTTGTGATGTATTTTGGTCTTCGAAAAACTTAACAAATTGGCTATAAATGGGGACATATAACCCCATGGAGTTGAGGTGGGAGGAGGGGGAAGGAAATACAAAAAAGGGTAAACATTAAGATTTTTTTTCTTGTAACAGAATGGCCCGTGGGACCCAGAGGCTCTTGAAGGGCATGGGGTACTCCTGTTTCAGCTTCACCAATGACTCTTGTGTCTAGAGTCATCCTATGTCCACTAGGGGCATAGGATGACTGAGAAATGATATCTCCGATTACATAAGATGGGACAGTAATGATAATTCACAATGTATTGCAGGATATCTTGAAATATTACAGGTGTTTATTCTAAACCCTACCGGTCAATAGAGTGATTCATTCATTTGGGAACACAGACTGTTAAGGTGGTAATTAAGTCTTCTACTGTCATGTAAATTAACCTTAGTCTGGCTTCTGAAGACCTTTTCATTGTGTGATGCTAATTGACACTGTATTGTGTGAAGTTCTATTGATGATAACTGTGTTGTGAGCTAGCACAGTCTAAAAGGTCAGATGTCTGATGTGTCAGACCTGGTGCCAGAAAGTCTACCCAAGATGTGTATTGGAGGCTCATTAGGAAGCATTGTATTACATTGTGGGTGGTGTTGAGTCATTGTTCATATTTGGTTGCTAACTGTATAAGAGCCTGAGTTTACCATTAAACTTTTATATTCGTTTGAAGAGACAGAGACATGTGGAATGGAATATCATAAACGGCGTTAACCCGTGTCCCATTTGGGGTTCCGTTACAGTTCTGTATTTTTAATAAATGTAAATGTGAAAGAATGAGTAACAAGAAAATTATTATGAGGTCATGGGAAATTGATAAGGGAAAGAATGAAGGGAAAATAGAGGGTAAATAGACCTAAATTATAAATTATGGTCCCGTGTCAGTTAAAACAGATTAACATGTATAGATATAAAATATATGATTGTATTTGTATTGTGTAAATTGCTTATAAAATTTATAAAAAAGAGATTGAAACCAAATTCGAAAAGTATTCGAAATCTATTCGAAGATTATTTGAATTTTGTTTGAATTTTGTTATTTTGGATTTGTTTTAATTCAGTACTATCCTAATTTAGAAATTGGGATATATCCAAATTTCTGAATAATGAAAATTTGTCTGAATTTTAATTCGGAAATAAACAAACCACACATGTCTAGCACAGAGCAGGTTATAATCACTTTAAGCTGTTCTGAAATACTGAGTATTGAATCTTTTGTATATAAAATCTGCATTGCTTATTTGCCTTGAAGGTCACAAGAACTGCAGTTGCAGTATTCTATTATTTTCTATGCAACAGACCCCTTCATTCAAAAAAGAGATATGAATATTACATATTGAAACATTTTTTTTAAATCTTATTATAGTTATTGTTATAAAGTGATTATTATTTTAAAGGGCATCAGTGTTTCAGCTCTGGAAATTCCATGGGCCAGATCCACAAAGATCGTATCTGAGATACGCTACGCCGCCATACCTTACCTGGCTTTAGTTCGAATCCATAAAGATTTTGCGCCGTAAGTTACGGGGCGTTACTGAAGCGGCGTAACGGAGCAGAATTCAAGTTGGACGGGTAGGGGGCGTGTTTCATTTAAATGAAGCGCGTCCCCGTGCCGATTGAACTGCGCATGCTCCGTTCAGAAATTTCCCGCTGTGCATTGCGCTAAATTACGTCGCAACAACGTTATTTTTTTTACTAGCATGAATTACGTACATTCCTATTCACGGACGACTTACGCAAAAAAAAAAAAATTTCGACGCGGGAACGACGGCCATAATTAACATGGCAAGTCTAACTATAAGCCGCAAAAAAGCAGCTTTAACTATATGCCGGAAAAAGCCGACTAGAGACGCCGTAAGAGAATGCGACGGCCGCGCGTACGTTCGTGGATCGTCAGAAATTGCTCATTTGCATAGTTGACGCGGAAAACGACGAGAACTCCACCCAGCGGACACCGAAGTATTGCATCTACGATCCGAAGGCGTACGAAGGCGTACGCCTGTCGGATCTAACCCAGATGCCTTCATATCTTGGTTTGAGGATTCAAACTAAAGATACAACGCGGGTAATTTGAAAGTACGCCGGCGTATCAGTAGATACACCAGCGTACTCTCTCTATGGATCTGGCCCCATGTGCACAAAGTAGTAATGGAAGCTCCATATTTCTATGCTGAAACAAGTTCACTTTAAAGGTCAGCCTTAGGATAAATAATGAACTATGCTTGCATTAATTGCATTCATAGTTACAAATGAAGGATTACATATATTGACCAAGTCTGAGATATTTGCATCATGGTAATAGTTGACTGCCTATTATTTACTATTTTTTTATCGGCCATTCAAGGCTCTAAAGCTCCAATGTTGCAGATTATTATTACAACTAAGTTTGAACTCATGGTAGAGACTATTTCAGGATTCAAAAGATTTACGCATAATTATGTAACAGCGTCACCATGAATGTGCAGATTTTGAAATACACAACCCTTAATAAAAGGCTTTATACTCAGGAAGTGTCTGTGCTGTAAACCAGCAGAAATGGATGAATACTTTGTTCCTGGGACATGAAGGAATGATTTGTGTGGCTTCTCCCTCTATCCATAATGAAAAAATGTTTTGGGCTTGTCGGAAAATTAATAACATTTTAAATTGTGCTTTTTTAGGAAGGCATTGCTGCATTTTACAGTATGTTTGTGAATATTTTGTAGTTCCTTTTTCTCCCTACACAATAAGTCTTGGTTTCCATATGTTTAGTTCATATGTGTTCACAAGCCTGATGCAGCAGCATGCATGCATGCTAGAATAAATGGATCCCTAACTGAAAGTGCCTGTAAACCCCATTCATGAAATTTGACCAATAGATACAAATATCTGTAGTGTTTATGTATTTCTCTCCAAAGCTCTAAGTGCCATTTCATTTTGCTGCTCCATTCCTCTGTTATCAGCAGAGTGTCTTCTGACAAGTTCTCTGACACACGAGATGACAGCAGCTGGAAATTTGTTGGGGAGGGAGCTTAGAGCTAGATAAGCAGAGAACTTTTCAGAGTACAGCTCTGCATGTTCCTTCATTCCTCTGCCTATGTGGAGTTGGGGGGGGTTTCTTTCCTCCAATGAGCTCTCACACCGTGCAAGCCCAGACTCCACACCCCCTGCTGAAAGAGGAAACAATATTTCTAACATTATCTGCACTTTCCTAAGAATGTAGAAAGGGAAAGGCAGCAGATATACATGTAAAACTTATGTAGGGAGATGTGTTTCATCTTTGTGTATCATATGAGGCTATTCACTTCCTTGGGTATAGGAGAGGGTTTATAACCACCTTAAGGTTGTATCTATATTATGTAAGAATAAACCCATTGTTTTGGGGACTTTATGAGGAATTAGTTAAATAAAAACAATGTCTGTACTAAAAGAAGTAGTATATGATTAGGCTTGCGTGGAAGGAAACATTCCTTGATTCAAGAGCTACATAGTTCAGTTAGATGGTTTATATTCTTCGCCTTAGAACTATAGCTGTTTTCATAAAAAGCCTAATCAAGTTCATTGTTTCTTGCTTTTCTTCATGGTATTTTAGTCAAATTTCTTTTGGTTCCATTTGGCTCTTTCATCATAAATGAGAATGCTGAGAAACCTGTGGGGTGCTTGGAGAGGATCCAGAGGCTATCAATATTTTGTAAAGTTCAATAATGTTCTCTACTGGATTGGCAGATGTACAAATAGCTTGCATCTGGGAACTTTCCTGACATGTATTGGGAAATGGATGTCCATGCTAGTTGAAAATAATATGCTACCAAAACACTAGCTGTATATTTCACTGATTTCCATGTGTTTAGACAATAGATATTTATAGGTGGTGTATAATGTTTTTATATACTGTATATATATATATATATATATATATATATATATATGTATATATATATATATACCAAAGAAGAAGGATACCATCTCCAATCTGCAACATTATTTCATCCAAAGTAGAGTTTCCATTAAAGTTACAAAAAACTAGCCACTGTACAGTTTCAAGCATCCCTGCTCTTCATCAAGCTGTCAGTGAATGTGCACTACACAAGATTTTAGATCAAATCTAAATACCCACAGAGGGAGTGACCACACAGGTGTATCCCAATCATCTAATTGATCCTCATTTAACCGTAGAGGTGCTTTAACTATTTCAAATACATATATTCATGCAATTATTCTTAAAGCGGAATTTCACCCTAAATATAAGTCCTTCCCATGTGATCCAGCATACTGGCGTCAGCGGCAGTATGCTGTTTTTTTTTTTTAAATCCATGTACTTACTGTCTTATTCAGAATTTTATTTTTTTTACCCCGCGGTGGACGGCGCCAGTATAGCGCGTCACATCTTACGAAAGTACCCGAAAAGGACTCGGGTAATCGCGGTGAAAATGCGGCGCCTGCGCACAGACCTAGGAGCTGACTGCGCAGGCGCCGTTTTTCTCAGAGTCCTACGGCTATGGCGCGTCACGCCCTCCGAAAAACGCCGAAATAGGACTCGGAGAAATACGGCGCCTGCGCAGTCAGCTCCTAGGTCTTTGCGCAGGCGCCGCATTTTCACCGCGATTACCCGAGTCCTTTTCGGGTACTTTCGTAAGATGTGACGCGCTATACTGGCGCCGTCCACCGCGGGGTAAAAAAAATAAAATTCTGAATAAGACAGTAAGTACATGGATTTAAAAAAAAAAAACAGCATACTGGCGCTGACGCCAGTATGCTGGATCACATGGGAAGGACTTATATTTAGGGTGAAATTCCGCTTTAACTATAAAAGCATACATTGGACTTAACCTAAGCAAATAATATATACTAATATTTGCATCCCCATGGTTTAAACAGAGACTATGATTTGCATTTCTTTCTCAAAATTCTATTGTACTGTCATGTTTTTTATACAATGTTGTTATTTATTTTTAGGATATGAATTAGGAACAGGATGAAGGCTTATACCCTGATGACTGTATAAGTATTGGTATTATTACTGTATGTTTGTAATAATTGCATGTATATATGAATTTGAAAAGTTAAAGCAACTCTAGGGTTATATGAGATCACTCAGGTGTTTGGATACACCTGTGTGGTTACTCCCTGTGTGGGTATTTAGATTTGATCTTGTGTAGTGTACATTTACTGACAGCTTGATAAAGAGCAAGGAAGCTTGAAACTGTACAGTCGTTAGATTGTAACTATCATAGAAACTCTACTTTGAATTAAAGAATTTTGCAGATTGGAGATTGTATCCTTCTTCTTTGGTATATATTTGGTGGTGGATGGTCAGGAACCCACTATTGATACTATCTCCACTTATTGGACATGATAGCAAGTGGAGTGACTCACACTATAACTGTATACAGTATATCTATCTATCTATCTATCTACAGTATCTATCTACAGTGCCTTGCAAAAGTATTTACCCCCTTGGCTTTTTTTTTTTAATATCAATAATTTTTATTGTTTTAGAAGATATAAACACATACAGAAAACATATTACAAACATTGGTCTATTTTGTTAGATTAAAGCCTTTAGTTCAAAATGTTTTTTTTTTTTTTTTTTATCTGAATTATATGTGATGGATTAGAACACAATAGTCTAAGTTGGTGAAGTAAAATTTGAAAAATCTATACATAAAACTATTTTTTCAGAAAGAAATAAACTGATAATTGGCACGTGCGTATGTATTTCCCCTTTGTTATGAAGCCCATAAAAAGCTCTGGTGCAACCAATTACCTTCAGAAGTCACATAATTAGTGAAACAATGTCCACCTGTGTGCAATCTTAGGCCCTGTACACACGATCAGACATGTCTGATGAAACTGGTCTGCAGATCAGTTTCATCAAACCAGTTTGATGGTGTGTACGGCCCATCAGACCGTTGTCTGTCAGGCCAAAGTTTTAAAATATGCTTTAAAACCTGTCTGATGGAACCTGTCCGTCGTTAGTACGCAAAAGCATCGGACCAAAAACCTGTGCATGCTCAGAATCAAGTCGACGCATGCTTGGAAGCATTGAACTTTGTTTTTTCATCACTTTGTTGTGTTCTACGTCACCGCGTTCTGGTCCGATCGGATTTTGGTCCGATGGTGTGTACGCACATTAGAGCATCATACAAGTTCAGAGTTGTCTGATAAAAACGGTCTGTCAGACAAGTCTCATCAGACATGTCTGATCATGTGTACAGGGCCTAAGTGTCACATGATCTGTCATTACATATACACACATTTTTGAAAGGCCCCAAAGGCTGCAACACCTAAGCAAGAGGCACCACTAACCAAACACTGTCACGATGACTAAGGAATTCTCCAAATAAGTAAGGGACAATGTTGTTGTGGAGTACAAGTTAGGGTTAGGTTATAATAAAATATCCAAATCTTTGGTGATCCCTAGGAGCACCATCAAATCTATCATAACCAAATGGAAAGAACATGGCACAACAGCAAACCTGCCAAGAGATGGCCGCACACCAAAACTCATGGAGCGGGCAAGGAATTAGTCAGAGAGGCAGCACAGATACCTAAGATAACCCTAAGGAAGCTGCAGAGTTCCACAGAAGAGACTGGATTATCTGTATATAGGATGACAATAAGCCGTACGCTCCATAGAGTTGGGCTTTACGGCAGAGTGGCCAAGAAACTTTGATAGACAGGTCACCCGTCCCAGGATTGGACGGGTGATCTGTCTATCAAAATGCCCAGGCAAGAGGGAGGGGCTATACATGACGCCGCATCGGGGGAACACACAGCTATTCAAATGCAAATGACAGCTGTTGTGTTCCCCCAGCGCATAGTAACTAGGTGTCGGCAGCGGCGATGGGAGGGGGGACTTGGCTTTGTCTTAGGGGACACAAGGCTGCATTAGGGACATGGCTGCATCTAGGGACATGGCGGCATCAGGAACATGGCTGCATCAGGGACATAGCTGCATCTAGGGACATGGCTGCATCAGGGACATGGCTGCATCAGGGACATGGCTGCATCTAGGGACATGGCTGCATTAGGGACATGGCGGCATCAGGGACATGGCTGCATCAAGGACATGGCTGAATTAGGGACATGGCTGCATCAGGGACATGGCGGCATTAGGGACATGGCTGCATCTAGGGACATGGCTGCATCAGGGACATGGCTGCATCTAGGGACATGGCTGCATTAGGGACATGGCTGCATCAGGGACATGGCTGTATCAGGGACATGGCTGCATTAGGGACATGGCTGCATCTAGGGACATGGCTGAATTTAGGGACATGGCTGCACCAGGGACATGGCTGCATCAGGGACATGGCTGAATTTAGGGACATGGCTGAATTAGAGACATGGCTGAATTAGGGACATGGCTGAATTTAGCGACAAGGCTGCATTTGGGGACACGTGGCTGCATTTCAAAAAAAGTATCGGTAATCGGTATCGGCAAGTACATGGAAAAAAAGTATCGGTACTTGTACTTGATCCTAAAAAAGTGGTATCGGGACAACCCTACTAATTGTAAAGAATCAGATATAAAGTTTCAATTAAAAAATTATAATTTAACATGAAAGCTCAACTCCAAACTTTAATGATTCATATGAGAGGAAATACCATTAACATTCTAATGCCCTGTACACACGATCAGTTCATCCAATGAAAACGGTCTGATGGATTGTTTCATCAGATATACGATGAAGCTGACTTTCATCAGTTTTGCCTACACACCATCAGTTAAAAAAATGATTGTGTCAGAACGCGGTGACGTAAAACACAACGACATGCTGAGAAAAATTAAGTTCAATGCTTCCGAGCATGCATCGACTTGATTCTGAACATGCATTGATTTTTAACCGATGGAGGTGCCCACAGAAGATCGTTTTTTTTCTATCGTTTTTTTAACCACTTCCTGAAGTCCGTACGACTTTGTACGGTCGCAGTGTGGATCTAAATCTCTGGGAGGCCGTCTATATACGGCCTCCGCTCCTCCGGCCACTGGGGGCCGCATGAGCGCCTCATCACTGAGATGCTGATGCATGTGCCTGGCGGCCGCGATGTTCGCCGGGCACCCACGATCGGCGGATACAGAGACATGTCAGGGAGCGAGGAGACCGATATGTGATTGGTCACCTCCCCCAATCAGTCCCCCTCCACACACAGTTAGAACATTTTGCACATTTAACTACTTCCTCACCCCCTAGTGTTAACCCCTTCAATGCCAGTCACATTTATACAGTAATTAGTTATATTTATAGCACTGATCGCAGTATAAATGTGAATGGTGCCAAAAATGTGTCAAAAGTGTCCGCCATAATGTCGCAGTCCCAATAAAAATCGCAGATCGCCGCCATTACTAGTAAAAAAAAAATATATAATTCTGTCCCCTATTTTGTAGGCGCTATAACTTTTGCGCAAACCAGTCACTTATTGCGATTTTTTTTTTTTAATTGGGCTATTTATTATAGCAAAAAGTAAAAAATATTGTTTTTTTTCCCAAAATTGTTGCACTTTTTTGTTTATAGCGCAAAAAATAAAAACCGCAGAGGTGATCAACTACCACCAAATTTCTGGGGAAAGAAGGACGCCAATTTTGTTTGGGAGCCACGTCGCACAACCGCACAATTGTTAGTTAAAGCGACGCAGTGCCGGAAGCTGAAATTTCACCTGGGCAGGAGGGGGGTATATGTGCCTAGTAAGCAAGTGGTTAACCTTCAGATAATTTTAAAACAAGTTCCTTGTTTTTTCACCGATAGATAAAAAAACGATGGGGCCCACACATGATCGGTTCGTCTGATGAAAACGGTCCATCAGACCGTTTTCATCAGACAAACCGATCGTGTGTACGTGGCATAAGATAGTCTACTTACCAGTTTGTATCTTTCACATAGCGGTCTTCCTAGAATGTTCTTCAGTCTTTGGCCACTGGGTAACTCCCAGGCTCTCAGGCAAAGCTGGGCATCTGGAGCCCCTGTAATGCCATCACTATCCCACCAATGCTGAAGGCTGCAGCAGTCATGCTGTCAGTGACAAACTGATGGTAATCCTATAAGTGGTGTCCTCCTGATGCATAGGTTAGACAGCTTAGGTCCTTACCCACACACCTGCTCCACACTGTATATCTTGTATGTTGGCAAGTAGGGATGAGCCAAACACCCCCCGGTTTGGTTCGCAGCAGAACATGCGAACAGGCAAAAAAATTGTTCGAACACCATTAAAGTCTAATTTTAAAGGCTAATATGCAAGTTATTGTCATAAAAAGCGTTTGGGGACCTGGGTCCTGCCTCAGGGGACATGAATCAAAGTATTAAAAACACATAAGAAAATAATAACAACATAAGCAGTCATTAATTAAGAAAAAGAAAGGCGCCCAACACCCCCCCCTACCTCCCTTCTTCCTTCCCTCTCCCCCCCCTTTTCCTCCCCCCCCACCCCCTTTTCTCCCCCCCCTTTTTTCCCCTTCACCCCCTCCCTGCCTAAGCATAATTCAATTATGAAATTGTTTTATATTGAACTTATTATCATGTATCCCATATTGATGTAACATTTTTTGTTGTACTATTTACTATTCGTTCTAAATTGTTGTACTTTTTCCATGAACCGTCCTTTATATTCAGTACCCTCCTCTCCCCGAACCAGGGGGGTGTTTGGCTCATCCTTACTGGACAACGTACAACATATACAGTGTGGAGCAGGTCCGGCAATGACATCACAGGGTCTGAAAAATAATGTTTTCTACATAAAGCAGCATGGTATGTAAAAGTTGTTTTGAATAAAAAAAAAAAGTTTTTTCTTAAAAAGCAAGGGTTGAGGAGTGTAGTGGAGGTTTTCTGCAGTTGAGATTTTTAATTGATTATTTGAATTAACTATTTTAGTTTCTGTTTAACTGTTTAACAAAAGTATAGCAGAATAACATACACAGTAGTCCATTTAACACAATAAGTGCACAATACCTTTATGATATATGCTCCTTTGAATGCAATTGACAATTTCACATTTTCTGCCTCATAAGCCCAGACCAGATACAAGTATGCAAAATACATGAAATAACAGCCATGCATCGTTAAATCTGAATCTATAGTATGTTGTTATGGACACTTAAAAAAAAACAGATAAATATGCACTCTTCTATTATAAAAAGAAAATCAAATACCTAGTGTGTAATGGTTATTGAATTTTACAATCTTTGGACAAATAAAAAATGTGCAATTTTCAAATATATACATTTCAGACAGAAACCAAACTCATTAACCACAGCTTTTCTAGTTCACTTTTTTGTAATACATTTATTTACCAGAGTAATTCTATATTAATAAACTATAAAGAAAATGGCAACACAGCATCTAAGTACCGTATGTTTTCTGCGCTTTATATATGCAAAGGGTGGCAGAGGCATGTAAACCACCTAACAGGCTGAACAGTAATATGATTCGTTGGAAAGATTAAACAGTTTATATATGTGTTTTAGCTATTCACTTAGCCGTTTATTTCTGGAGTTCCACTTTAACAATTATGGCAAAAAAACTTTTAAATTGTTCTACAAATGTAATTACATCAGTGTATGAGCAGAATCCCAGAATATTGAAATATTGCTATTGTGTATGTGTCCATAGTGGAGAGGCACACCATCACTGGTACAGGAAGGTAATAGAAATCATCTCCAATGGAAACAGACAGTGATAAAAACAACATAAAGGATCTGCTGTATTCCCACATATATATAAAAAACATTTTAGACTGAGTTTCGATTTTTATTTCACTTGTTCCCATTCTTGTACAATTAGATGAGCCGTGTACCCACCCCTTATTAAAGGGTCACTAAAGGGAAAAAAAAAAGCTAAATAGCTTCCTTTACCTTACTGCAATCCTGGTTTCATGTCCTCATTGTTCGTTTTTGCTTTGAAGTAGCTGTAATCCTTCTCTGATCTCCACACTTCCTGCTTGTCTGTTTCCTTATGAAAAAACTCATGGGAGATTTTCACTGTGGTGATTCATTTTAAAAACAAACACTGCCCTGTGTTTGTTTGTTTTTGTTTTGTGTGTCTCTGTACTTCACAGAAACATGAAACTAGATTAAAAATGAAACTGAAACTGCAGGCACATTATATGATTGATTTCTATCTATTTTTAATCATTTTTAAAAGGAATCAATTAACTATTATGTCCCTATACCCTGTAAACAGTCATTTTAGCAAAAAAAAATGTTTCCTTTACAACTCCTTTAATAGAGCAAGAATGTTCAGAAGTGATGTAAGATTTCCTGCAGCATTCACAAGCCAACAAAGCCAGCTCATACGTGATAAGTAAGATACATAAATAAAACACTGCAAATTGTTTAAAAAGGAATTGCTCCTTCTTTGGGAAAACATGCTACAGGTATAGTTTTATTATACAAAAGTTGAATTATATTTAAGTGTGCTACAGTATATTGTGGCATTGTGATTGTGTGTGTACAAATGATGATGATGATGATTATACAGGATTTATGTATCTAGCACCAAAAGTATGCACAGTGCTTTACAAAATTATAAATTTGATACAGACTCTAGACTGCTATCTCCTTAACCACTTAACCCCCAGACCATATTGCTGGTCAAAGACCAGAGCACTTTTTGTGATTCGGCACTGCGTCGCTTTTACTGACAATTGCGCGGTCGTGCGATGTGGCTCCCAAACAAAATTGGCGTCCTTTTTTTCCCACAAATAGAGCTTTCTTTTGGTGGTATTTGATCATCTCTGCGGTTTTTATTTTTTGCGCTATAAACAAAAATAGAGCGATTATTTTGAAAAAAAATTCAATATTTTTTACATTTTGCTATAATAAATATCCCCAAAAAATATCTAAAAAAACTTTTTTTTTCTTCAGTTTAGGCCGATACGTATTTTTCTACATATTTTTGGTAAAAAAAAATCGCAATTAGCGTCTATTGATTGGTTTGCGCAAAATGTATAGCGTTTACAAAAAAGGGGGTAGTTTTATGGCATTTTTATTAATATTTTTTTTTTACTAGTACCGAGACATTATGGCGGACACATCGAACAATTTTGACAAATTTTTGGGACCATTGGCATTTTTATAGCGATCAATGCTATAAAAATGCATTGGATTACTATAAAAATGCCATTGACAGTGAAGGGGTTAACACTAGGGGGCAGGAAAGGGGTTACGTGTGTTCCTGAGGTGTTCTAACTGTATGGGGGGGGGTTGACTCACTAGGGGAAATCACTGATCTTCTGTTCATACATTGTATGAACAGGAGATTAGCGTTTCCCCCGCTGATAGGACCGAGAGCTTTGTGTTTACACACAAAGCTCCCAGTCCCCGCTCTGTAACAAACGAGCGCGCGTGCCCGGCGGCAATCGTGCCCGCCGGGCACGCACGTGGGACTCGGGGGACGAGCGGGGGCGTGTAAAGGGGTTGTAAAGGTTTTTTTTTTTTTTCTAAATAGGTTCCTTTAAGCTAGTGCATTGTTGTCAGTACTGGATCCCTCTAGGACCCAGCGCACTCACCTGACACAGCCTTGGCTGGGAAACACTGATTGGCCAGCTCTCCTTTAAAACACCTGTGTTTTCACCCAATCAGTGCTCGTGATAGAGTTACTCTGCTTGCCTTGAGAGATCCAGCCTGACCTGTTTATCTGTAAACTTTGTGTATGACCCGGATTGTTTGACCCTGCTTGTTGCTTCCGATTTGGTACCTTTCGAACTCTGATTATCCGTGTATGACTCGGCTTGCCTAGACCACATCCATTGCAGTGGTGCACTACTAGCACCAGCAACACCACCAACATCCACACCTGCGGTGAACTACAGTTCCAGCTTTCCTGCTCATCAAAACACCTACTTCAGCAGTGAACTACAAGTGCCAGCTGTGCCGCTCATCTCAACCCTGCATCCGTGGTGAACTACAAGTCCCAGCGCTGACCTGCTTCTCAAGACCTGCTCATGGTATGTGCTCTTGTTATTGAACTATAAGCATATTAGCACACCTGAACTGTTGTCTGCTGCTAGCCTGATATGAAACCTGACAATTGTTGGTTCATTTACCTTTTCCTTCAATTTCCTCTCTAAATGTTTTTTTCTTTGTCTGAATTTCTCACTTCCTGTTCCTCCTCAGTAAGCTTGCCCCCATCATCCGAGACGTTTTGGCTGGGGGTTAGTCAGCGTGCTTGCCCCTCCCTTGGGACTCCATCCCTGCGGGGAGACGCTGTGTTCACTGATGTTGTGTTTCCAAAGGTGTTCTATCAGGTTGAGGTCAGGACCCTGTGCAGGCCAGTCAAGTGGACCTTGCTTTGTGCACTGGTGCGCATTCATGTTGGAACAGGAAAGGGGCATACCCAAAGTTGGGAGCATGATTGTCCATGAATTGTTCAAAATGTCTTGGTATACTGACGTCTTAAGATTTACCTTCACTGGAACTGAGGGGCCAAGCCCAACCGCTGGAAACAAAACAACCACATCATAATCCCCCCTCCACCAAATTATTTGGACCAGTGCACAAATCAATGTCCATAAAGACATGGATGAGTGAGTTTGGGGGTCTTGACCTCAACCCAACAGAACATCTTTGGGATGAATTAGAGAGGAGACTGTGAGTCAGGCCTTCTTGTCCTCATCAGTACCTGACCTCACAAGTGTGTTTCTGGAAAAATTGTCAAACATTCCAAAGATACACCACTAAACCTTGTGGACAACCTTCCCAAAAGAGCTGAAGCTGCTATAGTTGCAAAGGGTGGGCCAACTCAATATTGAACCCTAAGGAGTAAGACTGGGGCGCCATTAAAGTTAATTTGCATGTAAAGACATGTGTCCCAATACTTTTGACAATATACTGTATTTTCTCTATTCTGTATTATGAGAACAAGTCAGAATGTCTTTCCCATCCCACGTAAAACAAGTAAACGATGATTTGGTCAAGTTTAAGTTATCTGCTTTCTGTTAGAATGGACTTTTCCAATAAAGGATGGTGCACAGATAATTTTACAATGCTAAATGTTCTTTTTTCTCAAATATATCCTATCCTAAATAGTATCTCCATTGCTTCCAACTGAAATATGTGGTTGATCTCATTTTATATTTTTGCTTTCGACATTATCTCAGTATTTCAGATGTTTTAAAGACTGAATTCAATTAATTCAACTGTTTGCTGCATAGTTTATGATACTCATCACTTTGGGTTTTATCTGCTTCTATTCATGTATTGTAAGAAAATAAATAAGTCTATTATCTGTTCTGTGCATATAGCTTTAATTCTTCCGTTAAAGAACGGATAGTTTTACTGTGGTTGGAAACCTTGGAAATCATTTAAATGTGTAAAGAATTAAATACGTTTTAATTGTCTAAAATATTGCAACTTAAGAAGTTTTCTATATAAAATTAGTAGACATAAATGTCTGATTTGCAGAAGCCATACTTGGACTATATAACATTTTTGCAAAATGATGGGGTAGGGGGTGGGTTAGTTGCTAAATAAAACTGAATTGCAAACAATTGCTGCTTTGGGACCACAACACAACCAAATTGCTGTTACAATTTTTTGTTTCTTGTACAATAATGATTTTTCTTTCAACCAGTATATTCACAAAAGGGAAATTACAAGTGTGTTTCACATATCCAGACTAATTTTGAAATGCTGAGCAAGTGGCATACCAGGAGAAATAATGGTTTTCCAACTGTCTGTGGCTAATGCCCAAGACACAGCTTAGTTAATAATAATAATAATAATAATAATAATAATAAATATCGCAGTGCTAATAAATAAAGTATACCATATATTGTGTAAATCACATATCAAACACAAATCAGACAAAAAAAAACATCCAAAATAGTTCATAAAGTTGTGAAAAATCAACTGCTCGAACAATTGAGTGAGCAAAATCTACCACGTGATCCTCTACCCAATGTGAGACAGACTCTTATGCCTCATACACACAATCAGAATTTCCAAAGAAAAAAGTCAGATGGACTTTTTCCATTGGAAATTACGACTGTGTGTATGCCCATCAGAGTTTTTCCATCGGATATTCGGAGGAATTCCATCAGAGTATACATAGAGAATATGTTCTCTTTTCCTCCGATGGAATTCCTATGGAATTTCGATGTGAGTTTGGTCAGGCTAAAGCCTGATCGTGTGTACGGGGCATGCAAGACTCTATTACGGTGTCAGATGCACTAAGTATAATATGTCAATCCAGGGTCACATATCCTTTCCGGAACATATAAGTGTTTAGTACACAGGTGTCAAACACAAGGCCCGTGGGCCGAATCAGGGCCTCCAGGGCATTTTTATGTGGCCCTTGCATAAAATATGGTTCTCCTCCAGACCCTTATGCCGCGTACACACGATCAGATTTCTGATGGAATAAAATCTGATGGATTTTTTAGTCGAAAATCCGATGAAGCTGACTTTCATCAGTCTTGCATACAGACTAAATTCCGACCGTGCCAAAACACAATGACGTAAAACACTACTACTAAAAATTAAGTTAAATGCGATCATGCAATCTTTTTGATTCTGAGCATGCATGGATTTTTCTCCGATGGAGTTCCACACAGACGATCGGAATTTCACACTGGTTTTTTATCCATAAGAACAATTTAAAACATGTTCTATTTTTTTTACACCAATGGAAAAAAGACCGATGGGTCCCACACATGATTGGTTTGTCCGATGAAAAAATGGTTTGACACCCCTGGTCTAGTGCTTCCAATAATTCTCAATGGATATAGGGAGAAGGGTGTACATTGTGGATATAAACAGAAGAAAACACCTACATAGCATAAATCTGTAAAAAGAAAAAAGGGATTAACCACTTCAGCCCCGGAACATATTGCTGGTCAAAGACCAGGCCACTTTTTGCGATTCGGCACTGCGTCGCTTTAACTGAAAATTGCGCAGTCGTGCAACGTGGCTCCCTAACAAAATCGGTGTCCTTTTTTTCCACAAATAGAGCTTTCTTTTTGTGGTATTTGATCCACTCTGTGGTTTTAATTTTTTGCGATATAAACAAAAATAGAGCGACAATTTAGAAAAAAAAATATTTTTTACTTTTTGCTGTAATAAATATTCCCAACAATTTAGGCCGATACGTATTCTTCTACATATTTTTTGTAAAAAAATCGCAATAAGCGTTTATTGATTGGTTTGCTCAAAAGTTATAGCGTTTATAAAATAGGGGATAGTTTTATGGCATTTTTATTAATTATAATATTTTTTTTTACTAGTAATGGCGACAATGTACTGTGACATTATGGCAGACACTTCGGACACTTTTGACACATTTTTGGGACCATTGGCATTTTTATAACGATCAGTGCTATAAAAATGCATTGATTACTATAAAAATGTCACTGGCAGGGAAGGGGTTAAGTATGTTCCCTGGGTGTGTTCTAACTGAAGAGGGGGTGGACTGACTGGGGAAAATGACTGATTGCTGTTCATACATTGTATGAATAGAAGATCAGGCATTTCTCCCCTGAGAGGACTGGGAGCTGTGTGTTTACACACACAGCTCCCGGTTCTCGCTCTGTAATGAGCGGTCGCGGGTGCCTGGCGGCTATTGTGCCCACCGGGCACGCACCGGGATCAGGGACGAGCGGGGCCGTATAACTGCGGCGGCTGGTCGGCAAGCAGTTAAAGGTACTCACATTGAATAAGAAGTAACAAGCGTAAAAACAATCCATGCATGGAAGAAAATGTTTCTATAAACTCAGGAACAGCGTGGCAAAGGCATGTACGTAGGCTCTGCCCTACATGTATCGTCACAACTGACTAAATGAGTGGATGTGACGATACATGTAGGGACACGCTGTTTACTTTTTGCAACATTAAAAGACTGTTTTTACAGATTTACACTATGTGGGTGTTTTCTTCTGTTTATATCCACGATGTACATCTTTTATTCATTGAGAATTATTGGAAGCACTAGACACTTTTATGTTCCAGAAAGGATATGTGACCCTGGATTGACATATTATACTGAATGCATCAGTCTCCATAATAGAGTCCTGTAACTCTGGTAAGAGTCCATCTCACATTGGGTGGAGGATCACGTGGTAGATTTTCCACACTCATTTTTTTTGTCTGATTTTTGTTTGACATTTGATTTACACAATATGGACTTGATTTATTAGCGCTGCAATATATATTATCATTTGTTATTATTTTCGGTACATCTGACTGTTTTTGCAAGCTGCTTTTTACAATTTTTGTCAGCGCATTTTATTTTTATTTTTGCACAGCTTAGTTACAGTTCCCGAATTAAACATTACCACCGTTTACAGTTACCTACATTAATACCTACAGTTTACAGTTACAGTTTACCATATAAAGAATATTTAAAGAATGTGTAAAGGACGAGAACACCACGGGGCAGATTCACAAAACAATTACGCCTGTCTAACTGGGGTTAGACAGGAGTAATTTCAAATTTCCCGCGGCGTATCACTAGTTTGAATTCTCAAACCATGATACGGCGGCTTCGGGCTTCGATCCGAGAGGCTTACGTCTTCGTAAGCCTTCGGATCTACGCTGCCATCTATTTGCGGCCGCTGGGAGGAGTTCGCGTCGTTTTAATGCGTCGGGATATGCAAATGTGTTTTTACGGGGATTCACGAACAAACGAGCGAGCGTCGCAATCGTTTTCGTCTATTTTTTTATACGTAATGTTAGAGCAGCTTTTTGCTGCTCTAACTTTACGTAGCCCATGTTAAGTATGGCCGTCGTTCCCGCTTCGAATTTATTTAATTTTTTTTTTTGTTTACGTAACTCGTCGGGACGTGGATCGCCCGTAAAGTACGCTACATAAACAACGAATGACGTCACAACGTGATTTCACGCAATGCACGGCGGGAAATTTGCGAACGGAGCATGCGCAGATCGATCGCCGCGGGAACGCGCCTAATTTAAATGTTTCACGCCCCCTACTCGCGCAGATGGATTGCGACGGGAGAAATACACTACGCCGCTGTCGTTTACCGTAGAAAATCTACCTGAATTCCACGTAGAGCAAGGTAAAAAACGGCGGCGTAGTGTATTTCTGATACGCTACGATAATCCATTTCTCTGTGAATCTGCCCCCACAAGTTTAGTAAATAGTCCAGTGTAGAATTACGAATCGAAACAATCGATAGGTAAAGCCAAATAATTTTCAAAGCCCACTTCCTCCTTCATCAGGTGTAAAAACCAAACCAATTAAAAAAATATCAATGGATAGATCAGATCTAAAAGTAGTAAGTTCTAAAATCTATGAATTAATAAATGATGTAAAAACTTTTACCAATGTTAAAATAAGTAAAAACATAAGTAGAGCAACTAGTGAAAAAGTATACATATTTCTAAGAAATCAATATTGAATGACTACATAAAAATATGAAAATGCATGAAATAATGCTAAATAAACAATGCAATATTGCATATAGTAAAATCAAAGTCATCCCAAGCACCACAAATATATCACACATACTAAAAACTATGCCCTAAACAAGTAATCAATTGCCATACCATAAATGTATATTATAAAACAATAAATATACAGTGTATTTACTGTATGTATACTGTATGTAAACGTGAGTACACCCCTCATATTTTTATAAATATTTTATTATATCTTTTCTTGTGACAACACTTAAGAAATGTGAAAGTGAAAATGTCCAAATTGGGCCCAAAGAGTCAATATTTTGTGTGTTCACCATTATTTTTCAGCACTGCCTTAACCCTCTTGGGCATGGAGATCACCAGAGCTTTACAGGTTTCCACTGGAGTCCTCTTCCACTCCTTCATGACAACATCACGGAGCTGGTGGATGTTCGAGACTTTGCGCTCCTTCACCTTCCGCTTGAGGATGCACCACAGATGCTCAACAGGGTTTAGGTCTGGAGACATGCTTGGCCAGTCCATAACCTTTACCCTCAGTTTCTTTAGCAAGGCTGTGGTCATCTTGGAGGTGTGTTTGGGGTCTTTACCATGTTGGAATACTGCCCTGTCTCTGAAGGGAGGGGATCATACTCTGCTTCAGTATGTCACAGTACATGTTGGCATTCATGGTTCTTAAAATGAACTGTAGCTCTCAGAGGAATTCCGGCTACACAAAGGTACGAGGCAAGGCTGCCCGCTTTCCCCACTCCTTTTTAACATCGCACTTGAACCCCTATCCCGATACCTGACCCAGAAAGCCCCTCTCCATGGCATACAGATTGGAGACCATGACCTTCCCACGTCACTGTTTGCCGACGACGTCCTCATCTTCACATCCAGCCCTTCCCAGGACATGTCCACGATCAAAACCACTTTTGACGAATTCAGGCAGTGCTCGGGGCTCCGTATCAATTATAGCAAAAGTGAAATTCTCCCCATAGGTTCCCTCTCTGTCCCTTCCTGGTCCCAAAATTCTTTATTTACTGTGGCCAGGTCCCATATCACATACCTGCGAATTAAAATAGGTAAACTGCCCTCCTCCCTATATCATCTCAACTATCCCCCCCTGTTTACGAAAATATCCCAAGAACTGGGAAATTGGATGGACCTGCCTCTCTCGCTACTGGGTAGATGCCACCTAGTCAAGATGATCAGCTTTGCGCGCCTATTGTACCCATTACAGACCATCCCCCTACTTCTTCGCCACAAAGACATCAAATCCCTAAACTCGGCCATCTCAAAGTTCTTCTGGCGTGGCAAACGTGCGCGCATAGCTTTTGCCAAACTACATCTTCCCAGGCGCGAGGGGGGCATTGCCCTGCCAAACATCAGACTTTATAATTTGGCATGCTTATTGCGAACGAGCCTGGATTGGATCACCCAGTCCTCCCGATGCTCAAACTACCCCTTAGAGTTAGCAATGGTCCGCCCCTACTCCCTAACGGCCCTTTTCCATTGTCACTGGAAATCTATTCCTCCCCCCCCTCCAACACAATCTCCTTCTTCGGGACACGGTCGTCGCCTGGAGAGAGGTCAGGAAAGCCCTTAATACACCATCCTCTATTTCACGCCATCTCCCTATCCGGGGAAACCCAAACTTTCAACCTGGTCTGGAACACCATCCTTACCTCATATGGCAGGTAAAGGGCCTAGAAATTTTTTATTCCCTGTGTGACCCTCTATCGGGCCGCCCCATAGGCTTCAGAGCCCTGGCGGACAAGTTCTCCCTCCCTCCCTCACACATTTTCCATTACAATCAATGCATCAGTTTCTTGAAAAGTACCTGCAGGGATGATAGTAAAAGGTTCAAGAGTTCCTTTACCGACACCCTTCTTACCCGGGGATCGTACAGAATCTCGGAAATATACCTCCCTCTCCTTCTACACGTCACTCCCCCCCTATCATCCTCGTCAGCTGCCAACTGGTCGAAAGATTTTTCTGCCCCTGATCTGGTGGAGAAACTCCTTCATGGCCTTAACACCGTCCACAGACTAGTACCCAATGAGATCTGGAGAGAGGCTCAGATCAAAATTGTCCACCGGGCCCACATCCCTTTTAGTCGAGCCCATGCCACCCCAGAATGCCCCCTCTGTCAACAACCCAAGCCAAATCTAGCCCACCGGTTTTGGTCCTGCTCACACATAGCCAGGTTCTGGGAACAAGTCATTCAATATGTTTTTGATGTCACCCTGGTGCACCTACCCAAGGATCCGCTACTGCTTATCTTCGGCCACTGGGACCCCCAGTTGCTCCCCTGGTCGCCCCCAAACGCACCCCCTAGTAAAGACTGGATCCTGATCTGTCTAATGCTCGCCAGGAGGGCCATCCTACAGAAATGGATTTCCACGGACTGCCCAACCACCTCTCAAGTCCAAAAGGAACTATTGCAGTTACTATACAAGGACAAGCTCAACACGGATCTGACCCATGAACGGAGCAAAACTCGCTTCTATCATATATGGCAACCTTTCATGCTGTACACTCTCACCCCCACGGAGAGGTTGAACTTTGAGAAGATGTCCTTTTTCTACCTGGATCCCCCGCGGGACTGATGTCCCCCCACCCCCCTCCTTCCTCCCCCTCCTTCCTCCCCCTCTTATAGTTTGGACGTGCCTTACGAAGCTCCCCCCCATGTCACGTGGGGTGCGCAGTCTCCCCCCCCTCCACTTGGTCGGAGTACAGTATCAACTCTATTGGACTCCTGCGTACATTTTTTTTTTTTTTTTGTTTTTCTTTCTGTATGATCCCTCCATTCCTGCTTTCTATGCTTAACGTCCTTAAAACATTCTCATATGTTCTGTTTTTTTTGCCATACCATGTTCTGCAACTCTTTCAATAAAGACATATTTAAAAAAAAAAAAGAAAGCCTTCCCCTCTATTTTCTGGGGACAACCCAAAATCTGAGATTTTCTTTTACTGTCACTTTCATTGATAGTGGTAAACAGGAAAAATATACAGCAGGCCATACATAATTCAAACTGTGTATAGGCAAGCTGAATGTACCAAGTTGATCAATCGATCAACTTGGATACAACCAGCATGCTAGGTTTTACCTGTAATTATCACTAGTGGCTGCTATAGCCTCTAGCAATAATCTCTGTCTTCCCACCAGGACCAGACAATGGCTCGGCAGTAGGCATTCCTGCATCAGCACTGTCTGTGTTTGCAGGAAAGAAATCTGCTTTGGGTATGGCCGGCCCTAAATCCTGTCTGTGAATAAAATATAGAGGGCATGATGATAGTAGCTTGGACCATTCCTGAATAGCTGTTCAGAGCTATTTTGAACAGTCTAAAGAATAAACCTAAGTAATCACTGTGTAGTTAATTACCTTTCTAAGGAAGATCCCTTTACAAAGGGATACAGTAGAGTTGTGATTCAGCTTATTGAATATTGACAAGAGATGCACCATGAGAACTTGCTGTTAATTTTCATCACAATATACTTTGGATTAAGCGTGTTACAATCGCCTGCATTTCCCCCTTCTGTTATGTGATGTGTAAGTTCATTTTCCTCAATAAAAGCATATAAGGAGTGCGGCTGTTCCAGACCTTTCTTTTGGATGACTGATGGCTGACAAGTGTGCATTCTCGGATTGGAATGACAGAGCAGTGAACAGAATATATGTGAAATCCACCTAGAGGTGTATGTGCTTTGTTTATTTTTCAGCATATTGAAGATTAACAAGAGATGCCCCATGAGAACTTTAAACATGCGTATACGTTGCATATTCTTAACCTCTTGTCACCCTCAAGCCGTGTACACGAAGGACCATTTTCATCGGTCAAAACCGATCGTGTGTGGGGCCCATAGGTTATTTAACCATCGGTTAAAAAAAGCAAACTTGCTTTAAAATTTAACCGATGGATTGATAACCTATAGGTCAAAACCGATCGTTAGTATGCAAAACCATTGGTTAAAAACTTGCGCATGCTCAGAATCAAGTTGACGCATGCCTGGAAGCATTGAACTTCATTTTTTTCAGCACGTCGTTGTGTTTTACAGTTCCTGCCGCCGAGAATGTGTTTTTAGCACGACAGCATCGCGCTGATTCTCGGCGACAGGCTGCCGACATCTCGCACTCGCTGGAATAGTAAAAGCACATTCCAGCGAGCGCGTCATAGAAGCAACGGGGATCCGACATGGATTCCCGCCAATTCTACACATGAAAGAAAGCACTGGCCATGAATAAGCACTGATCCAGTGCGAAACGCGTCAGCTGTTCCTTGTTTCCACTGCTGTGACCCTATTTTTGTACATGCTGTCTATTGAATAAAAGACCACCCATCAGGTTTTGGAGTGCGGCTATCCATTTTTCTTTGTCTTCAATTCTACACATTGGTGGCATTTGTTATGAATCCTGAAAGGGAAGTCTCCGCCGGATTTTAAATAAAAACCTGGCATAGGTTCCCCCCTCAGGAGTAGTTATGAGCGGAATACGCCATATTCGATTTCGCGATATTTCGCGAATATTTCGAAGAATATTCACGAATATTCGTTAATATCGAATATTCGTGATATTTTATAAAAAAAAAAAAAAATTGCGAATTTTCGCTAATGCGAAATTTCGCGATTTTTTTTTTTTATATAAAATATCACGAATATTCGATATTTACGAATATTCGGTATATTTTATTAAAAAAAAAAAGCGAAATTTCACATATGCGGTCGCGAATATTCGTTAATATCGAATATTCGTGATATTTTATAAAAAAAAAAAAAAAATTGCGAATTTTCGCTAATGCAAAATTTCGCGATTTTTTTTCTTTATAAAATATCACGAATATTCGATATTTACGAATATTCGCTATATTTTATAAAAAAAAAAATAGCGAAATTTCGCATATGCGAAAGCGAAAATGATTGCGAAATTTCGCTATTTTTTTTTGGATAAAATATCACGAATATTCGATATTTACGAATATTCGCTATATTTTATAAAAAAAAAAAAAATTGCGAAATTTCGCTATTGCGAAATTCGCGAATGCGAAATTCGCGAATGCGAAATTGATTGCAAATTTTTTTGCAAAATTTATTGCAAAATTTGAAAAATACGAATATGCAATATTCGTAGCGAATATTCGCAATGCGAATATTCGTGAGCAACACTACTCAGGAGCATAACAGGGCCCTTAGGTCTGTTATGGGTTGTAAGGAGACCCCCCTACGCTGAAAAAACGGCGTGGGGGTCCCCCCACAATCCATACCAGACCCGTATCCAAAGCACGCCAGCCGGCCGGTCAGGAGGGGAGTGGGGGCGAGCGAGCCGTACCGGGTGGCATGCCCTTAACATGGGGGGGGGGGGGTCAGGTGCTCTGGGGGAGGGGGGCGCACTGCGGCCCCCCCCCCACCTCAGAGCACCCTGTCCCCATGTTGATGAGGACAGGGCCCCTTCCCGACAATCCTGGCCGTTGGTTGTCGGGGTATGCGGGCAGGAGGCTTATCGGAATCTGGGAGCCCCTTTTAATAAGGGGGCCCCTGATACCAGCCCCCCACCCTAAGTGAATGAGTATGGGGTACATCATACCCCTACCCATTCACCTGCAAGAAAAGTGTAAAGACAAATAAACAACACAGGGTATTGAAACATTTTATTAGTTAGCCCCCGGGGGGGTGTGGTCGCTTTTATAAAAGTGCCCCCCTTCGGCGGGCTTCTTCCGACATCTTCGGCGGGGGGTGGGTCTTCTCCACTCTCTGGGGGGTCTTCTCCGCTCTCCGGGGGGTCTTCTCCGCTCTCCGGGGGGTCTTCTCCGCTCTCCGGGGGTCTTCTCCGCTCTCCAGGGTCTTCTCCCGCTCTCCGCTCTTGATTCGGTGCTTTCTTTCTCTTCAGGACTGGCCGCCGCTTCTGTCACGTCGTCTTCTTCTTCTCTTCACCAGATGTTGACGTGATGCTTCCTCCCGCTGTTATGCCGGGCGCGCGGCTCCCAGAGAATTATATAGGCCTATCTTGTGACGTTGCAGTCCCATCATACTCCGCTAGGTACCATGTGGGTAGGTAGCATGTGGGTAGGTACCACGTGGTACCTACCGGAGTATGATGGGATTTGTTTGCTGCCCATTATAGGTAAAGCATCAGATTCTCTATAGAGAAGGCACCAGAATATGTTTATACCTATTTTCCCCATTTTACCATATTGCCCTCATCTGCTAACAGAGTGAAACTCACAAAAGAATACACATTCCTCATGTGATAGAATTGGGACCTGGTGTTTTTTTTTTTTTTTTTTAAATATGTTTTTATTGAAAAAATTACATACAGAGTATAAAGCAGAACATATGAAAATGTTCAAAAATGTTATACAGAGAAAATAGGATAAGTTGAGAGCAATCACAATGAGGCAATAAGTACACAATAAAGTAAAGGAGTGGTGAAGCTCTCAGTCCAGGGGGTGGAAAAACCCTGTGACCCCGTATGACAGGGGGGAAAGCCTTGAAAGGCACAACCGTAATATAGGAAGGAAAAGGGAGTAAAAAGGGGGGGCGAGGGAAGGTCATTTGCACCGAGAGGAATCGTGGTATAGAAAATACATCTTCTCAAAGTTTACCATATCCGTGGGGGTGAGTGTACATAACATGAAAGGTTTCCATAAGTGGTAGAAACGCGTTTTGGTCCGCTCATGGGTTAGGTCCGTATTGAGCTTGTCCTTGTAGAGTAATTTCAACAGCTGTAGAATGGCTCTCCTGGCGAGCAGGAGGCAAATCAGGGTCCAGTCTTTACCGGGGTGTGTGGGTAGAGGCGACCAGGGGAGCAGTTGGGGGTCCCAATGGCCGAAAATTAGCAGTAAAGGGTCCTTGGGTAGTTTCAGCAGAGTGACTTTGAAAACATAGTGGATGACTTGATCCCAAAAGGCGGCGGTGTAAGAGCAAGACCAGAAACAGTGAGCCAAATTGGGTTTGGGTTGGTGGCACAGGGGGCATTCTGGGGTGGCGTGGACTTGGCTGAAAGGCATATGGGCCCGGTGGACGATTTTGATTTGAGTCTCTCTCCAGATCTCATTAGGGACGAGTTTGTAAATGGTGTTGAGGCCATGTAGAAGTTTCTCCACCAGCTTGGAATCAGGGAAGTCCTTTGACCAGTTGGCAGCAGACAAGGATGTTAGGGGAGGGGGGTAGTTTGCAGAACAAGAGGGAGGTAGATGTCTAAAATCTTGTACGAACCCAGGGTGAGAAGAGTGTCAATAAACAAACTCTTGAACCGTTTGCTATCATCTCTGCAAGCGTTTTTCAGGAAACTGATTCACTGCCCGTATTGGAATATGTGTGATGGAGGGAGTGAGAACTTGTCTGCCAGGGCTCTAAAACCGATGGGGCGACCCGACTGTGGGTCACATAATGAAAAGTCCTTGAGTCCTTTACCCTGCCACATGAGATAAGGCTGGTTTTCGAGGCCAGGGAGGAAGCTTGGGTTTCCCCAGATTGTGAGGTAGCGGGAAATAAAGGAAGGAAGATTAAGGGCTTTCCTGACCTCTCTCCAGGCGATAACCATGTCTCGAAAAAGGAGGTTGTGTTGGAGGGGTGGGGGGATAGACTTCCACTGACAATGGAGAAGGGCCGTTAAGGAAAAGGGGCGGACCATTGCTGATTCCAAGGGGAAGTTTGAGTATTGGGAGTAATGGGTCACCCAGTCTAGACTCGTCCTCAGCAAACAGGCTAAGTTATATGTTCTGATGTTAGGCAGGGCAATGCCCCCCTCGCGCCTGGGAACATGAAGTTTGGCAAAAGCTATGCGCGCCCGCTTACCTCGCCAGAGAAATTTAGATATGGCAGAGTTTAGAGCTTTAATGTCTTTATGGCGTAGAAGTAAGGGAATGGTCTGTAGTGGGTACAGTATCCGGGCAAAGCTGGCCATTTTTACTAGTTGACATCTACCCAGTAGCGAGAGAGGCAGGTCCATCCAGTTGTCCAGTTCCTGGGATATTTTTGTGAACTGGGGGGATAGTTGAGATGGTATAAGGAGGAGAGCAGTTTACCTATTTTAATTCCCAAGTATGTGATGTGTGATTTTGCAACAGTAAATAAGGATTTTTGGGAATTTTGCTTTTGCTATAGTTTATGCGAAGCCCTGAGCACTGTCTAAATTCGTCAAAAGTTTATTTTATCATGGACATGTTCTGGGAGGGGTTAGATGTCAAAATAAGGACGTCGTCAGCAAAGAGGGAGGTGCGTAGGTCATGGTCCCCTGTCTTGATACCATGGAGGGGGGCTACCTGGGTCAGATATCGGGATAAAGGTTCTAGGGCAATATTAAAAAGGAGACCGGATAGCGGGCAGCCCTGTCTTGTGCCTTTGTGGAGGCGGAAATCATCCGATAGGAGGCCCGCAGCCACCAATTTTGCAGCGTACATGGTCTTGATGAGGTGGGCAAAGGGGCCAAGGAAGCCCATTTTAGACATGACCATGGAGAGCCATTCGAAGCTGACATTATCGAAGGCTTTCTCTGCGTCTAATGTAATGATGGCATTATCCCCCTCCGGGTAACATTTTGCATGTTCCAGGGCCAACATTACCTTCCTAATATTCATGGTGGCCGTCCTACCTTTCACGAAACCTGATTGGGTGGAGTGAATCAGGGAGGGTATGATGGTCGCCAATCTGGTGGCTACAAACTTGGAGAGGATCTTGACATCGATATTCAAGAGTGAAATGGGCCTGTATGAGCCGGGTTCTAGAGGGTCTTTCCCCTTTTTCTCCAATAGTTTAATAATAGCTTGGTTGCCTGTGGGTAGGTAGGGGCCACCTGACCAGATGTGCTGGTAGATGTCATGGAGGGTGGGGGTGATAGTCGAGCGGAAAGATTTATAAAATTCCCCCGTAAATCCATCCAGGCCTGGGGCTTTAGAAGGGGCAAGGCTCTTGATGACATTATGTACCTCCAGAGTGGAAATAGGAGCATTCAGGGCTTCAAGTTAAGAGGGAGAGATCTGATCCAGGGTAGTTTTCTGGAGGAAGTCAAGGACCGTCTGTTTATCTATAGGGTCAGGGGCGTAGAGGGATATATAGAACAGGCGCATAGCATCATTAATACCTTTTGGGTTGTTGTGCACGGAACCCGACGCGTCTCTAAGGGACGTGATATGCGTTGGGCGATTCGGGCCTTTGCTCAGTCTGGAGAGTCGTCTACCTGCCTTGTTGCCAAATTTATGTAGGGAGGCGTCCAGACGTGCCTTTTGGGTCTACTCGAGGGTCGCTGCCCAGGTGTCAAAGGACTGTTTGGCTGTAAACCAGATCGTCCGGTTGGACGGGGAGTCGTCAGTGTAGAGGGAGCGTTGGGCCTGGTGCAGTAGTGCGCTGGCCTGTTTGTAGTGACTGAGGGTGTTTCTTTTAAAGGAGGCAGCGTTCGCTATTATACAGCCTCTGAGGAAAGCTTTACCCGCTTCCCAGAAAAGATTGGGATTGTCTGTGTGTAGCGCGTTGGTCAAAGCGTAATCTGGCCAGGCTTTCTCCAAATGTTGTTGGAAGTCGGAGTTGTTGTGAAGGTAGGATGGGAACCGCCATATTTTGGGGTTTGGGTGCAAGTCGGGGTCATCAAGTTACATAGTTACATAGTTACATAGTTAGTCAGGTTGAAAAAAGACACAAGTTCATCCAGTTCAACCATAAAAAAAAATAAAAAAAAAAATAAAACACAGTACATCCCATACACCCAACTCCATACCCACAGTTGATCCAGAGGAAGGCAAAAAACCCCAGCAGAGCATGATCCAATTTGCTACCGGAGGGAAAAAAATCCTTCCTGATCCCCCGAGACTTTACCTAATGTGCATTTAGGAAAGATTCCAGGCCCTTCTTAAAGCAATCTACTGAGCTGGCCAGAACCACCTCTGGAGGGAGTCTGTTACACATTTTCACAGCTCTTACTGTGAAGAAACCTTTCCGTATTTGGAGGTGAAATCTCTTTTCCTCCAGACGTAAAGAGTGCCCCCTTGTCCTCAGCGTTGACCTTAAAGTGAATAACTCAACACCAAGTTCACTATATGGACCTCATATATTTGTACATGTTGATCATATCCCCCCTTATTCTCCTCTTCTCAAGAGTGAATAAATTCAGTTTTTCTAATCTTTCCTCATAGCTGAGCTCCTCCATGCCTCTTATCAGTTTAGTTGCCCTTCTCTGCGCTTTCTCCAGTTCTCCGATATCCTTTTTGATAACTGGTGCCCAAAACTGGACTGCATATTCCAGATGAGGTCTTACTAATGATTTGTACAGGGGCAACATTATATCTCTATCTCTGGAGTCCATACCGCTCTTAATACAAGAAAGGACTTTGCTTGCTTTGGAAACCGCAGCTTGGCATTGCATGCCATTATTAAGCTCATGATCAACTAAAACCCCCAGATCCTTCTCCACTACAGATCCCCCCAGTTGAACTCCCCCTAGCATGTATGATGCATGAATATTCTTAGCCCCCAAGTGTATAACTTTACATTTATCAACATTAAACCTCATCTGCCACTTAGTCGCCCAATTAGACAGAGCATTGAGGTCGGCTTGTAAATTGGAGACATCCTGCAAGGACATTATTCCACTGCATAGCTTGGTGTCATCTGCAAAAACAGAAATGTTACTTTTCATCTCAGACCCAATATCATTTATAAATATATTGAAAAGTAAGGGACCCAACACTGAACCTTGGGGTACACCGCTGATAACCTTGGACCATTCAGAGTAAGAATCATTAACCACAACTCTCTGAATCCTGTCTTTCAGCCAGTTTTCTATCCATTTGCAAACTGATATATCTAATCCTGTAGACCTTACCTTACACATGAGCAGTGTGTGGAGAACTGTATCGAACGCTTTTGCAAAATCCAAGTATACCACGTCCACTGCCAAGCCTCTGTCCAGGGTTTTACTTACCTCTTCATAAAAGGAAATCAGGTTTGTCTGACAACTTCTGTCTTTCATGAATCCATGCTGTCTGCTGCTTAAATAGTTTATTTCCAGCAAGAACTCATCCATGTGGTCTTTTATTAAACGTTCCAGTATCTTCCCAACTATAGAAGTTAAACTAACAGGTCTATAGTTACTTGGTAAAGACTTTGTTCCCTTTTTAAATATAGGCACCACATTGGCTCTACGCCAATCCAGTGGTACTATTCCTGTCATTAATGAGTCCCTAAATATTAGATACAGTGGCTTTGAAATCTCAGAGCTCAATTCTTTTAGGATCCGTGGGTGGATGCCATCTGGTCCAGGTGCTTTATCCACATTTATTCTGTCTAAATATTTCTGGACCATATCACTTTTGAGCCATTATGGATTTGGGGCTGTGTCACTCCCACCCCCATTATGGACATGAGCTCCCCCATACTCCATTGTATACACAGAGCTGAAGAAAGCATTTAATAAATTTGCCTTCTCTATGTCCTGAGTCACCCACTCTAGATTATTTTGTAAAGGGCCTACATGCTCAGACTTGACCTTTTTACTATTAATATATTTAAAGATTTTTTGGGGGTTTGTCCTACTATCTTTTGCAATCTGTCGTTCATTTTGAATTTTTGCATCCTTGATTTCCTTTTTACATATGCTATTATATTCTTTGTATCATTTAAACGACACTAGTGTTCCTTCATTTTTATATTTTTTAAAAGCTATTTTCTTATTGTTTATAGCTTTTTTAACTTTGACCGTGAGCCACATAGGTTTTATCTTTAGCCTTTTAAACTTATTGCCCATGGGAATATACTTTGCAGTGAGGTTCCAAAGAGTCTTTTTGAAGAATTCCCATTTCTGTTCTGTGTTCATCTGTGCCAATATTCCCTCCCAGTCCAAGCCCTGGAGAGCAGTCCTCATGCTTTGAAAATTTGCTCTCTTGAAATTAAGTGTTTTTATCTTTCCTCTATGTATTTCTTGCTTATAGTTAATATTAAATGAAATCATGTTATGATCACTGCTACCCAGGTGTTCCTTTATCTGAACATTAGTAATAAGCTCTTTGAGATTACCAAGTCCAACAGAGCATCATTCCTAGTAGGGGCCTCAATAAACTGGACCATAAAATTGTCCTGCAATAGGTTTTTAAATTTTTGTCCTTTAACTGTCCCAGAAATTCCATTATTCCAGTCAATTTCTGGGTAGTTAAAATCCCCCATTATTATCACCGTCCCAGCCCTTGCAGCCCTTTCCATCTGTGCAAGGAGCCGAGTCTCCACCTCCTCATTAACATTGGGTGGTCTATAACAAACTCCAATGATTAACTTTGAACTACGCACATCTGTATGCAGTTCCACCCATAATGCTTCAACTTCATCACACTCTCCATCAACCAGGTCCTCTTTTCAAGTGTGGAGGATACCGGGTGTGATCCAAAATCGCAATGTGCTGAATGTCCGCTTCAGAGATCAATGGGAGGAGGAAGTCAGAACAGAACAGATAGTCCAGTCTCGTGAAGATGTTATGAGGGTTGGAGTAGAATGTGAATTCCCTATCTGCCGGGTGGCGTAGACGCCATATGTCGTGGAGGTGTAAAGATTCCATCGTTGATGCCAATAAGGTCTGGCCGAGAGGTACTGAGGAGGGTCGTGAGTTCCTAATGGAGAATCTGTCATCCATCAGGTGCAAGGTAGAGTTCAAGTCCCCGCCTATTAAGTGGGGGTGGGTCGGGTCACGTAGTACCCAAGTCGTGAGGTCCCCAAAAAATTTGCTTGTGGGATTGTTGGGCGCATAAACGTTTGTGATGACAATGACCCTGGTCCCCAATTGGACCCGGGCAGATACGAAACGGCCCCCGGAGTCTGAGTCCATGGAGAGGACCGTGAAGGGGAGGTTTTTGTTAATAAGGAGCATTACTCCCGCTTTACGTCCACATGAGTCAGACCCGAGGACTGTGCCCACCCAGAGTTTTCTCAGTCGTGGAAAGTCGGGAGTAGATAAGTGGGTTTCCTGGAGGAGGGCGATATCAGTTTTAAGTCACTTAAGGTGGCGTAAAATTTTCATTATCTTGTTGGGGGAGCGGAGCCCTTTAACGTTCTAAGTGACTATTTTCATGTTGGGAGAACAGTTAGGGGGGTGTGGGCAGGAAATGGAAGTGTAGTGTGCGGTGGCATGCGGGGCTGCATAGACAAGGTGCGACAAGGGAGTACGGAGCGACAATTAGCTAGGAGAGAGACTGGAGATGCAAACGGTGCACATAAGGCAGGGCGATTGTAAAAAGGCACGGGTGAAAAGAGGAGGGGGGGAATGGGGGTGAACATAGCAAGAAACCAAATCAGGGAACTTTTTTCCGCATTGAGTCACTGAGTAAGCCAACTCCCAACACAGGACTCGCTATGCTGCGTCCCTATTTAAAGTCAGCAGCTATACTGTTAGTAGCTGCTGACTTTTTAAAAAAAAAGTTGCGGCTGGAACACCCCTTTAAAGTAGTGAGTGTACAGCTTGCATAACAGTGTACATTTGCTGTGCCCTCAAGATAACTAAACACACAGCCATTAATGTCTAAATTAATGTCTTAATTATGCCCAAAGTGTCAATATTTTGTGTGCTTACCATTATTTTCCAGCACTGCCTTAACTTTCTTGGACATGGCATTCACCAGAGCTTCACTGGGGTCCTCTTCCACTCATCTATGATGACATCACAGATCTGGTGGATGTTAGAGACCCTGCGCTCCTCCACCTTCCATTTGAGGATGTCCCACAGATGCTCAATTGGGTTTAGGTTTGGAGACATGCTTGGCCAGTTCATCTCCTTTACCCTCAGCTTCTTTAGCAAGGCAGTGGTTGTCTTGGAGGTGTGTTTAGGGTCATTATCATGTTGGAATACTGCCCTGCGGCCCAGTTTTCGAAGGGAGGGGATCATGCTCTACTTCGGTATGTTACAGTACATGTTGGCATTCATGGTTCCCTCATTGAACTGTAGCTCCCCAGTGCTCCTCATCTGGTTGCCACCACACACGCTTGTTACCATCTGAACCAAATACGTTTATCTTGGTATCATCAGACCACAGGACATGGTTCCAGTAATCTATATCCTTAGTCTGCTTGTCTTTAGAAAACTGTTTGTGGACTTTCTTGTGCATCATCTTTAGAAGAGGCTTACTTCTGGGATGACAGCCATGCAGACCAATTTGATACAGTGTGCTGCATATGGTCTGAGCACTAATAGGCTGATCCCCCACCCCTTCAACCTCTGCAGCAATGCTGGCAGCACTCATATGTCTATTTCTCAAAGACAGCCTCTGGATATGATGCTGAGCATGTGCACTAAACTTCTTTGGTTGACCGTGGTGAACCTGTCCTGTTAAACCTTGATATTATCTTGGCCACTGTGCTGCAGCTCAGTTTCAGGGTCTTGGTACTGTAATCTTCTTATACTGTAGCCTAGTCCATCTTTATGTAGAGCAACATTTTTTTTTTTTTTCAGATCCTTGGAGAGTTCTTTGCCATGAGGTGCCATGTTGACATTCCAGTGACCAGTATGAGAGTTTGAGAGTGATAACAACAAATTTAATACACCTACTCCCCATTCACACTTGAGACCTTGTAACACTAACGAGTCACATGACACCGGGGAGAAAAAAATGGCTAATTGTCCCAATTTGGACATTTTCACTCAAGGGTGTACTCAATTTTGTTGCCAGTGGTTTAGACATTATTTGCCTTGTGTTTAGACATTAATGGCCTTGAGAGGGCAGCAAATTTACACTGTTATACAAGCTGTACATTCACTACTTTACATTGTAGAGAAGTGTAATTTCTTCAGTGTAGTCACATGAAAAGATATAATAAAATATGTACAAAAATTTGAGGGGTGTACTCACTTTGTGAGATACTTAATACCGCATATATAATATATATATATATATATATATATATATATATATATATATATATATATATATATATAATATAATATATATATATATATATATATATATATATATATATATATATATAATATATATATATATATATATATATAAATACATTTTTGTATGTTTGTGAAATTTGTGAAAGTTTCCTTCACAAATTTCTCTTTGAAGAAGAGATTTATGAAAATCTTAATTTACCAACTAAAGATATGATCTAGCACGAAAAAAAAAAAAATATTTTGTCATAGAAAACCAGATGTAGTCTGGGCTGAATTTAGTGTCCCCAGCATTTTGGCTCAGTATAAAAATATTGCTTCCAAAAGTGAAACTGTCAGCAGAACAAGTCCTCCAGACAGTTATTTGACTCAGTAGCTGGTCATTTCCTTTTATGGAAAACAAAACAGCACAGAAAGCTCTAGGCTGTAATAAAGTAATTAAATCTGGAGTTCCAAAATTGTCATTTTCTTCTTTTCGTGGTATATTGTTGCACATCTTTTTAAAGCTGTCTATAAATGTAGCTGTCTATAAATAAAAATGTCTATAAATGCTCTTTCCTTTCTTTTATTTTCTTTCTTTTTTTCTTGTCTTTATTTTCTTCCTTACAATTAAATATTAAAAATACCACTTGTATGATCGATGTTTGCTTTACAGTAAGCCTTCTTTCCACATTTGAAATGAGATACATTTTTAATATGGAAATAAGGCACTTTAATACAATGCCTTGCTAAATATTTACCATATAGTGGTAAAATTTGAACTTCTGCTGTACATCATTGAATCTTAATTAATTTTGATTTGCACGGGAAAAATAATCTGCTTAATTTTACATCAAATGAAGGCTTGGCGTGTTTGACACTTTTTGCTTCCAGTGGCATACAAGTATAATCTATGTATACAATATACATTGGGACTCAGTAATATTCCTCTCTTGAAACATAGGTCAAGTGTTACAAGGGATCAGGTCGATATGCTAGAACACTTTCATGAACATTTCATCTCAGATACGACAGAAAATTTATATTTTGTTTGATCTAAACCAAGCTCTTACTGAGGAACATTTTTTGGTTCAGTACACAGTAGACAAGTCTTACTCTTGACAGTTCAGTAACCCGTTATATACATTGATATATTATAAACTGATAGCTGTATATTTATCCTATATTTCTAGATAGTGAAAAAAACAAAGTCTTGTTTTAGGTTTGATTTTTAACAAATATGCAATTTTTAGGTTTATTTAAATATTGTGGTTTTCACACATCATATATGGCCCATTGTCCCAGTCAATGTAAGACAATATCCCAATAGTAACTTTCACTATTGGAAACAGTATTTTCTTCATAATAATTGTTTTTTTTTGCTTTACATACTACTAAAGTATAATATATACATTTTAATTTGGTATGTGGTGCACAGTACCCACTGGCATTACCACCATAGCTCTCATTTTCTAACTCCAGACAGGACTGTATTTGCCAAAGTTGCATTCATGGTCTAGTGCAGTGTTTCTCAACTCCAGTCCTCAAGCCCCCCCAACAGGTCATGTTTTCAGGATTTCCCTCAGATGAAAAGGCTGTGGGAATTACTAAGGCAGTGAACTTGATCAAATCACCTGTGCAAAATAATGGAAATCCTGAAAACCTGACCTGTTGGGGGGCCTTGAGGACTGGAGTTGAGAAACACTGGTCTAGTGCCAAGGACAGTAGTGTAAGACTGGCCAGCACCATTCTGTAATAAACTATTTTGTTTCCCTATCTTGGCCAACTCTGGACATTTGCAGGCAACTTCAGCAGGTAAACTGTACAGGAAGGGAAATATGTTGGTGTTGAGAGGAAGCAGAATGCTCATTATCATCCAGATATCATATAAACATCTCCACTTTTTGGTAATTTTATCTGTTGAAAAGTAGCCCTGTTATTAAACAGACAACCTGCTGACTAAAATACACCATCTACCATTAGTTCTTACTACAATAACCAAATGATGCAGCAGAGACGGATCATCTACAGTAGGGGTGCCTAACAAGTGGCCCAGGGGCCACATGTGGCCCGCAGAGCCATCTGATGTGGCCTGAGACCTTCTGCTCTGGGATGGAATTGAATAGAATACTGTTATTAAAGGTAAGTTTATTACTGAAATCACAGTGTATATATGGTCATATCTGTTCTGCAGTGGTTACTGGGCTGCTTTCAAACTGATCTGCAGGTGCAGATTACTGTAGTTTACCTGCGGGTTACCTGCACTGAGCCAAAGGCCACCTTGACACGGTCAATCCGACCCAATTGGACCCTCCATTCACCTCTAAGGAGTAGCAGATGTAAATGGACTTGTGTCTGTTTACAAACGCCTACCTCCAATACGATCCGCAAAAATAAAAGTAGTGGGCTCTATAGAGTAGAGTGGGCTGCCATCCACCCGCTCTGCTCATTGTGGCCCGCGACCCTTTACCAAGTCGCTTAGGTGGCCCCACTCTTCAAAAAGTTGGGCATCCCTGATCTACAGGGTAGCCTTAGCCTAAGACCACCTTGTTGTCTATGTGACCAAGTTGCAACATTCACGCTCCTGCAGTAAACTTGGGGGTAGCAGCATTGGTGAAAGCTGTGCATGTCACTGTCACTGTCATTTAGCACTAACTGTTGCTTGTTTAGGCAGATGATGTCTGATGGGGCATACCAGTGCAAACAATGCAAAATGGAGGACTTCAATGTATGTACTATAATTCATATCATTGTTAAACAAAATGTGGGTGAGCAGGGCAAAGTTGTAACCTTGCCTTGGGCCCCATTTTATTCTAATACCTCTATCATACAAAGGGGAACTTGATAGTGCAGGTGCACAATTTTAATTGCAACCCTGCATTAAAGCAACAGCTGACCCATGCTATGCCATTTGTGCCCCACTGATAAAAGAGAGGGTAGGTGTCCCCGAATGTTAGCAAAACGAAAATCATTATCTCACCACATCCCTGAATATAAGCCGATTGCTATACCCCCTAGGGGGTGTGTTTCCTCAGTGGGATTTTGTACGTGGGAGATTGATTACAAAATAAGGACTATATCAGTCAAACAAGGTATGCCAAAAAAAAATTATTTAAATATTGTTGTTCGTAGACAACGTATCAAATGAGCAGCAAAAAATAACCAACTGACCAAACATAAAATGGGGGCACGAACTGGGGCAAGTGACCATATAGGGTACTGTACATTACTCAGGACAAGACATAGACTCGAAATTGTATGTTAAATTAGAGCGACATATAAAGTAATAAGGAACCCTTCCAATACTGTCTCGTGGATACAGACAGTGGAGCCAACGTTTCGAGGCTTATAGAAAATGCCGCCTCTTCATCAGGGCTAGGGTAATGCTGAGGTGTGCCCCATCTGATAGCTCCTGATTCTTATACTCATGTTGCCTTGCTATAAGCTTTTGTTTTACAGAGATGACTGTAATAATATAAATAACTGTAATTAAAACCCCTTCCCACCCCAGCATCCCTTTAACTGGGCTCATGCACCAAGGGGCCATTGAGGTCTGTCTAGTCATGTGACCACTGTCATTAGGTGTCACAGTGGTCATAAGATCAGGAGTCCTGCCAGTTCCCGATCATTAGTACAGACAGAGCTCTCAGCACATAAATGTCTGTTGGCCATAGGTGTACATTTTCAGCATGTGGGTGTAAATCCCACCCTGTTTGCAGCTGCACATATGCATTATGTGGGCAGCAAGAGGTTAAGTTGCAGCTTAGTCACATTTTCAGATCATTAAGTGCTATGAAAACTTCTCTAGCCAGTGGCTGTGACTGAGGCCGCGTACACACGATCGAATTTATCTGCTGAAACTGGTCAGACGGACCGTTTCAGCAGACATCTCCGATCATGTGTACGGGCTAGCGTACAGGTTTGTCCATCGGACAAATTTCAAAGCATGGATTCGACGCATTCGCGGAAGCATTTTATTTCTGGGTTTGGTAACGTGGCGGCGTCAACGTCACCGCCACGTCACCGCGTTCCCTGGCCGAGGGGATTTTCATCCGATGGTGTGTACACACCGTCGGACGAAAATACGGAGGAGACATGTCCGCTGGAAACAGTCCGTCGGACATGTTTCAGCGGACATGTCCCTTCGTGTGTACGCGGCCACAGAAAGGCATGCCATTGGCACTAGAAACAAGTGTTTGGCTGTTGTACTAGTTCTACATAGTGGTCTGCTTCATCCACAAAGGTTCATTTGGCTTATCCCTGAGTCTTCTGAAAAATTACTATTTAGATGAGGGCTCAAAATTTCAAGTCCTGATCTACTAGCCAGGCCCTAAGCGTCACTCGCTACCAGTTGCTCCATCCAACCCCTACCCTGCCCCGCCCCTAAACACACCCTCATAAATATATTGTGAAATGACACTGTTCAATATTTTATACAGAATTAAGTTACAAAAATAAATATTAACAATATTAGTGCCCAGGAATGCAGTCTATCAGTGTCCATCAGTACGGCCCCATCAGTGCCTCCTCACCAGTGCCCATCATTGCAGCCTCACCAGTGCCCATCAGCTCAGCCTCATCAGACAGGAAAATGTGGTTGGTTAGCAGGCTGGTTAGTAAGTTGAGAAAGGAATTTCTCTGGTTTTGTTTCTCCTCCCCTAGTACACCTCTTCCTCCAACACCTCCCCAGTACATCTCTACTTCCATCGCCTCCCCCCAGTACACCTCTACCTCCAATGCATCACCCCTCCCCCTAGCACACATCTACCTCTAATTCCTCTTCCCATCATATCTCTGCCTCATTACACCCCCTCCCAGCACACCTGTGCTTTTAATGACCCCCAAGCACACCTCATCTTCTAACCTTCCCTCTCCAGCACACCTATGCCTCTAATCTCCCCCCCAATCCAGCACATCTATGCTTTCAATCTTCCCCCCAATCCATCATACCTATGCATTAAATTCCCCCCCTCCCCCAATTCATAATACCTATGCCTCAAATGTCACCCTCCCCAATCCATTATATCTATGCCTCCAATTCCACACTTCCCCCAATCTATCTTAAGGTATGATAGATTGGGGAGAGGGGTGTAATTGGAGGCACATGTATGAAGGAGTGGGGGGTGTAATTGGAGGCTAAAGTATGAATCAGACCTATGACTTCAATTCCACAATACCCCCCTCCCCACTCCCAAAACCATTATACCTATGCCTCCTTTTAATCCCCCCTCCTCCCAATACACCTTAATCAATCCCCCATTATGCCAGTGCCTCCAGCACATGTGTTGCTTTCAACCACAGCACACTGTCATATTTATTATTTACCATTCTGCTGCAGCCACAAGGGTCAAACAATGGTGCACACTGAGGGCGGACCAAGTGTTAAAGCCTGCCCACTTAGGACTGCCCTGCAGAGACATGCACCACCCCACTCCTAATATGTGAGGCAGGAGGGAGGTGAAGGGGCAGTTCCAGGTGGCTCTTTGACACCTATTGAAAGCCAGTGATGTGAGTATAATTGTGGCTGGTATGTGCGGCAGGAGGAAGGTAGAGGGGAGGTCTAAGGCGGGTTTTTGAAGCCTATTGAAATACAGTGATGTGAGCCTGAACAGGGCAGGAATGTACGGCAAGAGGGAGGTGGAGGTGGCGGTCCAAGGCGGCTCTTTGATGCCTATTGAAGCCTGCAATGTAAGTCTAATTGGAGCGGGTATGTGTGGCAGGAGGGAGGTGGAGGGGCGGTACAAGGCAGCTGTTTAACTCCTATTGAAATGGCCACGCTGGGAGCCTGTGCGCATCGGGGGGAAATTAGCTACATTCCCGGTAATAGCACAGCCCGCAACACTCGCAATCTTCAATTATTCACTCGCAAAATGCAAGCTGGCGAGTGAAAATTTTGAGGGCTGATTTAGATTATTGGTGCACAACTTGTGGCACCTTGGCAGTTGGCACTCATTGTGTTGCCCTTGGGCCTCTGCAGACTGCGTTTTCCTTAGTGTTGACAATATTATTTAGCCTAGCTTCTAGTGGTTAGTGACTTGGTTTGTTTCAAACTATCCCAGTTTTCTCTGCATTTTCCATCTTTTTTTTTTCTAAAATCTTATACACTAGATCTTTGCTAACAGATATATTCAATGCAGCACAAGTAACTGTAACCCCTTTGCTGCCAGATCCGTTTTTCTATTCTTCGCACACCTGTTAAAATGAACATTTTAGGCCTATAGATTAGTTAAAACCTCCACAAATTATATATTTTCTGTAACAGGGACTCTGGAGAGTAAAATGGTGGTAGTTGCAATTTTTTTCATGTTAAGTATTAGCATATATATTGTTAAGGAAATGTGTAAGTTCTGTACATTATTGTATTCAATCTTGTATGTATTGCACACTGCCCTCACTGTGCACATGGCACTAATAATGTTTTCATTACATGTTTGCATTCTTTCGAGTTCCGATTAGAATTAGTCTGCCTATGTTACGCCCCTTGTTACCATAAGCGTACAATTGTAATATTAATATGATACCTACGTAATCATGTGTATAAAAACCTTCAATTACGTCATAATAAAACAGAACAGTTATTTGGAAAGATGCTGAGTGTATTTTTTGTGTCTGTTCCCTACTGCAGTAGATATTATTAATTTGGAACCACTAATCAGAATGAGGATAGGAGTTGCCTATCTATAAAATGTCCAGGTCACTATCAATATCTATACATTTCTATCAAATACATCTTTTCAGTAAAAATACACAAAAAATACTTTAGTGCATGCAAACAAATATTTTACCATTTTTTTTTAATAAAAAATAAAATATAAGGTTGCATCAGGTAAATAGATAACATCTGAAGCCTTAATAATGCACGTGCTTTTGAAACTGCAACAAATTTTACTACCCAAAATTTTCCATAGGCTACTCTTTAAAGCCCTTATAGTTTAGAGTTAACTGTGCATGCCATTTCTGTATGTAGGTGCAACCATGGTGCATGCATGTATGTACGTATGTGTGTGTATGTGGGGGATATAATCCATTTTTATGCTTTTAAATTTTGTATGTTACTTTAATTTGGCACTAGCGTGGGCCTTTAAACACGTTACCAGATGCTTTATTAGTAGCGTGTTTAAAAGCCCACACTAGTTCCAGATTAGGTCTTATGTCAGTGGTAGCAATTGGGTTAAGGGAGCCGTAGGGCACACAAATGTCAAAGCTTTCATTTGTAAAGGGACTATAATAACAGTAATCTCTAGCGGTCTCATGCTATGTTTCTCCAATCTATGCCTACAGTATCTGACAACTTTCTATAGAATTTAATGCACTGAATATTATGTGTATCCTTTTTGTGCCATAGAGGGCTGCATTTTAGGCCCTCTATAGCATGACAGTGGACTACACCTGACTCATGGTATACTTCATGCATTCAGTAAATGACTTCTCATGAAGCAGGAACTCTTTATAATAAAACTCCCACTCCACTGAAATAATTTTTAACTGTGATGGTATATTCCAAAAGAATATCATTTTACACATATCTATAAAGTGAAATGCCCTGGGAAGTAAATAAATGTATATTTATGTTTAGCTATATTATTTATAAATAGCCTGGATAAAGCAAAATGTATCTTGTACATGTTACGTACATTGATTATCCTTTTAAATCTGAAAAGCGGTTTGTATATGTTAATCAGGGTAAGGCAATGTACAATCTGCATCACTAGGGTATACTGCTATTTAAACCAAAGCTGAAGTGGCTAAAAAAGCATCCAAACTCTGATGTCAGTGCTTCTGAAAGCCTAATCCCAATGAATTTAAATAGTAAAACTCATTAACCAATTACTTGTGTTAGCAACAACTACATCCTTAATCTATTAGCAATCCGATATTGGCTCAGGCTGTTGAGCTGATTAATTAGCTATTAGCATACAAATTGACTCCATTTAAGTAAGTGTCCTGTGCTTCTGCTTTTGGTTTAAAAAAAGATGAATGTAAAATAATGTTTTTTGTAGATCCACTTTATTTTATAACGCACAATAAAACTTATTTAGAAGTTCACTTTTATACTTGGAGGTAGATAAAACACTGCATTTTGTAACACATTCACTTTTTTATTAGCATTTACAGTGAACGTTCACTCACATTTCACATATTACATAATCCCTTCTTAACCCCCTTCCTCCCTTTAACACATTTTGACTTTTTTTTTGTAATCAGTACGTTTTTCAATAGGTACATTGCTGACTTTAACTTTTTTTTTAAATCTAGGAGAAGTTCCACTTCCATTACAGTTGCCAATAAAATGTTATGTGTACTTAATGTATAGGAATGAGAATATGATAATGTGTTCACAGATTTTTATATTGTACCTTAACCAGTTGCCGACCAGCCGCCGTCATTATACAGTGGCAGGTCAGCTTGTTCCCACTAATCCTTGTAGGTGTACATTGTCTCCTTGAAGAGCCATAGCAGGCTCATAGCCGGCTGCACAGTGGGGGACCCTATGCACGTGGTCAGTGGCTGCAATGTCTGCCGGCCACCCATGGGAAAGAGAGCCAGAACAGGGACCTGTCAATGTAAATAAACAGATTCCCATTCTGACAGGGGAAGAGAGAGAGATCTGCTGTTCCTAGTGATTAGGAACAGTGGTCTCTCCCCTCCTTCAGTCAGTTCCATCCCCCACAGTTAGAAACACCTCCCAGGGAACACATTTAACCAATTGATCACTCCCTAGTGTTAACCCTTTGCCTGCCAGTGACATTTACACAGTAATCAGTGCATTTTTACAGCACTGATCGCTGTATAAATGTCAATGATACCAAAAAAGTGTCAAAAGTGTCCAATCTATCGCAATGTTCCAGTCCCACTAAAAATTGCAGATTGCCGACATCACTAGTAAAAAGTAATAATAATAATAAAAATTCCATAAATCTATTCCCTATTTTTGTAGATGCTATGGCCCAGATTCACAGAGCGATTACACCTGTCTAACTGGTGTTAGACAGGAGTAATTTCAAATTTCGCGCGCCGTATCACTAGTTTGAATCCTCAAACCATGATACGGCGGTGTTGGGCTTAGATCTGACAGGCTTACGTCTTCGTACGCCTTCGGATCTACGCTGCGATCTTTTTGCTGCCGCTGGGTGGAGTTCGCGTCGTTTTCAGCGTCGGGGTATGCAAATGAGCTTTTTACGGAGATCCACGAAGTTACGAGCATCGTTCGCAATCGCGTACGTCATTTTTTCGCTAGGTAAAGTTAAACCAGCTTTTAGCTGGTCTAACGTTACGCGGCCCATGTTAAGTATGGCCGTCGTTCCCGCGTTGACTTTTAATTTTTTTTTTTTTTTTTTTTGCGTAAGTCGTCCGGGAATAGGAATGTCCGTAAATGACGCTACTCAAAAAAAAATGACGTAACAATGTGATTTCGCGCAATGCACGGCGGGAAATTTCTGAACGGAGCATGCGCAGTTCGATCGCGACGGGGACGCGCTTAATTTAAATGCCTCACGCCCCCTATTCGCGTATTTTGATTCCGCCGGGAGAAATACACTACGCCGCCCTGCCTTACGCGCCAAAATCTCTCTAAATTCCTCCTAGAGCCAGGTAAAGTACGGCGGCGTAGAGTATCTCTGATACTCTGCAGGAATCTAATTCTTTCTGAATCTGGCCCTTTAACTTTTGCGCAAACCAGTCAATATATGCTTATTGTGATTTTTTTTTTATACCAAAATAGGTAGAAGAATACATATTGACCTAAACTGATGAAGAAATGTGTTTTTGTTTTAAAAAAAAAATGGATATTTATTATCGCAAAAAGTAAAAAAAAATATATTATTTTTTTTCCAAAATTGACCCTATTTTTTTTGTTTATAGCGCAAAAAATAAAAACTATGGAAGTGATCAAATACCACCAAAAGAAAGCCCTATTTATGGGAAAAAAGGGACATCAATTTTTTTTGGGTACAGTGTCGCATGAACGCGCATTTGTCAGTTAAAGCGACGCAGTGCCATATCGCAAAAAGTGGCCTGTTTTTTTAAGGAATCACTAGTGTGAACCAAGCCTGAGTGTTCGTCTCTTGCAAGGATATTTATATTGAGTTTACTGACTGTTCATTGTGCTATACTTCTAATACAATACATCATCTTTTTTTGTAATCTGATGGAATGATTTCTGACTTTATATATCTTTTTTTTTTTTTTTCTATTTTTCTTTTCTTTATTGATTTTTCCAATATACAAAATATTTACTGTACAAGAGTTTCTCCTTTCATCTTCATTATATATAAATATACAAAAATTCCACCTCCCTCCCTTAAAAACCTCTAACTACTTTTCTTTTCTCTCACCGACTTTGTATATCAACAATAAATCTTAAGACTACTGTTGTACTTTGGATTTTAATAATTAATATAATGCAATTAATTGTATACAAAATAGAACTGCATCCAGCTAGCATTTCACAGTTCTATTTTTTTTTTATAATTCCTATTTCATCTAGGGGTTCTTGTTTGGAGTCTCTGAAGAGCTCATGTAATGTATAATCCATGGTTTAGCAGGAGAAGAGTAACGCTCCTTACACATGATCAGAATATTGTATATAAAATACTGCTTTCAAAGTGATTGTATGATAATCTGATCATTAGTACACAGCTTTCGTCTAAAAAGGGACAAACCCAAACATTTTCCTTGTACGATACCAGATCATACGATTTGTGTTTATTCAGTACAGTTTTCGAACATACGATTTTTTGACGTACGAGAATTTTCATGCTTTAGTAACCTATTCAGCTAGCATGCATACATTTCTTTTACTTTGTGATCAAACACAATGTACATACCTAGAACAGGTCTTAGGATTGTGGTTAATGTAGTAATCAGTTATGGAAAATGTCTTGGAATAATTGTCTTCAGTATATATCCAAGTAAGGAACAAAAACAAATAATACATAAAACCAACATTAAGGCTCATATGTCATTGCTGGTGTTTTATTGTAGAGTCACATAATTCTGATAGTCTACAAGTTCAATAGTGTAAGGCCAACAGGAAGCTTGGCTCCTCAAAACCAAATAGACCAGTACTGTGATTAATAGACATGTGCATTCGTTTTCGTTAGAATGCATTTTCGTCCAAAAATCGGGTATTTTCGTTATCGTTTTAACGAACGAAAACGAAAGCGCAAGAAACTAAAACCGAAAGATCCGACATAAAAAATGCTTTATTTTCGTTTTCGTTCAGATCCGACGATTTTCGATGCTTTGTTGAATTTTCGTCGTTCAATTCCTACCTATTCACTGTATTTACAGTGAATAGGTAAGAATTGAATGACGAAAATTCGACAAAGCATTGAAAATCGTCGTTTTCGGACAAAAACTTTCCAGACAAAAACAAAATAAATCAAAACGATTTTCGGGAGTAACAAAATAAATTTATTTTCCGGACGAAAACGAAATTACGAAACAAAATATTTCAGTCTGCACATTAAATACACCAAATATTTCAGTCTGCACAGTGATTAAATAACAACCATGTTACTATTACAATGTAGTATATGCCCAATTTGTAATGGCTAAATGTCTGATGCATACAATAAGACACAATTCTGAAAATTATTTTGCCAGTTATTAAGTCTAACATGCCCACTGCCCCCTTTTAAAAGGGCATGATTTTACTAAAAAGGCTCAGAAGAGATATATGTTTTGTGTGACCATTAGGCAGATCATTCCTACAGGCTCCTGGAGAACAAATATTAAGCAGCGGGGGACATTTAGAGACCAGTTTAACATTTTCAGATGGCATCTGGAGTTAGCACAGGGGCTTAGAGTTTACACTCATGTCCTGCAGTAGTAGGGTATTGCAATTCTAACCAGGACACTACCTGCCCACAGTTTTCATGTTCTCCCCATGCTTTTGTGGGCTTCCTCCCCCACTCCAAAGACATGTTGGTAGGATGACCCTAGTACTGTATGCACAAAGAACTTATACAATATTAGTCTAAATAGCTGTGTAGAATTGTTTGCACGTTGAACAGTATAGCCGCGTACACACGATCGGTTAAACCGATGAGAACGGTCTGATGGACCATTTTCATCGGTCCAAACCGATCGTGTGTGGGCACCATCGGTTATTTATCCATCGGTTAAAAAAGAGCCAACTTGTTTTAAATTTAACCGATGGATTCCTAACCGATAGAAAATAAAATGATTGTTAGTAGGCACGACCATCGGTTAAAAATCCATACATGCTCAGACTAAATTAGGGGACGGGAGCACTCGTTCTGGTAAAACTAGCATTCGTTATGGGAATGGCACATTCTACATTTTTAAAATGAGTGCCTCGTTTATTGCAGCGCATTTTATTCTTCGTTCTATTGCTAGAATAAAGACATTGGGCCAGATTCACGTACATCGGCGCATTTTTTGACTGGCGTAGCGCACCTCCTTTACGTTAGACTGCCGCAATGTAGCCGCGCAATGACCGTATTCTCGTTTGATTTGCGCAGAAATTAGCGCCGGTGCAACGTAATTTCAGAGGCGTAAGGTGGAGTAATTCAAATTGGGAAGGACGTGGGCGTGTTTCATTGAAATGAGCCGTGACCCCATGCAAATGAAGGGCCGGCCAACTCGCGCATGCGCGCATAAAGCAGACCATGGTCAGCACCTCTGTGCGCATGCTCACAACTCGGGAACGGCGCAATCAGGGAAATTGGAAGTGGACCCGGGCAACTTTGTGAACTACGCAGACAGCATAAATAGACAGACACAAACGCACTTCCTTTGCAAAAGTACATCCCTTTGTATCCCTTCCTATACAGCAAGGTGCTTTTGTTCTGTTGTTTGTTGCGTTGTGACTTGTCTTTGTTATATTTGTTGACTGTTTGATCTAGTGTTTGGTAGAATATATTTGAAAGTGTTTTTTGGTGACTGCTTGTGAGACTTTTTGGTTGATAGATTTTGGTTTGTTTGTTTTGTTGCTTGATTTTTCCTGCTTGTTTTTGTGAGTGATTTTTGGTGATTGTTTGGGAGAGAGTTGTTGTATGAGTATGACTGAGAGGAAGAGGAAGTTGGATTTTACTTTGGGGGAGAAACAAACAATTGCCCGGGCCATTACCCAATATGGGCGTTTCCTCCACGGCCCGGAGAGTGCCAACACCACCCCGGCCAGGAGGAGAGAGATTTTGCAGAACATTACTGACCAGGTGAATTCAGCGGGGGGGGAGACCCGGACACGCCCGGGGATTGAAAAGAAAATCAATGACCTCCGGCGTTTGGTCCGAAAGAAGCTGGCCAAAATGGCAGCCCATGCCAGGGGCACAGACCTTTCATAGACAACAGGTGGAGGGCCTGCCTGGCTATGACTCCAGTCATGAAGGCGTGATGCCAGGTAAGGTTTTTTTGCCCTATCAGGTGCGTAGCATGTGGGGGGGGGGGGAGGGAATATGTGGCAAGTGTGTGGATCCTCCAACCTGTGAATGTTTTGTGTCATCTACAGATGTGCAGGAGGGTGCTGGGCCATCTGGCCTGACCGCACCATTCCCGGGACAACAGCCTGATGAGGACCCCCCGACAAGGCCGGAGTCCTCGGAGGAGGTTGAAGAGGAGGAGGTTGAGGAGGAGGATGTCATATCAGCCAGTGGATTGTTGTTTTTGGAGGAGTCTTCCTCTCTGGCTGGCAGCAGCCAGCCCTCCATAAGGGCTAGCCCCTCCCACTCCTCCCCCAACAGGGCTCCCCTCCCAAGGGGCTCCCCTTCTCCCCAGCCACAAGCCTCAGCTGGAGGCAGGAAGTCATCCCAGAAGACCAGGGGGTGGCCGAGGTTCTGCCCGCCAATCTGAGAAGGGACCAGGCCCTTCAGTCCCACCATCTGGGACAGGTCAGCCAGACTTTGGTGCGGATGGAGGAGAGCCTGTCCTCCATAAAGGATACGCTTGGGGACCTGGACTGCCACTCCCTGGCTCTTACAAACTGCCTAAACGTACTGCAGACTACAACAGCAGACGTTGGGCAGGATGTGAGGGCCCTCACCCAGGCTATCAGGCCAACACGGCAACACTAAGTTCTGGCCTGACCAGAATTGCCGTGGCCTTGGAGGGCAGGCCGCCAGGTGGGCAGAGACTAGGGGCTGCTCCTTCTTCCCCGGATTACCCCACCTCCCCATGAGTCTCCCCTGAGGAGCCGGGGCCGTGGCTGTGGGCGCCCCAGGCGTGGCTCACGCCAGCGGCATTAATTTGTTTTCCCCTTTTTTTTTCTGGAATTTTTTTTTTTTTGCTGGACAATTTTTTTTGTGTTGTGAATGTTTTTGGAATGTGGGGGTGATATTCCTGCCGGAAAAGGGGTGTCATCCTCAGTTTTGGTTCCCCAGAACCAGGGAGAAGTGATCCCCAGGTCCGTGTGAATGGTGTATGAATGTACAGTGACATAATTGGAGCCGTGGCGTGGCGTTGCTGCTCACAAGTCCAGCATAGTGGGCTTGTGCTAATCCAATTAGATGAGGATGTGACCAATGGTTAGTGCGCAAAAGCATCGGTTCAAAACCTGTGCATGCTCAGAATCAAGTCGACGCATGCTTGGAAGCATTGAACTTCATTTTTTTTCTGCACGTCGTTGTGTTTTACGCCACCGCGTTCTGACATGATCGGTTGTTGAACTGATGGTGTGTACGTACATCAGACCATCAGTCTGTGAACCAATGAAACTGAACTTCAGTCCGTTTTCATCAGTTTGGACTGATCGTGTGTACGCGACCTTAAGATGTCCTGTAAACATTTCACATTGGGGAGTGATACTGTGTTCCAAAATATACAGTAGGTTACCCATTTTTAAGTCATTCTATGGCCTATTCTATAAATCTCTTGCATCACAATGTTATCTGCATATATGATCAATGTTTATTCAAGTCTCTCAAAACCTCTGCTATAGGATAAGAGACATTAACCTCTTAAGGCCCGCCTACCGCCGTGATTTGTAAATGCCCAGCCGTGGGCCACTGATGTCCCGCGATCTGTCCCCAGAGCTGAAGAACGGGGAGAGATGTGTGTAAACACAGCTTCCCCGTTCTTCACTGTGGCGCTGTCGTTGATCGTGTGTTCCCTATTATAGGGAAACGCGATCAATGACATCACATGTCCAGCCCCGCCCCCCTACAGTTAGAAACACAGATGGGGTCACACTTAACCCCTTAAGCCCCCCTAGTGGTTAACTCCTAAACTGCAATTGTCATTTTCACAGTAAACAATGCATTTTTATAGCATTTTTTGCTGTGAAAATTACAATGGTCCCAAAAATGTGTTAAAATTGTTTGAGTGTCCGCCATAATGTTGCAGTCACAACAAAAATCGCTGATCGCCGCCATTAGTAGTAAAAAAGAAATAATTAATAAAAATGCAATAAAACTATCCCCTATTTTGTAAACACTAATCGATAAAAGCTTATTGCGATTTTTTTACAAAAATTTGGTAGAAGAATACGTATCGACCTAAACTGAGGAAACAACATGCTTTTTTATATATTTTTGGGGGATATTTATTATAGCAAAAAGTTAAAAATATTGAATTTTCTTCAAAATTGTCGCTCTATTTTTGTTTATAGCACAAAAATAAAAACCATAGAGGAGATCAAATACCACCAAAAGAAAGCTCTTTTTGTGGGGAAAACGTTTTGTGGGAGCCACGTTGCACGACCGCGCAATTGTCAGTTAAAGCGATGCAGTGCCAAATTGCAAAAAGGGGCCTGGTGCTTTACCTGCATTTTGGTCCGGGTCTTAAGTGGTTAACATGGATATTGTTGAACAAATGTAATAGGTAACAAAGCTGGCAAGAATTGTAGTTCATATATGACTAGAAAGCCCCAGATTTCTTATGTCTGGTTCAAACATTCATATATATTTCTTGGTTAGCTAAGCATAATTACAAAAACTATGGCTGTAGGATGACCTTGAAAATAATAATCCTCACTTACGTATCTTTCATTCAAATGGAGTAAAATCTCCTCCAGCAAAGTAATAAGCAATGAATTTCTTGCATACAAAATGATGTAAATAATGGCAGTAAATTGACTTTAACAAATGTATGCAATATTTCATGCTAATTACAATTTTTTATCTGCTAGAGGCCTTTCTGTGAAAATATCTAAATGCCCCCCCCCCCCCCCATTTTGTTAAATGAAGCCAATGAGTAATTTGATAAATGTAAACTATTTATGGAATGTAGATGAGGTGGCATCATCAACCAACCATTTGCCAGTCTTCACTTAATAATCAGGAATCATTTATCAAGTTACAGGTAAGCTAGCATATGTTGTATGTAAATTTGCATATCTTTCTATAGCACAATACAATCACAGATGATGAGGCATGCTTCTTTGCTTGCCTGAACACCAGTTTGTAGATTTGAATACATTGATAAGCTTGCTTTATTAATGGCATGCATTTTACTTATCACCTAAATAAAATTACATTAATTGCATTGCTAAATTAAAACCTAATTAGCTTTTTATAATTGTCTCTGTGCATAATTTGAATGTAGAAAACTCTAAAATTAGTATGTTCATTATTATTTTTATGCAATTACAGCTAGCACAATTGTATTGGCTCCTAAGAAAAGGACCAATATATATACAGTATTATCAGTTTAGCTGTCAGTAAACTACCTTTGAGTTTATTGTGGTTAACCATGAAGGGACATGAAATGTAAATATGCAACAAGACACGATGCACTTACCCTTTTACCCGTTATTTACCTGTGTCTCTACCCATTTACACTAATCTGTGCCAGACCACAGTCCAGAGCACAAGTCTTGCCGTCTTTTATAGAGATAGGGGGCTTCACTAAAGCAAACTGCATGCCAACAATCAATGTTTTACAACAATCCAGATGGTATTTCTATTTCTTATTAATATCTTTTTTTTTAACATAAGTTTATTATCACACATTATCATTAACCATTTGAAGCGCAGTCACTAGGGATGGTCCGAACACCCCCCCCCCTCCAGTTTGGTTTGCACTTAAACATGCAAACAGGCAAAAAATTTGCTTATATGCAAATTAATGCCATATAAAGTATATGGGGACCCAGATACTGCCCTAGGGGACATGTATCAATGCAAAAAAAAGTTTTTTAAAAAAAACAGTTTTTTTTCAGGAGCAGTGATTTTAAAGCAGAGTTCCAACCAAAAGTGGAACTTCCACTTTCCAGACCCCCCCCCCCCAGTGTCACATTTGACACCTTTCAGGCGCCATCCCCCGCAGTCTTCTGGGAAACACGCCGCGCAGTAGGTAACTGGGCAGTGAAGTCGCAAGGCTTAATTTCCTGATTCCCTCACTGAGCATGGCGGCGGCAGCATCCGAGGACCGAGCAATTGCTTGTCATCTTCTGCCGACTTTGTGGGGCGCGCTGGACAGGTAAGTGTTCATTTTTTAAAAGTCAGCTGCTGCAGTATTTGTAGCTGCTGGCTTTTTTTTTTTAAATGGGAGGTCCTCAGCTTTAGTAATGCTTAAAATGAAACAATAAAAATTAAATATTCCTATAAATATTATGCCTGGGGGGTCCCCTTAGTCAGCCTGTAAAGTGGTGCATCTGTGTGATGTGCTTTACTGTGCCACAGCAAAATAAAATTTCCAAAGAAAAAAAATTGTATTTCAAATTGCTCGTCACTCCACAATATAGTAACAAATTTATGAAAAAATCAGCGGGGCCCCCCCAGTCCATACCAGGCCCTTCGGGTCTGGTATGGATTTTAAGAGGAACTTCATGTCCAATTTAAAAACATTTTTTTTTAGATTTTTACAATAATTCAGGGGTATTTCTTATTAATATCACACATTACCATAAACTACTTGACATTAATTAACATTAACTACTTGACACACAGTCATGCACATGTGTATCATTGTGTTCAGTGACCATGGTTGTCCTACACCATAAAAGCAATCCTAGTGGCTAATTATCAGCTGAGCTGCTTTTACAAGCAGCTGAAGTGGTCACCCCCAACCTCTCTCCGGTGTTTTTCCAGGCTCTTCCATTCCACTGAAGAGCCCGGGCTCTGATCTGGCAGGGACTGGAACTCTGGAACCCAATCCTCCTCCTTTTGTATCACTGGGGTATACGAGTAGCTGTGCCCCCTTACCTTCAAACAATTTGTGTTTACAACAGTCCAGGGGTAAAATATTATTAACAATCCGGGGGGGGGGGGGTATTTCTATTTCTTATTAATATCACACATTATCATTACCCACTTGATGCACAGTCACACACATGTATCTCACTTTATTCAGTGACCATGGATGCCTTGCACTGTAAAAGCAATCCTAATGGATAATTAGTTGTGGATTGCTTTTGCAAGCAGCGAGAGGGGTCACCCCCCCACCTCTCACCGGTGCTTTTACAGGTTCTTCCATCCCACTGAAGAGCCTGGGCTCTGATGAATCGCGTTTGTCTGTATGCAATTATGATGCACAAAAAAAAAAGCGCATGTTAAGAATCAAATATGAGCAGAAGTAAAACTAGCGTTCATAATGGAGATAGCACATTTGTCACGCTGCAAATTATTGTATATTTTAACTGCACACGTGTGCCCCCTGCTCGCCCCTAGTCCCGTGCCCGGCGGGCACGATCGCCGCCGGGCACACGCGATCGCTCGTTACAGAGCGGGGACCGGGAGCTATGTGTGTAAACACAAAGCTCCCGGTCCTGTCAATGTATGAACAGAAGATCAGTGATTTCCCCTAGTGAGGCCACCCCCCCATACAGTTAGAAAACACCCAGGAGCATACTTAACCCCTTCCCTGCCCCCTAGTGTTAACCCCTTCACTGCCAATGGCATTTTTATAGTAATCCAATGCATTTTGATAGCATTGATCGCTAAAAAAATGACAATGGTCCCAAAAATATATCAAAAGTGTCCAAAGTGTACGCCATAATGTCGCAGTACTGAAAAAAATCGCTGATCACCGCCATTACTAGTAAAAAAAATATATTAATAAAAATGCCATAAAACTACCCCCTATTTTGTAAACGCTATAACTTTTTCCCAAACCAATCAATAAACGCTTATTGTGATTTATTTTATGAAAAATATGTAGAAGAATACGTATCGGCCTAACCTGAGTAAAAAAAAAAAAAAAACATTATATATTTTTGGGGGATATTTATTATAGCAAAAAATAAAAAATATTGTTTTTTTTTTCAAAATAGTCGCTCTATTTTTGTTTATAGCGCAAAAAATAAAACCGCAGAGATGATCAAATACAATCAAAAGAAAGCTCTATTTGTGGGAAGAAAGGACGCCAATTTTGGTTGGGAACCACGTCGCACGACCGAGCAATTGTCAGTTAAAGCGACGCAGTGCCGAATCGCAAAAAGTGCTCTGGTCATTGGGCAGCAATATGGTCCGGGGGTTAAGTGGTTAATGCAGCACATTCTTTTAATCTTTATAATGCTAGAATAAAGTAGTTGTTTTACTGCTGATATTCACACAGAGTTCTGACAAACTTATTTCTTTATTATTTCTTGTGATCTTATGAATAATCGTTTTCTTTTTTAAAGCCTCCTTTTATTATCTCCATAATAATGTTTGGAATTTATTTTTATAGTCATCTTTTTCCCTTTTTTAAATAATCCAGATTTCCATTTTTGGGATTATTTAAAAAAAAAATCTACTAATCTCCATAATCCTTTTTTTTGTGTGTGTGAAGTTACCACAACAACATTATTATCTTGTATTTTTTAACCTCAAGGAGGTTGGTGTTGATGTCCCTTGTTAATTTGACATTGTATTTTTGAAATGTACCTGCCATTTTCCAAACACAAATCCAAATCCATGGTGTGTAGTTGGGAACTAGACATCATGAGAAATAATCTCAATGTTCTATAACAAAAATGTAAGAACATGATTGATGTATTGGGGAGAATCTAAATAACCACAACCCCCACCCCTTTTTTGTTTTGCCCTATTTCCACAACATTTGTATACATTTAACCACTTAAGGACGTGCACAAAATGGCACGTACAGGCAGATGGGCGTACATGTCCGTCCCTGCCTTCTAGCGGGTCGGGGGTCCGATCAGGACCCCCTCCACTGCGTGTGGTGGTCGCTACGTGTCTGGGAGCGATCCGGGATGAGGGGGAGGCTATTCATTTTTGTCCGCCCCCTCCGGATCGCTCCCAGCCTATCTGCTTCCTCCTCTGCCTGAACTGTAAACACAGGCAGAGGAGGAAGTGATGTCACCTCTCCTCCCGCCGGTATTTTCGTCCGGCGAAGGAGAGGAGACATCACGCAGTGAGTAGCACCAAGCACCACACTGACACCTGTACACATAGGCACACAAATCCCCCCCCCCCAGTCACCCCCCAGCCCCCTGTCACAGTGTCACTAAATAGCAGTGATCATTTATTTACTGATCACTGCATTTAGTGTCAGTGTGACAGGCAGTTAGTGTCAGGCAGTTAGTGTTAGGTCCAGGGTAGCCCCCTACCCCCCAATAAAGGTTTTAACCCCTTGATCAGCCCCTAGTTAACCCTTTCACCCCCCTTTTGCCAGCGTCACTAAGCAATCGTTTTTCTGATCGCTGTATTAGTGTCGCTGGTGCCGCTAGGTAGCTAGTTATTTTTTGAGGTTTGCCCGCCAGGTTTTTATAGTGTTAGGTACCCCCTTACATTTTTTAAATAACGTTTTTAACCCCTGATTGCCCCTAGAGTTAACCCTTTCACCCCCTATTGCTATCTCTGTATTAGTGTCTCTAGGTAGTAAACCCAATCTGCAAAAAAGCACACACACAAAAAATTGGTGTAGATGGAGGCGGACAACAACATAAAGTTATTGTGGAGTATGAGAAATTCTATGACAAATCAAACATTATTGTGACAGAGAAGTAAAGCATCAGGATGGAGACTAGATCAGAAATGTCATATAGAAAAATACCTAAAGATCCCAAATATAGAATTCGAGCTGGGGCGGTTCACACTGTATCATATATGCGGCGCATTACAATGACGTCATCATGTCATACGTCCACGCCGCTGTCCTTGTGATACTTATGCCGCGTACACACGATCATTTTTTGCGATGAAAAAAAACGACGTTTTTTAAAACGTCATTTAAATTGATCGTGTGTGGCCAAAAAAAAATTTCAACATGCTTGAATTTTTTGTGTCGTTTTTCAAAACGTCGTTTTCAAAACGTCATAAAAAGTGATGGTGTGTGGGCAAAACGATGTTGAAAACAAAGTTTTTAAACCCGCGCATGCTCAGAAGCAAGTTATGAGACGGAGCTTCAATGGAAAAGAGTGCCGTCGAACGTGGTGTACGTCACCACGCTTTGCTAGAGCTTTGTAGAAAAACAATGGTGTGAACGCAACGTCGTATTGGAAAATTAAGTTTGAAAAACGTCGTTTTTTTTCATGATTGAAAACGTCGTTTTTTTTTCATCGCAAAAAATTATCGTGTGTACGTGTGCGGCATTAAACACAGCATTTCACCTTGAAAATATAACCATGCCAATAGGCCAGGATACAGCATTGCTTATATGTATGAATGTGTGTTAGGGACCCCCACAAACACCACCCAATGTTATATAAAAAAAATCCTAATTTGCAAATAAGTAACATCTGCTCATTTTTTGGGGATGTATAAACCCCTGATAGTGTGAAGACACCTCACAAATGTTGTCACTTTCTACTTCAAATTCATTCACTTCCTGTCACATAGCCAAACAGGAAGTGAGGGTAAAACCTTACTAATATATTTTCTTGGGGACACAAAGATCAATCTAAATAGTTTCCCATTATGTAAATTGCACTCTAGCATTTTGCTGTGTACACCCCAAATTACTTTGGGTCCATTTACTAAAGGCAAATCCACAAGTGGACAAGCAAGGAAGAAAAGAACAAAAAAAACTTGGATGTTAAAACCATCAGTGCTTCCCCTCTGCTTTTCAGCGACTACGCTTTTACTGCAGAGTGGCTTTGCATTTACTAAACTCCAAACTAAGTAATCATTTGGGGTGTACACAACAGTGCAATTTTCTTAATGGGGACACTAGTTAGATTGACCTGTGTGTCCCCAAGAAAAGACATTGGTAGGGTTTTAACCTCACTTCCTGTTCAGCTGTGTGACAGGAAGTAAAGCCAATTTTAAGAAAAGGGACACAAAGCCCAACCCAAAACACACCAGCAGGGGATCTAACACTCACTTGGGTTCCCTCAAACACCCACAATTAGAATAGGATTGCCTTGGGCTATATTTACGCACAGTGCTGTAAATCAGCACTTCAAGTGTGTCCATTAATAACCCCCCCCCCCCCCCACAACAGGCCATGTTTGCAGGTTTTTCTTCATCTTTCACATGTGCTTTAAAAAACAGTCTGGACAGCAATTCTTGATAAGATAAATCCACAAAACACGTGCTGTCGGGGCCTCGGGGGTACTTGAGGACTGAGGCTGAGAATCACTGCAGTAAAAAGGAAACAATACTTATCGCTCTGTATTTTTCCTTTCCTGGTGATTAAACATGGCAGGAAACATTTCATGCATACACACCAGGAAAGGAGCTTCGAGACAAATCACAACTGATTGGTTAGGCCAAACCTATTTCAATCGCAGCTGTCAAAATCTGTAGCATGAAAAAGTAACGAAAAAAAATAAACTTAAAAATTTGAAAGTAATTTTATTGGTCAACAAAACAAGGAAAGCAAAAAAAAAACACAAACACAAATTAACCTCCCTGGCGGTATGATTCTTTAAGATTTTAGGTGCTGAAAGCGGTACCATTATTTGCAAGGGAATTTGGCGTTTTATACTGTAGGCTTGTAATTCTTAGGAATAACTCACTTAAATCTATCCAAACAAGAGTCTAATAGGCATCCCATGTATGATTTTTTTTATTTTTTATTAAAAATTATAATATAATAAATAATTATAAAAAATTATAAAAAATAATAATATAATTATAGTAAAAATTATTCAATAATGTAATCAAATCAAAATCACTGAAATTTGCTCAGTTGCAGAATTTTTGCTGTCATTATTTTTTTTTTTTATGACGAATTTCCCCACAAATCGCTATCGCTAAATTCTGCAAGTGATTATAATTTATTATTTATCAGTTTTCTAGCTGATCTAAAACCATTTTTGATATAAAGGGACACTTTTGGTTGCTATGGGCAATCTACAGTTTCCAGGCAGAAAGAACAGTTTTTATTATATAAAAGAACATGCAGGGCACTGGGCAGACCACTAGGGACAAGGGGGGTGTGTATTTTTTACATACAGTACTGTAATCTATAAGATTACAGTATACTGTATGTAAAGTGTTTGTTTACTTTTTTGAATTTGGCACCGTTCTCCGCTCCCGTGAGTCGTAACGTCGCAGGGAACGGAGCTCGGCGGCACACGGGGATGCTGTGTGAATCGAGCGAGCACCCGCTCGCTCACACAGCGTGGATGCATCGCTGGATCTAGGAAGAAGGTAAGACAGCGCGCGCTGCAGGCTCTGCATGTCTACCCCGAGCGTGACTCGGGGATACCGTTCTTAGCAAGAAAAAAACGCTCGGGAATACCGCCAGGGAGGTTAATATAAAAAATAAAAATAAACATAGGTTCATTTGAGACAGAAATCAGCATATGGTTTATGCTTTGTAAATAACAGGATAGACCCACAGACAGGATTGAAACATTAGTCACAACATCTTGAAACATATTTAGCAAAATAATTCAGCACAGACAAATACATCAAAGTGAACATCGTTAAAAAAAACATACATTGCCATTGAAAGCATGAGATCTGTGTTTTTTTTTTCTCGATCGCATGCTTTTCAGCCTGAAGGACAAATGCGAGGTCTTATTGAATTATTACGTAAAAAAATAAATAATAATAATTAAAACGCCCTTGTCCTTAGTAGCTTGCATTAAGAAGTTAACACGCATGTAAGTCCTGCCCACATATGTAAACGCCGTTCAAACCACACATGTGAGGTATTGACTCGTGCGTTAGAGCGAGAGCAATACTTTTAGCACTAGACTCCCTCTGTTACTCTAAACTGGTAACCTGTAAAAAACATTCAAGCGTCGCCTATGGAGATTTTAAAGTCCTGAGGTTTGGTGCCATTCCATGAGTGTGTGCAATATTAAAGCATGACAAGTTAGGTATCTATTTACTCGGTGTAACGTCATCTTTCACATTATCACAAAAAAATTGGCTAACTTTACTGTTTTGTTATTTTTTAACCACTTGAGCCCCGGACCATATTGCTGGTCAATGGCTGGGCCAGTTTTTGCGATTCGGCACTGTTTTGTTTTAACTGTCAATTGCAGCGGTCGTGCGAGGTGGCTCCCAAACAAAATTGGCGTCCTTTTTTTCCCACAAATAGCCCTTTCTTTTGGTGGTATTTGATCCCCTCTGCGGTTTTTATATTTTGCGCTATAAACAAAAAAAGAGCGACAATTTAAAAAATAATAATATTTTTTACTTTTTGCTATAATAAATATCTCCAAAAATATATAAAACATTTTTTTTCCTCAGTTTAGGGCCGATACATATTTTTCTACATATTTTTGGTTAAAAAAAATGGCAATAAGTGTTTATTGATTGGTTTGCGCAAAAGTTATAGCGTCTACAAAATAGGGGTTAGTTTTATGGCATTTTTATTAATATGTTTTTTTACTAGTAATAGCGGCGATCAGCGATTTTTATCGGTACTGCAACATTATGGTGGACACATCGGACACTTTTGACACATTTTTGAGACCATTGGCATTTTTATAGCGACCAATGCTATAAAAATGCATTGCTTACTATAAAAATGCCACTGGCAGGGAAGGGGTTAACACTAGGGGCGAGGGAGGGGTTTATTATGTTCCCTGGGTGTGTTCTAACTGAAGGGGTGGGAATGACTAGGGGAAATGACAGATCGCTGTTCATACATTGTATGAACAGACGATCAGGCATTTGTCCCCCTAACAGGACCGGGAGCTGTGTGTTTACACACACAACTCCCGATTCTCGCTCTGTGACGAGCAATGGCGGGTGCACGGCAATGATCGCGCCCGCCGGGCACCCACGTCGGAAGACGCTGACCATGAAGGGGAACTCCACACCCCTCTGGGGGCACATTAGGCCCCTAGGCTTGGTCTGGAACGTAAGGGGGAACACCTACACCAAAAAAATGTCGTGGGGGTTCCCCCAAGATCCAGACCAAACCCTTATCCAAACACGCAGTCTGGCCAGACAGGAATGGGGGTGGGGACGAGTAAGCACCCCCCCTCCTGAGCCATACCAGACCGCATGCCCTCAACATGGTGGAGTGTGTGCTTTGGGTCAGAGGGGCGCCCCTCACCCCAAAGCACTCTTGTCCCCACGTCGATAGGGACAAGGGCCTCTTCCCGACAACCCTGGCCGTTGGTTGTCGGGGTATGCAGGTGGGGGGCTTATCAGAATCTGGGAGCCCCCTTTAATAAGGTGGCCCCAGATACCATCCCCCCACCCTATGTGAATGAGTATGGGGTAAATTGTACCCCTATTCATTCACCTGGGGGAAATGTAAAGTTAAAAAAAAAAACACCACACAGATTTTTAAAATAATTTATTAGTCAGCTGGGGGGTCTTCTTCCCCTTTAAGCTATTTTATATTCAGGGGCACCCGGGCTTTGTGGTTTTCTGCTGGGGGTGGGCCACCCCCCCCGGGCTTCTCCACTGCCTTCTGCTGGGGCCCCGGGCTTCTCAGCTGCCTTCCGCCGTGGCCCTGGGCTTCCTCGTTTTCTGCCAGGGGGTGAGCCACCCCTCCGGGCTTCTCTCCACTGTTTTCTCTGTTCACTCTTCTGCTTGGCTCCTCCGTGGGGGCCAGGGCTTCTCTCCGCTGTCTTCTTCCTTCTTCTCTTCCAGCGATGTTGACACGACAAGCTCTCCCGTTGTAATGCCGTCTGAGCGGTGCGCATCGACTTATATAGGCATAGGGCGTACTCACTGGGTGATGCCACCCTGCGACCCCAACCTTTGTGACATCACATTCCCGGGGCATGAAGGCAGCGGAGAAGCCCGGGGGGTGCCCCCCCTGGCAGAAAACGGCGAAGTCCGGATACCCCCTCGAATGTAAAAGAGCTTAAAGGTGGTGGGGGGCCCTGGCGAAAGGCAGCAGAGAAGCCCGGACCACGATCCAGACCACGTCTAATTAGGCGTGGAGTTCCCCTTCATGGTCAGCGTAAGCTGAAAACAGTTCGGGCATTCACGTGCGCCGCCTCAAGCCACGCAAATGCAGCTATGCCGCTTGGTATTTACCAAGATTTTCCCAGCGAAGTGAGACAGCGTGTGTGAATGGATGAAATTGCCATGTACGCATGCGCAGTATGCAAAAAAACCTCCCTGAGGGTTTAGGCGTACTTGCGACGTACAGCAATTTTTTCAGAAAAATCACTTTCACTTCCAATTCGGCCCATAAAACGTAAACAAACACATGTCACTACACTTCCCCACATCACCCCACATCCCCCCCAATAAACTCCAGCCCAAACCCCTTCTATTTACATTTCTAAATGCTGTGTGCCAAGTCTATAGGGGCGCACCATGCGCCCTCTCCTGGGCGCACTAGGCATTATAGTAAATAAAGAAATACGCTGCTCTGCCGGCGTATTTCTTTAGTAAATGTCAAAAAGGCTTTCACTCCTGCCTTTGCTCCATGAATCATGGAGCAAAGGCTTGGTAAATCAGCCCCAGTGTGTCAACATGTGCTATCTCCCATCAGGGGATATCAATGTACGCGTTTTGTGGGTGCAACTCAAGTAGGTGTAAGGAAGGGGTTGCACCCCAAAACACGTTAATTGATACCCCATGATGGGAGATAGCACATGTTGACATTAGGCACGGGATCAGGAGGGAAATCCCAATTTTGTCTCACAATTGTTGTGCATCTTCATATTTTGGATTTTACAGGGGTGACATCACCCCATCTAATGAAGGCAACAGTAACACATCGTTGACATACTATAATGTCTGATACTGCCTTCACATTTTGTACGTTAAACTTTGTAAGTTCCAGAGTTTTGGATGTTTTGTTTTGTTAAAGTCAAAAAAAGGTTAAACACAGATGTCTATTTTTGGTAATAATGTTTTATAACGCAAATGTGAATGTGCATGGAGTAAATGTTTTAAAAATATACAATGTGTGGCTTCTTCTTTCAATGCCCAATACACGTTTTTGTAGTAAGTTGGTGTCTGCAGTGACAATGGGGGTGATTTAATGAAGGTGAATTCACTTGGCACTACAAGTGCACTAGGAGAACCTAGGAGACAGCTAAAAGAAACACAAGCAGTAAAACAAACTCAAGGTGATTTTAGTTCAAAAGATTTTTGTTTGTTTTTTTCCAAATAGATCAAACATTTTCTGGCATAACAATGGCCCTCCTACTGTAAAATAGTCCACATATTTTTGCCACACTTCATGGGTGCTTTGGGGGGCAAGCCAGGACGGCCAGCTTCCAGGGTCGGGATTGGATTTAGGTCCTGAATTGTGGCCTCAGGCATGCCATAACAATATGGTTGAGTTTGTACTCCGCCATATTTATGGATGTATGAAATAGCCGGAACCGGCTGGTCATTATGCCAAACACATTCTCGACCACTCTTCTGGCTCTGGCCAGCCATAATTAAAAACCCTCCTTTCAGGGGTGAGAATCCTCTGGGGAATGGCCTCATCAGGTGATGTCCAAGCCCAAATGCTTCATCAGCGACAAACGGGAGTCCTTCCACGTTGTCTTCTGCAGGTGGCAATCCCAATCCACCAGTCTGTAGACGTTGGGAGAACTCAGTCTTGGAAAACACTCCACCATCTGACATCCGGCCATTTTTCCCCACATCCACATATTAAAAAATCATATGTTGCGACTCCACCACTGCCATTATCACCATCACTATCGCCATTATCACACCGCCATTATCACACCGCCATTATCACGATACTATGGAACTCCTTGTAGTTGAAATAGTATTACCCCAAATGGGGTTGTGGGACGATGCGTACATGCTTTCCATCTATTTTCCCTCCACAGTCAAACAATAAAAAAATATATTACTACTTTTGCACAGAACATTGCAAGCAGATTATACAAACATTCTTAGCCCAAAATCAGTATAACATTTATTTTAAGGAGTATTTAAAGACACAAATATAAGGTTCACTTATCAGATTCCTCACCCCCTCTGATGGCCCATTGTAAACATATTAGGGAGGGCTTCTAGCTGAGTTTGTGGCCCCAAAATAAAGACTCTGCCACTCTGCCTAAATTTAAAGAGAACAAATACATTTGTACACATTTTAGGGAGGTTCTAGCTGAGTTTGGGACCCCCAAAAAAAGACTTCTACTCTGTCTGAATTTAAGTGCAATAATAACATTTGTATGCATTTTAGGGGGTGTTTAGGGTAAAGCACTACAATGGATCTGACAAAATACATTGTTAAGTGACTAGGCTAGGTGTGTATGGTCCAAGGATAGCATGCTAGAGAGGTTAGTAAAGGGAAATATTGATGTCGACCAAAAAAAGGAGCATGAAAAGCTTACAGCATGCATGGGGACAAAGGAGAAATTCACAGCATATTATAATCATGATAATTAGGGAATGATGAAAAAAATAATAATACATTAGCATACATTAAATACATACAGGGAGTGCAGAATTATTAGGCAAGTTGTATTTTTGAGGATTAATTTTATTATTGAACAACAACCATGTTCTCAATGAGCCCAAAAAACTCATTAATATCAAAGCTGAATATTTTTGGAAGTAGTTTTTAGTTTGTTTTTAGTTTTAGTTATTTTAGGGGGATATCTGTGTGTGCAGGTGACTATTACTGTGCATAATTATTAGGCAACTTAACAATAAACAATATATACCCATTTCAATTATTTATTTTTACCAGTGAAACCAATATAACATCTCAACATTCACAAATATACATTTCTGACATTCAAAAACAAAACAAAAACAAATCAGTGACCAATATAGCCACCTTTCTTTGCAAGGACACTCATGCAGCCTGCCATCCATGGATTCTGTCAGTGTTTTGGTCTGTTCACCATCAACACCACCAGGTGTACTGGTTTCCCTCCTTGTAAATCTCACATTTGATGATGGACCACAGGTTCTCAATGGGGTTCAGATCAGGTGAACAAGGAGGCCATGTCATTAGTTTTTCTTCTTTTATACCCTTTCTTGCCAGCCACGCTGTGGAGTACTTGGACGCGTGTGATGGAGCATTGTCCTGCATGAAAATGTTTTTCTTGAAGGATGCAGACTTCTTCCTGTACCACTGCTTGAAGAAGGTGTCTTCCAGAAACTGGCAGTAGGACTGGGAGTTGAGCTTGACTCCATCCTCAACCCAAAAATGCCCCCCAAGCTCATCTTTGATGATACCAGCCCAAACCAGTACTCCACCTCCACCTTGCTGGTGTCTGAGTCGGACTGGAGCTCTCTGCCCTTTACCAATCCAGCCACGGGCCCATCCATCTGGCCCATCAAGACTCACTCTCATTTCATCAGTCCATCAAACCTTAGAAAAATCTGTCTTGAGATATTTCTTGGCCCAGTCTTGACGTTTCAGCTTGTGTATCTTGTTCAGTGTGTGGTCGTCTTTCAGCCTTTCTTACCTTGGCCATGTCTCTGAGTATTGCACACCTTGTGCTTTTGGGCACTCCAGTAATGTTGCAGCTCTGAAATATGGCCAAACTGGTGGCAAGTGGCATCTTGGCAGCTGCACGCTTGACTTTTCTCAGTTCATGGGCAGTTATTTTGCGCCTTGGTTTTTCCACACGCTTCTTGCGACCCTGTTGACTATTTTGAATGAAACGCTTGATTGTTCGATGATCACGCTTCAGAAGCTTTGCAATTTTAAGAGTGCTGCATCCCTCTGCAAGATATCTCACTATTTTGGACTTTTCTGAGCCTGTCAAGTCCTTCTTTTGACCCATTTTGCCAAAGGAAAGGAAGTTGCCTAATAATTATGCACACCTGATATAGGGTGTTGATGTCATTAGACCACACCCCTTCTCATTACAGAGATGCACATCACCTAATATGCTTAATTGGTAGTAGGCTTTCGAGCCTATACAGCTTGGAGTAAGACAACATGCATAAAGAGGATGATGTGGTCAAAATACTCATTTGCCTAATAATTCTGCACTCCCTGTAGAATGTGATGTTAAAGAAGAAAACTTACCTTAATATAGTCCTTCTGCAGGATGATGGCAAAACACGTCTCTGGGATAAGGATCCCCAGAGCCTGGGGGGAGATGCCTGTTAAGAACTTGAGGTCCTGCAGACTTCTCCCAGTCACCAAGTGGCACAAATCATCAGGATTATTCTCCTGGATCTGTAGCAGCACAGACATGTAAAAGAATTAGGGGGCAACCAATTCTTCGTCCATAAACTCCTCCCCACCCTGTTCATGGACTGGGCTTGGGCCAAGACAAGAACCCCAACACCAAGCCTATGCACAGCCTATGCACAGCACAAACTCCACGACGAAAATGTATCAGTGTCCATCAGTGCAGCCTCATCAGTGCACATCAATGAAGGAGACAAATTACCTGTTTGCAAACTATATTTACATTTTTTTTTTGTTTAGCAAAAGGTAAAAACTCCAGCAGTGATTAAATACCACCAAAATAAATCTCTATTTGTGTGAAAGTTATTCTCCTGGGGCCCCTACCCAAGAGGTAGATCTTTCTTAGGCAAGAAAAGTCCTTGGAGTCCTTGAGTCAAAATCATAAGTCCATACCCCTGGAACCCCAACTGTTCTCCCAGGAAGGGTGGTCAAGTGCAAAATAGTGGATCACATCCTGTGCAGCATGTTTTTCCTTAGATGAAAAAACCTGGAACCCAACCTCTGCCTGTGTTACTAATGGTGGGATCCCCAAGAGGTGGTTTCCTCCCATTTTATGTGTTTGCCCCAAAGAGTCTATAAAACAGTCTAACCCTTACCTCCCTGGAAGTACAGCTCCAGGGAAAACACAACTAAACAGTGCTACATGGTAACTCCAAATTCCAACCACATTTTCAACAAGCATAACACATTTAGCATCCACCTGCTTACAAGTCTGCTATAAAAGAACTTCTCATGAACAGGAATGGTACAGTGGTACTGTATTGTACTAATAATTTGTGACATTTGACCTCAGAAGGGCCCTCTGGGAATACCTTCACTCCAAAGGGCATTCAAATATATCTAAATCCAGTAACACATATGTAATGTTTTTCAGCTTACCAGTCCTTAACCACTTAAGACCCGGACACTGCTAAATGACCCAAGGTGTTTTTACAATTCGGCGCTGCGTCGCTTTAACAGACAATTGCGCGGTCGTGCGACGTGGCTCCCAAACAAAATTTGCGTCCTTTTCTTCCCACAAATAGAGCTTTCTTTCGGTGGTATTTGATCGCCTCTGCGATTTTTATTTTTTGCGCTATAAACTAAAATAGAGCGACAATTTTGAAAAAAATCACTATTTTTTTACTATTTGTTATAAAAAAAATCAAATAAACTAAATTTTAGTAAAACATTTAGGCCAAAATTTATTTAGCCACATGTCTTTAGTAAAAAAAAAAATCGTAATAAAAAAAATAGCTACCTAGCGGGAACAGCGACACTAATACAGCGATCAGAAAAATGATCGCTTAGTGACGCTGGCAATAGGGAGTGAAAGGGTTAACTAGGGCGGTGATCAGGGGGTTAAAACTTTATTAGGGGGGGTGGGGGGGCTATCTTGAACCTAACACTAACTGTTTTTTACAGTGCCTGTCACACTGACACTAAATGCAGTGATTAAATCACTGCATTCAGTAACACTGTGACAGGGGGGTGGGGGGGGGCGATCACAAGGGGTTAATATGCCTATGTGAGTGTGTGTCAGTGTTGTGTTGGTGCACACTTACTTGGCATGTCTTCTCTCATCAGCAGCGCTGGGAAACAGCGCTGCGATGAGAGAAATGATCATTTCCTCCTTCCTGTGTAAACACAGGAGGAGGAAGTGACAGGCTGGGAGCGCGCTCCCATTGGCTGGGAGCGATCGCGGGGGGGGCGGAAAACACGGACATCCGCCCGCTCGTCGGCGATCGCTCCCAGAGCCAGGGGGACCGCCGCACGCCGCGGAGGGGGTCCCGATGGGACCCCCGAACCGCACTAAGGCGGGGACGTAAATTTACGCCCTTGTGCCTGTACGAGCCATGTTGTGGACGTACATAGGCGTGCGGGGGTCCTTAACTGGTTAAACTTACATTTTCTGAAAACACACAAACTGGCCATAAATCCAGTGTCCCTGTAAATTCCTGTGAACAGAACTAAAACAAAATTATTAGCACAAACAATGTTATCAGCCTTCCTAGCTATCTATAGTGACCTACAAACCCTCCTGTGTAAAGGAGACGAAGAGGAGATGTTTGTAGTGCAAATCAGAAGTGAGGCCTAAATTGACAACACATAGATACAGTACAAAGAGGGAGCATATGAAGTGTGTTACTGGCAGGATCATCAGGTGAAAATAAAGAGTAAATGCCTTAAGGCCACGTACACACGATCGGTCCAACCCGATTAGAATGGTCCGATGGACTGTTTTCATTGGTTCACTGCTGAAGTGGCCTGATGGTCTGATGTGCGTACACACCATCAGTCCAAAATCCGATCTGGTTAGAACGCAGTGACGTAAAAAACAACGACGTGCTGAAAAAACGAAGTTCAATGCTTCCAAGCATGCGTCGACTTGATTCTGAGCATGCGTGGGTTTTTGGACCGATGCTTTTGCGTACTGAACCATCGGTTTGGCCCGATGGGCAGGCGTCCATCGGTCCGATTTTAAAGCAAGTTTTAAAACTTTGGTCCGACGGACGACAGTCCGATGGGCCGTACACACGATCGGTTTGGACCAATGAAACAGGCCTTAAGGCCAGTTTTATCGCTCAAAACCGATCGTGTGTATGCGGCCTAAAAGAATTCAGCCACTAAATCTAAGGATTGGTAATAAATATATTGCATTTTTGGTCTTAGGTTTAGATATACAATAATGGCAATTGAAAAGTTTAAGTCACTGTAATGTTCACTGGTAAGAGGTCCTTCCTCTTACCTCCTTCTGAGTAGTCACTCTGCCATATGAACAGGCAGGTACATTTTTATTTTTTTACAAGAATTTAGGGGACGACAGAGGACACAGCTGTGTAAAGTTGGGCCAGCATAAGCATTTTAGAACACAGGTGTAACTTTTATACACAGAGTTTAAAAATATTTTGTCAGCTAATTGGCCTAAATTGGCAATGCTTGTTATAAAAACATACCTCTATTCTTTTATAATTGAGTGCAGTTTTTGCACACTGAATTTGAAAAAAAGACCATTGGCCACTGTGAACTAAATATAGTTATTGAGTGCATGGGCAAAGGTCATGCATGTCACAGCTTACTGGTAAAACTTTTTGCTTCTTCGCCCTCTCTTTGAAATAATCAGTAGCCAACAACTACTTTATCACTCATACGCAGACGACACACAACTATATTTTCGCATCTGCAATAAAAAGGATCATCATCGCAGTGTAGAGAATTGTCTCTCTTTGATAGAAAACTGGATGACCAAGAGTTATCTTAAACTCAACAGTTCCAAAACAGAACTTCTTCTGTTTCATGCCAGTCGCAAGAGTCAGCTGGCAACAACTTGGACACCCCCGCCCATTCTGGGCCAGATCATCTCCCCTAGCTCCAAAGTCAAAAGTCTCGGAGTCATCTTTGACACCTACATGACAATGGATGCTCAAATAGGGTCAGTAGTCAGCGGATCTCACCATCTGCTGCGCCTACTACGCAGACTTATTCCGTTTATCCCCAAAGAAGACATAGCAGTCGTGGTGGGAACAATTGTGAACTACAGACTGGACTATGCAAATGCCCTTTACCTTGGACTCCCTAAGTACCAAATCGCTCGTCTGCAAGTCGTTCAAAATACGGCCGCCAGACTGGTGACTGGAAAGAAACCCTAGGAATCAATCTCACCTTCGTTGAGAACCCTTCACTGGCTGCCAGTAAAAGACAGAATTGTTTTTAAAACACTCTGTCTGACTCATAAGTGCATCCATGGGAAGGCTCCGCAATATCTATGCGAAAAGATAGCAGCCCACAATCCCAATCGCGTTCTGCGATCCACCGACCAAAATCTGGTCAAGATACCCAAAGCCAAATACAAGTCTAAAGGAGAAAGAAGGTTTGCTTTCCAAGGTCCCAGACTATGGAACGCTTTACCAACCAGCATTCGGTTGGAGGAAAACCACCTGAGCTTCAGAAGACAGATAAAAACTCTGCTCTTTTGATCACCAGAGAGACAGAAACAACGAGCGCCCAGAGGCGATTCAGTTTGCATGTGCCGCGCTATATAATTTTTCATTCATTCATTCATTCAGCTAAGTATAAAACATTTTTCTTAAATAAAATATCTTTAGAACCAATATTATGCCTCGTACACACGATCAGACTTTTGACCGTGCAAAAGTCCGTCGTGAGCCGTGAATTCGGAGAACAGAATCTCCATCTAAGGTCCGTCGGACTTTCGACCAAAAAAGTCAGATAGAGGCTATACACGGTCAGGACTTTGAGGAAAAAAAGCCTGTCTGACTTTTTTCTCGGAAACTCTGGCCGTGTGTACGAGGAATAAGAAGTAACTAAAAAGTCCACTTTCAATGGTAAAGCCTCATCCTATTTTTTCTCATTTTTAGATATCTGTGGAGGTTCACTTCACATCCTATATCAGTTATTTAGTTAATTGTTTTTTGGAATTAAAGTTTAGAGTTATGCCTGAATGCATATGTAAATACATTAGGCCTATTCTTAGAATACAGTATGTTTTTCCGACATGCCTGCTTGGAAATAGTTTATTATAATCATTTAATTTTGTAGAGAGGCATCCCTTGTGTTATTTACCAAGAAACAAAGACTAATTACAGATAATGTAAATTAACATAAGTGTTGATCAATCCTATTACCTGTTGGTAATTTTCATCTTCTAATTTTAGTCATAATCTATGCAGGGAAAAACAATTCCAGGGCATTATGTGACAAATTAGCAGGCCTACGTTGTCTTCCCAGAAGCTTCTAAAAAAAAAAAGAGCTCTTGCGGCCATTTTACACTTCTGCGTTTAAAAATTACATGTGTAGCAAAGTAAAATGGTTTACCAGAGACACTGATAGGCAGTTTGGAAATGCACATTGTTCAAAGAAAACAATAGAGGTCATGGACTTCCTACACAATAATGAAAAACAAACAGAATGCATAAGGACAACTGCACAGATTTCAGCTTGTCTAAAACTGATCTATGCTGTGGTATGAACATTTCCCTTGGCTCTGATGATTTTGGATGCAGTTTTAGGCCAAGCATTTTTTCTTTCTTATTTTGATGTTGTATGTGAGATGGATCATATAGGTGGGAATGCTCTCATTGTGTAGTATGGATATAACCTGCAACTGGAATAAAGTGCAGGTATCTAAAAGTGCCATTCTATCGGGCAAAGCTTGCCAAAACTTGCTTAAACATTTCTGATACCTATACATTTGTGCTGGTCAGTTAGGCTGCCTACCATTGTAATAGGATAAACGTAGTATGGGAAGGTGCTCAAGGGGAAACTTCATCAGAATCTGGAAGTGTTAAAGCTTTTCCTGTCAGAAAAGCCTGACATTAGGGTGTAACAGGAAGGGTTGGGAGGGTGATAAAGGTATGGGCTGGTACCTCTGGATACTTGTACTTCATACCTTCATCTGTTTCCACCAGTGACAAAGTCTCTTTAAATAAAGAAATGTAAATGTCAGGTTCCTGTGACCAACTCTGGTAAAGGACAACTCTTTGTTCTGCTCCTACTCCTATAGAAAACTAGTACAAAGGGTATGCTTCCTTCGAATAGTCCTAAAGATTCTGCATTTGGGATTTACGGGATTTACAGATTTTCCCCTAAATGGTAAAGTGTGAAATTTCTATTGTTGTTCAGGATTGAGAATATAATTATACCGTTTGAATTATGAATAAGACAAAACATACTGGCAGGTGTTTTACAACATCAATTAGGAGAGCGTACAGTAGATGACATAGTAGTGTATAATTGGCCAGCAGCTGGATCATTTTAATGAGCAAGGTTAGGCCCCAATTTATAAAAGAGACAAAGAGAACAGGCTGTTTTTTTTACTGCAAGAATTAAAGCAAACTTTGGGCACAGGAGTTCATTCATTCTGGTACAGAAGTATGCTGAGAATATACACTGAGCTGTGAATGTGCAATAAAGTTTAGTTTTAAGATAATGCAGAGGATGCAATTTAAAATTTGCCAGAAGCAGAATTTTTTTATTTAAGGATAAAAGGCCTAACTGGTGTATGCCAACTGTTATTCCGAGGGGATGGGTACGTGCAATGCAAGTGATATTTTTCCTTTCGGAAAATACAGCAGTGAACGGATAGTTATAACAAGTGAAAGCTTTGCTATCCCCATGCATACAAAAGACCCTATTAACAAAAATAAAATACAAACTCACAGAGATAAGGAAAAAAAAAATAACCGTTTATTTAACCACTTACAAACTGCCTGCCATCATTATACGGCGGCTGTTTGAAGTTGAATACCGTTGTTATGGCAGCAGCTAGCTGCCATAACCCAGGTATACATTTTTTCAGAGGGCGGTCCGCTTTAAGATAAAAGTGGTCTTTGGAGCAGATTCGCTGCAAAATCATTTTTACCGGTGGTGGGAGAGGGCACCCTCCTGCCACGCTTCGTGCCCTCCAGTGCTTACCGGAGCACAGCAGCAGCGGAGGTGATCGGGTCTCATCCCTTGCTTGGAATGGAGTTGATTGAGGGGAAGACAGCCCCCACACAGCTCCATACTATTGCAGGGTGGAAGAGACGTGAAAACGTCACTTCTGCCCATAGCTCTTAACCACTTCCATACCAGGCACTTACGCACCTTCCCGCCCAAGCCAATTTTCAGCTTTCAGCACTGTCGCAATTTGAATGACAATTGCGCGGTCATGCTACACTGCACCCAAACAAAATTGGCGTCCTTTTTTCCCCACAAATAGAGCTTTCTTTTGGTGGTATTTGATCACCTCTGCGTTTTTTTTTTTTTGTGCAACAACTAAAAATAGAGCGAAGATTTTGAAAAAAAAAAAAAGTTTTTATTTTTTTCTGTTAATTTTTTTGTAAATGAGTATGTTTTCTCTTTCAATTATGGGCACTGATATGGTGGCACTGATGGGCACCGATGAGGTGGCACTGATGGGCACCGATGAGGTAGTTCTGATGGGCACCGATTAGGTAGCACTGATGGGCACTGATAGGCGGCGCTGGTATTGGGCACTGATGGGCACTCATGGGCGGCACTGATGGGCACTCATGGGCGGCACTGATGGGCACTCATAGGCAGCACTGGGCACTCATAGGCAGCACAGGTGGGCACTCATAGGCGGCACAGGTGGGCACTCATAGGCGACACAGGTGGGCACTGATAGGCGGCACAGGTGGGCACTGATAGGCGGCACAGGTGGGCACTGATAGGCGGCACAGGTGGGCACTGATAGGTGGCACAGGTGGGCACTGGTAGGTGGGCACTGGGCATGGATTGGCACTGTGGGGTGGCACTGACAGACACTGGGGTGGCACTGATGATCACTGAGGGGTGGCACTGATGGATCAATGTTGCCAATCAGTGCCCATGTGTGGGCACTGATTGGCATCATTTTTTTTTACTGCCCCCCTTTTTTTTTTGTCATTTTTTTTTTTTTTTGTAATTTTTTTTGTCATTTTTTTTGTATTTTTTTTGTATTTTTTTTTATTTCCCTGGTGGTCTAGTGTGGCGATCCGAGGGGGGGCTGCGCTGATAAACAATCAGCGCGAACCCCCCCTGTCAGGAGAGCCGCTGATCGGCTCTCCTGTACTCGCGTCTGTCAGACGCGAGTGAGGAAGAGCCGTCGGCGGCTCTTCCTGTTTACATCGTGATCAGCCGTGATTGGACACGGCTGATCACGTGGTAACGAGGCTCCGCCGGAGACTCGTTACCGAGATCGGAGGTGCAGGGTGTCAGACTGACACCCCGCATCACCGATCGCCGCGCTGCGCGCCCGCACGGGCGCGTGCGGCATGAAATCGTGCAGGCCGTTTGAGAACGGCCTGTCACGATTTCATAACCACTTCCCGGCCGTAAATCGGCTATTAGCCGGGCGGGAAGTGGTTAAAGAGGATTTTTTTCTTTTTTTAAACAAGATTTTTTTTATTGCATTTTAGTGTAAATATGAGATCTGAGTTTTTTTTGACCCCAGGTCTCATAAGAGGTCCTGTCATGCTTTTTTTTTTTTTCTATTACAAAGAATGATTACATTACTTGAAATAGGAATAAAAGTGACAGATTTTTTTTTTTTTTAAAAGAACAGTGTAAAAATAAAAAATAAATAATAAAAAGTAAATTATATAAAAAAATATATTTAATGTGCCCCATCCCGCCGAGCTTGTGTGCAGAAGCGAACGCATAACTGAGTAGCGTCCGCATATGAAAACGATGTTCAAACCACACATGTGAGGTATCACCGCGATTGTTAGAGTGAGAGCAATAGTCATAATCCTCCTCTGTATCTCAAAACGAGCAATTTTGAAGTGTGACATGGGGGGTATGAATTTATAACATCATCTTTCACAATATAAGTGAGCTTGTAAGAACAACAACCATTTTATTCTCTAAGGTGTTAGAAAAAAATATATATAATGTTTGGGGGTTCTAAGTAATTGCCCACCAAACAAAAAAATATTTTAACTTGTAAACAACAAGTTTAAAAAATAGGTCTGGTCCTTAAGTGGTTAAAGAGAAGATTTGAAAATGTGAAAAAAATAAATGCTATGGAACAGTACAGTAGCTTAAAATGACAGCTGAACATAACAAATCCCCTAGTAATAAGGGGGGGGGAAGCAAAAATATCCTAATATCTCCCTAGCTTGTCAGCTTTCCATATACTTTCCCTACAATAGCTTCCAATACACTGCTGACACTATGACTGCTCTGTGCCCTCCTCCTCCATTATAGTGAAGGTGATGGCTTGTTCTAAATCTTGTTGTATGATTTAAAAAAAAAATCCTGTGAGAATATGCACAAATATTTCCATAAATGTCAAATTCATAAGATTTACATTAAACTCATGGTAGCAGTGAAGCCTTTGTGATGATCAGTGCCCTGATTATCAGTGTCAATTTCCTCTGTCACAGGAAATCCAGCTTTCCTCTCCTCTCACCCTTACAGCAATGAGAAAAGGAAATGCTGATAACTGACATTTGTTTACATGTAATGAGCTGTGATTGGACACAGCTAATCACACGGTAAAGGTCAGAGTAAGCAGCAATCACAAAGCGCACCCAATGGTGCACGGGGGAGCGGGGATCTGGGAGGATGTCAATAGATCCCTCCTAGTAATTGGATGACTGAAAGAGGGCTACAGCAAGTCCAGAAAGTGGTTAAAAAATTCCCAAAGTGCAAGTAAAAGTGCTTATTGTCTAATAAAATTTTCAGCCCAATATCACGCTTTTCCACTTTAAATGTTCATATTCTTATTTCAGTCACCTCTACATTATCAAACCACCAAGCAGATTTATAGATCCACTGCTTTATAAGGTCTCTACACGTTCACAATCATAAGAGGGTTTTACCATTCCTCCCCGATCAGCCTCCACCACTTCTCATTCAAGGTTTCCACCACTCCTTTTCCTGGTGGTTTAACCACTCCTCATTTCTTGAGGTTTCCACCAATATTAGTCCTCAGCTTGTGCAACTCTACCAGACCAGCTCTGCAAACACCAAATACGTCCTTCTCTGACTCTCAAATGAATGCCGGCATTGGAAAGAAATGCAATCAATCATTTATAGTGTATACACTTACAAAACCACAAATACACTCACATAACCCTGTGCTGTCTCCCAGTACTAAGATAAAAATGCTCAGTCAATGTTGGCTCCAGCTCTGCCGCAAAACCTGGTGCAAAACTTTTCCCTGTGCAGCATGACGCAGCTCCACCCAATGTATTTCCCATCGTCAGGGAACATTACAGACCTCACATCCTGCTGCTATATATAGCTCAGCTAACCCTTTAGCCACCTACTCCCGGACTTCTTTATACTGCCATCATCCTATTACTTTTTTTTACTTTCAAATTCATATCAATGGCACCACATGTACAGTGATAAAAACAAAACACCATCTGCCAAATATTACTCTCTAATCAGTGGTCTAGTACAGAAGAATACAGGCATACCCCACTTTAAAATACACAATGAGGTTTATTTACTAAAGCTGGAAAGCGCAAAATCAGGCTCACTTCTCCATGTGATAAGCTGTGGCTAATCCATAGTGGTACAGTGTTACTGTAGCAACACTGTATTGCTCTGATCACAGTGTTAAAAAAAATCATAAAAAAAGAAAAAAAATGTATAAAAAAGAAACAAAATATTCTATATATGACAACGCTGTACTGCACTGGTGACAGTATGTGACAATATGTAAAAAAAAAAAAAATGTCATACCTCTTACTAAATATTTTGGACTGTCTACTTTCCAAAAAGGGGTCATTTGAGATTGGCCGTCAGTACATCAGGATTGATACATTTTAAAATATACAGTATATACCAAAGTTTGTGGACTTTATACGTTTCCTACAGACCAAATAATAAATACTGTTTGGTTTTTTTTTCACTAAATAAATTTTGCAGAATACATTTTGGCCTAAATTTATAAAGTATGATTACAAAGAAAAACATGTTCATTTTTTTTAAATGGTTTATTTAGCAAAAAATAAATAAAAACCCAGTGCGACAATTGCGCGGTCGTGCGACGTGGCTCCCAAACAAAATTGGCGTCCTTTTTTTCCCACAAATAGAGCTTTCTTTTGGTGGTATTTGATCACCTCTGCGGTTTTTATTTGTTGCGCTATAAACAAAAATAGAGCGACAATTTTGAAAAAATGCAATATTTTTTACTTTTTGCTATAATAAATATCCCCCAAAAACATATATACATTTTTTTCCCCTCAGTTTAGGCCGATACATATTCTTCTACCTATTTTTGGTAAAAAAATCGCAATAAGAGTTTATCGATTGGTTTGCGCAAAATTTATAGCGTTTACAAAATAAGGGATAGTTTTATTGCATTTTTTTTACTACTAATGGCGCCGATCAGCGATTTTTTTCATGATTGCGACATTAAGGCGGACACTTTGGACAATTTTGACACATTTTGGGGATCATTGTCATTTTCACAGCAAAAAATGCATTCAAATTGCATTGTTTATTGTGAAAATGACAGTTGCAGTTTGGGAGTTAACCACAGGGGGCGCTGTAGGATTTGTGTGTTCCCTGTGTGTGTTTACAACTGTAGGGGGGTGTGGCTGTAGGTCTGACGTCATCGATTGAGTCTCCCTATAAAAGGGATCACTCGATCGATGCAGCCGCCACAGTGAAGCACGGGGAAGCCGTGTTTACATACGGCTCTCCCCGTTCCCCAGCTCTGGGGACCGATCGCGAGTGGGTGGCTAGAAACGAATAGCCGCGCCCTCATCCTGGATCGCTCCCCACGGGTTTCCGACCGCAGCATGTAGCGGGGGGGTGGGGGGTCCCGATCAGACCCCCGACCCGCGCAAAGGCAGGGACGTATATATACACCCATCTGCCTTAACGCTCCCTTCTGTGGACGTATATCTACATGCGGCAGTTGGGAAGTGGTTAAATACCACCAAAAGATCTATTTGTGTGAAAAGAATGATAAAAATGTCAAATACAGTGTTGCATGACCGTGCAATTGTCATTCAAAGTGCGATAGCGCTGGAAGCTGAAAATTTACCAGGGCAGAAAGTAGGTGAAAATGCCCAGTATTAAAGTGGTTAAACTTTGATCTTAAAATGTATTTCAAATTATTTGCAAACAGGCTAGCTAAGTTTACTCCTAGTCTCATTAAAGCCTTGTTAAAGGAAGGCAAGCATCTAACGGTACACGTCAGTCATGTGTTCAGATTGCCAAACTTCGAAAAACACCTGCAGTGTTCCTTACCCTAGATGCCAAACAAGGTAGGGTACATTGAGGATACCTTCAGGTGACATTATGTAAATTTGGTTTTCAATGATTTGTACTGTCGGCCATGTCTGATTTATACACAATCCCTACTGTAAAAGTTTTTATGTCCAGTTTATTTTTGGACAATTTTTCAATAACCAACAGCACCAGACAGGGATGCCCCTAATCTCCTTTAATATTTATGTTGATTATACAACACTTAGCTGAAGCAATTGGGGTCAATCCTGAGGTAACTGTTATAAATGTAGCGAATCATCTGCATTAAATAGGCCTCTTCACTGATTATGTGGTGTTGACCCTTACAAATCTGATGTCTTCCCTGAGTGCTATGCAGAAGATACCGATTTAGCAGTGTTTCCTTTTATAAACTGAATATATACACATTTTCCATTCTTCTTGTAGGTATAGCGAATTCATTTTGAGTGTCCCTGTAATTCTAGACTGACCTTGTGAAGATTTACAATATTTTGTTTGTACTTAAGCTTTATAAAAACTATTTGAAAGAAAGTATATTATTAGCGCATAATAGAGCACTGCATACTAAAAATATTCAAAACAGGTGATGGGCTGCAAGCTATGACCCGAATGTCTGGAGTATTGTCCAGGTTTGAATTTCAGGGGGAATCCCATGCCATATTTTACTGTTTTTTGTGTACTGTCCCTTTACAAAAACAAAAACAAAAACAATGGTGTTGGTTATTCCTAAAAAATGTACAAAACCTTTATAAAGTTTTGTGGCCTGGGTGGCCAAGAATGGGATGTCAGTGAGGGTGCACCTCCTCCTGAACCATACCAGGCCACATGCCTTCAACATTGAGCAGGTACCCTGCAAGAATTGACTGCTAAGTCCTCCCTACTTGGAAGGCACCTTGCCACCATCATGCCCACTTCCTGTCACCCAAAAGGGATGTGTGGTTCTGTGAGCCTCCAGACATACTCCCCTCCCAGGGTAATAAATATAAGATTGTTACTAATTACCCAATACACATAAAGCAGGGAGGAAGGGTTAGAACAATGTTTTTTTTTCTTGATGCCTGTGTACTTATTAGGAATATTTATCCTCCTATCCTTTTCTAAGATTTTTAGGTCCCTTTAAATTACCCCATTTCAAATCAAACTAGATAAGAGCTGCCTTTGAGTTTATTCTTTTTTCATTTTCTTTAAAACAGTTATTTTTTAGTGCATACTATCAATGCAAAAAAAAAAATCATACATATGTTAGTTTTTGAGCCTCGATAGTTAGATTTTGAGCCTGGTCACTAGGGATGAGCTTCGTGTTCGAGTCAAACTCACGTTCGACTTGAACATCGTATGTTCGACAGTTCGTCGAAATAAAGGGATTTTTAATAACAGCTTACCTGTAAAATCCTTTTCTTGGAGTACATCACGGGACACAGAGCGCATAGTCATTACATATGGGTTATATGGGTACCTTCAGGTGTGGACACTGGTGTAATCAACTTCACAGGAAGTTCCTCCCTATATAACCCCCTCCCACTGAGAGTGCTTTAGTTTTGTAGCAAGCAATTTCTCTGAGGTTACACAATGTTCCCAAAAAGAGGGGTGGGAGCTCTGTGTCCCGTGATGTACTCCAAGAAAAGGATTTTACAGGTAAGCTGTTATTAAAAATCCCTTTTTCTTGATCGTACATCACGGGACACAGAGCGCATAGTCATTACATATGGGATGTCCCAAAGCAATGCTCCATGAAGGGAGGGAGACCGTAAGGCCAAAAATAGCCAAACAGAAACTATATCAGGAGGTAAAATAGCTCCACCAACAGAAAAAAGGGGGCGTGAACCGGGCCAGAGGATTCTATACTGCTGCCCGTAGGACCGCCTGCCCAAATGCTGCGTCCGCAGTCTTTGTGACGTCCAACTTATAAAATTTAGTAAACGTATGTACGGAAGACCAGGTTGCCGCTCTGCAAACCTGTGCCATAGAGATCTGATGGTGTGCCGCCCAAGAGGCACTCATGGCCCTCGTAGAATGGGCCTTAACTGATAAGGGCGGTGGAACGCGCTTCAGACCATAGGCCTGAAAAATCAGCTGCTTAATCCACCTAGCCAAGGAAGACTTGGCAGCCGGCTGACCCTTCTTAGGGCCATCCGGAAGAATGAAAAGCACATCTGTTTTCCGAATCTTTTCTGTAGCCTTGAGATAAACTCTCATGGCTCGGACTACATCCAAAGTATGAAGCAATCTTTCCTCTCTGGACTGGGGAGTAGGAAAGAAGGATGGTAGGACTAGGTCCTGATTCAAGTGAAAACTGGATATGACCTTAGGAAGGAAAGAAGGCTGAGGCCGCAGAACCACTCTGTCCTTATGCAGAATAAGGTACGGTTCCCTGCAAGACAAGGCTGCCAGCTCGGAGACCCTTCTGGCCGAAGCCATAGCCACCAAGAAAACCAACTTTCGGGTTAGCAGCACAAGAGGGATTTCTGCCAGAGGTTCAAACGGCTGCTTTTGTAAAGCTGACAAGACCAGATTTAAATTCCAGGGGCAGAGGGGAGCTCTAATAGGGGGATTTACATGCAAGACCCCCTGCAAAAAGGTTTTCACAAGCGAATGTGTGGCCAAAGGCCTTTGAAACCATATCGATAAGGCAGACACCTGCCCCTTTAGAGTACTAAGAGCCAACCCCTTGTCAACGCCAACCTGGAGGAATCGCAAGATCCTGTCAATAAAAAACTTGCGAGGATGCCCTCCTTGAGACTCGCACCACTCCACATAGGTTCTCCAGACTCTGTAATAGATATTTCTAGAGACTGGCTTTCTAGCTTGAATTAACGTAGATATGACTTGGGCAGAGAGGCCTCTGCCCTTAAGAATTAGAGATTCAGCCGCCAAGTCATCAAATTTAGCTGCTGTGAAGCAGGGTGGTAGATCGGGCCCTGAGACAGCAGATCTGGGCGCAGGGGGAGTGGCCACGGTGCCCTTACTGACATCCTCACGATGAGTGCGTACCAAGCCCTTCTGGGCCAGGCTGGGGCCACCAGGATCACCGGTCTGCGCTCCACCCTGATCCTTCGTAGAAGGCGGGGAATCATCTGTAGTGGAGGGAACGCATACAGGAGAGAAAACTGGTGCCAGGGGCAAACCAACGCATCGGTCCCGTAGGCCGAGGGGTCCCTGGCTCGGGATACGAATTTGTCCAATTTCTTGTTGAATCTTGTTGCCATGATGTCCACATTGGGAACTCCGAATCTTTGGCAAATCTCTTGGAATACCTGGGGGTGAAGAGACCACTCTCCCGGGAGTAACTGTTGACGACTCAAAAAATCTGCTTGAGAATTGTCTATCCCTGGGATGAACACTGCTGAGATGCAGGGTACATGGGCTTCGGCCCATGCAAAAATTAGGTTTACTTCCCTTTGAGCCGCCAGGCTCTTTGTGCCCCCCTGGTGGTTTATGTATGCCACCGCCGTGGCATTGTCGGACTGTATCCTTACTGGCAGACCCTGCAGGGGGAGAGTCCAGGCGACCAGGGCCAACCGAACAGCTCTGATCTCTAGGACATTGATGGGAAGCAGACTTTCTGCCTCTGACCACTGTCCCTGCTGGGTCCGTTTTCCTAAGATTGCCCCCCAACCTGTTAGGCTGGCAAAAGGTTTTCCCTTTTGATAATTTTTGAGGGATCAGCCACCAGTACAGGCTGTGCCTGACTTCTGGAGAAAGAACTAATGGTCGGTCTAATGCCTGTATGGACTTGTTCCAAGCAGAGAGAATAGCTGCTTGCAGAATTCTGGTATGGATCTGGGCGTAGGGCGCTGCTTCGAAGGCGGCCACCATCTTCCCCAGCAGTCGCATGCATAGGCGAATAGTCGGCTTCTTTTTGCCTAAGACTATTTGAATCGTTTGAATCAACGACCTGATCTTCTCTTGAGGTAAAAATACCCTCTGGCATTCTGTATCTAACCGAAAGCCTAGATATTCCAACTGTCTTGTGGGTTGTAACCTTGATTTTTCTTGGTTCACAATCCACCCGAACTCTTCTAGATGCCGCACTGTGCGGACTACTGCATGATTGAGGTTGGAAGCGGAACTGTCGATAACCAGGAGATCGTCCAGGTATGCTAGGACCAAGATGCCTTCTGTCCTTAGGACGGCTAGTACCGGGGCTAACACCTTTGTGAATACCCGTGGAGCTGTTGCCAACCCGAAAGGGAGGGCTACGAACTGGTAATGACTTTGGTTTATCGTAAAACGAAGAAACTTGTGATGTGCTGGGTAAATCGGCACATGCAGATATGCATCCTTTATGTCTATAGATGCTAGAAAGTCGCCCTGATGTAGGCTGGCTGTCACTGAACGTATGGAGTCCATACGAAAGGTCTGAATCCTTAGAAAGCGATTTAGGCGTTTGAGGTCTAATATAGGCCTGACGTCGCCATTTGGTTTTGGTATAACAAAAAGGTTGGAGTAGAATCCCAGACCCCTTTCTTGGGTTGGTACTTCTACAATTACTCCTTGGAGCAAGAGGCGATCCAACGCCTTTACGAGAGAGGCCCTCTTTAACGGGTCGCTTGGAAGACTTGACCCCTGAAAATGAGGAGGGGGGATTTCTCGAAACTCTAGTTTGTAGCCTGAGGCTACTACGGACCGAACCCAAGAGTCGGGAATTCTGGCCTTCCAGACTTCGGAGAAAAACTGAAGTCTTCCCCCCACCCAAGAGAGTGGGGGCGCCCCTTCATGAATCTGATTTGATGACTGGTTTAGCCGGCTTGCGAGACCAGGGCCTCTTGTTTGCCGCGGCTTGTCCCTGTGGGCGGCTATTAACTGCTGACCGCCCGGGAGGCCGTCGATACTGACGGGAAGTCGAAGGGGCCGAGCCTGCAATGGCCTGTCGTTTAAACGTGGGCCCACGCGGTCTTTTCTTGACCGGTAAGGAAGTACTTTTTCCACTTGATATGGTGTGGATATATTTATCTAGGTCTTCCCCGAATAGTCTTCCCCCATGAAAGGGAAACCCTGCTAAAAGCTTTTTGCAGGGTGCCTCTGCTGACCAGTTCTTTAGCCACAAAAGACGACGCATGTGAACCATCAGTAGAGATGCACGGGATGCCTGTTGGATGGAGTCCTTAATAGCATCTACTGCAAAGCAGAGAGCCCTAGGGAATTCTGCTAATTCATGAGTATGCTGAGCCGGCATGTCCTTTAATATATGTTTTGCCTGATCCTTCAGGGCCTGACAAACACCAATGGCTGCTACAGCTGGCTGAACCATGGCACCTACTGAGGTGAAAGCTGCTTTCAGTAGGGTCTCGAATTTCTTGTCGACCGGATCCTTGAACATATGGACATTTTCAACCGGACAAGTCAGGGATTTATTCACGCAGGAAATGGCTGCGTCCACTGTAGGGAGAGCCCATTTCTTTACATATTCCTCTTCCATAGGGTAGAGAATAGAGAATCTTTTAGGAGGGACAAAGATTCTATCAGGTCGAGCCCAATCCTGGTAAATCACGTTCCGCAGAAGGGGGTGCATTGGAAAAGATGCACCAGTTAATGGAGCCTTTAAAGACCCCAATGAGGATACCTCCGGGGCTACTAGTTCTGGCACTGGAAGTTTAAAGGCAGTGCGAACCATATCTGTCAAAGACTGGATCCACAGGCCCTCTGCTTGAGAGGCCGAAAAATATTCATCTATAGTGGAATTTTCCCTGTCTGAACCGTCGGGACTTGGGTCTGCCTGATCCCCTTGTGGGTCCCGTTCCTCTGAAGAGGAGACCTCCGCATCTGAAAACCCCACACTGGGTGAGGGGGATCTAGCCCGCTTGCTACTTGGGCAAGGACGGGAAAGCAACGCAGTTAACCTTTTCTCTAGCCCACACATGGTGGCTGCTAGCATTTCTTCCGTCACGTAAACGGGAATGGGTGGATCGGGGGCCGCCTCTGCCCCCAGCACCCCCAATGGCTCTTGTACTATGCCACTCGGTGTCCTGACTGGCGAAGGTGGGGCCGTAGAAGCCTGGCCCAAATCCTCTGACCCCGATGGAGACCCCTTTTGCTTTTTGGCACCTTTAGCAGCCTTGGCTGGTCCAGATCCCTTTGGAGCCATTGTACAACCTTGGGTCACCCCTATAGCCAACACCTGACTGTTGCAGCTAGGAGTAACCAATATGAGGGCAGGTATGAGAAAAATGAAAAAGAACTAATTTCTCTCTTTTTCTTTTATATTTCTCTTATTTTTTTTCAAAAATTTTTTTTTTTTTTTTTTTTACCCGTCTGGGAGGTGGCAATACCGAGGAAACCTGTGAGTATTGACACACCAATGCCCGTTAGCCGGAGTCCAAGGTAGACTCAGATACTGCTGGATCTAAGGCTGAGTCCCTTTAAGCAAAAAAACTTTTTTTTTTTTTTTTTTTTCTGGTCAATAGTGGACCTAAGTCCTAGACCTGAAGATCCACAAAACCGCCACTAGGTGTCCCTGTGTGGCCAAAAGACCCAGCTGCACGCTCTGTATCCTTTCTTCCTCTGCCTCCAGGAGGGAAAGGCCAGCCAGAGAAAAGTTTTTCCTTTATACAGACCCTGACGCTGCTGGCCCGCCCCCCCCGACGCACGCCGACGCTATAAAAGGCGGCGTGCACGCGCGCGTATGCGCGCGCACACACGCGCGCACACACGCGCGCACAATCGCGCGCACACACGCGCGCACACACGCGCGCACAATCGCGCGCACGATCGCGCGCACCACGCTGAAACCACATGGAGGTAGCAGAGCAGAGGAACAACATGGACCAGCGTTATGCAGCACCAACAGACACCAGGTAAGCACTAATCTTATTGTAGTGCACACACAGCGAGGAAGCTGTCCCCATGGGCTTCCTAAGAAACAGGAGTTTTTTACCAGCAATTTCCTCTTTAAAACATGTGGGGTTGCAGTAAATTTATAAAGTATGATTACAAAGAAAAACATGTTCATTTTTTTTAAATGGTTTATTTAGCAAAAAATAAATAAAAACCCAGTGCGACAATTGCGCGGTCGTGCGACGTGGCTCCCAAACAAAATTGGCGTCCTTTTTTTCCCACAAATAGAGCTTTCTTTTGGTGGTATTTGATCACCTCTGCGGTTTTTATTTGTTGCGCTATAAACAAAAATAGAGCGACAATTTTGAAAAAATGCAATATTTTTTACTTTTTGCTATAATAAATATCCCCCAAAAACATATATACATTTTTTTCCCCTCAGTTTAGGCCGATACATATTCTTCTACCTATTTTTGGTAAAAAAATCGCAATAAGAGTTTATCGATTGGTTTGCGCAAAATTTATAGCGTTTACAAAATAAGGGATAGTTTTATTGCATTTTTTTTACTACTAATGGCGCCGATCAGCGATTTTTTTCATGATTGCGACATTAAGGCGGACACTTTGGACAATTTTGACACATTTTGGGGATCATTGTCATTTTCACAGCAAAAAATGCATTCAAATTGCATTGTTTATTGTGAAAATGACAGTTGCAGTTTGGGAGTTAACCACAGGGGGCGCTGTAGGATTTGTGTGTTCCCTGTGTGTGTTTACAACTGTAGGGGGGTGTGGCTGTAGGTCTGACGTCATCGATTGAGTCTCCCTATAAAAGGGATCACTCGATCGATGCAGCCGCCACAGTGAAGCACGGGGAAGCCGTGTTTACATACGGCTCTCCCCGTTCCCCAGCTCTGGGGACCGATCGCGAGTGGGTGGCTAGAAACGAATAGCCGCGCCCTCATCCTGGATCGCTCCCCACGGGTTTCCGACCGCAGCATGTAGCGGGGGGGTGGGGGGTCCCGATCAGACCCCCGACCCGCGCAAAGGCAGGGACGTATATATACACCCATCTGCCTTAACGCTCCCTTCTGTGGACGTATATCTACATGCGGCAGTTGGGAAGTGGTTAAATACCACCAAAAGATCTATTTGTGTGAAAAGAATGATAAAAATGTCAAATACAGTGTTGCATGACCGTGCAATTGTCATTCAAAGTGCGATAGCGCTGGAAGCTGAAAATTTACCAGGGCAGAAAGTAGGTGAAAATGCCCAGTATTAAAGTGGTTAAACTTTGATCTTAAAATGTATTTCAAATTATTTGCAAACAGGCTAGCTAAGTTTACTCCTAGTCTCATTAAAGCCTTGTTAAAGGAAGGCAAGCATCTAACGGTACACGTCAGTCATGTGTTCAGATTGCCAAACTTCGAAAAACACCTGCAGTGTTCCTTACCCTAGATGCCAAACAAGGTAGGGTACATTGAGGATACCTTCAGGTGACATTATGTAAATTTGGTTTTCAATGATTTGTACTGTCGGCCATGTCTGATTTATACACAATCCCTACTGTAAAAGTTTTTATGTCCAGTTTATTTTTGGACAATTTTTCAATAACCAACAGCACCAGACAGGGATGCCCCTAATCTCCTTTAATATTTATGTTGATTATACAACACTTAGCTGAAGCAATTGGGGTCAATCCTGAGGTAACTGTTATAAATGTAGCGAATCATCTGCATTAAATAGGCCTCTTCACTGATTATGTGGTGTTGACCCTTACAAATCTGATGTCTTCCCTGAGTGCTATGCAGAAGATACCGATTTAGCAGTGTTTCCTTTTATAAACTGAATATATACACATTTTCCATTCTTCTTGTAGGTATAGCGAATTCATTTTGAGTGTCCCTGTAATTCTAGACTGACCTTGTGAAGATTTACAATATTTTGTTTGTACTTAAGCTTTATAAAAACTATTTGAAAGAAAGTATATTATTAGCGCATAATAGAGCACTGCATACTAAAAATATTCAAAACAGGTGATGGGCTGCAAGCTATGACCCGAATGTCTGGAGTATTGTCCAGGTTTGAATTTCAGGGGGAATCCCATGCCATATTTTACTGTTTTTTGTGTACTGTCCCTTTACAAAAACAAAAACAAAAACAATGGTGTTGGTTATTCCTAAAAAATGTACAAAACCTTTATAAAGTTTTGTGGCCTGGGTGGCCAAGAATGGGATGTCAGTGAGGGTGCACCTCCTCCTGAACCATACCAGGCCACATGCCTTCAACATTGAGCAGGTACCCTGCAAGAATTGACTGCTAAGTCCTCCCTACTTGGAAGGCACCTTGCCACCATCATGCCCACTTCCTGTCACCCAAAAGGGATGTGTGGTTCTGTGAGCCTCCAGACATACTCCCCTCCCAGGGTAATAAATATAAGATTGTTACTAATTACCCAATACACATAAAGCAGGGAGGAAGGGTTAGAACAATGTTTTTTTTTTCTTGATGCCTGTGTACTTATTAGGAATATTTATCCTCCTATCCTTTTCTAAGATTTTTAGGTCCCTTTAAATTACCCCATTTCAAATCAAACTAGATAAGAGCTGCCTTTGAGTTTATTCTTTTTTCATTTTCTTTAAAACAGTTATTTTTTAGTGCATACTATCAATGCAAAAAAAAAAATCATACATATGTTAGTTTTTGAGCCTCGATAGTTAGATTTTGAGCCTGGTCACTAGGGATGAGCTTCGTGTTCGAGTCAAACTCACGTTCGACTTGAACATCGTATGTTCGACAGTTCGTCGAAATAAAGGGATTTTTAATAACAGCTTACCTGTAAAATCCTTTTCTTGGAGTACATCACGGGACACAGAGCGCATAGTCATTACATATGGGTTATATGGGTACCTTCAGGTGTGGACACTGGTGTAATCAACTTCACAGGAAGTTCCTCCCTATATAACCCCCTCCCACTGAGAGTGCTTTAGTTTTGTAGCAAGCAATTTCTCTGAGGTTACACAATGTTCCCAAAAAGAGGGGTGGGAGCTCTGTGTCCCGTGATGTACTCCAAGAAAAGGATTTTACAGGTAAGCTGTTATTAAAAATCCCTTTTTCTTGATCGTACATCACGGGACACAGAGCGCATAGTCATTACATATGGGATGTCCCAAAGCAATGCTCCATGAAGGGAGGGAGACCGTAAGGCCAAAAATAGCCAAACAGAAACTATATCAGGAGGTAAAATAGCTCCACCAACAGAAAAAAGGGGGCGTGAACCGGGCCAGAGGATTCTATACTGCTGCCCGTAGGACCGCCTGCCCAAATGCTGCGTCCGCAGTCTTTGTGACGTCCAACTTATAAAATTTAGTAAACGTATGTACGGAAGACCAGGTTGCCGCTCTGCAAACCTGTGCCATAGAGATCTGATGGTGTGCCGCCCAAGAGGCACTCATGGCCCTCGTAGAATGGGCCTTAACTGATAAGGGCGGTGGAACGCGCTTCAGACCATAGGCCTGAAAAATCAGCTGCTTAATCCACCTAGCCAAGGAAGACTTGGCAGCCGGCTGACCCTTCTTAGGGCCATCCGGAAGAATGAAAAGCACATCTGTTTTCCGAATCTTTTCTGTAGCCTTGAGATAAACTCTCATGGCTCGGACTACATCCAAAGTATGAAGCAATCTTTCCTCTCTGGACTGGGGAGTAGGAAAGAAGGATGGTAGGACTAGGTCCTGATTCAAGTGAAAACTGGATATGACCTTAGGAAGGAAAGAAGGCTGAGGCCGCAGAACCACTCTGTCCTTATGCAGAATAAGGTACGGTTCCCTGCAAGACAAGGCTGCCAGCTCGGAGACCCTTCTGGCCGAAGCCATAGCCACCAAGAAAACCAACTTTCGGGTTAGCAGCACAAGAGGGATTTCTGCCAGAGGTTCAAACGGCTGCTTTTGTAAAGCTGACAAGACCAGATTTAAATTCCAGGGGCAGAGGGGAGCTCTAATAGGGGGATTTACATGCAAGACCCCCTGCAAAAAGGTTTTCACAAGCGAATGTGTGGCCAAAGGCCTTTGAAACCATATCGATAAGGCAGACACCTGCCCCTTTAGAGTACTAAGAGCCAACCCCTTGTCAACGCCAACCTGGAGGAATCGCAAGATCCTGTCAATAAAAAACTTGCGAGGATGCCCTCCTTGAGACTCGCACCACTCCACATAGGTTCTCCAGACTCTGTAATAGATATTTCTAGAGACTGGCTTTCTAGCTTGAATTAACGTAGATATGACTTGGGCAGAGAGGCCTCTGCCCTTAAGAATTAGAGATTCAGCCGCCAAGTCATCAAATTTAGCTGCTGTGAAGCAGGGTGGTAGATCGGGCCCTGAGACAGCAGATCTGGGCGCAGGGGGAGTGGCCACGGTGCCCTTACTGACATCCTCACGATGAGTGCGTACCAAGCCCTTCTGGGCCAGGCTGGGGCCACCAGGATCACCGGTCTGCGCTCCACCCTGATCCTTCGTAGAAGGCGGGGAATCATCTGTAGTGGAGGGAACGCATACAGGAGAGAAAACTGGTGCCAGGGGCAAACCAACGCATCGGTCCCGTAGGCCGAGGGGTCCCTGGCTCGGGATACGAATTTGTCCAATTTCTTGTTGAATCTTGTTGCCATGATGTCCACATTGGGAACTCCGAATCTTTGGCAAATCTCTTGGAATACCTGGGGGTGAAGAGACCACTCTCCCGGGAGTAACTGTTGACGACTCAAAAAATCTGCTTGAGAATTGTCTATCCCTGGGATGAACACTGCTGAGATGCAGGGTACATGGGCTTCGGCCCATGCAAAAATTAGGTTTACTTCCCTTTGAGCCGCCAGGCTCTTTGTGCCCCCCTGGTGGTTTATGTATGCCACCGCCGTGGCATTGTCGGACTGTATCCTTACTGGCAGACCCTGCAGGGGGAGAGTCCAGGCGACCAGGGCCAACCGAACAGCTCTGATCTCTAGGACATTGATGGGAAGCAGACTTTCTGCCTCTGACCACTGTCCCTGCTGGGTCCGTTTTCCTAAGATTGCCCCCCAACCTGTTAGGCTGGCAAAAGGTTTTCCCTTTTGATAATTTTTGAGGGATCAGCCACCAGTACAGGCTGTGCCTGACTTCTGGAGAAAGAACTAATGGTCGGTCTAATGCCTGTATGGACTTGTTCCAAGCAGAGAGAATAGCTGCTTGCAGAATTCTGGTATGGATCTGGGCGTAGGGCGCTGCTTCGAAGGCGGCCACCATCTTCCCCAGCAGTCGCATGCATAGGCGAATAGTCGGCTTCTTTTTGCCTAAGACTATTTGAATCGTTTGAATCAACGACCTGATCTTCTCTTGAGGTAAAAATACCCTCTGGCATTCTGTATCTAACCGAAAGCCTAGATATTCCAACTGTCTTGTGGGTTGTAACCTTGATTTTTCTTGGTTCACAATCCACCCGAACTCTTCTAGATGCCGCACTGTGCGGACTACTGCATGATTGAGGTTGGAAGCGGAACTGTCGATAACCAGGAGATCGTCCAGGTATGCTAGGACCAAGATGCCTTCTGTCCTTAGGACGGCTAGTACCGGGGCTAACACCTTTGTGAATACCCGTGGAGCTGTTGCCAACCCGAAAGGGAGGGCTACGAACTGGTAATGACTTTGGTTTATCGTAAAACGAAGAAACTTGTGATGTGCTGGGTAAATCGGCACATGCAGATATGCATCCTTTATGTCTATAGATGCTAGAAAGTCGCCCTGATGTAGGCTGGCTGTCACTGAACGTATGGAGTCCATACGAAAGGTCTGAATCCTTAGAAAGCGATTTAGGCGTTTGAGGTCTAATATAGGCCTGACGTCGCCATTTGGTTTTGGTATAACAAAAAGGTTGGAGTAGAATCCCAGACCCCTTTCTTGGGTTGGTACTTCTACAATTACTCCTTGGAGCAAGAGGCGATCCAACGCCTTTACGAGAGAGGCCCTCTTTAACGGGTCGCTTGGAAGACTTGACCCCTGAAAATGAGGAGGGGGGATTTCTCGAAACTCTAGTTTGTAGCCTGAGGCTACTACGGACCGAACCCAAGAGTCGGGAATTCTGGCCTTCCAGACTTCGGAGAAAAACTGAAGTCTTCCCCCCACCCAAGAGAGTGGGGGCGCCCCTTCATGAATCTGATTTGATGACTGGTTTAGCCGGCTTGCGAGACCAGGGCCTCTTGTTTGCCGCGGCTTGTCCCTGTGGGCGGCTATTAACTGCTGACCGCCCGGGAGGCCGTCGATACTGACGGGAAGTCGAAGGGGCCGAGCCTGCAATGGCCTGTCGTTTAAACGTGGGCCCACGCGGTCTTTTCTTGACCGGTAAGGAAGTACTTTTTCCACTTGATATGGTGTGGATATATTTATCTAGGTCTTCCCCGAATAGTCTTCCCCCATGAAAGGGAAACCCTGCTAAAAGCTTTTTGCAGGGTGCCTCTGCTGACCAGTTCTTTAGCCACAAAAGACGACGCATGTGAACCATCAGTAGAGATGCACGGGATGCCTGTTGGATGGAGTCCTTAATAGCATCTACTGCAAAGCAGAGAGCCCTAGGGAATTCTGCTAATTCATGAGTATGCTGAGCCGGCATGTCCTTTAATATATGTTTTGCCTGATCCTTCAGGCCTGACAAACACCAATGGCTGCTACAGCTGGCTGAACCATGGCACCTACTGAGGTGAAAGCTGCTTTCAGTAGGGTCTCGAATTTCTTGTCGACCGGATCCTTGAACATATGGACATTTTCAACCGGACAAGTCAGGGATTTATTCACGCAGGAAATGGCTGCGTCCACTGTAGGGAGAGCCCATTTCTTTACATATTCCTCTTCCATAGGGTAGAGAATAGAGAATCTTTTAGGAGGGACAAAGATTCTATCAGGTCGAGCCCAATCCTGGTAAATCACGTTCCGCAGAAGGGGGTGCATTGGAAAAGATGCACCAGTTAATGGAGCCTTTAAAGACCCCAATGAGGATACCTCCGGGGCTACTAGTTCTGGCACTGGAAGTTTAAAGGCAGTGCGAACCATATCTGTCAAAGACTGGATCCACAGGCCCTCTGCTTGAGAGGCCGAAAAATATTCATCTATAGTGGAATTTTCCCTGTCTGAACCGTCGGGACTTGGGTCTGCCTGATCCCCTTGTGGGTCCCGTTCCTCTGAAGAGGAGACCTCCGCATCTGAAAACCCCACACTGGGTGAGGGGGATCTAGCCCGCTTGCTACTTGGGCAAGGACGGGAAAGCAACGCAGTTAACCTTTTCTCTAGCCCACACATGGTGGCTGCTAGCATTTCTTCCGTCACGTAAACGGGAATGGGTGGATCGGGGGCCGCCTCTGCCCCCAGCACCCCCAATGGCTCTTGTACTATGCCACTCGGTGTCCTGACTGGCGAAGGTGGGGCCGTAGAAGCCTGGCCCAAATCCTCTGACCCCGATGGAGACCCCTTTTGCTTTTTGGCACCTTTAGCAGCCTTGGCTGGTCCAGATCCCTTTGGAGCCATTGTACAACCTTGGGTCACCCCTATAGCCAACACCTGACTGTTGCAGCTAGGAGTAACCAATATGAGGGCAGGTATGAGAAAAATGAAAAAGAACTAATTTCTCTCTTTTTCTTTTATATTTCTCTTATTTTTTTTCAAAAATTTTTTTTTTTTTTTTTTTACCCGTCTGGGAGGTGGCAATACCGAGGAAACCTGTGAGTATTGACACACCAATGCCCGTTAGCCGGAGTCCAAGGTAGACTCAGATACTGCTGGATCTAAGGCTGAGTCCCTTTAAGCAAAAAAACTTTTTTTTTTTTTTTTTTTTCTGGTCAATAGTGGACCTAAGTCCTAGACCTGAAGATCCACAAAACCGCCACTAGGTGTCCCTGTGTGGCCAAAAGACCCAGCTGCACGCTCTGTATCCTTTCTTCCTCTGCCTCCAGGAGGGAAAGGCCAGCCAGAGAAAAGTTTTTCCTTTATACAGACCCTGACGCTGCTGGCCCGCCCCCCCCCGACGCACGCCGACGCTATAAAAGGCGGCGTGCACGCGCGCGTATGCGCGCGCACACACGCGCGCACACACGCGCGCACAATCGCGCGCACACACGCGCGCACACACGCGCGCACAATCGCGCGCACGATCGCGCGCACCACGCTGAAACCACATGGAGGTAGCAGAGCAGAGGAACAACATGGACCAGCGTTATGCAGCACCAACAGACACCAGGTAAGCACTAATCTTATTGTAGTGCACACACAGCGAGGAAGCTGTCCCCATGGGCTTCCTAAGAAACAGGAGTTTTTTACCAGCAATTTCCTCTTTAAAACATGTGGGGTTGCAGTATCAGTGTTAACAGGCAGACCTGGGGTGAGTAGAAAATATATAACTTACACAAGTATACATATATTTACATATTATCTGGGTAAACATTAGAATCCCATCCTGCCTCAACAGACATAGTGGAGATAGTGGCTGATGCCCCAGCATACTGTTAGCCAACCCAGAACCCCCAGGGGGATACCTACTGTCGAACCAAGTCCCGCAGGTTCCCTCTTACCTGCTCCACGCCGCAGGGTATTGCAAAATGCAAGAGGCCCAGCCTTCCCCCATCTCCGTGGGTATTGTCTTGGACCTTCAGGGACCGGGGTCCTGTGTTAAGGAACCCACACCCCTGGACCTATATAGCATCCTGGCATCAGTAGCGTTTAGTTCTTGGAAGAGACTAAGGCACTGGAGCCCAGAATCCAGCCCTCCAAGGAGAGGCATTATAGGCAAAACCCCACTCCAGCAGGGCCCGGGTACCGTACATCTTGGCTCTGAAGCACTTCGGACGGATCCGGCTAGCTATCCTGGGTCCCGAGACCTCCGAGGGACAGCTAGACGTGACCAACACCTAAGACACTGGCGAAAAAACTAAAGCACTCTCAGTGGGAGGGGGTTATATAGGGAGGAACTTCCTGTGAAGTTGATTACACCAGTGTCCACACCTGAAGGTACCCATATAACCCATATGTAATGACTATGCGCTCTGTGTCCCGTGATGTACGATCAAGAAATGAACGTTACAGGCCGCTCACACCAAATTCGAGTGGCACGCCACGGCCCATAATTCACTGCGGCATCGCAGTGCATTGCTGGCTGATGATTGGCCAAGCATGCACTATGACCCACATGCTTGGCCAATCACAGCTTGCAAAAAACGGAGAGCCATAATTGGCCAAAGCCAGTGTGGCTTTGGCCAATTATGGTTTAGGGGGTTTAGTACATGCCCACACTATAAAAGGCTGCCTGCAAGTCGGCCTTGTGTAGTGTGTTGCGGCGGTGGTTAAAGATAGAAACAGAGAAAGAGAGAGATTTATCCGGCCTATAGTTAGACTTGCCATGTTAAGTATGGCCGTCGTTCCCGTGCCAAAATTAGAATTTATTTTTATTTTTGCGTAAGTCGTCCGTGAATAGGAATGCACGTAATTTACGCTAGTCAAAAAATAACGTTGTTGCGACGTAATTTAGCGCAATGCACGGCGGGAAATTTCTGAACGGAGCATGCACAGTTCGATCGCCGCGGGGACACGCTTCATTTAAATTCCGCCGCCAGAAATACACTACGCCGCTGTAACTTACGGCGCAAATTCTTCCAGGATTCGAAGTTAAGCCAGGTAAGATACGGCGGCGTAGTGTATCTCTGATACACTGCGCCGATCTATTTGTATGTGGATCTGGCCCCAAGTGTGTAGAGGATATATATGCATCCCAGGTGTTGTGTATATATATTTATACACTGTATAGTTTAGCTAGATCCACTCTTCCTAATTTACTGACAGGCAGGCAGGTGATTGTGCTAGCTGCAGTATTCTCAGGTGGTGTACTGTCTGTGTCCTCTGCAGTGTGCACCTAAGGTTACGTGGTGTGTGTACTGTCCGTGTCCTCTGCACATTGTGCACCTAACGTAAAGATGGTGTTTCTCATATTTACTCCTAGAAGCAGAGATCTTCTCATATTAATACTACAGGCAGGGTATATTGCTGCAAGTACCTTCACATGGTGTACTGTCTGTGTCCTCTGCAGTGTGCACATAAAGCTACGTGGTGTGTGTACTGTCCGTGTCCTCTACACATTGTGCACCTAACGTAAAGATGGTGTTTCTCATATTTACTCCTAGAAGCAGAGATCTTCTCATATTAATACTACAGGCAGGGTATATTGCTGCAAGTACTTTCACGTGGCGTACTGTCTGTGTCCTCTGCAGTGTGCACCTAAAGCTTTGTGGTGTGTGTACTGTCTGTGTCCTCTGCACATTGTGCACCTAACATAAAGCTGGTGTTTCTCATATATACTCCTAGATGAAGGGATCTGCTCATATTAATACTACAGGCAGGGTATATTGCTGCAAGTACTTTCACGTGGTGTACTGTCTGTGTCCTCTGCAGTGTGCACCTAAAGCTACATAGTGTGTACTGTCCGTGTCCTCTGCACATTGTGCACCTAATGTAAAGCTGGTGTTTCTCATATTTACTCCTAGAAGCAGGGATCTGCTCATATTAATACTACGGGCAGGGTATATTGCTGCAAGTACTTTCATGTGGTGTACTGTCTGTGTCCTCTGCACATTGTGCACCTAACGTAAAGCTGGTGTTTCTCATATATACTCCTAGAAGCAGAGATCTTCTCATATTAATACTACAGGCAAGGTATATTGCTGCAAGTACTTTCACGTGGTGTACTGTCTGTACTGTACTTACAGTGTTGTGGCAACACCAACACTTAGGGCCCAAATTTCTGCAGAGTATATACGGCAGGCCCCTACTTTCAAATATCCAACTTACAAACGACTCATACTTGTAAACGGAAGGAGACAACAGAAAGTGAGAGGAAATCTACCCTAGGAAGGGAAATTCTCTTCTGTAAGAGGTGTCTCCTGTCCACTGATGCTTTATCACCAATGCTTGTTTCACTAAGAAACCCACATTTTCAAAAAAATCATTTGTCATTGGGACAGAAAGTGAGGTGCAATCTTCTAAACAGATGCACACAGACAGCAAAACAAATGTTACAGGGGTGATAACCCTTCTCTATGTTTTCAGAAAAGCTTGAAAAAAGATTATATGGCTGAAGCTACACTTTAAAGAAGTGCCAGTTCAAAATTACAAACAGATTCTACTTAACTACAAACCTACAGTCCCTGTCTTGTTTGCACCGCCTGTATACTGCTGTTCAAAGTATATAGGGCCAAAGGGGCTGGTAATGACCTGGGGGCGGGAAACCCATGCTATTTTTCTTAATGATTTTCATCCATATTGTAAGGACCAGACATTACATTAAAGCCGCAAGCAGTTTTAAATTATATTAATCTCATTTTGTGCAGGGACAGTTCTAAACATGTACCACTTAACAGGCATACTATAGACACCCAGCAGGTATGATATTTAAAGACATTTTTCAATTTTTTTTCACTTTAAAGAGGATGGTTCACCATAAATAAATATTAAAAGCCAGCAGCAACAAATACTGCAGCTGCTGACTTTTAATATTAGGACACTTACCTGTCCTGGAGTCCAGCGGCGTCCGCAGCAGAGGATGAGCGATCGCTCGTCACCCTGCTGCTCCCCCCTCCATCCACGGCGAGGGAACCAGGAAGTGAAGCGCTCCGGCTTCACTGCCCGGTTCCCTACGGCGCATGCGCGAGTCACGATGCGCCCGCGATTGGCTCCCGCTGTGTGCTGGGAGCTGAGAGTTCCCAGCACACAACGGGAAAAGCCCGTCTTTTGCCCGAGACTGCGGGCCGGAAGTGGGTGCGGATACCTGTCTTTAGACAGGTATCTGCACCCCCCTCCCCCTGAAAGGTGTCAAATGTGACACCGGAGGGGGGGAGGGTTCCGATCAGCGGATCTTCACTTTAGGGTGGAGATCCGCTTTAAGCATCATTAAAATCACTGCTCCAGAAAAACAACAAACTTTTTTTACATTGATACATGTTCCCTGGGGCAAGGGGGATGGGGCCGAGCCACGGCTTTATGTCTGAATGGACACACAGAGCAAGATGCTTGGTGTGGGGGCACTTGGCTGGAGGGAGGGGCCAGGAGTGTTGGCAGGGACCCGAGAAGAGGAAGATCTGAGCTGCTCTGTGCAAAACCACTGCCTAGAGCAGGAAAGTATGACAGGTTTGTTATTTTTAAACAAAAAAAAAATAAACTTTAAAAGCAGCTGTTTTTCAAACACAAATGTTTTTTAAAGTAAAATGCAAGAAAACACAATAAATAACCCTATTATTTTCGAAAATATAAAATATGATGTCACGCCTAGTAAATATACTGTATACTATAAGGCCGCGTACACACGATCAAATCTATCTGCTGAAAACGGTCTGACAGACCGTCTCAGCAGACAGATTTGATCGTGTGTACAGGCGAGCAGACAGATTGTAAAGCCTGCTTTAAAATCTGTCTGCTGGGAACCCGTTGGACCGATATGTCTGCTGGTTAGTACGCTAACCAGCAGACATATCTGAATGGATTCGACGCATGCGCGGAAGTGTTTTACTACCTGGTGCGGTGACGTGGCGGCATCAACATCACCGCCACGTCACTGCGCTGTCTGTCGGCGGGGATTTTGATTTATTTGCGTGTACAGCGATCAAACCAAAACAGCCAGCAGACAAATCTGATCAAATCGGTCTGTCAGACCGATTTGAACAGATTCATTTGCTCGTGTGTACGGGGCCTAATGGTCAGGCTTTAAAATTGCACATGCCCGCTCAACGGCCTCAAAAGGTGTAATTTTTACTATTCATAGGTGACACTTTAAAAGCCTTAACAGGTTACTGCTTTATATCTACATAGGAAGTCTAGTGCTAGAATTACTACCCATGATCTGAGGTTTGCGGCGATACCTCACATGTAGGATTGCTGCTTGTGTGCGGGACGGACGCACACATTCGCCTTCACACTAACATGGGGGGCAGGAGCGGTTTAACTTATTTATTTTTTACACTGTTGTCTCAATTTTTTTTAAACAACCTTGTGACAGCAATAGGTACATAACAGGTACTCTTTATGGAGGGATCTGAGGTCAATAAGACCCTAAATCCCTCTTTTGCACTTGAAAACATTCAAAATAAGGTTTTGATTTTGTATTTTTGAATACTTTAGATTTTCCAAAAATGCCGCCAATGACAACCAGGTAAACCTGAATTGATGTCATGTCATTGCTTTCAGGTTACCATAGCAGAGACCTAATCAAGGCTAATTCCAGCTTTTTTCGGATCTCCAGCCAACCTGGTAGCTTGGGTCTCCTTGTTGGACAGGCATCACCCTATACAACCACTTGAAATAAAATAATGCACTAGGTACGTGATTTAACTGATAGGCTGCACTGGTGGACACTGATAGGCAACATTGATGGGCACTGATAGGTGATGAGCACTGTGTGGTGGCACTGATAGGTGGCGCTGATGGGCACTTATAGGCAACACTGATGGGCACTGATATGGGACATTGATGAGAACTAATAGGTGGCACTGATAGGTGGCACCGATGGGCGACATTGATGAGCACTGACAGGCGGCACTGATAGGCGTGCACTAATGGGCACTGATAGACAGCATTGATGAGCACTGGTGGCTGGCATTGATAGGCGACACTGATAAGGAGCATAGATGAGCACTGATTGTGGCACCGATAGGCGGCGCTGATGGGCACTGATAGACAGCATTAATGAGCACTGCTGGCTGGCAACGATAGGTGGCGCTGATGGGCACTGATAGGCAACACTGATGGGCACTGATATGCAGCCCTGATAGGTGGTATCGATAAAAGCTGATAGGTGGCACTGATGGACACTGATAGGTGGCACTGATGGGCAGCACTGATGGGGTTGCACTGATAATTATGGCACATGTGATCAGAGCCCTGAATAATAGTGTAAACAATGTACTGACAGTCTTTCCGGAAAGGCTCTCTTTTACTTACACAGACACCGCATGGAAGGAAAAGACTGCCGATAACCTGCAATTATGTTTACCGTGTGATCAGCTGATCACACGGTAAACGGCCGATGTGATTGGCCTTTTACCATGACCTGTGATCAGCTGTGCCCAAAGGACACAGCAGTCACAAAGTGTGCAGGATGGGTGCCCCAGGAGGCACGCAGGAGGCGGGGTTCTGAGAGGAAGTCCATAGGTGCCCTCCCAGAACCGGAAGCCCAGGGCTCATTTGAAAGGGGGAGGGGGCCCTTCATGGTTTCTTGCACCAGGGTTCTGAAGGTTCTAGTTATGCCTCTGCTCTGCAGTATGTGGAGAAAAAATATATTGCAAAGACTATGCGGATTATCAAACTGTAGTAATAGGCTATTATCCCTTTCTACATATTATGACAAGAAAAATAATAAATATAAATTCATGTTCAAAAATTTTACAAAATAAATTTGTAGCTGTAAATGGGAACACAAATAACTTGTTCATTGCAAAGGATTTCAGTTTAAAACTGTATGAAATATTTCAGTTTTTACAGACAGCCAAGAAGAGGTAATCTGTTTACTTTTTTACATTGCCTTTTTCAATCTCTGTCTTTCAGTGTTTTTAAACTGAACGCACAATCCCTGTTATGGCATTCTGTCAGTAGCTCATTTATCACAGCACAAAGTGGTCGCCTGCTAATCTATCATGTTGAAGTTATTCAGCTTTACCTATCAGAGTTCATCTTCCTATCTCCAACTTCACAGTGGCTTCAATTGTATTAAATTACTTGTTAATGTCTGCTAGCATTTCAGATATTTTATACAGCAGATTTCAATGACTAAAGTCACTGGACTTTCCAATGTAGTTCACTTCCATCTACATTTACGCCCAGCTAGCTTTTACTGTTTGTGACATGCATAAATGTGAAATGTTGACTTTAAAGCTTGACTTCAGAATTTATTTTACAGAAAGCCTGAAAAAAAAGTACCTGAAATGAAAAGTTGGGCTTAGACTAGGTGAAAAAGTGAAAGCTCAATGGTCAGGTAGTTTATTGAACAGGTCAACTGGTCATTTAGATTTTCCTAAGGCAGGGGTGCCCAACCTTTTGAAGAGCGAGGGCCACTTAAGCAACTTGGTAACCAGTCAAGGGCCACAATGAGGGGAGTGGGCGGATGACAGGTCACGGCTACTCTATAGGCCCTCTAATCCGCCCAGATGAAAGGGGATGAAATCCCTTCTGTTTTTTGAATTGGAGGTAGCCGGGTGTAAACCGGCATCTGTCACTCTATAGAGGTGATTTGAGGGTCTCATTTAGTCGGGCTGATCGTGTGAAAAGGTCCTAAGACTGCTTTCACACTGATGTTCTGTAGTTTACTCACATCACGGTGCAGCGTAGTGCACCTGTGTCTATAATGCAGGTTAGCTGAACTTTGCCAAAGACCCCACCTGTGCAAAAGCCGGCGCTGTAGGGGAAGCTTCGGCTTATGGGGCTCTGCTCTGCAGCTGCTTTTTTCTTCTACCACCAGCTTCATTCACAACACTGATGCTGTGGTATGGCGAGTCGGCAACCTGCAATCTGGGCTTGCCAATACACCATTCCAGAGCAGGAGGTCGCGGGCCACATCAGAGGGCTCCGCGGGCCACATGTGGCCCCCGGGCCACTGGTTGGCCACCCCTGTCCTAAGGTGAGGGGAGAGCAGAGTGGTGATCTCAGCAGTCTGCTGCTGCTCCTTCATCGTCTATACACATTTTGGCCAATACCCTAGACCGTGCTGCATCAATTAATGCAGTGCAGTCTGCATGAAGGCCACAGGAAATAAAAGATGTGACTGTGCTTTCTGGCAGAGATGACTCAACAAAAAATTGTCTGCACAGGAATATTTTTTTTTGGAAATTAAGACAATTTCCATATGTGTATTCTAACCTAATTTACCTGCTTAATAAAGGGGTTGAAAGGGTACAATTTTTTTCCCTAAATAGCTTCCTTTACCATAGTGCAGTCCTCCTTTACTTACCTCATCCTTCGATTTTGCTTTTAAATGTCCTTATTTCTTCTGAGAAATCCTCACTTCCTGTTTTTCTGTCTGTAACTCCACACAGTAATGCAATGCTTTCTCCCTGGTGTGGAGTGTCGTGCTCGCCCCCACCCTTGGACTACAGAAGAGTCAGGACGCCCACTAACACAAAGCTCCTTTCTCTATCTGCAACGTAGAGAGCATCCTCACTCTCCTGTAGTCCAAGGGAGGGGGCGAGCACGACACTCCACACCAAGAAGAAAGCCTTGCATTACTGTGCGAGGTTATAGACAGCAGAACAGGAAGTGAGGATTTCTCAGAAGAAATAAGGACATTTAAAAGCAAAATGGAAGGATGAGGTAAGTGAAGGAGGACTGACCTAAGGTAAAGGAAGCTATTTAGGAAAACATTGTACCTTTGCAACCCCTTTAAGCATTCAGCTCGAAGGTGAACCTCCGGTGATGCTAGAAAAAATAATTCCATTTAAGTCAGCTACATACATTGTAAGCACTAACATGTAAATGGTATGGCGCATCCTGATCATGCCTCAGTTCTGTAAATTGTGCGATATATATCCCAACGTACTTTCTCAAACCCTTTAAAGCAGAATTTAAAGCGGTATTAACCACTTCCCGACTGGCTCACGCAGAAATAATGAGGCACAATGGCTCTCCTGGGCAAAACCCAGCTGCATGCTGCACGGTTATGAACTCAATGCGCATAGCCGGTGGGTATGATCACCTCTGGCTGAACGTGATCACGTGCACGAGCGCCAGCATAGGGATTTGTGTGTGTAAACACATAAATCCTTGTGCTATCAGGGAAGAGGAAACATATTGTTTGTTCCTACTAAGTAGGAAAAAAGATAAGTCTCCTCTTCTAGTCACTACCATCCCCCCACAGTTAGAACACACTGAGAATGCACACAGATAAACCCTTGATCTCCCTCTAGTGTTAACCCCTTCCCTACCAGCGACATTTAAACATAAGTGTCAATGGTCCCAAAAAAGTGTCAAAAGTGTACGAGCTGTCCGTCGCAATGTTGCAGTGCTGCTAAAAATCGCAGATCACTGCCATTACTAGTAAAAAAAAAATAATAATAATAAAAATGCCATAAAAATGCCATAAATCTTCTTTAGTTAGATGCTATAACTTTTGCGCAAACCAATCAATAAACGCTTATTGCGATTTTTATGTAGACAAATGTAGAAGAATATATATTGGCCCAAATTGATGAAGAAATTAGTTTGTTAAAAAAAAATGGGGGGGGGGGTGTATTTATTATAGACGGAAAAAAATTGAATTTTGTTCAAAATAGTCGCTCTATTTTTGTTTATAGCGCAAAAAATAAAAACTGCAGAGATGATCAAATACCACAAAAAGAAAGCTCTATTTGTGGGAAAAAAAGGATGCCAATTTTGTTTGGGAGCCACATCGCACGACCGCGCAAATGTCAGTTAAAGCGACGCAGTGCCTTATCACAAAAAGTGCTCTGGTCTTTGACCAGCAATATGGTCCGGGGGTTAAGTGGTTAACTGACAATTGTTGTGCGATGTTGTACCCAAACAAAATGTACGTCTTTTTTTCCCCTACAAATAGCGCTTTCTTTTAGTGGTATTTGATGACCTCTGCGGTTTTAATTTTTTGCGGAAAAAAAAACAACATTTATTTTTTACATTTTGCTATAATAAATATCCCCCAAAAATATATAAAAATAAATGTTTCCTCAGTTTAGGCCGATACGTATTCTTCTACATATTTTTTGTAAAAAAAAATCGCAATTAGCGTTTATCGATTGGTTTGCGCAAAATTTATAGCGTTTACAAAAAAGGGGGTAGTTTTATGGCATTTTTATTAATATTTTTTTTTACTAGTAATGGCGGCGATCAGTGTTTTTTTTCAGCACCGAGACATTATGGCGGACACATCGGACAATTTTGACAAATTTTTGGGACCATTGGCATTTTTATAGCAATCAATGCTATAAAAATGCCATTGGCAGTGAAGGGTGTGACAGTGGCACTGCTGCGCGAGAGCACGTAGCTCTATGTCCTATCTTTAGCGGCTGCTAGGGGGCACGCGCGCTCGTTCGTTACAGAGCGGGGACCGGGAGCTTTGTGTGTAAACACAAAGCTCTCGGTCCTGTCAGCGGGGGGAAACGCTGATCTCCTGTTCATACAATGTATGAACAGAAGATCAGTGATTTCCCCTAGTGAGTCCACCCCCCCATACAGTTAGAACACACCCAGGAACACACTTAACCCCTTCCCTGCCCCCTAGGCAGGGAAGGGGTTAAGTGTGTTCCTGGGTGTGTTCTAAGGCCTTGTACACACGAGGGAATAAATCTGCTGAAACTGGTCTGACGGACCATTTCATCCAAAAAATCCGGTTGTCTGTATGGGCAAACGGACCGTTTTGGCCGGATTTTTCCAGCGGAAAAATTTCAAAGCATGCTTTGAAATTTTTCCGCCGGACACATGTCCGTCGGATATGTCCGCTCGTTGGTACACAAAAGCCTCGGACCAAAAACCCGCGCATGCTCAGTCAAAACGATGGGACGGGAGCACTCGTTCAGGTAAAACTCGCGTTTGTTTGGGACCTGGCACATTTTTCACCTAAACTCTCTATATAGTGTTCCGTTTATATCGTTTTTTTGTTCTTTCTTCTCTTGCTAGAAGAAACCCGTTGTCTTGCTGATGCAATTTTGTCCAGATGTCACATACTGCTAGCTTGCATTCTCATTAGTGTTTTTTCTATTTGACACAGTTTGCTAGCCAGATGTCCCCACATTTGTTTCTGTTCTCCACATTTTTAGTATGTCTATTTGGACTTCATGTTGAGCGTATCATTTTTTTTTTTTTTTTTTTTTTACAGTTGGATTTAACGGTTTTTGAATCTTTCAAAAATATTTTTTTTTCTTGTTTCACCATGTTTTTGTTTTTTTTAAATTAAAATTTCCCTTTTTTTTCCGCAACTTATGTAATTTAGTTGTTTTGTCCTTTATTTTTTACTTTATTTTGGGGTATTTATATATTTTTTAACATTTTATGCTTCTTTTGGGTTTACCAAGTTCTAACAGAAAAGGTCCCCCCCCCCCCCCCAAGGAGTTTGTGTCCTTTGCAAATGACACATTTTCTTTTACAAATGTCTGATGCTTACTCACCACAGTATAAAACACAATAGACAAGGTTTGAAAGTAAATACAAAAGCCATTTATTTCCGGCCAAAAAATAAATTAGAAATCACCAGAACGGCAGCAATTGATGAGATTGCAACATACATGCATACTTGGGAATTACAACATGATTAAGGAAAAATTTAGTAACCTCAGGAGTCAATAACAAAAATCAGGATCAGCAGCACATGAACAAAGGAACCCAAGCTGTGCTACTACAACAAGCTCAGTTTTTTGGACAATCAACTGGATGGCAGGGAATCATCTTCTCGACTTCTTTGCAGACTTCCTTCCAGCGAAACTTCCACGGGTCCGTCCACGGACCCTTGCAGGTGAGGGTGATGTGGCAGCAGGAGGAGGATGATGATGATGGGGAGCAGGCCAGGCCGGGTCACACAGCACAGTGTCCCTGCTCAGCTCGTCCCTTTTCATCCTGGCCAGGACCTGATTAATAATGTCCTTGGCCAGGCTTTTTTGCTCCTCCCCCCCTTGGTTGAGCTCATTGGCCACAAATGCACTATAGCATTCCGTGGGGTTGAGGGGGGCCCTCATGATTTCCGCAGCCTCCCGGATGACCTGAAGGCTTTCATTGTGCACCTCCCTCCTGCGCCTCCTTGCAGCTGGTGGCCTCATCTGGAGGGGAGGAACTTGGCTGATGGTGCTCAGCCTGGGCCTGGGGACCTGCTGCACCTCACTTGGGCGGGCCTCCTCCTGGCTGCCACTCCCCCCTGGCTGACATGGGCCTCAGGAGCTGCCACCTCCTGGCTGGTCTCTTCTTCCTGTGGATAAAAAAGGCAACATGTTTTATTTTTTGGCACAATCAATCACACACATTTTCTTTCTCTAGACTGTTTTAGTTAGTATTTTTTTAAATTAAACAGACTGTCCTTCTGACCCCTGCATTTGGCATCCCTGTTTGTTTTTTGTTTACAAGATCAACTCACTAATTCAAAATAAATAGCAGCACAAAAATATTTTGGAAAATACTAGACCTCACTGAAGATGGCCAGATCTGGCTCCATGTCAGCCAGCCCGCTTCACATTCTGCAGGGCTCCTGGGATCCGGGGAAGTTCCGCTGGGAGGAAGGCTGCAAGGTAGTGTTGAATCCGAAGCCCTGCCATCCAGTTCATCATTCAAAAAACTGAGCTCTTTGTAGTACCAGAGCTTGGGTTCCTTTGTCTTAGCTGCTGCTGATCCTGATTTTGGATATTTCCGTTTTTTATATACATTCCTGTAGCTTCTCCTGAGGTTACTAAATTTTTCCTTAACCATGTCGCCTGTGCAACTTGGCACCCAAGTGTGCAGGTATGTAGCAATCTCATCAAGTGCTGCCTCTCTCTTCCTAGTGTCCAAATAATGTGTGTGCCTGGTGTCCCAAAGAAGGGGCATATCCCGATGTTAGGTTATTAGTTCCATTGTTGCCTCCTTCCCTTTCAGCAAATCCATTCTTTTGTCAGCTCCTAGGTGTAGCTTCAATAGTAATGTCTAGAATAGAAAATGACAATCAAACACAAAGCACAACTTTAAAAAGGCTCAGCTTTGACATTCTTAAAATATGTGCGCATTCATTCATTTTAGAGCATCAACATTATACAAACACAGTGTCTTCTGCTGCTACATAGCTGGCCAGCTCTGCCGAATTGTTGTACCCCCCAAAAAGTTGTCATTCAGAGCCCATTTTGCAAGTTGTAGCATGTAGTTAAGAACACATCCACCATGAATATGAATGCTAGCAATCATCTCAAGGCACTAGTTCATGTGTAGCTATCATGGCCCTCAGCATTGATGGCAGAAAACACTACCTACTTATCTCTGTCCAACCAACACACAACAATACTTGCATGATCTGACTGCATACTCTAAAATCCAAATAAAGAGGATAGAGCATTCTCTACATATATCTTGATGAAGTGATGTGTACAAGCACTTGGCTCTCAAAATTTTATGGTGGACCCCAAAATACATAAATAACAGTAGCACAAAAAGGGTGCAAACAACATTGAAAAGCCCCATCCCCCATGGCTGTTCAAATTATAGGCCTCTGATCCGATGTTTTCATTTACCTTTGTCTCTCTCTCTCCTCGTTTCCGCTCGAGTAATCTCCGCGTAACCCACGTAATCATGAGCGCACATTAGGCTCTGATCGGGATCAGGAATGGACAGAGGCCGGAACGTCCAGATCCAGGCCAAAACGTTACAAGGCCACAAACATGTCTCTACAAGAGATGGTGGAGTTGGTGTCCATCCTGCGACGGAAGGACTATGATGGTGAGCATGGCCCATACAGCACCCCTAACCGGAGGAAGTCCAAAATTATGGATAAGGCAGCGAGGAAACTTTATGAGATGTTTGGGGTCACCAGGTCCAAAGAGCAGCTCCGGAAACGCTGGTCCGACTTAAAACTGCGCGAGCCAGAGCAGTATCGCAAAATAAAGAAAATCATTGAAAAAAGTAAGTACTTTAAAATGTCTTTGGAGTGCCTATTTTTGGATAAAATGTTTTGCCATGTCTATTTCGCCATCTGCCTCGTTGGCCTCCTTGTATTTTTGAAACCCTGCATTGTAAATTTAGTAATGTTTGTCTAATATAAATCCGACGACTTGCCACGATCGTAGTCAACATCGTTCCATCACATAGTTTATCCTCAATCTGCGGGTCCAGGAACATCACACCTGGACGTGGCTATTTGGCGAAAAACATCGTTTCTAGAAACAATGTGGAAAATATGATGTGTTTGTGCAAACTAAGTTGATTTAAAAAGGGAAACAGGATTCATTAATTCACACAGTGATGAGATAACCTAATAGGCACCTGTTTTGACATCTGTAATTTTGAGAACCTGTCTCCCCCCATAAAATAGTAATTTGGACTTTTGGAGAAGGGACTCCAAAAACTACTTATTCAGGAGGCCAGCCATGTGTGTCACTTCACCAAAAAGCCTCATTATATCACAACTAGGGAGAAGTCATCTACCAAAAAAAAAAAAAAAACATGGTTTTTGCTGTAATAAGGCCAAAACTAGAATTGTAACGCCACTTCTAAGCAATGTTTGCAAATTAGTCCCTCCAAAAAGATCTGTTTGCTGATGAGTTTCCTTATTTTTTGTTGTTTTTAGGGGACAGAAGAGGACAGCGCTATGAGGAGTCAGGAAGGCCCACACTGTCTCCCAAACGGCCTGAAAAAAATGTTGAGCAGGAGGATGATGAAGAAGGAGAGGAGGAAGAAGGAGAGGAGGAAGGGAGAGAGGAGGAAGGCGGATTGGAGGAGGAAGGCGGATTGGTGGAGGAAGGCGGATTGGTGGAGGAAGGCGGTTTGGTGGAATTTGGCGGATTGGTGGAGGAAGGCGGATTGGTGGAGGAAGGCGGATTGAAGGAGGAAGGCGGATTGGCGGAGGAAGGAGAAGTTGAAGAAGAAGGAGAAGTTGTAGAAGATGTTGAACTTGTCAGTACAACAGGTCAGTGACACCCCAGCTTTGCAGGGAAAAAGAGATGTAGATAGGCCTGCACCTTACTTACTTACAATGTTGTGTTTTTCCTTTGGCATTTTTAGGGGATGAAGATGGGATTAGCACATCTGTCGCTCCTATTTTTTCTCGTGCAAGTGCACAAATCCTAATACAGCATATAATGGAGTGCAGCACCGATCTGGCCAATATGAGGGAAAGGATGGTGGTGATGGACCAAAACTTCAAAAACATGCTAGATATTTTGGGACGTATATAGAAGACTATCCCCCCCAGCTGCCCCCCATGCCCCCCCCCCTTCCACCCCTGCCCTCACCCCTAACCACCCCACTCTCAAAGATGTTGTATAATGTTCGTTTCATATCCCCCAAAATTTGAGGATGCACACACACACACGGGTTTATTTACTAAAGCTATAAGGTGCAAAAGCAGCATCACTTGGCATATAAAACAATCATCTTCCATGTTTGGATGCAAAGTCTTAATTGACTAAGCTTAATTTAGAAGCTGATTAGCTTATATGCACAAATAAGCCGGAGTTTGGACTGTTTAGTAAATAAACCCCAATGTGTGTTCACATGTGCGATCTGCCATCACAGGACATCAATTGTATGTGCTTTGTGGGTGCAACCCCTTCCTTACTTATCAAGTAGGTGACAGAAAGGGGTTGCACCCACAAAGCACATACATTGATCACCCATGATGGCAGATAGCACATGTGAACATTTCGCATGGGATCTCATGTGAAAAATCACCATTTGGCCCATCACACACACAGCATGTGTGCATCCTCAAATTTTGGGGGATTCCGGCGTGACCTAAGACCATGTTGTCTGGGTTTGTTATGCCAAATAAAAGGTTGAACTTTGTAAGTTCGATTGTTATATATGTTTGTCAAAACCACAAAATATTTTTTGAATAAATAAATACTTTCTAAACCAATTTTTCAAAGAAAAGACAAAGATTTACGTAGATAAAAAAGAAATAAAACAACCTTTTAAAAACACACACACCAGTGGCTTCTTATTTCTAACCTCAATACCCAGTTTGTAGAAGAGTGACGAATGTGCAATTGTGTGTGTTTACTAAAACCTGCTAACTAAATTGGGCACAAGAAATGCACTAGTTTCAGAACCTGGAAGACAGATCAAAAGAGAAAAAGCAATAATGACAAACAACTGTATAAAGTCCAATGGTCGAATTATTTATTATTTCTTGGTAATATTTCTTTATTTTGGGGGCCGAATTATAAAGAAATATTATTCTGGCATAGCTATGGCCCCCCGACCCATAAAGTACTCAACATATTTGTCGCGTACCTCACGAGCAGATTGGGTGACCGAGCCAGCGCGACCAGTGTCCAGCCCAGGAAGGGTATCAGAGGGTAGTCCTGCCTCAGCACCGATGTTGGGTAGGTACGTCTGGGAATGCCTGCGTAAAAAATTATGCAATATGCAGCAGGCCAAAATAACAGAGTTAAATTTATATTCCGCCAGATGTATCGCTGTCTGGAACAGGCGGAACCGGCTGGCGAGTATCCCAAAGGCATTCTCGACTACCCTCCGGGCCCTGGCCAGCCGGAAATTGAAGACCCTCCTCTCCGGGGTGAGGGTCCTCTGGGGAAAAGGCCGCATGAGGTGAGGTCCAAGCCCAAAAGCCTCATCCGCTAAAAAAACAAACGGAAGTCCTTCCACATTGTCTTCATCCGGTGGCAGTTCAAGACCACCAGTTTGTAGACGCCTGTAAAATTCGGTCCGCGCGAACACTCCCCCATCAGACAGCCGGCCATTCTTCCCCACGTCCACATACAAAAATTCGTAGTCTGCCGACACCACCGCCATCAACACGATACTATGAAAACCTTTGTAGTTATAATAGTACGAGCCCGAAAGAGGTGGCGGCACTATGCGGACGTGCTTCCCATTAATTGCCCCTCCGCAGTTTGGAAAATCACAACACTGGGCAAAGTGGGCAGCCACAGTCTGCCATTCTTGTGGCGTGGAGGGAAACTGTGGGGGCAAAAGCAAAAAACAAATTAGCACTTTGGCACATAAACAACATTGCAAACACTAGTAAAAAAACAACATTCTGCAACATCACGGTATTAACATTTCTAAAAATTAGTGTATAGAGAGTATTTAGGGCAACAAATCTAGAGCCAATTATTATCAGACTCCACATCCCGCTGATGGGGCAATACAATTTTTTAGGGGGAGGGAGTTGAACTACAATGGAGCAGGACACCAAAAAAAAAAAAAAAGGTGTTTTTGTCCCTAGGAGATGATGCTGGACAGGTTAGTAGTGTTGAAGGAAAAAATATGCAGGTAGGCCAAACCACATTAACCTGGAAAGCTTAACAACATTCATGGGGAGAAAAGGGAACATTAAGCACACAGCATATTACAATCATGGCGACTAGGAAAACCAACACAAAAAGGTGAGAAAAATATGCAAACATTATTAAAGACACAGATTGTGATGTTAAAGGAGGAAACGTACCTTAATAAACTCCTCCTGCATGACTTGTATGATGGCAGAACACGTCTCCGGTATGATGATCCCAAGCGCCTGGGGAGAGATGCCTGTTGAGAACTTGAGGTCCTGCAGGCTCCTCCCAGTCGCCAGGTACCGCAACGTGGCAATAAGCCTCTGCTCAGCCGGAATGGCTTGGCGCATCACAGTGTCCTGCCTCGTGATATAGGGGGACAGGAGATCCAGCAGACGGTGGAAAACGGGGTCCGTCATACGGAGAAAGTTCCTGAAGTCATCAGGATTATTCTCCCGGATCTCCCTAAGCAGAGACATATGAGAGAATCGATTACGCTTCCGCAACCAATTCTTGGCCCAGGAACTCCTTCTCCTACTGTTCCTGTCCAAATCACTGGAATGCACACAGACTCCAGAACAAAACCCATAAACAGCACAAACTTGTGAAAAGTTGCGCTGCTGCTCCATCATGGCTTCAAACCGGCCGGCTGGTCAGTCAAGAACACACTCAAACAGAAAGCACAGCCAAATCCAGCAAGACCTGCAAAGATCGCACGTCAAACAGATACGACTGTACAGGACGGCAATGCAAAGCAGAAACGCCGCGTACGGCGACACTGAATGACAAATACAAGCCCACAAGCACACACTGAACCTGAAAATATGACCTGTTAAGCGCGGAGACTGAAAAGCACGAATCAGCTCTAACCAAACTTTCGCTAACACGGAACTAGCAGAAGCGGAACAGAGGGCGGCGCCGATGGCTTCGTCATTCCCCTTTATAGTGACGTTGTACGTGGTTTACGTGCCCGCGTTCTGGTCCGCTGGGATTTCGGTCCGATGGTGTGTACGCTCATCAGACCAACGGACAAATTTGCCTTATCCGCTGGGAAATATCCGTCGGATGTTTCCGACTGGATACATTCCCTCGTGTGTACAAGGCCTAACTGTATGGGGGGGTGGACTCACTAGGGGAAATCACTGATCTTCTGTTCATACATTGTATGAACAGGAGATCAGCGTTTCCCCCCGCTGACAGGACCGAGAGCTTTGTGTTTACACACAAAGCTCCCGGTCCCCGCTCTGTAACGAACGAGCACGCGTGCCCCCTAGCAGCCGCTAAAGATAGGACATAGAGCTACGTGCTCTCGCGCAGCAGTGCCACCGTCACACCGTGTAACTGCGGTGGGCGGTCAGCATGTGGTTAAAGCAACGCAGTGCCAAATTGTAAAAAGTGCTTTCGTCAGGAAGGGGGTAAAATCTTCTGGGGGTGAAGTGATTAAACAGCAAAGAAAAATGTATTCTTAGATATGATGGCTGCATTATGTTTCTTTTTTTAGGCTTTCTTCTTTTACTTTCTTCTGGTAAACTTGCAATAAGTCCATTGTTTTCAAACATAACAAGCCCTCCTGCAAATGTAGCACTTACAGGGGTACTTACAATGATCAACATTTATTTATTTGTAAAAACTTTTTTTGTTGTAATGATTTTTATTAATAATAATTCAAACAAGAACAATTTAAATAATACAGTGAAAAAGACATGGAAACACGGACGCAGCCGTGTTATGTAACAGAAGAATGCAGTGTCAGAAAGACACGATAACAGTAAAGTAACATCTTAATACATGGCTTGGATAAAGTAAGCATATCAAACGTTGAGAACCAAACAATTTAGAGCATATATTAGAGAAATCAACGAAGAGCATACAGTCTAGATTCATGATTTTTCCATGAATCCAGGCCGCAGGTTAAACCAGAATATTGAAACAAACAAAGTAAATAACAACATTCTGAATATAACTAAGGGAAAGTAAATGGGGAAGGAATGAAGAGAAGGGGTCTGCCGTTATATAAATGGATCAAGAGAATTAAATAAAGTGGAGGTTAATCCCCCAAGGTGACAGATTTGTATTCATCAGATGAAATAAAACTCAGCCAATCAGACCAAATATCCAAGAACCTTTTTTGAGTATCTCTCGCCTGATGTATCAACTCCTCCATCTCCATGTTTCTCATGGTGCGGTTAAACCAGTCAATTATTAAAGGGGGTTTGGTTGATTTCCAATTAGTTGAAATACACATCCTGGCAGCATTGATCAGATGCATTGCCAAGGATCGGTAGTAGCCATTTGGTAATGAGGGAGAATAATGTAATAAAAATTGAGTAGGGGAGAAATCCAGATTGAGAGAAGTTATATGGGATATATATTCGTGGACCTTTTTCCAATATGGTTGGATGTCTTTGCAGGACCACCAAATGTGCAAAAAGGAACCCGTCTCGCTATTGCATCTCCAGCACATTTTAGATACAGATTTATTAATCCTATGTAATTTAAGGGGGGTCATATACCACCTGGATAGAATCTTATAAGCATTTTCTTGTGCTTGGACATGAATAGATCCCTTGTGAATAAATTTGTAAATATTTCTCCATTCTGTGTCTGACAAATCAAGCGAGAGATCTCTTTCCCAAAGTTGATTAGCCCAATTAATTTTAGGTGTCTGATCGGAAAATAGTAGAGAATATGTAGCTGAGACTAAGTGCCTGAGAGGTCCATCGTTCTCACACCATTTTTCAAAGTCACTTTTTTCTCTCGACCAATTCGGTCTGGGGTTAGGTTTCAGGAAGAAATTCCTTAATTGAACATAGGTCCAAAAAGGAAATTACTCCACTTTCAATTTATCAGCCAACTTGGATTGGGATATAAACTCATCACCAATGAAGAACTGTCCTGCCCTTAATTTTGAATGGGGCCAACTTTTAGGTAAAAAATCTTCATGCATTCCTGGTGTAAAACCAGGATTAAGTGTAAGAGGAGTCATTGGACCATTCGGAGAGGAAACCTTGTGTTTATTGCAAGCTCGACGAAATGTAAGGATAGTTGGATGGATCAAAGGATGTTGTTTACACGCCAAGGGAATATCAGTGGTTTTAATCCAAGGGATTTGAGAGAGAGGAATAGGTGAGAATAAATGTTCCAATCTAACCCAATCTTTGTGGTCAAAATGAATATTCCAATCAACAATTCTGGTTAGGATACAAGCTTGGTAATATTTGTACATGTCAGGTAGACCTATACCACCTGATGGTTTCGGGGCAGTAAGCCTATCATAACTGAATCTCGGGCGGAGTTTATTCCAGATAAACAATGTGCACATTTTCTTAAATGAAGAAAAGAAGGCTTGGGGGATCGCAATAGGAACAGTCTGTAAGACATACAGGATTCTCGGGAGAATATTCATTTTTACGATCGCAGCCCTGCCAATCCATGAAAAGAGGCCTGAAGACCATTTTGAGAGATCAGATCGAATTTTTTGTAATAGGGGAGTATAGTTAAGGGAGTACAAGTCGGAAAGACAAATTGGAAGTAATATACCTAAGTATTTAATGGCTTGAGTACTCCAAGAGAAGGGGAAGACAGACTGGCATAAATTGCACAGTGTTGTGGGCAATGAAACGTTAAGGGCAGTGGATTTGGAGAAATTGATTTGAAAGTTCGATAGGGTTCTAAAATTAGCAAAATCGTCAAGTAAGTTGGGTATAGAGGTAAGCGGATCTGTGAGGAACAAAAGGACATCATCTGCAAAAACAGCCAATTTATATGTGTGATTTTTAATTTTTACACCTTTAATGCTAGGATTGGACCTGAGACAGTTTAACAGTGGTTCCAATGAGAGTATAAAGATCAATGGTGATAAAGAGCATCCCTGGCGAGTACCATTCGATACAGAGAAGGCGTCCGACAGGCGACCGTTCACACGTATTCTAGCAATAGGTTTGGAATAAAGCGTGGAAATAAAGTTTAACATGGCAGGTGGGAGGCCTAAAGCGATAAGCGTTTCGGTCATGAAGTCCCACGCCACTCTGTCGAACGCCTTCTCTGCATCCAACGAGAGCAGGAATCCAGGTGTCTTGGAGGAAGTGAGCCAATGGTGAATATTAATGGCCTTAAGAGTATTGTCTTTGGCCTCTCTGCCAGGAACAAAACCCACCTGATCTAGGTTTATCAGGTCAGGTATAATTGGAAGCAGTCTGTTAGCAAGGGTTTTTGCAAACCACTTTAGGTCAACATTTAGCAGTGAAATCGGCCTATAATTAGCAACTAAGGAGTGGTCCTTGTCAGGTTTCGGAATCAATACTACGTGTGCCGACAGTAGATCACGAGGCGGTTTAATTGAATAAATAAACGAGTTGAAGGATGACAAAAAAAAAGTGTGAGGATTTCCTCATATGTTTTGTAATACCCTACTGTCAATCCATCAGGGCCAGGGCTTTTAGCAGGTTTCATCTGCTTGAGAGCGAGACTCACCTCTGACTTATTCAAAGGTGTATCCATTTGGAATCTCATTTCGTCAGAGATGGGTTTGGGGCTATATTTTTGTAAGAAGTTCCTAATCAAGTCTCGTCTGTCGTGTTTGGACAATGAAGGATCAGAATGAGGGAGATTATAGAGTTTTGAGTAATAATCAACAAATTGTTTTGCTATGGCAGAGGGTGAATGTAATTTGTTTCCCTGGGCATCAGAAATAGAGTGAATCGTTGTTTTAGCTTTGTTTTTTTGTAAGGCTTTGGCAAGCATTTTACCAGCTTTGTTACCAAATTCATAAAAAGATTTATTTGCCAGAGCAAATTTGCGTTTGACTTGCTTGTTTAAAAAGTTTAACATGGGGCGCATGCGCGAAGCTCGCTATGGTGGACGTGTTCCCTTAGAGCTCCGCTCTCCCCGCCACTGAATCGGGTCCCCACTAGCACCTTACACCATCGGGCAACCCCGCTTTTTCAAACCTTCGCTCCCGGAACGAGCTCTGCATCACCCGCGATGGTCCTGACCGGGCACCGAGGAAAAACGAAGCCCAAACCAATTAAGGAAGCCCTGGCCCGCGCCTCTTCCAAGATGGCGGCGAAGGCCCTGGCTAAACAGCTCGCTGCCTCTCCGGACAGATCCCTGCATGCTGACAGCGATGAGGACGATGTAGAGGAATCCCATGTTGCTGGTTCTCCCTCACTACCGCCGTCAGGTATGTCCCAAGCTGACTTTTTTAAGTATATGGAGGCTATGCTGCATAGGGCCCTGAAAACTACTTCAGACCAGATAACTAATAGGCTATCCCGTGAGATCAGGGAACTAGGCCAACGCACTGCAGACCTGGAAACCAGAGTTGATGACCTGGAGCTCACCCTCCAAGAACAGGCCCAGGAGCAGGCTGCTCTCCGGGAGGAGAACGCTGCTCTCCTCTCACGTTTAGAGGACGCCGAAAACCGTTCTCGCAGGTCTAATTTGCGCATTCGCGGCATACCTGAGACTGTGGATGACTTACAATCTTTCTCTACAGCCCTATTCCAAGAACTTTCATCCTCCTCCATACCGATTGAGAGACTGGAGTTTGACAGGATACATAGGGCCTTAACCCGCCGCCAGCAAGATGGTCCCCCGCGTGACATTATTGTCAAACTCCATTTCTTTCGCACGAAAGAGCAATTGCTTGCTGCTGCCCGCAATAAGGACGCTCTCCAGTTTCAAGGTCACAACTACCAGCTCTTCTCTGACCTGGCTCCCTCAACAATTGCCAAAAGGCGTGCGATGAAGCCCCAGTTGCAAGTCCTTATGCAGCACCAACTGAAATATACCTGGAGGTTCCCTTTTGCCCTGCAATTTTCCTATCAAGGCCAGCAGCATTCCTGCACATCACCTGAATCCCTTCAGCGCCTCCTGGAGTCTCTCCACCTCACCGACCCCGGCTCAGATGTCAGAGACTTCATTACCCCGCACCCCGGCTCGCACTGCTGCTCATCCGTATACGGCTACCCCGAAGAGACTCCAGCCGGCTCTGTCCTCTGTTCGTAAGGGGACCCCTGCTCGTCCCCCTCGTAATGGTGACCGCCAGCTATACTCACCTCGCTGAATGCGAATGTCTAACATTATTCCAGCAGGTCTCTTCCTTCCTCTTTTTTGTCCCCGCAGTGCCGTACTGTATCTCCTTGTTTAATCCTCCCGGTATTTGTTGTTGCTGTCTTCACCGAGGATCCTTCAATCAAGGCCCTAAGGGACTGTTCGCCATGAGCCCTCCCTCCTGTGCGGTGGAGCTCGATACCACCCCCCTCTGATTCTAGGGGTTGCCCAGGTTTTGTTTTATTTTTCACTGTTCACGTTTTTGATTTGCCTCTTTTTTTTCTGATCTTCATACTATATTGTTGTTTCAAACATGTTGTGACTGATTGCCCGTCCTCCCTCGTGCCCACTTTATTGAATGTTTTTTTCTTTTTACGAGTTACTGTTTCTTTTTGTTCTTGTCTTTTTTTTTTAATTTATTTTTTGGATATCCATGGGCACTTAGCTGTGTATACCACACACTGTGGTAGTAATTGCCTACAACAAACTGCGAAGCACAGGGAGCATGGGCTTGTATTTTCTTGTTTCTACATTATTTTGGCATCTATCTTTTTTCCCATTACCTTCTCCTTTCCCCTGAACCCTCCCCTCTTTTCCTTCTTTTCCTACCCCCTCCCCTCTCCCATCTCCCCTTTTCCCTCCTTTGTCCCCGCCCTCCTTCTCCCTTCCCCTTCCTTCATTGTCCCTTTCCTCCCTGCCCCTATACCACCCCATATATCCCCTTCTCCCTATTCCGCCTCTTTCTTATCCTTTCTTCCTTTTTGCCTGATTTATTTATTTATTTATTTATTTTCCTTCCTCCTTTTTGGTCACCCACTCTGCGGTCATTTCCTCTTAGACTTGCACTTTATAATGTGATAATTATAACGGTTATGACTGGATATGCTAATTGAAACGTCTTATTGGTCTCTATTTTCTTTTGGTTTAATTGTTTTTATAAACTCTTTCTTTATGTGTGAACAAATTATATCCCGTTAGTGGCGGGGAGATGTCACTGCTCCCTCTCTTTAACGGTACATACACACGCGAGCTAGCTGGCTGGCGGGTGTGTTGGTGTGCTATTTGGTCGGGCGGTAGAGTTTGATTTTTCTCTTCCTCTATGACCACTTATTCGCCCTACAATATTTCTTCTCTCTTCTGCTTTCCTTCTATGTTTTTCTCTGCCCTCCCTCTCTTTCTTCTTTCTCCAGGTCGGCTGGATCGCATGTCCCCGGGAACACCCTTAGATACTCTCCCGCACCTCCCTAAATGGCCCCCCTGAAGATACTTTCGTTGAATGTTAAGGGTCTCAATTCTCCCATCAAGAGGGTTAAAGCTTTCCAAACATTCGCCACTCTAAAGGCAGGTATAGTTGCTCTACAAGAAACTCACTTTTCGGTACGTACAACTCCCAAATTCTTTAGTTCCCGTTATCCTCAGGTCTTCACTGCCTCTGCCCCCACAAAAAAACGTGGGGTTTTGATTGCCCTCCATCATACCCTCTCCTTTTCGGTTCTGTCCGAAATTAAAGACCCTGAAGGCCGCTATATCATCCTCGTGGGCTTACTACAGGATGTTGAAACTACCCTAGTCTCCTACTATGCTCCGAATAGTAACCCGAACCCCTTTTTTTCGCATTTGTTCCAAGTCCTACGCTCCCACTGTAAAGGTACACTGATTGTGTGTGGCGACTCTAATTTGGTATTGCAACCTCATTTGGATAAGTCACCCTATGCCCCTGATCAATACTCCCCCTCTATACGTTTCCGGAAACTTCTCCAGCAAGCCTCTCTGCTTGATACTTGGCGGGAGTGCAATCCGACTAAGAAAAATTATACGTTTTATTCATATCCGCACAAATCCTTTTCCAGGATTGATCATATCTTTGTCCCGGTTGCATCTTCCCCTATACTGCTTAACTCTATTATCCAACCTATCTCCTGGTCGGACCACTGTGCAGTACTCACCACCATATCCTCCTTAATCCCTCAATCCAAAGATCGTACCTGGTGTATAAACGAAGCTCACCTTACCAATCAATCCTACTGTCTTGATATCCAAGTTGCCCTCACAGATTACCTGAAATTTAATTCCTCACCCGACATTTCTCCTGTTCTTCTCTGGGAGGCACACAAGCCTGTGATCAGGGGAACGTGTATCTCTGTCTCTACTCATTTAAACCGAGACAAAAAACTCCGGTTGGCTGATCTAGAACGGGATTACCACCAATGTTTTCTCCAATTTCAGTCCTCCCCTTCCGAACCAAACAGGATTGCTATGGAAAAATCAAAGACTGAATTGGATCTGTTGCTGGCCGAATCGGCTGATAAAGCCATCCGCAGATCAAATCATACTATTTATACAAAGGCTAATAAGGCAGATACTTTCTTGGCCATGCGTCTTCGTTGTCCGGTACGGAACCAGGTCCCTATCAGGCTCCGGACGGACAAGAACACATTCACTAGTAACCCTGTTAAGGTTTTATCTGAATTTCGGAAGCGGTTACAAGAACTGTATAAGGCCCAATCTTCCTTTTCTCCCTCCGCCGCCGAATCGTTGTTTCGGGATATCTCTCTACCCGTGCTGTCCGACTCTAACCGTGAACTTCTTGAAAGACCAATTTCAACGGAAGAGATCCTCTTTGCTATTAAAACTCTTAAACCTCATAAGAGGCCAGGTCCTGATGGGCTTTCGGCTTCCTACTTCAAGAAATTCTCTGGTACTCTCGCCCCTCTTCTTACTAAATCTTTCAACGCTTTGCTTCAACAACACTCTTTTGGTCGAGACACCTTGACGGCTATAATAGCTATGATTCCTAAACCCAATGTAGACAACTCCCTCTGGTCTAATTTCAGGCCTATTTCCCTACTTAATCTTGACATTAAGCTCCTTGCCAAAATTATGGCCTTGCGCCTCAATCCCATTATTGGTGGATTAATACATAAGGATCAGGTGGGTTTCATACCGCGTCGACAGGCTAGTGATAATATTAGGAGGGTTGTTCTCTTACAACACTTAGCTAGAACCCGTAAGATCTCTGGGACAATTCCTCACAAGACCCCATTGCCGACGCCTGTATCGACCACCTGGAAGGATTAGGATTGCAGCAACTAGTATGTGGGCCTACACATGCTTCAGGTCACACACTTGATCTTATTTTCAGACAAGCTCTGGAAATAAAAATTAGGGAAAATGAAAAATTGCCATGGACAGACCACCAGGCAATTATATTCAGTATTTCCACCATCCCCCCCGCAACAAAAACATCGAATCCAGTGGCAACACACTGGACTAGATGTCAGAAGAAGCTCCACTCGGAACTCTTCAAAACGACTTTAAGGAAAAAAATAGAAACAACCCAGCCGCATCAAACGGCCGTTGAAACATTGAAAGCCATAAACTCGGCCATGCTACAGTCAGCCGACTTGGTAGCGCCGAAACGAATAACCCGCATTCGGAAAAACAACCGCAGCTGGTTTAACAACCAGCTGTCGTTACTGAAGCAAGAACGCAGAAGGGCAGAATCTGCCTGGAAAAGATGTTCTTCTGAGCTAAACCTATCCATCTACAAGGCGACAACAAGAAAATACCACAAAGGAATTTTCCAAGCCAAGAAGAATTATTTTTCGGAGGCTATCAACGGTGCCCAAAACCGCCCCCGCGAACTCTTCAAGATGGTCACCCAGACCATGAAACCAGGATGCATTGAAGCCCCCAGTTCGGACACACAAGAATTTTGCAATGAGCTATCGGATTATTTCGTTAATAAAATCGAGGCAATCCGTGAAAGCATTCAGCAAAATTTTTCTCCCCTCAGCCCCCCCTGTAGCCTCTCACACAGCACCCATAGTAATTCTCCGATATCAGGTAAGTTCACCCTGGAACCCATCTCCATCGAGTCCACTAAGAATGTCATTTGTACTCTGCGCAATGGCGCAGCGCCAAATGACATTATCCCCACAAAACTGCTGAAGGAATGCGCCGACATCCTGGCTCCTCCCATCACGCAGCTTATCAACCAGTCTTTCTTGGAAGGCATAGTGCCCTCACAGTTGAAAGAGGGTGTAATCCAACCCATCCTGAAGAAACCCTCCCTGGACCCCAAGGACCCACTCCACCGCCGTCCCATAACAAGCCTCAACGTATTCTCTAAGATAATGGAAAAAGTAGTGGTACAACAGCTGCAACTGCATCTAGATACCTACAAGCTACTTGACCCATTGCAATCAGGCTTCCGTCCCGGACATGGGACGGAAACAGCATTACTGAAAGTATGGGACGATGTTCTCAAGGCCGCAGACGAAGGAGAATCTTGTCTCCTGGTTCTGTTGGACCTAAGTGCAGCTTTTGACACTGTAGACCACAATCTGTTACTGACTCGGCTTTCTGAAGTAGCCAGGGTCGCAGAAGGCGATTTATCTTGGTTCTCCTCTTTTTTGGAAAACCGATCGCAAACAGTGAAGCTAGGACCTTTTACGTCTGAAAAACGCACAGTAACATGCGGAGTCCCTCAAGGATCGCCTCTGTCACCAGTGCTATTCAACATCTACCTTCGTCCTCTTTTTGAGATTATTAGCAGCCAAAATCTGCTTTATCACTCTTATGCAGATGACACGCAACTGTATTTCCGCATCTGCAATAGACAGGATCACCACCTCAATCTAGAGACATGTCTCTCTTTGATAGAGGATTGGATGACAAAGAGTTATCTTAAACTCAATGGAGCGAAAACAGAACTTCTTCTGTTTCACGCCAAGCGAAGGAATCAACCCTCAACAGCGTGGTCTCCCCACCTATTTTGGGCAAGCTCATCACCCCTAGCGCCAAAGTCAAAAGCCTAGGGGTCATTTTTGACTCCTTTATGACAATGGACGCACAAATAGGGTCAGTGGTCAGCGGATCTCACCATCTACTGCGCCTACTACGCAGACTCACTCCGTTCATCCCTAAAGAAGATCTAGCGGTCGTGGTGGGAGCAATTGTAAACTCCAGACTGGATTATGCAAATGCCCTTTACCTCGGTCTCTCCCCAAATACCAAATCGCTCGTCTGCAAGTCGTTCAGAATACGGCCGCCAGACTTGTGACTGGGAAAAAACCCTGGGAATCCATCTCACCTTCACTGAGAGCCCTTCATTGGCTGCCAGTTAAAGACAGAATCGCTTTTAAAGCCCTCTGTCTTACGCATAGATGTGTCCATGAGAATGCCCCCCTTTACTTATGCGAATTAATAAAAGCGCATAATCCAAATCGCGTTTTGCGATCCACGAATCAGAACCTGCTCCAGGTTCCGAAAGCCAACTTCAAGTCCAAAGGAGAAAGAAGATTTGCGATCCAAGGTCCCAGACTATGGAACGCTTTACCAACCAGCATTCGGTTGGAGGAGAACCACCTAGCATTTAGGAAAAAGGTCAAGACTTTTCTCTTTTGATATCAAAGGAGACAGGAACAACAAGCGCCCAGAGGCGATTCAGTTCGCATGTGCCGCGCTATATAAGTTCTCATTCATTCATTCATTCATTCATTCAATGCACCTACTCTCACTTGATATCAGGAAGGCATTTGATACGGTCTCCTGGCCTTATTTAAACTTTGTACTTGAACGCTGGGGATTTGGTCCACACTTTTTGCAATGGGTAAGCTCCCTTTATAAAAATCCACAGGCCTATGTTAAATATTCTGGGTTCCGCTCCGATAGTTTTCAGATAGAAAGAGGTACCAGGCAGGGGTGCCCTTTATCCCCTTTACTCTTCGCTTTAGCAATCGAACCTCTGGCTGCTCTGATTAGGGCCAACCCGGATATTAGAGGCTTGGAAGTTGCCTCTTCTTCCCATAAAATCTGCCTGTTTGCGGATGACGCGCTTCTATTTATATCCTCCCCCCGTCTAACATTACCACCTCTCCTACAAATCTTGGAAAAATTTGCAAATGTCTCGGGTTTGGAAGTTAATAAATCTAAGTCTAAGGCCCTCAATGTGTCTCTACCTCCCACGGAAGTCACCCATATACAAGAACACTTTCCTTTCTCTTGGTCCTCTAAGTCCCTTTCGTACTTAGGAATTAAACTGACTAGTGATCCAGCGAACCTTTATAGAACTAATTATCTTCCTATGCTATCCCACCTATCCGCTTTATTGGATATATGGAAACCACTATGTGTCTCCTGGCTAGGACGGGTCGCAGCCGTTAAGATGTCCTTGCTCCCCAAACTCTTATATCTTTATAGAGTTCTTCCGGTTGCAGTTCCCTCCTATTTTCATCGAATTATTCAGACCCGGGTTTTTAAATATATTTGGGGTCCAATAAAACCCTGAGTATCTAGATCTGTTCTCCTTCGAAATAAGCTCAGTGGAGGCTTGGGACTCCCTAATTTTACCCGTTACTACCAGGCTGCTCAGCTGGCACAACTCACTTTACTTCATGCCTCCTCTGAAATCCCAATATGGGTTAGCCTGGAAGCTGTTGATCTCTCCCCCTTGATAGTATCCAACTTGCTGTGGTTGCCCCCACTGATACGTGGCCCAGTACATAATCCAGTCACGCGACACTCACTTGAGCTATGGGATCGTTTGCGTGTCCGATTTGGGTTGGTTTCTCCCCATGCCCCACTACTTTCTGTGATAGGTCACCCATTTTTCTTTCCTGCCCTCTCTGAACCTGCCTCCTTCCGCCTCTGGACTCGGGCTGGACTACACCGTGTGTGTGATCTTGTTTCCTCTACCTCCCTTAAATCTTTCTCTACCCTACAGGCTCAGGCTAAATTCCCACATACTGAACACTTTCGTTACTTACAAATATCTCACTTTATTCGATCAGTAATTAAAGATTGCACCTCTTTGGGTGAATTCTCTCTTTACGAGAGTATTTGTAATACTGACCCACATGCTCCCGGTGTCATCTCACGATTATATAACCACCTCGCTGCTTCCCCGACTGACCTCCCCCCCTATGCTGCACAGTGGTCCAAAGACCTTCAGATAACATTGGATATGGAGGAATGGGCAAATATTTGGGGCTATACGAAAGCCTCCTCTCAAAATGTGGTGGCCCTGGAGGCAAATTACAAGGTCCTTATGCGGTGGTACCTAGTTCCCGCTAGGATTTCTAAATTTTTGCCATCCTATCCGTCAGTATGTTTCCGGGGATGTGGGGCTAAGGGTACACATGAACATATTTGGTGGTCTTGCCCGATTGCACAACGCTTTTGGGTAGTAATATTCCAAATGGCTTCCACCCTGTTACATGATACTTTGGTCCCTGATCCGTCTATAGCCCTTCTAAACCTCATACGTACGGATTATACAAGGGCCCAAGTTAGACTCCTGCTCCAATTGACTACTGCGGCTAAACAGACTATAGCGAAGGCTTGGAAGTCCCCAAATTTGCACATAGCAGAAGTTAGAAGCAGGGTGACTCAGGCTATGATCCATAGCAAAATAGAAGCGACTATTCTGGATCGGGTTACCCAACACAATAATATCTGGACTCCCTGGGTAGAGAATTTCCTTCCCCCGGGATTCGATATGGCCTTACTAGTACCATGATTCATTATAGCTTATGCCACTTTATTCTCGTGCCCTCCTGGGGTTCGTGCGGTCCTGCCGACATTCTCTCTTTCCCCCTTTCTTCTTTGTTTTCTCCCCTCTCTCCTCTGTCTTCTTTTTTCTCTTCTTTTTTTCCCTTTTCCTACTCTACTCTCCTCTCTTTAAGTTCCCTTTTTTTTTCTCTTCTCTCTCTCTCTTTCTTTTTCTAGATACCTTGAAAAGTTGTCAATCTTACCTCGGGTAAGGTTGGAATCCCTTACCCAGAACTAGTTTTCTGTTTCCTCTTTTTTTGACCTACAGAGTACTGTTTTATGTATCACTCCCCCCTCGTGGAGGATTCCTATATGCTTCCTTCTAAATATCGCACAGTCATGTTTCTGTTACGCTTCCCTTTAATGTGTTCAATATGGTTACATTGTCTTTTGGTTCAATACGCTGTAATACTATATACGTGACTGCACGTGCCATGTTCTGTATTTACCTTTTTGTACTCGTTATTATGTCACACCAAAACCGTTTATTCTTGTACTCTGCGTTTTACTTTCTCAATAAAAAAATTGAAAAGAAAAAGTTTAACATATCGGACCTAGCCTGAATAAGTTCAGTCAAGGTCGTCACTGCTTGTGTAAGTTTATGCGTCTTTTCCAATTTCTGAATAGCAGAGGCAAGATCAGAGTATCTCTTTTTTCTCTCCTTATTACGTTTGGCTGCGGCCGCGATAAGAATACCCCTAATTACACATTTGTGAGTCTCCCAGTTAGTGACAGGAGAAGTATCTAATAGATTATTTTCATTAAAAAATAGTTGAATTTTACATCCCACCTCCTGAGCTATAGAGGGATCAGTGAGTAAGGAAGGGTCAAGCCTCCAAATATTCATTCGAGGAAGTGCATCTGGGAAAGAGACAGTCAAAGAAATAGGGTTATGGTCTGAAAAGAACATAGGATCAATTGAAGCTTTTTGGACCATTGGCAAATCATTTTGAGTTATAAACAGATAGTCCAATCTGGAAAACCTGCCGTGTGGTGGTGAATAAAACGTGTAATCTTTGCCGTCAGGATTCAGAGTTCGCCACGTGTCATGAAGTAAGAGGTCATGAAGGTGGGATTTAATTTTCTTTATATTTCTACATGTTATTGAAGAAGTACCTGTGGAGGTATCCTGGATAGGATTAAGGGGAACGTTGAAGTCCCCACCCAAAATGAGCACACCTTCTTTAAATGAGGCTAATTCTTCTGAAATGGATCCAAAAAAAGAAACTTGATTTCTGTTTGGTGCATAGATATTGGCTAGAGTAATCGTATGATTTGAAATAGTGCCTTTTAATAATAAGTACCTGCCCTCTTCATCGATGATGAGACAAGAAGGGGGCAGTTCTTGGCAATCAAAATCGAGACACCTTTAGATTTCAGTAAAGGGTTAGTGGAATGGAAAACTGTGGGGAAGTTGTGATCAGTCAATTTGGGTATCGAGTTTGAACGAAAATGGGTTTCCTGGAGAAATACAATGTCCGCTTTATTATGTTTCAGGTATAGAAGTAATTGGGATTTCCGTTCCGGGACATTAAGACCTCTGGCATTTAGTGAGATGATCTTCATTGGAGGGATATCTTTCGATATAGTATTGGTCGTCATGATGTAATTGGGAGTGTACATAAAATTGTATAGGATAAGGAAAGGTATGTAGTTATAACGGCAGACAAGGAGAGGTATTAAAATGGGGAATAATCAATCACAAAAGAGGGAAAGGGAAGAGGTAAAGGTGGAAGGGTATCCGGACTATCTGTGAAATTCCACTCACTAATAAACTTGAGTGGGTTCAGCAGAAGTGGGGGAGGGGGGGGGGGGCGGAATGAAATAGTAGTCTACTACTAGTAGTGAGAAATAAAAACCACTTTTGGATAAAAGCGAGACTACTGTATGGGGTCGGCTAGACCATTCAGAAGATATACAGAAAATTATCTATCAAATTACGAGATGGTTGTCACAACCAAAGCCCTTATAAAAATGGAATTTCAATGCTCAGGGTAATATAGGAACACAATATCGGTCCAAATGTCCAGAATGTGGGACAGCTCTGGTCATATTATAATTCAGCAACCTTTACTATTTCTGAAATCTTTTTATTTTCTTGTAGCTAAACTATTAAGACTAAAAGTAAAGTGTTATATGGCAAAAACGTCCCATGAGCGCTAATAAGGAAGGACAAAAGAAAAAGGGGTCGTACTTGAAACCCAAATCTACATAAATGTTGATTTGAGAAAAGAAAGATTCAATCACCCTAATTAACAAATAACCACTCTCGCGGGTAAGCATTGCCAAATAGGATGAATAAATCGGGTGTACATGCGTATTATAGCATCACGTAACCTCCTCGAACGTGTTGAAAAATATATATAAATGTGGTAGTGAAAAACCATCTACAACATACTTCTGTGCATATACATGTGAAACAAAGTTAAAATCATGAAAACATATAATAATGGGTTACATGGGAAGTATTTCAAAATACCCCACCTATAAATAAAGTCATATTTTCCTATCTATTCATTGTAGCGGAGTAGTGTTTCCTATGTCAAAGACAGCTATGTATAAAGAAGCACCGCACTTATCGCGCACAACACGCACCGGCGTTTAATACGCACCCCAATTTAAGAGGGAACTTTTATTTCCCCTTTTATTTTTTATTTTTTTCTCATCTTTTTTTTTTTTCCCTTTTCCTCTTCTTCCCCCCCTTTTTTTTTTAATTAACCACTTTAGAAGCAAAATCTAAATCCTTGCTTTACCAAAGATTAATAAATATCCCTTAAAGCAGAAATGTAACTAGCTGGGTGATTTATGGGGCACTTGGAGGAAACAAACGTTTAGTATTCCAGAAACACACCTATTTATTTGCTGGAGATGTAGTTCCAAACAAAGACCAGGGGTGTCAGTAAATACCAAACAGCTATGCAGTCTGCAATTCAGGTTTTGGCCAGTGGTGTCAGTGGTAAGCAGATGGAAACCGTCTTTGTTCCAGTCACCACGGCAACCATAATAAACATACGGTGCTTGTTCCTCTTTGCTCAGGGATCGGCGTACAACGTGCACCTACGATTCTCCTCTGATTTTAAGGGGAGAAAAGTGCACGCCATACGCCGACAAATACAGTATATAATAACTTCCTAAAAATAAAAGCATTTAACTATTCCCAAACCCATATAAATGGTACATAACAGAAGGGAATCAAATGGCTATATGCATATTACATAGGGCTTTTGTGTGATCAAAGAGGGTGTCACACGTAAATTAGATAGGGAGTTGAGTCCTTATAAGATATAAATCAGGACTAAGGAGGATTTTACTACAAGGGCACCTCGAAGGAGAAGGGGGCTATTAGAGATAATAAAAACGGTGCATAGGGATCTTACTCAAAGTACAAGACAAAAGAGCTCAGCCATAAATAACAAAGGAAAAATACTCTATGATCTATAAAGACTAAAGGGTATATCATTAAAGAAAGGCTAAAGCAATGCATAGTTATACCGGATTATTTCTGTTTTCACTTAAAAGAGTAAGCTCAATGGGTGACAGAAGCTTGATCGCGGCGAGTTCTACGAGGTAAGGGTTCGGCCTGAGGATTATGCGGCTCATGATCATGAGGTGATTGATCTTCGGTCACGGGAGATGAAGGTGATGATGAACGTTTGCGACGAGTCCGGGAGTTCAGGGCTTCCATCGGTTCCACTGATGATGTGGGGACCTGTTCAGTTGGTGTCGCAAATTCCGCATACCAATCAGGTAATGCAACCAGCGGCAAGCCAAGTTTTTTGCAAAAAAACGGTAATTCCTCTGGTACTCTCAGCAGAGCAGACTGGTTTAGATGGTATGCAAAGAGGCCAAAAGGAAACTTCCACTTATACCGAATGTTTTTGGAATTGAGCACTTCCAATAGCGGACGAAGATCCCTCCGATTTTTGAGTGTTATTACAGATAGATCTTGGAAAATTTGCAATCGATGACCCTCAAAAAGTATTCCGCGCATATCCCTGCTTTTCCTTACAATCGATTCTTTGATCTTAAAGTCATTTACAAAGCAAATGACATCCCTAGGGGGATCAGATTATTTGCCTTTAGGGCGCAGAGCTCTGTGTATGCGCTCCATGGAAATGACAATGCTGTTAGTGTGGCCAAGGATGTCATTGAATGCGTCAGAGACAACCTGAGGTAAACTGTCATCGTTGACATATTCAGGTAGGCCACGGATCCTCAGGTTGTGGCGTCGTCCTCTATTGTCAATTTCCTCCACATGACGTTGCATGTCACGGAGTTGACGATTATGGAGATTAATCCGGTAATCGATCCGTTCGATCGATTTGTGATGAATTAAAGTATTTTCCTCCACTTTCTGTATCCGTCCATTCATAACCTGAAGGTCCATTCTCAGATCTAATATGGCAACCGTGAGAGCATTCTTAATGTCAGCTGTCATCGATTGAAGATCATGAATGCTCAATTGATGGACCGCCAGTAAACCGTGATCATTTGTGGGTGAGTTATGACCTGGCGGATATATAGCGATACCATCATGATGATGGAGAGATACAGGGTTAGATGAGGGGGCCGTCGCCATTATATTACCCTCCTGGAGTCGGCTGCGATGAAAGTCGATCGATTAGCGGTCGTTGTGAGATTCAGTAACAGGGATAGTGAAGCCGAATCGTTCTGGGAGAAATCTCCGTTCTTCAGAGAAAAAAACGGTGCCGAATACCCATATAGTAGCTAAAATTGGGCCTTGGAGTGACAGAGCTCTCACTCTAAGCAGCCATCTTCCTTCACGGCTAGCCACACCCCTATTTGTAAAAACGTTATGCCAAAAAGAACAAAACTGTAGCTGTAGCTGCTTGTGTAACTGCAGTGTGAGCTGGAGTTTGTCTTCAATTAGTTAGTGTTAGTACCCCTAACACAACACTTCCCTCCCCCAGACTGAGAATGCAGCTGTCCAAAGGTGACCCTGTGGGCCTTCACCCAGAGTGGGTGCACTCTAATACAGGTGGTGTGCTACTGGCCAGATCACCAGATAAAAACAGAAGGATTTTTTTTTTTTTTAAAAGAATGCAGTCAACACATCTAAAGATTGGAAAGCCCTTTCACATGTTGACTGTTCGTCCGGTTTTCGTTGATGGATAAAAACGGACATCAATGCATTCCTGTGGAAAACCAATGCATTGCATTCCAATGCATTCCTTGGAAAACCAGATGACAACATCATTTGTTTTCATTTTCTTCCATCAACATGCATTTATTTTTATTTTTTAATGAATGAAAGCCATATCTTTCATCCGTTAGAAAATCAGATCGGACAAAAAACGGATGTAAACACATGAATGGTTTGTTTTTCATCCGTTTTTTTTTCATTGGTAGTGTATGTAAAAAAAGCTGATAAAAACGGATGAAAAATGAATGAAAAACGGATGAAAAACTGATGAATACTCCATGCATTTTGATGTGAGTGAACTGATGAAATGAACGGGCATTTGTGAAAGGGGCCTAACTGTATCTGAACACTTTAAACTGAAAACACTACATCCATACCCCAGTTTTAAGTACACAATGGGGTTTATTTACTAAAGCTGGAAAGTGCAAAATCAGGCTCATTACTGCATAGAAACCCCAGATTGTTCAATTAAGCTTTGGTAATAAAACCTGGAATCTCATTTGTTTCTATGCCGAATTGAGCCTGATTTTGCACTTTCCAGCTTTAGTAAATAAACCCCATTGTGTATGTAGCATTACCCCCGGAGGAGCTATTGGATTTTTGGGCGGCGTGTTACCTCATGGCTCCTCCAAATTCCTAGGGGTGAATGATGCGTATTGCATATAGTAGAAGAAAAGGAATGTCCACAGCAGGTGCTCTTTGTTGCTACTCAGCTGGGTAAAAACAGTAAACTTGTGGTGAGGAAAGTAAAGTTAAAGAAGATGGGGGAATAGCAGATTCAGGCGTGATAATAAGGAAACAGTTCTGCTCCTGCGTAACACTTCTCTGCGCCACTCCTGCCAGAGTGGGTTCAGTGTACACGGACAGGCCTCTCTCACTGACCTGGCAGCCAGAGTATCACTCGGACAATTGTAGGATAAAGTGTCTGCCACAGACCCTCCTTGGTGAACTTGAACTTGAGGAAATTGTCTCTGCCACAGACCTCCCTCAGTGAGCCTCAGAAAGATACCTCTGCCACAGGCCCTCTCCGGAATGAATTCTTGTAGATATACCTTCTTGGACAAGTTACGGCTGGATCTCCTTCAAATTGTCGCACATGTGCCAACTGACAGGGGATCAATCTCTCAGTGTGTGGCTACCTTGATCCTGGTGGTTTGTCCTGGCCCTTTTGGACCGCCAGCCTCTCAATGGCACTCCTCAGACTGACTCCCCACTGAACAACAGTACAGCTTGGGATCTTCAAAAGTGGGGACCCAGTCACTCACTGGGTCCCCGTCGCTGTTCAGATTCACCCGCCCAGCACGGTCCCAGAACTAGGAACACTGCGTGGCACGCACGCCTCGGCCAGGTAGGCCATAACGCTGGGGCGCCGTGATGTGGTCACCCTAAAGGTGGGTGCCACACTGGACGAAGAAGACCCAGAACCAATGGCGTCTGCCTCATAAATACCCCTCCCCAGCATGCATAGCGAGGACAAACCCTCCTGGCTGCTGGGAAAGAGCACCCAAACCTTGACTCCACTGCTGCCACCTGCAGCACTGGGGCAGGAAGAACACCCCAGTACAACAGAATACGCCTACAGTACAGCCAAGCTGAGACAGAGACCCTGTTTTGTACTTAACAATCTGGATCAGAGTTTAACTATAGTCTGATCTACCCTTAAATTTAACTAGCACCGATACCATAAAGTATACAGGCGCTACATGTACTTAAAAGTGGGATATGCCTGTATTTAATTCAGACTCACCCACCCCTCCATGTCTCCATGCTTTATTTTGTTGAGAGATCACTTTGAAAACCTCTTCCCTAGCATTTCTACCCATGGCCAACTTGAGTAAGGGCAGGTAATTCATGTAGTATTCAATTCTCAGAAGCCATCTGCCCTTAGTTCAGACATACAGACAGGATGGTGTGCTTAGCTGAGCAAGCTCCTTCCCCCTTCTCCAAATGCAAGGAAAAAAATGCACATGAAGCCCCTCTAATCTATGACATCTTTGTGGCCTAGGCCAGAAATCAGAAAGCAACTGAAGAAATGTAAAAAAAGTTTAAACCTAGAAAATATATTATACCTTCCTATCTATTTACTAATAGCGATTAAAACTAGGTAACGTTGATTGAGAGAGTTCTAATTTAATATGACCGCATAAGTAGAAGACTATACATTTCCTAAAATAACACAATTATTGTGATTAGACATGTACCTCCTAATTTAAAGAAAAAGGAAACTTAACCTCCCTGTCGATATGATTATGTCAGATTTTTGATGCTGAAAGTGGTACAATTATTTTGCATGGAAATTTGGTGTTTTATATTGTAGGCCTGCAATTCTTAGGAATAACTCACTTAAATCTGTCCAAACCAGAGTCTAGTAGAAATCTCGGGTATGATAAAGTTTGAAACACAAAATCATAAATTATATCATAATAAATAACTATAAATAATAATAATACTTTTTATTCAATACATTTTAGTCAATAATATAATCAAATCAAAAACACTGACTTTTTTTGGCCAAACAAGGGTGCAATATTACTAGTCATATTGCTTCAGTAAACATCCCGGGTATGGTACATTTTGAAACATGGGACAGCAAAAAGTCCAACGTCACAATCAGGACAATAGAACCTGGTTTCTTTTCTGATTTTCCTTCCAGTGTCATCATGCTTAGAGCAACAAACCACACACATCCTTGTGGGTGCTGACTTCCTTTCTGTTGGTGGGATGTGGTCCATAAAGTGACGACCAGTCAGGCGTTCCGGGTTGACAACGCCAGCAGCACGACGTCCAGCTCTATTTACAGCCGTTGGTGTTTGGTGCTTCAGAAATATCAGGTCTGCAACTTTCCAAACAAAGTCAGCATGAACCACAGGCTTGTCACTCTTTTTCTATAGTGTATAGCACAAGCTATTCCCCGGGGCATATGGTGTGATATTTTCTGCCTTATTACTCTGGATTGACTGTCTTAAAGGGCTCCCCAGTACATAACTGTCTGGATCCAGGATTAAAATACCTGGTTGTACTGAACTGTATGCTTATTTGCTTCGTTTGTTCTCTCCTTGGACTGCCCTGGAATTATTGTCTCTATTCTCAAGCCAAACCAGCTTGGCTTGTTAAATACATGGTGTCCTCCCGCAACTGATACTCTGGGTAGAGGGAGCTTTTTTTGGAGCTTTTTGGAGATATTTTTTGGCCATTTTCTACTATGTATGGAATTCCTTTATCTATTATACCGTATTTATCAGCGTATAACAAGCACAGGTGAATAACACGCACCCTAACTTTAAGAGGGAAGTTTCAGGATAAAAACTTTCCACAGCCCCCTGCGTATAACACGCAGGCACAGTTTACCCTCTATTTTTAGGGTAAAAAAGTGAGTGTTATACGCCAATAAATATAGTACTTGTATGGTCAGGATTATTTTAAGATAGTGAAATGTATTTTTCTGCTATTACTTTCTTCTGCTGGTCCTGAAAAAGCCTCACGGCAAAATGCGTAGACGACACACAGAGCATATTTTTCATACCTTATATCCTATATGGTTTTTATTGATCTGTTTTGTATATTTTCTATTTTTTGTAATAAAACTATTTTTGGGATATTCCTGTCTGTCTTGCCTCCAAAGTCTGACTATTGATTACCATTTTTTGAGTAATTTTTCTTTTTTCGTTTTCCAATTTCACGGATGTGGCAGTGTGAGTGCCTCCCCCTTTTCCGTATTCTGTTAGAACAGAAGAAACACTTGCTAGTAGGGATGAGCTTCAAGTTCGAGTAGAACATTGCCTGTTTGCCGAACAGCAAACTATTTGGGGTGTTCGCAGCAAGTTCGTGTGAACTTTAGAACCCTGTTAAAGTCTATGGGACTCAAACTTTTGAAATCTAAAGTGCGAATTTTAAAGGCTAATATGCAAGTTATTGTAATAAAAAGTGTTTGGGGACCTGGATCCTGCCCCAGGGGACATGTATCAATGCACAAAAAAGTCTTAAAAACTGCATTTTTTTTGGCAGCAGTAATTTTAATAATTCCTTTAAGTGAAACAATAAAAGTGAAATATTCCTTTAAATTTCGTACCTAGGGGGGTGTGTATAGTATGCCTGTAAAGTAGCGCTTGTTTCCCATTGTTAGAACTGTCCCTGCACAAAGTGTAATTTCTGAAGTGTGGGGGTCCACGGCATTTATTTTTAAATTTGGGGTGAAGTTCCCCTTAAAATCCATACCAGACCTGAAGGGTCTGGAATGGATATTTGGGGGCAACCCCACATCATTTTTTTTTTTTAAATTTGACGCAGGGTTCACCTTAAAATCCATACCAGACCCTAAGTTGAGTGATTTTAAATTACATTTTGTGCAGGGACAGTTCTAAGCACAGGAAACAAGCGCTACGTTACAGGCATACTATACACCCCCCCCCCAGGTACAAAATTTAAAGGAATATTTAAATTTTATTGTTTCACTTTAAGCATTATTAAAATCACTGCTCCTGAAAAAAATGGACGTTTTTTAAAACTTGTTTTGCATTGATACATATCCACTGGGGCAGGACTCGGGTCCCTAAACACTTTTTAGGACAATAACTTGCATATTAGCCTTTAAAATTAGTTCTTTTGATTTCAAACGTCCGAGTTAGACTTTAACAGAGTTCTAAAGTTTACACAAACTTTTGGTCTGTTTGCAGGTTCTAGTGCGAACCGAACCCAGGGGTGTTCGGCTCATCCCTACTTGCTAGCCATAGTTCCAGATTGGCACAGGGCTGTGTGTTACACTCTATATCTTAAACATCAGTTTTGCCTAAAATAAATCTAAATTTACATATTTTTCCATTATAAAGTTTCTGTTTGTTTTAACTTCTTTAAATATATAAAAACTCAGCCATTAAACGTGCAATTAATTTTATGCTCAATTGGTTCTAAATTATACTTATTGCCTTTTTAAATTATATGTTTTACTTATTACATACCATATAAATAAAATAATTTTAAATTGATATTAAACATTTTATGTCTTTTGACCGTGTACTTTCTATTCAAGGTAGAACAGAACAGCAGGCTAAAAAATAAACAGTTAAACGAAAGAAAATTTCTTCTAATAGAGTTTAAATTGTTATTTTTAGAGTTCTGGTTTAGTTGACTGTAAAAATTGCTTATTTAAATTCTTCCTGGGTACTTTGCTTCACCGGTAATTCATTACTCGCACATTTCTAATTAAAATGGTAGCATTATTGAGGATGTGCAATGGGAGAAAATTCCCCCTCAAAAGCTTACAATAATTTTTCCTTGCCAAATTGAAGGCCAGTTTTTCAATTTGATTTATGACACAAGTGTGAACTTTGGCTCCTGTTGCATTTGTCTGAAGTCTTCTTGGACAGAAAAACTAATAAAATAGGAACACACTTTTCTGTTTACATTTATCAACGAAGAGAGATTTGTCTTTGCAAGAGAAAAAGTTTTAATATATATTATATAGCATGCTGTGAAAGGTAATGTGCACCATCTACAATTCTCAATACTGAATGTGAGGAATGCTCTCTAGCTTTGTAGGAAACAAGAGTGATTCAATGTTAATCCAATTCTAATGCCGTGTACACACGACCGTTTTTCGGGTTGTAAAACATTAATTTTTTTTTTTTTTTTTAATGTCATTAAAAACGATCGTGTGTGGGCTCCAGAGCATTTTTCACAATGTAAAAAATGGGCTTTAAAAATTTCGAACATGCTCTAATTTTTCACAACGTTTTTAACGTAGTTGTTTTTAACGTCGTAAAAAATGGTCGTGTGTGGGCTTTAACAACGTGAAAAAAATGCGCATGCTCAGAAGCAAGTTATGAGACTGGAGCACTCGTTTTGGTAAAACTAGTGTTCGTAATGGAGTAAGCACATTCATCACACTGTAACAGACTGAAAAGCGCAAATCGTCTTTTACTAACATGAAATCAGCAAAAGCAGCCCCAAGGGTGAATGGAACTTCCCCTTTATAGTGCCGTCGTACGTGTTGTATGTCACCGTGCTTTGCTAGAGCATTTTTTTCATGATCATATGTAGGGAAGGCCGTTTTAATGATCGGGTTGAAAAAAAAATTGTTTTTTTCTAGACCATTAAAAATTACATTGTTTACAACCCAAAAAACGGTCGTGTGTGCGTGGCATAACGCTGATGTTCTGAGTATCAGAAGGGAAAAATTGCTTATTCAGACAAGGGGTGAGCTGTGTGTTGCAGTTATTAAATACTACATATGGGCATAAATAAGACATTTTAAAGCAGGCTGGTGAAATAATAAAGAAAAATGTAATGGCTAGTATTAACCTCCTTAGCGTAGGGTGACCAGACATCCCCAGTTTCAGGGGACAGTCCCCAGATTGAGGACACTGTCCCCGGATCAAGTTTGTCCCCGGTTTTGTCCCCAGAATGGATTTAAACAGGGGCTGGGTCAAATTCAAAGACAGTCAGTGCAGGATTAAAAAAAAATATTCTGAATTACACACCCCTGCTCCACCGCTCCTACTAGCTTAGGGGCGTGTATTTTTTTCATTATCTGTACCCCTTTCTGATGATCATGTGCTGGTCAGAGCAGAGGGACCATTTGTTCGGTTTCAGGTGAATGCCCATTCAGCTACGCTCACGTGTTCTCCTGCCTTGGCTCAAGTCTCAGCCAGCCACCTGACTGTTTTATCTCCTTGCCTTCCCTGGTGGAGTGATCTTCCTCCTTAAGAGGCTGTGAGGCAGGCAGGGAGCGGCTGCTGGGCTTAGCAGACAGTGTCAAGCAGCAGGAACCAAGGGGAAGCGGATCCAATCGTGGGGCTGCCAGTGCCTTCAAGGCTTCAACACAGGAGTGCTTTGAGGGTGTATGTGAATAGACTACATTAAACTGTGTCTGTCTCTCTGGCATCATGGATGGTATCATAACTCACAGACAGCAGGCACTCTATTGTGGCTCTGGCACATTGTTGTCATATAATCTGCTGCTGCTGCGTGCTGATTTTGGTAACTTATTGGTCATATGTATCAGCACCCAGCAGCTATGTTAAATGACACACTGTGACAGAGCCAGCCAGAGCCTGCTACCTGTAATGTATCATAATGCTGATAATGTTGACCAGTTGCTGATCGCCTGATAGCAGATTTACTACTACAGGACGGCTGCACTGTGCAGGATCGCGTATATACGTAATCCGGCATTTCTGGGTATGGGAGCCAATCAGCGGCTCGGGCAGACTCGATGTCCACTGATACTCGCTGATCGTTATGTTCAAAGACAGAACCGTTGTCTGCCTATGTAAACAAGGCAGATTGCCCTTCTGTCAGTATTAAGACATTGATCCTGTGTTCCTGCAAAGCAGGTAAAGGTTTCTTTGCCTTCCCTTAGTAAAAGCACCTCCCCACACTTTTAACACTTTGATTGCCCTAGATGTTATCCCCTTCCCAGCCAATGTCATAAGTACAGTGACAGTGCATTATTTTAGCACTGATCACTGTGTTGGTGTCACTGGTTCCCACAAAATGTCATTAGTGTCCGATTTGTCCACCGCAATACCGCAGTCCCACTATGAGTCACTGATCGCCGCCATTACTAGTAAAAAAAAAAATGTCCCCTGTATTTCATTAAAAAAATCTGGTCACCTTACCTTAGCGGTATTCCTGAGCGTGACTCGGGTGTTTTTTCTATGCTATTATCGATAACCCTGAGTCACGCTCGGGATAGAAGTGCAGAGTGTGCAGCGGCGCGGCTTACCTTCTCGCAGCATCCACAGACAGTTACTTACCTTGTCCCTGGATCCAGCGATGCATCCCCACTGTGTGAGCGAGCGGCGTCCTCGCTTGATTCACACAGTGTCCCCGTGTGCCGCCACGCTCCGTTCCCTGCGACGTTATGACGCGCGGGGGCAGAGAACGGCGCCAAATTCAAAAAAGTAAACAAACATTTTACATACAGTATACTGTAATCTAATAGATTAGTGTTCTGCATGTACTTTTATATAATAAAAACTTTCTGCCTGCAAACTGTAGATTGTCCATAGCAACCAAAAGTGTTCCTTTATGTCAAAAGTGATTTTAGATCAGCTAGAAAACAGCGATAATAAATTATAATCACTTCCAGAATTGAGCGATAGCGATTTGTAGGGAAAATTGTCATAAAAAAATAAAAGTAATGACAGCGACAATTCTGCAACTGAGCAAATTTCAGTGTTTTTGATTTGATTACATTATTGAATATTTTTTTTATTATAATTACATTATCATTTGTTAGAATTATTTATAGTTATTTATTATATTATAATTTATGATTTTGTTTTTCAAACTTTATCATACCTGGGATGTCTACTAGACTCTTGTTTGGACAGATTTAAGTGAGTTATTCCAAAGAATTGCAGGCCTACAGTATAAAACGCCAAATTTCCATGCAAAAAACTGTACCGCTTTTGGTACGTTATTCCAGACAGAATCATATCGCCAGGGGGGTTAAGAAAGGTATTCTAGCCTTGCAAAATATAAGTGTTGCAATTATGCCACACTTTAAAATGGTAAATAAGGCATACAGACTCATTTAGACAAGTAATAAATCACCGTTCAGCACTTAAAGTGAACATGTGCTTTGCTCATGTATAGTGAAGAAACAGGTTCTCTTGCTGGGATTGATTTACTAAAGGCAAATAGACTGTGCATGTTGCATTGGAATTTGCTTCAGAGCTTAGTAAATGAGGTGAAGCTCTGCTGACTTCTATCATCCAATCATGTGCAGGCAAAAATGCTGTTTTTTATTTCCCTTGCATGCGATTGGGTATTTTTTGCAAGGACAACATTTTAAAGTGATTGTAAAGTATTTTTTTTTTAAATAACAAACATGTTATACTTACCTCCTATGTGCAGTGCATCCCAGATCCTCCTCTTCTCTGGTCTCTCTTTGATTCTCATAGCCCCTCCCTCCTGTCGAGTGCCCCCACAGCAAGCAGCTTGCTATGGTGGCACCCAAGTCCAGCTGCAGCTCTGCATATCCAATCAGACATGAAGCTGACGCTTGAACCTACCCCCCTCTCTCCTAATTGGCTAACTGACTTTGATTGACAGCTGCGGAAGCCAATGGCACCACTGCTGTGTCTCAGCTAATCAGGACTAGAATCCTGGATGGCCGAGGGAATCGTGGACATCGCTGGATAGAGATAGGTATAAGTATTAGGGAGGTCGAGAGGGGCACACACAAGGTTTTTTTTATCTTAATGCATAATGCATTAAGATAAAAACCTTCTGTCTTTACAACTCTTTTAACCACTTCCATACCAGGCACTTACGCACCTTCCCGCCCAAGCCAATTTTCAGCTTTCAGCACTGTCGCACTTTGAATGACAATTGCCCGGTCATGCTACACTGTACCCAAACAAAATTGGCTTCCTTTTTTCCCCACAAATAGAGCTTTCTTTTGGTGGTATTTGATCACCTCTGCTGTTTTTATTTTTTGTGCTATAAACAAAAATAGAGCGACAATTTTGAAAAAAAAAAAATTTTTTATTTTTTTCTGTTAACTTTTTTGTAAATAACTACGTTTTCTCTTTCAATTACAGGCACTTATATGGCGGAACTGATGGGCACTGATGAGGTGGCACTGATGGACACCAATGAGGTAGTACTGATGGGCAACGATGAGGTGGCACTGATGGGCACTGATAGGCGGCGCTGGTATGCGGCAATGATGGGCACACATAGGTGGCACTGATGGGCACTCATAAGAGGCACTGATGGGCACTCATAGGCGGCACTGATGGGCACTCATAGGCGGCACTGATGGGCACTCATGGGCAGCACTGGGCACTCATAGGTGGCACTTATGGGTGGCACTGATGGGTACTTATGGGTGGCACAGATGGGCACTGATAGGTGGGCACTGGGCATGCATTGGCACTGAGGGGTGGCACTAAAGGACACTGTGGGGAGGCACTGATGGACTTTGAGGGGTGGCACTGATGTATCTGTTGCCAGTCAGTGCCCATATGTGGGCACTCACTGGCATCTTTCTTTTTTTTTTCCTTGGGATGTATTTTTTTTTTTAACCAGATTTTTTATTTCTTTTTTGCCCTGCCAGTGTGGGCATTCCCTGGTGGTATAGTGTGGGCATCCGAGTGGGGGGCTGCACTGATAAACAATCAGCGCGAACCCCCCCTGTCAGGAGAGCCGCCGATCGGCTCTCCTGTACTCACCTCTGTCAGATGCGAGTGAGGAAGAGCCATCTACGGCTCTTCCTGTTTACATCGTGATCAGCCGTGATTGGACACGGCTGATTACGTGGTAGCGAGCCTCCGCCGGAGACTCGTTACCGAGTCTATGGTGTCAGACTGACACCCCGCATCAGCTATCGCCGCGATGCGCGCCCCCACGGGCGCGCGGCATGAAATCATGCAGGACGTTGAAGAACGTCCAGTCACAATTTCATAACCACTTCCCGGCCGTAAATCTGCTATTGACCAGGCGGGAAGTGGTTAATATATTGTCGAATATCAGTGTTTAGATGTGGTGGCTGCTTTTTTAAAGCTGTAATTTCCCCCCAAAGTGTCCAGTCTCAAGACATTCATTTCAGTAAATTCCCTTTAGCAGAATCCTTATGAATAGATTTAGGTCCATTTTACATTTGTATTGCGTGTTTCTAAATTCTTAAATCTGTAGACTTGCTTGTAGCATTCTTAATCAGAAATAAAGATTTAAAATATACCACAGCAGTTTCTGTAAAAATTCCAGTCACTGGAAGACAAATCTGTATTCAATGGCCCAGATTCACAAAGCACTTACGCAGACGTAAGTGGAAATTTGTGCCGGTAAGTGCAAATGTGCGCCGGATCCACAAACCAACATACGCCTGAAAACTGGCCACCCTACGCTGACGTAGCTTACATATGCCGGCGTAGCGTGGGCGCACGTTTCGTCTGGACGCATGTTGCTGCTCCCATTGATTAGGCATTTAAATATGCAAATTAGGGAAATACGGCGATTCACGAACGTACGTGCGCCGGTGCGAAGTGTGTGTAAGCTTTACGCCTGGTGTAAAGTTATTCCCCATAGATGAGGCGCAACCCAGCAATAGACATGCAAAGGTCTGCATCAGAGAACACAGGCCGGCGTATTGGGCATACTTTACGTTCACGGCGTACGTGGTGATCCGGCGTAGCTTAGGCATTTGTCCTGGCGTGTTTGTGAGCATGCGCATAAGGATGCTGTGTCATGTGTTCACGTCACGGCTACGTCACGGCGCATGCACAGTTTGTGATACCTACACCGGCCTGCGCCTACGAAACTTACGCCACGCCGACACAGCGTTGGGAGCAATAGCTTGCTGAATGCAGTTCTTGCCTCTCCGGGCTACGTCGGCGTAGCGTACAGCATTTGCGCTACGGCGGCGTAATGTGCGCCCAACTCTCTGTGAATCTGGGCCAATGTGTTCAACCCAAATATGTCTATTCAATTTGTGTGAGCAAGAGACTCACTTCAGATTTCTCCCCCAACCTGGTACATAATAACATGGTAGCAAGTGACAATAGAACATTCATGTCTTTCTAGATTAGGTCTTTTTAAACTTTATTTCAGAAGGTACAGTTATGTTACACAGTTATGTTACAGTTATGTTATAAAATATATTCTTTAAAGATTAAAAAAGGAACCAGAAACCTGATGTCTAATTCATAATGATACACTTTCTTAATCTATTTGGTATATGAAAACTATCTATTGATTCATTTCTGAGAGACAGACAAACAGGCGCTTCTGGCTACGCCGTTAAAAAGGCACTAAGCACATTATATTTATTTTATGATCTGTTAGATAACGTTCGTGATGATTGAGTTGGGAGGCCACTGATTACAAATTTTTTATTAGACTGAATATTTGTATGTAAATTATTTTGATCCGTGTGGAATCACAACATTCATGAGTGCAATAAGTTAGAAATCATAAATTGCATGATTCCCTGTGAAATGGAAAAACCTATACTGTATTCATATAGGAAGGACAATTTAAAAAGTATTGATTACCAGTAAATCTAATCAGTGAATTGATTAGATTATAACTACATACTGTATACCAATATATTTGCTTATAATCTAGCAATGTGACTTGAAAATAATTCTAATACTATTTAGGTTCTATTTATTACAGGTACTGTAACATCAGCTTAAAATCTAAGGTCCCTAACTCATACCCATAGATACACATGCTAGGGCCAATTTAAACCGGAGCCAATTAGCCTACCAGCATGCCAATTAGCCTACCAGTGTTGGATGAAACCCACACAGGCACAGGGAAAATATGCAAACTCCAGGCAGGTAGTGCCGTGGTTGGGATTCAAACAAGCTAAGTGCTGCTAGGGGGGAGTGCTAATCACTTAGCCACAGTTCTATTTGTTTATTTGCAGTGTGTTAAAGTGTGTTATGAGGTGCAGTGTGTTAAGTCATCCTATTCAAAATAAACAGATTGCCAATGAATGCTAGAGTGAATGGCACTGCAGTCCAGCAATGCATGTTTTTCATGTTACTGCATGCAACATGCATTACCGGGTTGTATTTACTTCTTTATGGCCTGTAAAATGCATTATATTGGGCATTTCGTTAAGGCAGCCAGTCCAAAACAAATGGGTTGCTAATGCATCCTAACATGCTTAAAAAAGCACATTAATCTTTTTTGTAATGCATTGCACTTTTGTGCTTTGCCTTGTATTGCAGCATGCTACAATGCAGGTGTGCATTCAGGTGCCATTCAAAATTAATAACACTGCAACCCAGCAATGCATGTTACACAAGTTACCACTTGAGGACTGCCCCATTGTGAAAATGTTGTGGCAGGGTGGCTGCTCTGCGCCACTTCACTTACATGTATGTGATCTGGCATTTCCAGGTGGGGGGCGTGTGTGCATCTGCCCCCCCATCTGTGCTGTGATTTGGTATGGCACAAGTCAGTCAGTCAGCAGCTCCTAGCCAACCATTTATGGCCGGGACCTGTTGATCGGCTTAGCGATTCACAGAACAGAGCAATGTGTTTTTCTAATGAAGCAACAATGTGGCTGTTTTGGAGAAAAGACAACCACATTGATTAGTAAGAGCAGAACACAATGCATACATTACACATGGGGTAGATTTACTAAGGGCTCTTTCACACGTCCGTTCAGTTCGTCCGTTTTTTGGACGTCCGTTAACGGACCTCAATGCTTCCCTATGGGTTAGCGTCCGTTAGCGGATGAGCATCCGCTAACGTCCGTTAACATCCATCTGCGGTAAGCTCCGTTTTTTTGGACGGAAGAAAACCCTATTTTTCTTCCGTCAAAAAAACGGAACGGACGAAAAACGGACGTTAGCGGATGATCCGTTTACCATCCGATCCGCTAACGTCAGTTTTTCATCAAAATATGTAAAAAAAAAAAAAGTTCTAAAAAAAAAAAAAACGGATGAAAAAACGGATGAAAAAAACTGATGAAAAACGGACGGAAAACGGAACGGAAACGGATGTAAACGGACGGAAAACGGACGAAAAACAGATGAAAAAACGGAAAAACTGATCTAAAAAACTGAACGGACGTGTGAAAGAGCCCTAAAACTGGTGCATTCAGAATCTGGTGCAGCTGTGCATGGTAGCCAATCAGCTTCTAACTTCAACTTATTCAATTGGGCTGTGGCAATAAAACCTGGAAGCTGTACTGTTCGCTCCTTCAGAGTTACTCCTACACTGTTATCAGAATTCTGATGTCTAAATGTATTTTATAATTTATACTGAAAATATAAAATTTTAAGAAGTAAAAAAAAAATACTGGAAGCTGATTAGTTTTAATGCAGAGCTACACCAGATTTTGCACTCTCCAGTTTTAGTAAATTAATCCCATTGTTAGGCACACAGTTAACCCTTTGATGGTCCCAAAATGTTAGCCCCTTTCCTGCTAGTGTCATTAGTACAATAGAGTGTACTATGTATTATAGTATTAGCACTGATCACTGTATTAATGTTACTGGTGATGTCAGAGTCAGTTAGTTAGTTCCCACCACAATTCAGTTAGTGTCAAATTGTCTGCTGCGCTATCACAGTCCCACTGTAAGTCTTCACTATTATAAGTAAAAAAATATTACGGTAAATATACCATCATTTGTAGACGTTCATGCAAACTAATCAATATACCGTATTTATCGGCATATACGCGCACTTTTTTCCCTTTAAAATCAGGGGAAAATCATGGGTGCACGATATACGCCGATCCCCGCTTCCCACACTGTGCTTGAAGCCGCCGCCGCCATATACCGAGCGTAGCTCCCCTCGCGGTCACGCCCTGTGCCGCCTCCTAACCTTTATGCGAGAGAAGCTGAGCGTGCCCGAGTGTACTGCGACTATATGTCGGTGGCGGTGTTCAAAAACAGCGCGGGAAGCGGGGATCGCAGCGCGGGAGAAGCGGGGAGGACACCACGAAGGCCGCAGACGGACGCCGGACCGGACAAGGCTGCCGATGGACGCCGGGCAACTGTAAGTAACTAACTGTAAACTGCCGGTATTTTTTTTTTTCCCTTAGGATTCTCTTCTAGGTGGGGGTGCACCCTATACACCGGTGTGCGCTATAGGGCGATAAATACGGTATACTTACAGTATTGGTATTTTTTTTAGCAAAGACATGTAGCAGAGTACATTTTGGCTTAAATTTATTAAGAAATTAGATTTTTATTTATTTTGGATATGTTTTATAGCAGAAAGTTAAAAAAAAATGTTTAAATATATTTTTTTCATTTATATAGTACAAAACTAAAAAAAAACAATGGTGATCAGTTACTACTAAAAAAAAACTCTATTTGTGTGAAAAATTATATAAATTTGATTTGCTTACAGTGTTGCATGACTGCCAGTTAAATTAGCACAGTACAGAATAGCAAAAATGGCCTAGTCATGAAGGCAGAAAAACGTTCTGGAGCTTATATGGTTAAAGCAGAGCAAATGACAATGCACTATAGCAACCATAAACTGTTGGTATCAATTATTGCACTTTTCCCATAGGCATAACACGTACTTTCACTATTATTAAAGGTAATGAAGAGCATTTTATTTTATTCTTAGTTTTATATTAAGTACCAAAAATGTATTTCTTTTATATTTGGCGACTATGTGGCAGATGAGGTTTAATGTTAATAAATGTAAAGTTATGCACTTTGGGGCTAAGAATATGCATGCATCATACATACTAGGAGGAGTAGAACTGAGGGGATCCTCAGTAGAGAAATATCTGGGGGTTTTAGTTGATCATAAGCTCAATCAGGGCCGATCCTAGGCAGGGTGCACAGGGTGCTTTGCACCCAGGCGCCTGCAGAGGTGGGGGCGCCAAAGTGCCAGAGTTCTCCCCTCCCTCCTTCCCTCCTTGCTTGTGTCCATCCAGAACTAGTGTTCCGAGCCTAGGTGTGTGTCCACCCAAAACTGATGTGTGATCATAGGGTGGATAAAGCCTCTTGGGGGGAGGGGGCGAGCAGGAGTCTCAGGACGCCCACTAAAACACAGCTCCTTTCTCTATCTGCAAAGTAGAGAGTGTCCTGACACTCCTGCTCGTCCCCTCAAGAGGCTTTCTCCACACCAGGGAGAAAACCTTGCATTACCTTGTGTAGTTACAGACAGAAGAACAGGAAGTGAGGATTTCTCAGAAGAAATTAGGACATTTAAAAGCAAAATGGAAGGATGAGGTAAGTGAAGGAGGACTGCACTAAGGTAAAGGAAGCTATTTTGGGGATTTCTTTTTTTTTACCTTTTCAACCCCTTTAAACACATACGATTTTGAGAATATTGATAAGATGAGCGTGATAAAAAGTTGGGTTTAATGAGCAAGAAAGAGGAATTTTTTTATAAAAATTGAATGGGAGATAAATAGCATTTTCATGTCTTGATGATTCAAGAGTGATTACTCCTTTTTTTACACTAATGGAAGCATTATCATGTTTTATGAATGATCCTAAGACTGTTAAACATACACATGCTGCATTTGTGTGTATGGTAGATATGGAATTGTCAGTGCACACAAAACCGATTTTTTTGGCAGATGTTGGAATCTACGTAACAGTTTTTGTATGTGTTATAGGGATTCAAGTGGCCATGGATTCACGTGTCATGAAAACTTAGTGAGGTTCCAACAAAGCTATCCATTTTATTGTGGAGAGTGCAATATGATCAGTGGGACTACTCAATTTTTAGCATGGCAAATTGGACTTCAAAACTGGCATGTAAAAAGCTGGGAACTCTACCAAGGTATAGGAAGGCATGACTCAAACCAGGGAACATCATCACTTGTAACGGAAGTATCAGTAGGTGTTAACATCCTGTAATTGTGAAAAGATATTATGGGGCTCTGGTTCGATTAGTGCTTAACTAAGACCCTGCAGTCAAAAAATTCAGATAGTATTCAAAGTAGGCTCTAAATTAAACCTGCTAGCACTCTGAAGCCGCACACACACGATCGGTCAAAACTGATGAAAACGGACTGAAGGTCCGTTTCATTGGACCAAACCGATCGTGTGTAGGCGCCATCGGTCAGTTATCCTTCGGTCCAAAAAAATAGAACTTGCTTTAAAATTGAACCGATGGACGCCTGACCGATGGGTCAAAACCAATTGTTAGTATGCAAAAGCATCGGTTAAAAGGCCGGGCATGCTCAGAATCAAGTCGACGCGTGCTTGGAAGCATTGAACTTCCTTTTTTTCAGCACGTCGTTGTGTAAAAACACGTAAACGTCACCGCGTTCTAACACGATTGTTTTTTTAACCGATTGGTATGTAGGCACATCAGACCATCAGTCAGCTTCATCGGGTAACCGATGACAATGGTCCTTCAGACCAATTTCATCGGATGGACTGATCGTGTGTACGAGGCTTAAGAGCTGTGAACTAGTTGAATTTAAAAGTGCTCAATTAGGCTATGGATTGCATTAATATACCTGTGTTATAGTGTGTCAAGGTGCGCTGTGTTAAAGAGTAACTGAGAAAAAAACATTCCCCTCTATGCGATCTATACATTACAAGGATTTTAACGAACTTTGTTGCAGATCTACCTTTTACCATTTACCGCTACCAAATATACTGTAATAATATTTTAGGAAAAAAACGATAACACTTGAAAAATTTGAAATGCTTATACAAACATTTTAAACACTTGATATATTGAAAATAACTAGTAATATGTCTTTCCATATTTAATGCTGTAATTGAATACATTTCATTTAAACAATGGATCCCAAATACCAGCTTATTCATAATACAGACACTGCTCAAAACCGATTGCTTGACGAGGAAAATTGTATTACCCATCAGCCCAGCTTGTTAGCATTGTGGAAACCTGACATGTTTAATTACTTATGTTTCTTATGTTGCTGTAATTTCAACTGGCGTCTACTATAGCCAAAAATGAACTGTTATGTTCTACTGAACTCACATAAAATACCTGCTATGTTTTAACCTAATGAGTGATAATTTTTTTCACATACAGTAACATAGAAACATAAAAGAGTGATAAAAGAAAAAGACCAAAAGCCTGCACAATGTCTTTTTTTTTACTTTTTTTTTTTAAGTTGAAATATTGATCTATGTTTGTTTTAAGTATGTTCAAAGATTAATTTTTATCCTTTCTCCTGCTATTTTGAGATTATATCGCCATGTTCTTGATCCTAGCTTTATACGGAAAATACTGCCCACCTTAAAATTACTGCCACCCTTATTGTATTTAACCACTTTCCCACCGCGCCATAAGCATTTTACTGCTACGGCGCGGCGGGGTTATCTTGGGACGACATCCCTGGGACGTCGTCCTTCACTTTCATGATTGCGCGTCCCCTGGGACGCGCTCGCGAAAGTGTCCATGCTCGCCGGGTCTAGAAGACCCGGCGCATCACGGATCACGGTAAATTGCCGCTGATCGCGGCCGTTTACCACGTGATCGCGCCGTCAAATGACGGCGCGATCACTTGTAAACAAACCGGCGTCATTTGATGATGCCGGTTCCTCCCTCTCCTCCCTCTCCTCTCTGTACAGTGTGCGAGGAGAGGGGGGGGGGGAGCGGGGTGTCAGCAGCTGAGCTGTGGCTGGATCTGTGACAAATGCAGTCACAGATCCAGCCATCCCTCAAAACATCCCAGCTCTGCAATCCCCCCAGTACCCAGCAACCCCCCCAGTACCCAGCAATCCCCCCAGTACCCAGCAATCCCCCCAGTACTCAACAATACCCCAGTACTCAACAATACCCCAATACTCCAGTACTCAACAATACCCCAATACTCGGCAATACCCCAGTACTCGGCAATACCCCAATACTCCAGTACTCAACAATACCCCAGTACTCAACAATACCCCAATACTCCAGTACTCAACAATACCCCAATACTCGGCAATACCCCAATACTCGGCAATACCCCAGTACTCGGCAATACCCCAATACTCCAGTACTCAACAATACCCCAGTACTCGGCAATACCCCAGTACTCGGCAATACCCCAGTACTCGGCAATACCCCAATACTCGGCAATACCCCAATACTCGGCAATACCCCAGTACTCGGCAATACCCCAGTACTCGGCAATACCCCAATACCCTGCATGATACTTTGCAATACCCCAATACTCTGCAATACCGCCTATGGGGATTTTTAAGTAGCGAAGTTTGGCGCCATTCCACGAGTGTGCGCAATTTTGAAGTGTGACATGTTGGGTATCTATTTACTCGGCGTAACTTCATCTTTCACATTATGAAAAAAAATTGGGCTAACTTTACTGTTTTGTTTTGTTTTAAGCACAAAACAGTTTTTTTTTTAAAAACATGCGTTCAATAAATTTCTGCGAAAATACCGTGCGAGATAAAAAGTTGTAACGGCCGCCATTGTATTCTCTAGGGTCTTTGCTAAAAAAGCATATATAATGTTTTGGGGTTCTATGTAATTTTCTAGCAAATAAATGATGATTTTTCCATGTAGGAGAGAAATGTCAGAATTGGTCTGGGTGTTCCAGAACGCCTGGTGGCGCTCCCTGCATGTTGGGCCTCTGTATGTGGCCACGCTGTGTAAAAGTCCCACACATGGGGTATCGCAATACTCGGGAGGAATAGCAGAATGTGTTTTGGGGTGTAATTTGTGGTATGCATATGCTGTGTGTGAGAAATAACCTGCTAATATGACAGAAACAAGTTTTTTTTTTTTTTTTTTACAGAATTTTCAGTCGTTTTTCTTTTATAGCGCAAAAAAATAAAAAACCCAGAGGTGATCAAATACCACCAAAAGAAAGCTCTATTTGTGTGAAAAAAGGACAAAAATTTCAAATTGGTAGAATGTTGTATTAATGAGTAATTGTCATTCAAATTGTGAGAGCACCGAAAGCTGAAAATTGGTCTGGTTAGGAAGGGTGTTTAAGTGCCCAGTGGTCAAGTGGTTAAAGGTTTTAATTGTGTCTCCCCTTTCCCTTCTTTCCTCAATGTTGTACACATTATGTTCCTGCAGTCTCATTATGTTTTATACACAAGCTTTTTCTTTTACCATTTTTGTCTTCTCTGGACTGATCCTATCTTATCAATATCTTTTTGTAGGGGACACATTACTCTAAATAAGGTCTAACTAAAGATCTTCAAGGGGAAAGTAGGACCTCCTTCCTCTTGCTGATAATCCTTCCTGTGATGCACCCCAGAATTATATTCACTTTCCCCACTTTTAGGCCACACTGTTTGCTCATTTTGCAATCAGCTACAATACAAACCCAAATATTTTTTTTTCTCTGTTGTTTTGGCCAGTACTTTCCTACATGTTCCTACATTGAACCTCATCTGCCCTATAGCTCTTTGTAATCTATTTTAGATGCCCATGATTGCACTTCTGTATTTCTTATTACACTCTTTGTAGTTTAGGAATGCCAACAATGACGTTTCAGTCTTATATTTATTGAAGGACTGTTTTTTGTCATTAATGTGTCTTTTTATGTTAGTGTTTAGCCATCTAGGTTTCCTTTTTTTCTTTTATGCCTCATTGCCCATTTGAATACACTGATGAATGTTATAGCTTAACCCCCCTGGCGGTATTCCCGATTCTGACTCGGGGGATAAATTTCTGTGCTGCGATTGGTAACCCCGAGTCAGACTCGGGCTCGCCTCGCAGAATCCACAGGCATGGCTTACTTACCTTGTCCCTGGATCCAGCGATGCCACAACGCTGCGTGAGCGAGCGGGTGCTCGCTCGATTCACACAGTGCCTCTGTGTGCCGCCAATCTCCGTTCCCTGCGATGTTATGATGCACGGGGGCGGAGAAACGGCGCCAAATTCAAAAAGGTAAATTAACACATTACATACAGTATACGGTAATCTTGTAGATTACAGTATGTATGTAAAAAATACACACCCCCCCTTGTCCCTAGTGGTCTGTCCAGCGCCCTACATGTTCTTTTATATAATAAAAACTGTTCTTTCTGCCTGCAAACTGTAGATTGTCCATAGCAACCAAAAATTTCCCTTTATGTCAAAAATGGTTTTAGAGCAGCTAGAAAAAAGCGATAAAAAATTATAATCACTTGCGGACTTGATCGATAGCGATTTGTGGGGAAATTTGTCATAAAAAAATAAAAGTAATGACAGTGACAATTCTGCAACTGAGCAAATTTCAGTGATTTTGAGATGATTACATTATTGGATAATTTTTATTATAATTATATTATTATTTGTTATAATTATTTATTATATTATAATTTATATATATTTTTTTTAAATGTCATACCCGGGATGCCTACTAGACTCTTGTTTGGTCAGATTTAGTTATTCCTAAGAATTACAGGCCTACAGTATAAAACGCCCAATTTCCTTGCAAATAATGGTACCGCTTTCAGCACCTAAAATCTGAAATAATCATACCGCCAGGGAGGTTTATATGCCCTTAAAGCACTCCCACTTCTTTTCAGTGTTCTTTGTTTCAAAAACTTGATCCCATTTAATGTAATTTAATGTCAATGTACTCTATTAGAGGATTATTTTTCCCAAATGCATTATTTTGCATTTGGAAATGCTAACCTGCAGTTTCCATAGCTTTTTTTAATTCTCCGGGAAGGCCAAATAAACCTCCATGTTACAGCACCTCCAGGATTATCAACCTTTTTGCAAACTTGTGTGTCATCAGCAAAAAACTTTCCAATAATATTTTTAGCTATATTACAAAAGGTGGCCCTGTAACACCATTATATTTGTATAACAATTAAGACATTCAGGACTTAAAGCAAACTTGACCAAAGAGCACCTACAATATCAATACCGCTATATTTTAGGTACCTGTGTTAGTCCATCAATTAAATCCATGTGTTACAGTGCAGCCCTTTAAAATATTATAATATAATATTATATAGGTATGTGATTTCTGTCCAAGTGGGTGGTAAAGTGATTGTAAATGCTATTTAAAAAAAAAAAATCAAACATGTTATACTTACCTGCTCTGTGCAGTAGCTTTGAACAGAGTGCACCCAAACCTTCTCTTCTGGGGTCTACCACTGGTGCTCTTAGCTCCTCCTGCTCTCGGTGTGCCACCCTAGAAAGCTGCTTCCTTTGGTGGCACGCCTGTGGGCTTGATTCCGAGCCTGGCTGTTTGTACCTATTGGCACCAGCCCCTGATCCCTCCTTTCATGATTTGACTGACAGCAGCATCAGCCAATGGCTCCCACTGCTCTCAGCCAAGCTTGGGAGGGCAAGGAGAGGAGAGAGAAGTATTGCCAGGAACAGAGCTGGATCGACACGGTACTGTTGTTGTGAGTTTTTTTTTTTTTTACCTCAACCCAGGGCAAGCATTAAAAAAAAAAAAAAAAACTTTAGCCTTTACAACCACTTTTAGCTTCTTTCCCTTCTGACGCTCTGACTTTCACAAATTAACCATGGATTCACTCTATTGCTGTTTTTGTTGTGACCTTTGTGTATTGATTTCATGTTTTTGTCTTCATCTTGGCCTTATCTGGGATTATACACTTATTTTAAAGTTAAGCTTGCACACAGATACCAGGAGCTGGAACTGTGTTATTACTTATGAGTGCATTAATTACTAAGGTACTGCAATTATGTTAGTTTTATAGCCTGATAGTTTATAGATAAATGAACTTAAATGATTTGCTTTTGGTGAAATTTAGCCATTTTGTTGAAATACATTGAAGTCAATAGGGAATTCAAATTAAAGGGGTTTTATCAGAATGGGTTGTTATTATCCTAAAACTCCATTTGGTAGTGATCCAGGATAGGCTTTTGAAAAATGTTTCCCGATTTTATTGTAAAAGGTCAGATGTGTCACAAATGGAAAAAAAAATCAATCACTATACTAAGATGTGTCACTCCATAACTGTGCTGGATGTCAATGAAGCATCTAATGCTGATGTAAGTGACTCATCTGAAATGTTTAATACTGCTAGTGTTCCATCTGCAACTTTTCTCCGAAACTACAGTAGATGAGAAAAATCAAAGCAAATCAGCTGTATGTTTACCTTTCAACAGAAAAGCTATATGTTTACCTTTCAACAGAAAACAAAACAATAGAATAGGTTGCTTCTCAATTAAAAACTTTAATGGGTTTGGGGAAAAGCAGCTAAAAAGTATGTTTGTTATGTATGTACAGTTGTGCTCATAAGTTTACATACCCTGGCAGAATTTATGATTTCTTGGACATTTTTCAGAGAATATGAATGATAACATAAAAACATTTCTTTCACACATGGTTAGTGTTTGACTGAAGATATTTATTATCAATCAACTGTGTTTACACTTTGTAACGGAACTTCCCACACTATGCTTGAGTGCTTCCCTCATATACCGCTTCCTATCAGTCTGGATATAAATATCAGATATTACAGCTGCCCTCAACACACAACGAGACAAGACGTGTTTGTGTGCTAAATATGGAGAGTTTAATAGAACCAAGAATGCAACCTTATATACAGTTTAAAGAAGAGGTAACCAGAACATAAATTAACATGAGCTAATTAACTAATCATTTACCGAGACTAGGCGACTCAGATATGACATTTAGAGTAGACGTCCCATCTCCGGTCACCTGCTATACAATACACATTATCATAAGTGTGAACACAGGAAATCTTCACACAATAGCAGGGTCAATTAGAATCTAACAGTATTGTGTCCCAACATGATGAATGAGTCACTCTTACAATTAACTTGTTGAGTTCAGAATCAAAAAATAGTGAATAGTTCTTTACAAATATCCTGGAATATATTGTGGATAATAATTTCATAATATACCCAACTCAGGTAGTCCAAGATATCATTTCTCAGTCATCCTATGCCCCTGTGTCAAAAAGTGAAAAAAATTTGCGCCACGGAAAGAAATTAAAACAAATGATAGGCCAGCTCCAAAAGCTGCTCTGACTATCAAATGTGACTCCAAATATAAAAACTAAAAATTCTATATATTGGTAAGCAGCCTCCCAAGTGATTCAGTGTCTGAATAGTAGTTTTGTAACTGTATATACATTTTTAAATAACTGTGTAATGGCTGTATGTATTTCCATGTCACACGATATCGGGACTGAGGCTTTATGCGATTGGCTCCTTCCCCTGTCACTCTCAATTGGCCACTGGGTAAATACTACCAAGCAGCCTGACTGGTTACGCTTCCTGGTGATGTAAAATTACGAAACGTACGTCGAGGCGCATACCAGTCACGCATCCCTACGCAACTTCCGGGTCAGCTGGCTCACGGCGGTGGAACGCACGCCAGAGCAACGAACGCTATCACAGCGACGGTTGTCCGGTCTTCTCTCTATCACACATGCTTGCAAGCCTCAGTGCCGGGATCGGGGCACTGTACCAAGTAAGGAGCCATTTGGCTTGTGTTTTTATTTGTTCAATTTTTAAAATAAACGGTATCACGCTATGATGCTTCTTTCATCCTGGTTTTCATGCACATTGGACAAACCTCTGGTATAACCTGATCGTTTGGGCTACAATTCCTGACTAAGCACTGCCTGACTTCTTTTTTAATTAAAAGAGTCCATACAAGTCGGTAAGGAGCCATTTTATCCAAACACTTTGGGTGCAAATCAATTTTCTTCCAGGTGGTGGTCTTCAATCTACAATCTTTATTGTACACCGCAATTGAAGTTTACACTCTACAGGGTTAACAAATCCAGCAGACATTGTTTGGAGTTTGTTTTGCACAGTTTGCACTTAATTGCACGGACACTTTACTCAGTGACACTGAGCATCAGTTAATTATATTGTGTTGGAATTTTTATTGATTTATTATATATGTATATGAATTATAGATATCACCAGTGATTATTCACAATTATTGTTATGATTATGGTTTGTAGTCTATCGTACACATAATAGTTTATATAGCGCCCCCTATCACCTTTTCTCCAATCCTATGCCCCTAGTGGACATAGGGTGATTTTAGACATAAGATGGTTCGGGGATGTCCTGGGTGAGTCTGTCACACACTTTTTAAATCATAATGGCAACAGAAACTACCCAAATGGCCCTGATTAAAGGGTTACATACCCTGGTGATTTTGGCCTGATAACATGCACACAAGTTGACACAAAGGGGTTGGAATGGCTATTAAAGGTAAGCATCCTCACCTGTGATCTGTTTGCTTGTAATTAGTGTGTGTGTGTATAAAAGGTCAATGAGTTTCTTAAATCCTGACACACAGTTGCATCTTTCATCCAGTGCTTCACTGATGTTTCTGGATTCTGAGTCGTGGGGAAAGCAAAAATAATTGTCAAAGGATCTGCGGAAAAAGGTAGTTGAACTGTATAAAACAGGAAAGGGATATAAAAAGATATCCAAGGAATTGAGAATGCCAATCAGCAGTGTTCAACTCTAATCAAGAAGTGGAAAATGAGGGGTTCTGTTGAAACCAAACCACGGTCAGGTAAAATTTCAGCCACACCTGCCAGGAAAATTGTTCAGGATGCAAAGAAAACCCCACAAATAACTTCAGGTGAAATACAGGACTCTCTGAAAACATGTGGTGTGGCTGTTTCAAGATGCACAATAAGGAGGCACTTGAAGAAAGATGGGACGCAAATGCCACAAAATATGCCACTTACAATACGCAAAACAGCACAGAGACAAGACTCAAAACTTCTGTCACAAAGTAATTTAAAGTGATGAGACCAAAATGTAGCTTCTCATTTGATACACAATACACAGACGTCTGACCTTCACATTCCACATCTTATCATCAATAGACTTTCACACAATACAGTGTCATTAGCATACAAAATGAAAGTTCCTTCAGAAGCCAGACTTAATAGACAATAGAGTGCAATCACAGCAAGCTTTTATCACTACAGCCAGGTAGCAGGAGGTGATTAACATCAATTAACATCTTTCAATTAACCTGTTAAGTTCAGAATTAACCACCTGTAATATTTCAAGATATCCTGCAATACATTAATTATCATTAATGTCCCATCTCATGTAATCCGAGATATCAGTTCTCAGTCATCCTATGCCCCTAATGGACATAGGATGACCCTAGACCCAAGAGTCATTGGTGAAGCTGGCACAGGAGTACCCCACATTTTTCAAAAGTCTCTGGGTATCACAGGCCATCCCGTTACAACCATAAACATTACATTTAGAGAGGGGTCAACAAGGCCTATGATGAAAGGTACAGAGGTGGATGCTGATGTTTTGGGGATGTGTGAGCTACAAAGGCACAGGAAGTTTGGTCAAAATTGCTGGCAAGAAGAATACAGTTATCAAAAAATACTGGAGGAACATTTGCATTCATCAGCCAGGAAGCTGTGCATGGCACGTACTTGAACATTCCAACATGACAATGATCCAAAACACAAGGCCAAGTCGACCTGGCTACAGCAGAATAAAGTGAAGGTTCTGGAGTAGCCATCTCATTCTCCTGACCTCAATATCATTGAGCCACTCTGGGGAAATCTCAAAACGGGCAGTTCATGCAAGACAGTCCAAGAATTTTCAGGAACTGGAGGCTTTTTTACCAAGAGGAATGGGCAGCTTTATCATCTCATCCTATCTCATCCATATATACCACAAAAGACTTAAAGCTGTCATTGATGTTAAAACGGGCAATTAAGAACTGGGGTATGTAAACTTTTGATCAGGGTAATTTGGGTAGTTTCTGCTGCCATTGTGATTTAAAAAAAAATGTAAACACAGTTGATTGATAATAAATGGCTTTAGCCAAACACTAACCATGAGTGAAAGAAAAGTTTTTGTGTTATCATTCATATTCTCAGAAAAATGCCCAAGAAATCATAAATTCTGCCAGGGTATGTAAACTTTTGAGCACAACAGTATGTATTTTGTTTTGAGCCACTGGTTATGTTAAAGCTAAACTGCAATCTAGGCGGGCACAGGGGGTGTGCCAGATGTGCCTGGGCACACTCTAATCAACCCGTGCGGCGCAGATTCCCCCTACTGATATTTCACTAAAGCCCTTCAACGAGGCTCCTACAAAATTTTTAAAAAATAATATGAAAGTAATAAAAATAAAAATAAAATACTTACATCAACCTCTACCCTACTGACACATCCACTACCCTACTAAAATGTGTTAATACATTTTAAATAGTTTTTTACATTTATTTATAAGAGTATGTGTGTGTATATTTCACATACATATAAACATACATACATACACACGCACAAACACGTTTGAGCTTTGGAGTGCACACCCTAATGTAATAGGCTACACATACCTATGACTCCAATTAACAATCCCCCCCTCTGTCCTCCCCTCCTTAGGGTAATGAATAAGTATAGACCTTATTCCACACTCCCACATGTTTCCTCTTTGCAATATGACAGGTCAGATCTCACACACACTAGCTACTCATTTTTGCCATTCATTTGGTCTTGGTCTCTCTGACATTATCACATACCATGCCATTATTTTATTAAGAAAAACATGGTATTGGCTATATATGGTTGTTTTGTGACTGTCAGGACTTTGAATAGATGTCATACATAGTTAGTTACATAATTACACAGTTAGTCAGGTTGAAAAAAGACACAAGTCCATCTAGTTCAACCAAATGTCGTGTGCATTGGTTTTGTAGGTTTTTTATTGTGTTTTTTTCTTTCATTTTGTATTGCATTTGCAAATCACAGATTGCATATTTGCTTTATTACTTTACTTACATTTTGTATGCCTCAATCCTTGCAATCTAGACAGTATTGTCATTGGTCTGGGTGGCCAGGAATGACAGCATGTCAAATATCATATTTTTTTATTTGGTTTGGTTTATTAACTTGTTGGAGACTATGATTATGTTTTTGTTTTGAAGAGGAAAAATAATTGACCGGTCAATTAGATGCAGTTGAGCATGTGAATGCAGAAAGTTATATCTATAGAGCTACAGAGACAGACCAGCTAATTATGAGTAAGCGTTGAGGAGAGCGCAAAATGCGGTAACCTTTTCCCCACTGTGACTGTTTATATATAAAAGTGCAGTCATCCAAAGTTTTGCACACTACTCCACACACATGGTGTTGATCCAGGTGTTTACAAGGTGCTCAAGAGTCTTATCAAGCAGCATACACACAAGCATTAACATGTTCTTTCACACTAATTTCCTCTGATGCATTAAAAAAACTGAATACCTTTACATCAAGCAATTCTTTAACAAGCCTAGGCAATTTAAACCAAGTGTTTAATGAATAAACAGGGCAGAGATTGCCATCTGTAAGGCTGAACACAAGGTTGCGGACACAATAATGGGTGCAAATTTGTTTTAAATGCTTCACTGTATACTGTAGAAAACATCACTTATAAATGCACCTTAAGTGTACCCCGATTTCTATGACACCTCCATGAGCCTTGGGTCACCACAAGTCATGTGAGGATGCAGGAAGAGTGAACTCATGTAAACCTAGAAGCACCGAGTCCTGATCACTCTCAGGTTCAGAACTCCACAGTACTGGTGACATCAGCCAGGTGGGCTGCAGATTGGGGACTTTGTGTCTTCAATCTACATTGGCTAAAGATATATAAAGAATTAATGGTCTATTTATACCAGGGGTGGTCATTTCATTTTCCCAAGGGGCCACATAAAAAATTGGGACTGTTGTGAAGTTAATTTGCCTTAATAATAATTTTGGACCTGATAAGGTCTAAAAGTACATAAGCATATCAAAAACAAACACTTAAAACTACAAATAATAGGACAGCTGCTCATGAAATACTGTAGGTCTATTTCAGATGGATAGTAATAAAAATGGGCAGCTGTGCTGTGGTTTTACCACCCCCTGGCCACCCACCCAAATTGTAAAATAACAGCCAGGTGGGTATTTTCACATGCTACGGTTACTGCACTTGTTAAAATCAGCCTTTCAGGTCAATGGGGACACACTGTAACTGCATGCAATGCACTTGACTACAGCTCGGTAGTGCATGTCTTTATTTCCCATGTTAGCATGGTGTCCACCATAGCATTTTCAGTGGCAAAGCAGTGCAGCACTGGCGGGTATAGGGATTACTTTTACACAGTTGGCTGGCTTAAGCATGTCTTGCAATATGTGTAAACTAAAAATCCCTGTTTTTAATTGCATAGTTTGCTGGAAATGGTGTATAGCAGTGTGCAGAGGGTCCATCCAGAATATGTTGCTGAACAGACACAGAATTCTCTCCTTAGAGGTATTTGTCCACTGTATCCCTCAGCAAACATGAACAAGGACAACAGCAGACACCTGTCTGTTTTTCAGGTTGATCCACCATTGACTTCTATGGGCAGACACCCGCCTGCCATCCAATACTACAAGATCCGCTCAGTCCAGCAGATGGGATCGGATGGGATTAAATGAAAACGGACAGGCTGTAAGTTTTCATCTGATCTCCCTATAGAGACCTGTCATCCACCTTCTCTGCGGGGATCAACAGAGCGATCTCCTGCTGAGCTAGCAGAATCTGTCTAATGGATCCGCTCCGTTTGAACCCAGCCTAAGAGTCTCAGGAACATTGTTTTACTATGTACCTGTTAGAAATAAAATCCTAGTACTTAAGAGTCGGTTCACACTGGGGCGACACGACTTCCAGCACGACTTTCAGAAGCAACTTCAACACGACATGAGCATGAACCACAGGGCGATCTGGGGCGATTTACAACACGACTTGAAGTGTCTCCAGGACAGGAGACATTCCAGTGGCCAATAAAACAACAATCAGCTCTGGGAGAGAGAGGGGGAGGGAGAGGTTTTCCTGAGAAATGTATGTTATCTTGCTGAAAGGTCGCTTCAATTAAAACAGTGATCAGACTTGGAAGCGACTTCCATTGAAATCAATGGGTACAAATCGCCTAGAAGTCTGATTGAAGTAGTACAGGAACCTCTTCTGAAGTCGGAGCGACATGAGTAGTGTGTATTAACACCGCTCCCATTCACTTACATTGCTTTTCTGGACAGCACGACTTCAAGTCGGATCCCAAGTCGCCCCAGTGTGAACCGACTCTAAAGGTATTGTTTACTTTTACTATCTTTTCCTGGCCAAGTAAGTGTTTATTATTTATAAACAGCTATTTAATTTCAAGTAATTTATTTTCAGCTGAATTCCCTTTCATATAAAGAAAAAAAGCCTTATTCAAATGCCCTATAGTAAATACTGACAAAGACAAACACAAGCAAATTCATTTCGTATGGTATTCATATTATCTAAAGTTATGAATTTATGATCACCATGAAATGTATATGTAAATGAAGCCTAAAGTCTGCACAAATAAAATGACCAAGTTAGTTTATCAATTCCACAGAGATTGCTCTTGTATTATGTTTGTTTATTTGTTTGGCAAGGAGAGCCTTGATATAATGCTATTCAACATACCATGAAAATCAACATTTTGCACAAAGCTGAAAATAAAAATGAATTAATATGGTACTTGTCCTGACACATTTCAGTGAAAAATTTTACTCCAGTATACGCTGAAATGCAAATGACAGCATTACTCTCATTTCTTGTAATATGTTGTTAGAATATACTCAGCATAAGGAGGTAAAAGAGCACAAGATTGTAAATATTATATTTGCTGTTTTACTTCGAATTTTAACTGCTGTTTACGATGGTTTATGCACAGAAGAAAGCTCTCACTTTAGGGTTTGTTTATGAACACCACAAAAGCGTTCTAACGATAATGAGGGCAATGTCTTTAAAATAGTGCAGTTGTTTTATACAATTACAAATACAGGAATGTTGCTGTCTGGCATGATTCTGTTTGACATTTAGAAGAAACATGAAACTGCCATTGGTGGATGGCTTGTTCTTGAAAGGCTCCAATGAAGTTACTGTGTACTCTACACTTGTTGACCTGATAAAGATTTCCACGCTCCCTGAAAGTGTGCTTCACTTTTAAATTTTCTGTTTGTGCAATAAAGTGTTAATTATTGTATTCACAGTAAAGAAGATGTCCACTGAATCTTCATTGTACCTCTGGATTTACACTTTTGTGTGGAGATAACCAGTAGCTACTGCACCTTCCCTTTTTGGCATCTAGCTTTAATAACCAGTATTTCCCAAAGCCATTATTCTAATTCTGTCTTCACTACTTTGTAAATTCTTGCCAGGATAAATACATATATCAGGAGCTGTGATTTTATATGAATCATTTTCTGCATGCTTGTTGTGGTTTTTGTACTGTTGAGATATTGGTCAGGCAACGCACTGACACCATAGTGCAACGTGCTGGGTGTTCAGTGTGTTCCTGCGCCTTTAAGGAGGGGTGGGCTCCCTCCAGTCACCTGTCCTACATCTATCCATCAGAATACATGTTCATTTATTCTAATTCACCGTTGATAAATCAGTGATCAGTCAATAAGGCATGTTGATACAGGAAATCTAACAATCTATCTCAAAGAAGTTGGTGTTTACTGGGATTTCCTCTAAAGCAGAGGTGGCAAACACAAGGCCCGCGGGCCAAATGCGGCCCTCCAGGCCATTTCATGTGGCCCTCGCACCTCTCCAGTCATCCTCCAGACCAGGGGCGTTGCTAGGTGGCAAGAAGACCAGGGGCTTCAGCCCAAGGCCGGCGGCGGGGGGGACGTCGGCGGCTTTGGATCCGGGATGGTCATGGCATTGGGTCTTTTGGCTGGGCGGTGGAGTTGTGTGGTGGGGGGGGGGGTAAGCTCACTTGCTGGTTGCTGCCTGGCTTACCATTGCCCATCAATTTTGAACACTAAACCCACCTACCTGACACATATGGTGGGGTTAGGCAGATACGGTACAGGGGGAGGGTAAGTGGACATAGTACAGGGGGCTAGAGGGTACAGTATAGGGGCAGCAATGTAGAATACAGATATGGTCTCTTGAAGCAGGGTAGCTGATGTCACAGATCCTATCTATTCTGGAAGGCTGTCACTGGACTAAATATACAACAGGAATGACAATTCCTATCTTCGTTCCCCATCTGAGTTTTTGTCTCTCTTCTGGTGCTTTGCAGGGTTAAAGAAGGATCCCGAGGTGGAGCATCTTACTACTGCTGCTTGTGCATGTGGGATGTGTACTGCGCCAATCACATGGGATGAATAGGAGAAGAGGGTCAGCAGGGATTGGCGCAGTACCCAGTACACATCTCTCACCCACACAAGCAGCAGTAGTAATATGCTCCACCTTGGGGTTCATCTTTAAGCACTGAAAAAAATGGGGTGGGAATGAGAACCATGGGGTAGTAGGGGAGAAAGAGGAGGGGGGGGGGGTATGAGATGGGGTATGGGTGGAGAAGAACTGGAATGAGACTAGGGAAATCCTGGTCTGTATAGGGATTAAAAAGGAGAATTTGTGCTGGTGGGGGGGGGGGGGGTCAGATAGATGGCTGTCAGGGGGACTGGAGAGGGATAATCAGAGATGGGCATGGGGCATACTCTCAGCTGGTAATAGATAGCCATAGTATAAAAAAGTAAATGGGCTGTCTGACAGGGAGGGGAGAGATCTCCATTTCCTAGTAAAGAGACAGTGTTGGGGGTGTGCAAGGTGGGGGGGTTCCAGACATTTGTAATGTTTGTAGATCCTGGGACACACACACATGTGTGAAGTGAAGTGTCTGCAGGGAAAAATCAGGGAAGGGAGGGGAGAGATAACAACCAGAGGAGCAGTGTGACAGGCAGAGGAATGGATCTGTGTGAGGAGGACAGGGAGCAGGACGGCCGCATAGTGTCTGAGGAGGGGAGGAAGATGTCAGGGAGGGAGAGAGATTAGTGCAGACACAGACAGATAACACAACTGACCTGTAAAGCCAACGTGAGGAGACCTGTTACCACTGCTGCCCGAATCTGCTGGGAGGAAACTTCATAGGCCCCCCATGCACCTAGGAGGACCCCTGGGCAGTTCGCAGAAGTGCCTGTGCATTAAGACAGGCAAGCCCTCTCCCGCTCTCAGTGTGATGAATCCCCCAGCTTTCAGGAAGAGGAAAACAGGCAGCGCTAGGGGAGACCAGGCACCTATAGGAGATCACGTGTGGCTAGAACAGGGAGGCAGATCGGTGCGCTGTGACATTCACAGGAATGATGCCGACAGGAGGGAGAGGGAGAGATACATAGCGATGGTTCTGTAATTTTCAAAGCGCACCGATCTGCCTCCCATCAGCGGCACTAAGGACCAGAAAAGGCTCGGGGCTAACAATGCAGAGCTAAATGCCCATGACTCGGGGCTTTACGGGGACCCATTCGGGGCTCCAGCCTCCTTAGCCAGGGTCTAACGACGCCTCTGCTCCAGACCCTTACTTTCTGCTTTCAAGCAATGCATCCAACTTCTTCCCAGCAGCAGCATAAAGAAAGGTGGGTGCACTGTGATGTAAGGGAGAGGGGGGACTCAACTTCTAATGGTGGGGGGGCTCTTGACATCTAATGTAAGGGGAAGGGATGTGCTGGACATCTAATCTTACATATACAACCGGCCCTTTTGAGGGCAACCATAATGCTGATGCGGCCCACGATGAAATTGAGTTTGACACCCCTGCTCTAAAGGAATAAGTCTGTCTGACTCTAGCATTCAAGTCTCTACAGTGTTTGTGTGTGTGTGTGTGGGGGGGTTGTTAGACACCATTTAATATTTTAACAACACAGATACAAGTAATCAGAATATAAATCTGGTGGACAGAACACTAAGGCCCCATACACACGATCGGACATATCCGATGAAAACGGTCCGCGGACCTTTTCCATCGGATATGTCCGATCGGGAGTTTGATCCGATGGCGTGTACACACCATCGGATCAAATTCCCCGCCGCCGGACGGCGCGGTGACGTTGACGCCGCCGCGTCACCGCCACGTCACCGCACCAGGAAGTAAAACACTTCCGCGCATGCGCCGAATCCATTTGGCGGCGGCGCGGCGGCTGTGGGGGATGACATGTCTGCTGGTAAGTGTACTAACCAGCAGACATGTCGGGCGGACAGATTCCACCGGATAGATTTCAAAGCTTGCTTTGAAATCTGTCGGGTGGACAAATCTGTCCGCTAGCCCATACACACGAGCGGAGATGTCTGCTGAAACGGTCCATCGGACCGTTTTCAGCGGACATATCCCCTCGTGTGTACGCGGCCTCAGACAAAGCACTTAGACAGAAGCCCCGGACCTGGTGATTTGGGATGAGAAAATACATCCTTGTACAAAAAAAATACATCCCACCCACAAAAAAAAATTATATTCCAAATGTGGCATGTAAGGGGGCGAGGAGTGCTTACAGCGGAAGTTCCACTTTGGATGGAACACCAGTTTAAAAGCCTGTAATGGTTACTTCCCCTGTTTGTTTGTTTTTTAAGAATCTGAACACTCGACACATGTCCTCTCAGAGGCTCACTGGATATGAGGTTATTCTCCTTTGCACTGCAGCTCTGACTATCAATTTTGCTTCATCCACCTCAGGACTGGCTCCTATGCTAAATGCCATGTTTGGTTTGAAGGGAGAGGAAAATGAGGTGGTGAAGCAACATGATTCTATAGAAGTTATGCATTCTGTAAACTTGTTAAGACCTGATCTAATGTTCACGAGCACCCCTAATGCACTTGATGTTTTTGTGGATGGTTCATGTCAACATGTATCATGCAGGTTGCTCTGTGGTTATTCAGCCTGATATTATTCTGGAAGCCAAGCCACTTCATGTCCCATCTGCACTGGCTGCGGAGTTGGTGACATTAACCTCCCTGGCAGTATGATTCTTTCTGGTTTTAGGTGCTAAAAGCGGTACAGTTATTTTGCATGGAAATTTGGCGTTTTAAATTGTAGGCCTGTAATTCTTAGGAATAACTCACTTAAATCTGTCCAAACAAGAGTCTAGTAGGCATCCCGGGTATGATAAAGTTTAAAAAACAAAACCATAAATTATAATATAATAAATAACTATAAATAATTATAATGAATAATAATGTAATTATAATAAAAAATATTCAATAATGTAATCAAATCAAAAACACTGAAATTTGCTCAGTTGCAGAATTGTCGCTGTTATTACTTTTATTTTTTTATGAAGAATTTCTCCACAAATTGCTATGGCTCAATTCTGCAAGTGATTATAATTAATTATCGCTGTTTTCTAGCTGCTCTAAAACCATTTTTAAAGGGACACTTTGGGTTGCTATGGACAATCTACAGAAAGAACAGTTTTATTTTATAAAAGGACATGTAGGGCACTGGGCAGACCACTAGGGACAAAGGGGGTGTGTATTTTTTACATACAGTACTGTAATTTATAAGATTACAGTATACTGTATGTAATGTGTTTGTTTACTTTTTTGAATTTGGCACTGTTCTCCGCCCCCCTGCGTCATACCAGCGCAGGAAACGGAGACCGGCAGCACACAGGGACACTGTGTAAATCAAGCGAGGACCCGCTCACTCACACATCGGGGAGGCATTGCAGGATCCAGGGACAAGGTAAGTAACTTGTGCAGGTGGATGCTGCAAGGCGACTCGGGGTTACCGATCGCAGCACAAAAATCTCACCCCGAGCCAGACTCGGGAACACCGCTGAGCAGGTTAACAAGAGCTTGCCAACTTTTTGAAGGACAACAAGTAAATATTTACACAGATTTCAAATATGCTCATGGAATTGTCCATGATCTTGGTGGAATCTGACAGCAGAGAGGCTTTGTAGAGGCAGATGGCAAATCAATCAAGAGAGATCCTGTATCGACTTTATCTGTCCTTAGAACAGTTAGACATGGTTGCCCTGTCCTCTCCAATCGTACCACAAGTACCTTCCACAGGTCGAAACGCATCGGGGCACGCACACCACACAGTTTTTTATGCAATGTTGTATGTAACTGTACTTATATTGTATGATCTACATTGTATCACTTGATCCGTAAAGGGTTCTTTTATTGTCATTATATTTTATCTGTATGGTATAGACGATCAGCAAATAAATCATGTTTTACTAGACTATATTGTTATATTTATATTTTGGCTGTCCAAAGCCCCATGGGGTAAACTTATTTTTCCTACATGGCCAATCGCACCACAAGAGCATATGTTAGGCCCCTTTCACACTACAGAAACTTCAAAGTCGCATGATTTTGCCGCGATCTTGCGGCCGCGATTTTGACGTGATTTTGCCACAATTTCAGGGAGACTTGAGGTCTATGGACCTCAACTTGCAATAAAGTCGGAGCAAAGTAGTACATGGACTGCTTTGAAGTTGGTGCAACCTGAAGTGGCACAGATATGAATGGTACTCATGTTGGAAGTCATGAGGTATGACTTGTCATGCGACTTTGCAGTCCCAAGTTGCAGGACAAGTTGCACAAGTGTGAAAGGGGCCTTAAAGACACAGCATACTTTTGTAACAAGGGAAGATCTTCTGGATTGATCTTCACAAGGTTTGGAATGGAAATGACTCTGGAAAAGATGCAAAGGAACAATTAAGGGAAAAATAAAGAAAGACTACGGGAGGCACATTTGCCACATGGGAGATTCTGCTTCCAGCAATACTAGCAGAAACAAGAATGACACCTGCTAAAACAACTAAGGCCGTTTCACACTTGTGCGACTTGTCCTGTGACTAGGGATTGCGACCCCATGATTTCTAGTGAGTACCATTCATATCTGTGCAACTTCAAGTAGCACCAAAATTCAAAGAAGTCCCTGTACTACTTTGGTCTGACTCTAATGCGAGTTACACATGCATTCCCTGATCTCGTGGGAAAATTGCGGCCACAAAATTGTGGTAAAATCACTGCAAAATTGTGTGACTTTTAAGTCGCGTTAGTGTGAAAGGGGCCTAAGCTATCACCATTTGAAGTGACTATGGGGAAACCATTTCCAACGCTGTGGGCAAATGGTTCACCTGTGTCCATAATTTAAAATTGATTCAAGAAGAGTATTGTAGAAAATTGATTCAGTCTTTGAATGGCATCTATGCTGATGTTCCTGTCTCTTTTCCTCTACAAGTCACAGGAACCAACACACCCTTTCCAACCAGGAGATGTGGTCATGATGAAGCCACTAAATAAAGTCAAGGAATCTGGATTCCCATTTGGACCACAGACAGCAATGATCGCAGTGACCAGAACAGCAGTCCTGACGGAATAGTGTCCCTATTGGATCCATGGAGTTAAAAAAAAGTAGCAAAGAGGGGCGACACAGAAGATGTCGTGGCTACTATCTCCCCAAACTTCTGGGAAAAAAACTTTGTGGACTTAGCCTCCTGACCCTGGTGGTATTTCTGCCAACATGGATCAAAACAAACTGTGTGTATCATCCAGAGGACTTAGGCCCATTTAGACCTGTGTGTTTTGAGGGCAATTACAGTATGAATGAGTCAAAATTCCCCATGACACACACTGTTGCTCATAACACCAATGACACCTATGACACTATAGGAGTACTAGCTACGGACTCCAGAGTAACCAAGGAGAATTTTGTGGAGTGTATGAAGAGTGATTTAACCTGCATGCAGGGTAATTTTACTTGCTTGCCTAATGACTCATGTGTCTCATGTGTAATTATAAGTACTATGGTACCCCTTATATAGACCGTTTAGTGTTGCAAATAGGTATAAAGCATTTGTATTATTTACTAATGCTTCTACACACGTGATAAATGTTACCAGCAATCTAATATTGTATCTCTGGAAAAAGTGGAATCATACTCACCCTCTTTCTTCCCCTTTGTATATAAAGGATGTAGGAACCTATATGAGAAGGAAAGCTACATGGACAGGGTCCTCCATGGTATGGCCCATAGACTCCAGTATACTTATAACCAATGATTCAGAGATTACTAATAGCACATATCTTGGCGTTGCATATGTATTTGCTAAGTATTTATCCCCTAAAGTAAATAGTAACTAACACCCATGTGCCTATAGCTAGTACCTGTACTAACACCTCATTATCTAACCAAGAAATCAAAGTAACTTTCAACATCACTACACCCAATGTAATCTCCACATATTGAGTGACTGGAGCCCTGCGCTCTTAACACCCCATGTGGCACAATTGAACTAAGACAAATCTATGGTGACTCAGCTTGATGGTTTGACTGTGCTTACAGGTGAATTGACTAAAAGTCTTGCAAGTAGACCATGTGTGCTGTAAGGTTCCTTTGGATGAGTCAACAGAGAGATATGTTGGAAAACAGACTCACTTTCCCAGGTACCAGACAGCTGAGGTCTCTTTTCAAGATTCCTATGAATTATTGGGTAATGACTTTTCCTCTGGACACAGTGGGGGTTATTTATGAAAGGAAAATCCACTTTGCACTACAAGTGCAAACTACAAGTTCAAAGTGAACTTCAAATTGCAGTCGCTGTAGAACCGAGGGGGACATGCAAGAAAAATAAAAAACAGAATTTTAGCTTGCACATGATTGGGTGGTAAAATCAGCTGAGCTTTCCCTTATTTCATGAATGAATGAATGAATGAAAAACTTATATAGCGTGGCACATGCAAACTAAATCGCCTCTGGGCGCTTGTTGTTTCTGTCTCTCTTGACATCAAAAGAGTAGAGTTTTAATCTGTCTTCTGAAGGTCAGGTGGTTTTCCTCCAACCGAATGCTGGTTGGTAAAGTGTTCCATAGTCTGGGACCTTGGAAAGCAAACCTTCTTTCTCCTTTGGACTTGTATCTGGCTTTGGGTATCTTGACCAGATTTTGGTCGGTGGATCGCAGAACGCGATTGGAATTGTGGGCTTCTATCTTTTCGCATAGATATTGCGGGGCCTTCCCATGGATGCACTTATGTGTCAGACAGAGTGCTTTGAAAGCAATTCTGTCCTTTACTGGCAACCAATGAAGGGATCTCAGTGAAGGTGAGATGGATTCCCAGGGTTTTTTCCCAGTCACAAGTCTGGCAGTCGTATTTTGAACGACTTGCAGACGAGCGATTTGGTACTTTGGGAGTCCGAGGTAAAGGGCATTTGCATAGTCCAATCTGGAGTTTACAATTGTTCCCACCACGACTGCTACGTCTTCTTTGGGAATAAATGGAGTAAGTCTGCGTAGTAGGCGCAGCAGATGGTGAGATCCGCTGACTACTGACCCTATTTGTGCATCCATAGTCATGTAGGTGTCGAAGATGACACCTAGACTTTTGACTTTGGCGCTAGGGGTGATGATCTGGCCCAAAATGGGCAGGGGTTTCCAAGTAGTTGCCAGTTGACTCTTGCGACTGGAGTGAAACAGAAGAAGTTCTGTTTTGGAACTGTTGAGTTTAAGATAACTCTTTGTCATCCAGTTTTCTATCAAAGAGAGACATTTCTCTAAACTGAGATGATGATCCTTTTTGTTGCAGATGCGAAAATACAGTTGCGTGTCGTCTGTGTATGAGTGATAAAGTAGATCTTGGCTACTGATAATTTCAAAGAGAGGGCGAAGATAGATGTTGAAGAGCACTGGTGACAAAGGGGATCCTTGAGGGACTCCACATGACACTGTGCGTTTTTCAGAGGTGAAAGGTCCCAATTTCACTGTTTGTGATCGGTTTTCCAAAAAGGAGGAAAACCATGGTAGATCACCTTCTGCGACTCTGGCTACCTCAGCCAGCCGAGTCAATAAAAGTTTGTGGTCTACAGTGTCAAAGGCTGCGCTTAGGTCCAGCAGAACCAGGAGAAAGGATTCTCCTTCGTCTCAGATTTATAGTGACTGCACTTCCAAGTGCACTTTCTGTGCAATTTCAAGTGCTTTTTAGGAGGACTATATGTTAATTTTTATAGACTTCATATTGGATCCTGTCTGCCATTGCCACTTCATTATTTGGAAAGCTAGTGATTTCAACTCTTTGACAGTAAGTGGAGTATTTGAAAAAAATTACCTTCTGAAGATAGGGTTGGAACAGAAGCATCATTAAGAAAATAATTAAATTCTTTGTCAGCTTAGGAGCTGTATATACCTTGATAAAAATGTTGGAAAAGGTCCAACATTGGTTTAGAGTTAGTTTGAAGGCCAACCTTAAGGGCCCTTTCACACTGGGCGGATCGTAATGATCCGCCTCCGTGTGTCCGGTTTAGCTCAGTGGGGATCCTCCGTAAAATCCCCGCTGAGCCATCGACTGACAGGGCGGTCCCCGAACACTGTGCAGGGACCGCCCTGTCTTTCCTCCGTTGTCCCCTACGGGGGGATCGGATGAACACGGACCGTATGTCCGTATTCATCCAATCCGATCCGCCAGACGGAAGAAAAATAGGATTTTCTTCCGTCCGAAAAATCGGATCATTGCGGATGCGGACAATTATGGGTGTCGGCGGATGTTTATCCGCCGACACCCGTAATCACATAGGGACCAATGTATGTCCCGTTTTCATCCGCAAACGGATGGATGAAAATGCGGACATATGGTCCATACGTGTGAAAGGGCCCTAAGGTTTTATTCTGTTGGGAGCTGATCACCTCTTCTATATGCAGGGAAGCAGACAGGCTGTTTAAAACATAGGCCGAAGAATGGAGGAATAGAATCATAGGATTATATTAGGATAAGTGATAGGCACTCTACTCTACACATCTTCTCACCTGAGCTACGTGGCTATGCCACCTTTTAAATTTGGTTGAAATTATGTTCAACGCTGGAATATTTTTTTCCATAAATGATAGGTAAAGTGTTACTAAACCCAGGACCCTACATTCACTATATCTGGTCTCCCACAATACGCAGAACATGGAAATGCAATTATTTTAGAAAATACAGTGGAACCTTGGTTTACGTGCAACACTGTTAACAAACGTTTTGGAAGACATGCAACTTTAAAAAAAATCCTGACTCAATTTGTGAGTGTTAGGGTGTGTTAGGCTAATGGGGTGTGCAGTACCACATTTGGCCAGAGGTGCAGGGGCCCAGGTGACACTCGGAAAGGTTCATAAATACTCAGAATCACTCAGAAATACTCAGAAATACTCCATTCCTGAGTGTTTGTCAACCTTTCCGAGGATTTCCAAGATCAGCTGAGCTGTCCCCTGTATTTGCGAGGCTCTCTGGCACCCCCCACTTCTGGCCACATGCAGTATTGCATGCCATAGAAGTCAATGCGGAAAAAATTATCTTTGTTTCCATTGACTTCTATGGGGAAACTCGCTTTGAAATGCGAGTGCTTTGGATTACAAACATTCTCCTGGAACGGATTATGCTCGTAATCCAAGGTTCCACTGTATAAACTGCTAAATACTTTTTTTCATTAGCAGTATATAGCATTCTTGTGACTTCAATGAGTGTCTGGTTAAAGCTTGTAGAAGGTATTTTCATTTCCCCACAACTGTCAGGATACAGGACCCCTGGCCCTCTGTCTTGACAGTGCTGATCACATGCACTCTCCCAAGAGAACAAAAATGTACAATACACACCAAACTGAGCATGTACAGCCTGTCCCCTGGCTCTATAAATACCAGGAAACATATTGGGGACTGTGGAAGAAGGAGATGATCAGAGCAGACAGGATCAAACAGCCTTTTTACACAATGCAGAGGATTAACCCTTTAGGTTCCACAGTTAGTATAACAAGCACGCTTTACTGCATATACTGACTGTTATTAATGTGGGTTTAGTAACACTTTATCACACACAAACTAATGTAAATAGTTTAACTCATTCTCCCTGATTTTTTTTTTTAAGTTGACTGGCATACATTAATTTAAATTGGAAAACAAAAATCTCACAGCAAGCCGAACATGGTGTTCAATTTTCTGTAATGCAGACTGGAAAATTGAAATGATTGGAATGTCAAATAATGAGCCTAAAATGTGTGTGAATATGTAAAATGAAAGCTAACCTTTGAAAGTTCAACTGCTTCTATTTTGTACAAGTGTTTTCAAAAATTGCATTCAATCTATACAGCAAATGTCAAACAAATCAAACAGTTATTCATTATTTCACTGTTAATATTACTACAATAGAGAAGAAGAAGCAGGATACCTAGAGGAGTTACTGTGATATTACAGCACAGCAGGAAAGAAAACATAGTTTCCCAGTAGAGATCTGATCTGCCTGAACCAAGATTGAATTAAGATCAGGCACATTGAAAGATAATTGTTTATCAGTTTGTCCCCAATAGGGGTGTCCTGGTGGTCAGGAGGCATGTCCGATGTCGCCAATGGGTCGTGGGTCTACCGACACACAATGTTAAGACAATTGTACCCGTAATGCTTTTGCAATAACTATGTTGACTATGTTAAGCTGTACTTACATGCACATATTGTGTAAGAACAGCAATTGGTTAAAACTCTTTTTGAATCTTTGAATGTCTGAATAATCGAAAGTCTTTTATTTCTGAAAACTGTTCAATAAAACATAAACAAATAAAATAACTGTTTATAGCAAAATCTGTATGATTCAAAGGTTGGATTTATTAATTTCATACTTTCTTTATTAAATGATAGCTAAAACCAAGAATGAAAATGTTATATATTTAAACTTAATTGTCTGTATTATGCAGGCTGCACACATTTTGGGCAGTAATTTATGTAATAGAATAATCAGCTTGATCTAGTGGTCAACATGTGGTATAGTTGCAGGGCTGGTGCAAGGATTTTTGACACCCTAGGCGAAACCTCATTTTGCCACCCCCTTGGCTCAACCCCTGACCCGGCCCCTTTTCTTTGCCCATGCAAACCCCACCTGTTTAATGAAGCGCCCATCAAATGCAGCCTCACCAGTGCGCATGAAATGCCATCTCACCAGCGCCCACTAAGTACACCCTTACCCATGCTCATCAAATGCCATCTCACCAGTGCCCATGAAATGTCGCCTGACCAGCGCCCATCAAATCCTGCCTCACCAGCGCCCATCAAATGCCATCTCACCAGCGCCCATCAAATGCTGCTTCACCAGCGATTATCAAATGCCTTCTCACCAGCGCCCATCAAATGCCATCTCACCAGCGCCCATCAAATGCCATCTCACCAGCGCCCATCAAATGTAATCAATCCCTGGGGAGGGGGGGGGAACTTGCCAGATAAGTCATTGTCATCACATATACAGTATGAAAAAAAGTGAGGTAAATTGCGCTAATCAATATATGATGCTGTGCATCAAATCAAATAAAGTAAAAGGTGCACGTGAAATGCAAACTAAACATAAATGGAGAAGCGGTTTAAACTGTGTCATATAAACAGAATAGCAATGTGAGAAAAATAAAAATAAACCGCGCTAATGACCAATAAACATAAAATGCATTAAATAATATGTGGACCACACCGATGAATTAATGTGATATATGCAAGGTTGAAAAAACAATCCAAAAAACAAAAACAAACATTATTGAGTGTCCATAAAACACAAAAAGGCCTTTGTAGTCCAAAGTGAGAGGGCTAGCAAGGTTCCATACACAACCAATTGTGAATAATAAATTATAAACAACAAAAGTCCAGAGGAAATAAAATGTAACATCCACCCTGGTGAAGCCGAATCCCAATATGAGTCAGCAGGATATTGGTTAACACTGATGTGACATGCAGCTGAAGACCTCCACCACACACATATGCAAGTCTGCTTACCAAATGTAAATGGTCCCTGGCTGAGAGGAGACCAAAACAGCATACAGGATCAGCAAACAGCTGGGCTCGGTGAGAGAGTGAAACAATTCAGCTTGGGTCATCCAACAGTGGCTCCAATAACAATGGTCACATGAATGTAAAAGGAGACAAGAATGTCTCGATAGTGTAAAATCACTTAAAATTTATTGTACAAAATAATGAAGAAATACACTCACATTTTGCAGTAAAAGAAAGGCCTTAAACCTGCAGCATCCAGCCGGTCAGCATGCAGGTAAACCCATGTAGTATTGAGTAGTCCAATGGTGATGACAGTGTGCCACTCGGTACGCCCTGACTAGTTTTGTGGTTAAAACACTTTTTCAAAGGGCACAGTACACAACAGTTTTTACTCACGATACCAGTGTCTGCAGGTGACAGTCTTGGGCTCAGCAAACTTCCGGACAACGTGAACGATGACCCTGTGATTTCTGCCTGTTTGCTCTAATTAACTCTGTTGCCTCTGTGTCGGAACCTCTTCCACCCAGGCTCCACCTGTCCCCAAGCCAGGGGAGTCTCCGCCAGGTGGCATTTCACGCTATAATTTCCCATGATGCTGCATCCATGTACACTCCAGTGAAACGGCTAGGAGAGCTTGCGGGGGGGGCGCTGTGCTGCTGGACCCAGAGGGAGAGCGGAGATCGGCCTCAGTGAGAACTATGGACACATGTCATGACACAGTGTCAGAGAGCGGAGAGGGAGGGGCTGCTGCCTGACTCTGAACACATTTTAGAGCGGAGAGAATACAGGGAGATGCTGGACACATACAGTGACACATCAGAGTGCGGAGAGCGCACTGAGGGGTTGCAGCCTTAGCCTAAACACATGATGTGACTGCTTGTCAGGACACTGGTGTACGATGCAAGCTCTGCGGAGGACAGAGGACAGTGAGGAGCGGAATAACCAGCGGCCAGGTGCCCTTAGCGGCAGTGCGCTCTGGGCGGTCGCCTAATCCGCCTAGTGGCAGCGCCGGCCCTGTATAGTTGTAATACCTTATTTTGGTCAATAGATAATGCTAAAAGTCATATTAATCTATTACAGAAATTAAAGTGGCAGTAAAGTCTTGTTATTAATGTAAAAAAAAATGGGCCCCCTGCAGGCTTAAGTCATAATGTACTAATATGCACTGAATACTAGTATATTATGAAAGTCATACCTACAAATGGAGCCCTCCAGTGCTGTTATGACATGGCTCTCCATGGTCCCTGATGCTTCCATGTTCACCCGATCTTTCTTCTTGGTTTCGTATCATCAGGCGCTTGAATGACCGAGTTGATGTTACTTCCACACATGCACACGGGAGTCTCATCTTCGCAGCACACAGAGCGGGCTGTAAATGTGGTTTCAGCTTTGCATGTGCATGTCCACACAGAGTGGGCTGTAAATGTGGTTTCAGCTGCACATATGCAGCTCAGATCACATTACCTGACAGGCAGGGGGGACATTTACGATAGATATGACCTCTACCGTCTCTTATGTTATAAAAACCCTGCCTGTCAGTGTTTTTTGCAGTTCTTCAGTTTACTAAGACCTTAAAGTAGAACTAAAGGCATTTTTTAATTTTTATTATTTGGGTAGAATGTGCATTTATAGTCCTGTGAATGGTGAAGTGTTTTTTTTTTGGTAAGTTATATCGGCATATGGGAGTGAATGTATGGATTTCTATTACATGGGAATGTAATGCTTTGCACTGAGATTCACTAATTAATGTGAGGATAGTTATTGAATAATTTAAATGATTTATATAATAGTATGTAACACTATAAAAAAAAAAATAATTTAGGAGCTAAACAAAATTGTGAATACTGGCAAATGGGAATTTATGATATATTTTTTCTAAAATTCTTATGTTTGGTAAAAATAGATGCGAAAATGGGAAGAAAGCAAATGTTATGGCACTTATACATTTATGAATGTGAGCACAATTAAGTGACTGGTTTATGAGATCATTGAGACTTGAATATACTCCTTAAAATTTAGTTTTTATTGTATTTTTGGCGGGATAAAGTGCTCTCAGGAAGAGTTAAAGGTGACGATTGTGATTTTTTTTGTTTTAAATGGAAGCGCTAGTTTTCATCTGTGTAGTATAATTGGTTAGAATAAGGGATTGTTATAACCCCTGTCAGGATTTTTTGCCATATGTGTATGAATAAGGAGGTTTTCCTTCCCTCCCTGTCCCATAGCCCAAACATAAAGTGAGAAAAAAATCCCTGAAAAGTAAGGTCACCAGGGTCTCCAGAACTAGTGTCCCTATTGGAAGATTTCCCCTCTATTCCTATTCGCAGAACAACCCAAAATTTGGGATTTTCTTTCACTTTCGGTTATGAAGGTAAGTAGAACAGAGGGAGAGGGTGAATTTCCCTAACAGAGGCACAGCAAGCAATAAATACCTGTTGGGTGTTCTAATCCATCTCCACTCAATCCAAAGCTAAAAAAAAAGTTTTGCCTTTAGTTATACTTTAAGGCCAAAATTCATGCAGCCTGTACAAATGTGTGTGACATTTGTCCAATGATTAAAGAGGAACAAAATAAATATTTAACATCTTTCATCTACTGTATAGATTGCATGGAAAAATAGAGCATATATATATATATATATATATATATATATATATATATATATATATATATATATATATATATATATATATATATATATATATATATATATATATATATATATAAATGGAACACTTTGAAAACACATCAGATCTCAATAGGGAAAAATACCATGCTGGGTATTTACACTGATATGGACTGTGTAATATATTAGGAATGAAAGGATGCCACATCGTTTGATGGAAATGAAAATTATCAATCTCCAAAAGGTTGAATTCAAAGCCATCCAAAAATCAAAGTGAAAAAATTATGAAGCAGTCTATTCCATTTCATTGCAGCAACCCAAAATGGTACTCAGTACACATGCTTGTATAAATGTTTGATCTGAACCAGGGCATCACTGAGCTCCTAAACAGACTGAGGTGCAACCTGGTGGCATTGAAGGACCAACCTGGTGGCATTGGATGGACCAAAATATAATGTCCCAGAAGGTGTTCTATTGGACCAATTCCTTCATCCTCCATGAACTGGCTGCATACTCTTGCCAGGCATTGTCGTGCACCAGGAGTAACCCAAAACTCACCGCAGAAGTGTAAGGTCTGACAATGGTTTTCATCCAAGGATTTCATTCCAATACCTAATGGCAGTCAGGGTGCCATTGTCTAGCCTGTAGAGGTCTGTACTCCCTCCATTGATATGTATACCCAGACCATCATTGACCCATCCCAAACTGGTCATGCTGAACAGGCCGCTTAACATTCTCCATGGCTTCTCCAGACCCTTTCACGTCTGTCAGATGTGCTCAGGATGAACCTGCTCTCATCTGTGAAAAGCACAGGGAACTATTGGCGGACCTGACAATTCTGGTGTTCAATGGCAAATGCCAATTGAGCTCCATGGTGCTGGGCAGTAAGCACAGGTCCTACTAGAGGACATTGGGCCCTCAGGCCATCCTCATGAAGTCTATTTCTGATTGCTTGGTCAGAGACATTGACACCAGTGGCCTGCTGGAGGTAATTTTGTAGGAATCTGGCAATGCTTATCCTGTTCCTTCTTTGCACAAAATAGGCAATTATCGGTCCTGCTGATGGGTTAAGGACCTTCTATGGCCCTGTTCAGCTTTTCTAGAGTAACTGCCTATCTCCTGGAATCTCCTCCATACTCTTGAGACTGTGCTGGGAGTAAGAATGAGCCAAACACCCCCCTGTTCGGTTCGCACCAGAACCTGCGAACACACCAAACGTTCGTTAAAGTCTATGGGACTCGAACGTTTGAAATCTAAAGTGCTAATTTTAAAGCCTAATATGCAATTTATTGTCCTAAAAAAGTGCTTGGGAACATGGGTGCTGCCCCAGGGGATCAATGCAAAAAAAGTTTTAAAAACTCAAATTTTTTTCGGGAGTAGTGAATTTAGTAATGCTTGAAGTGAAACAACAAAAGTGAAATATTACTTTAAATTTTGTAAATGGGGGGGTGTAAAGTAAGCATGTGAAATAGCACATGTTTCCCGTACTTAGAACTGTCTCTGCACAAAGTGTAATTTCTGAAGGAAAAAAAGTAATTTAATACCGACTCGCAGCTATAATGAATTGTCGACTCATTGTCACCGGCAATTCAGAGAGAATTCATTATTTTATTGTTTCACTTTAAGCATTATTAAATTCACTACTCCCGAATAAACGGAAGTTTTTAAGACTTTTTTTTGCATTGATACATGTCCCTTGGTGCAGGACCCAGGTCCCCAAACACTTTTTAGGACAATAACTTGCATATTAGTCTTTATAATTAGCACTTTAGATTTCTCCCATAGACTTTAACAGGTTGTTCCACGGCTTTTCGAATGTGGCGCAAACACCCCAAATTGTTCATTGTTCGCCAGAAACAGGCGAACAGGCAATGTTCGAGTTGAACATATGTTGACTCGAACTCGAAGCTCATCCCTAGCTGGAAAATACAGCAAACTTTCTGGCAATGGCACGTATATCATATGTTATCTTATGTAATGACAAAATTATCTCCTACATGAGATAGACTGGAACCCAAACCATTCACAGTTCATCAAGCGGATCAACTTGATGGCCAGATTTAGCCAGTTTGTCCACCAGCCCGAACCATAGGCTGAAATAAGAACTCAATCATTCTATGTCAAAATTATTACCGTCTCTAAATAATGGCTTCTGGCTGCCTTTTATATTTGGTCAAGGACATCATTCGGTATGCCCCTGAATTGTTTACAATCAAAACAATTTGAAGCTGGCAGGTATCACAGGTGTGTCATTGACCAAATATAATCATAACCATATTTGGTCAATTATTTCACCTGGAATTCCCCAGCAGGCTGCTGAATGTCAACAAAAGGGAACTTGGGTAAACTGTGATGGGAAAGCGATAGCAGAGGATCGTTATGGCACAGGTTGTTGTGTTTCTGTTGAGGAGTTATCTGGGTATTGCTACAATACTGGATGACATGACTGCTCAAAAATAAATATTGCTATAATGGGGGGGCGGAGCTAGCCAGAGACCGCAATGGATGCTCAGAGAGCAGCTCCGGTACCAGCGGGACGAACACGCCTCACATCGTCTTACCAGGCCTACTATCCTGCACCCAAACCCAGCAATCTTGCTTCACAGCACTCTGGGAGCGATCCACCATCATATAAAGTATCACAGATAGAGAACAAGATGGGGGAATATGCGACCACAAATAATGACCTTGTCGATGCTAATGAAAGTAATAAAGATTAATTGGATGCAATAAGAGCCAAAATGGTGGATATAGAAGACAGATTCAGGAGGAATAATGTTAAGATAAGGGGGATACCAGAATCTGTCCAACAGCAGGATCTGAGCAAATATGTTTTTCCCAGATGTTCAATACAATAATGCTAGATATATCTGCCTTAGATCTCTCAGGAGACAGACTACACCGCATCTCCCACTTATCTATCTGCCAACATTCCTAGGGATGTCATACCGAGACTTAATTTTTGCCATGCTAAAGAGAAACTAATGGCCACATCCAGACAGAGATCAAGGAGATCAAGTACCTTCTCCATACACCAACCTGCAATTCTATGCCGACTTGTCTCATACATACTGCAAAAGCACAGAAATCTGAATAATATCACAAAAGCCCTCAGGAATCACAAGCTAAGCTATAAATGGGGTTTCTCGACAAAGTTGATTGTTACCAAAGATGGCATAGAACATGTGATGGATTCATTTGCCAAAGGAATGGCCCTGCTGAACACCTGAGGGATTATCCCTGACCCTCAAATGTCTCCACATCAGAATGGTAACTATACCAGCTCTAACCCTGAATGGCGTACAGTAACTCAAAAGACTGCCCACACTCATACCTAGCCTGGATAAGGGTAATACTCATTCATACAATTACCGGTTAGGGAGGATTTCCCTCTGATCTGAACTGTACTTTTTTGTAATCTTTTTGATTCCGATAACGCCCCCACTGCACTTCTGAGTGATCATGAGTCACACCCAAAAAAACTGTGTTTGCTGTTTGGCTGTTTGCCACTGTTACGCTCAGTTATTGTTCGTATAAACCTCACCTTTATATCTCAACAGTCAGAAGTGTTCTTCTACTCTTATGGTTGTCAGGAAATACCACCACAATGGAAAAATGGAAAAATGGTGTTCAGAGCCCCATCCAAAACTACCCCTTCCTTCAATAGGGTCTGGAACATCATTGCAAGTAAGTGATTAATTTACCTTATGCAACACTAAGCACTACTACACCCTTCTCCTATGGCGGTAAATTTCCTGATCATTAACTCTAAGGCCTCGTACACACGATCAAATCTGTCTGCTGGAAACGGTCTGCTAGACCGTTTCAGCAGACAGATTCCATCGTGTGTACGGGCTAACAGACGGATTTGGCCACCCAACAGATTTCAAAGCATGCTTTGAAATCTGTCGGCTGGGAACCCGTCCGCCCGACATGTCTGCTGGTTAGTATGCTAACCAGCAGACATGTCTTCTCGCACACGCGCCGAATGGTTTCGACGCATGCGCGGAAGTGTTTTACTTCCTGGTGCGGTGACGTGGCGGCGTCAACGTCACCGCCACGTCACCGCCACGTCAGCGCGCTGTCTGCTGGCGGGGATTTTGGTTTGCTCGTGTGTACACGCGAGCAAACCAAAATCCCAGCAGACAGATTTGTTCAAATCTGTCGGACAGACAGATTAGAACAAATCTGTCTGCTCGTGTGTACGAGGCCTAAGGGACCTAACCATCCAGCCAAATGAATGACTCTTTGGAAGGAAGCCATTCAACAAAAATTGCGACATTCTATGTGTCTAGGAGACACACTTTCACAATCTATCGCCTCCAAAATGTACACACCCTAAGTTTTCATTCATATTCATTGGCAATGCAGAATGAAAGGAGTGATGGTAGTAGTGAGAAGTCGGAAGGCTTCATGAGGTCATCCAGTGCCGATCCTGACCTTCCTGGGGCCCTAAGCAGAATGACATGTCACATTAAAGTTGAGAAGCGGGGGGGGTTGCTGCTGAAAATGATGACATGTCCCATTAAAGTTGAATAGCAGGGGGGGTGCTGACTTCTTACCTCTTCTCCCATGCAGCCAGTAAGTTGAGAAGCAGGGTGAGGGCCCAAAAATGACTTCTCACCAGGCGGGCCTCTAGTAATTTTGGGGGCCCTCTCAAGCTTTGCGGGGGCCCTAAGCGGCTTGCATAGTGAGCCTATAGGGCGGATCGGCCCTGAGGTCATCACAAACCCACATGGCCACTTTATACTTCTAGTATGCGACATCAACTCCAACACCTACACCAGGGATCTCCAAACTACGTTGCTGCTACACTTCCCATGAGGCATGTAAAACTCTGACATTCGGATTTCATGACTAGGCAATGGGAATTGTAGTTCCTGAACACCTGCTAGTTTGGAGACCCGACCCATGTTGCCCTTATGTGGGGATTTCAAAATTGCTCCCGACCCATCCCTTCACTCTACCTCAACACTAAAACACTCTCCACATCACTAAAATCGATTCTCAGAACCTATGAATTATATGATGTCTGGTGATGCCTCATTGCTAACAAAAAAAGACTATTCTTTTTTTTCTAACAGACACAGATCTTATAGTAGCATTGATTTATTCTTGGTGGACAAATGGCTGCTGTTTAAATGTAAATCTGCTGAAATCAACAATATCACTTGGTCAGATCATGCCTCAGTGAAGCTGGTGGCAGGGGCTCTACAACCCATAACCCTACATTAATATGGTGATTTAACCCCAGACTTTTCCAGGATGCTCCGACCAAGTCAGAAATTGCGGGTCTGTGACCCATTCACTGTGTGGAATGCTCACAAGGCATTTGTAAGAGGTATTCTGATACAGCAGGGGGCGAGAATTAAGTGGATGAGGCACACCGAAGCATTAATATCAAAAATTTACGCTCTTGAAAAGCAAAACATGACACACCCCTCCCTACAATTGACAGATCAATTGACAAAACTGCGTAATTAACTCAGACTGCTCTTCATGGAGGACTGAGAAAAACGCCAGGAGACTCAAAATTACCTACTACTTGAGTAGCAACAGAGCAAGAGAAACGTCTTGCTAACAGACTGAGAGGACACAGGTATAAAACCCAAATCCCATACATAATACACCCCCTAACTTAGACAAAACATTACCATCCCCAGGAAATTGCAGATGGCTTCAGTCATTACTATAGTTCACTATACAATCTTAAAAATGACCTACCATATCACAACCGACTCCAAAGATCATTTAAACATTCTTGGACAAAATTATACTTACCCCATACCAATTAAATAACCTAAACTCCCCTATTACTGAACAAGAAATAGACAATACAAGTCCCCCTGACCCTGACCAAGACGGCTGTACAGGGGAGTACGATAAATCCTTTCAACTTTCAAGATATTTTGACCCACACCTGTTTGAGATCTTTGGATCTGCTGCTGCCTCCTCCTCATTCCCCCCAAAATGCTTAAGGCTATGATAGTGGCTCTATCAAAGCCGGGGGAAAGATACAGATTTCCCACAAAATTTTAGACCTATATTGTTCCTCAATAAAATTATCTAAAAATATATGCAAAACTATTGGCCACCAGACTGGTGGACATACCACCTTCTCTAATAGATGTGGACCAGCCTAGATTCACTAAGGGGCACCAGACAGCCAATGCGACTAGACTTCTGATAAATGTACTTCACCTGTTCAATAAACACAAAACCTTCTCTGCTCCTGGCTTTGGGTGCACCTTCACCAGACAGCCAATCTGCTCCTGATAAATGCTTTGTTCAATAAACACAAAACACCTTCTCTGCTCCTGGCTTTGGGTGCAGATAAGGTGTTTGACAGGATACACTGGCAGTTTTTAGCTCAGGTGCTCATCAGCTCAAGTTTACATTTCTGGGGCACTGTCTACACCATTTGACATAACCAATGGGACAAGACAGGGCTGCCCTCTTTCTCTGCTGATTTTCAATTTACTGATGAAGCCCCTGGCTTTCCACTTACGCTTACATCCCCAAATAACGGGAATACAGATGGGAAACAAACATCACACCATCAGCCTGTTCGCCAATGACATCATACCGATGCCTGCAAATGTGGAAACCTCCTTGACCTCAGTTCACTTAGCATTGCAAATGTTTAATCAGGTATCGTATTATAAAGTAAACAAGATCAAATCCTATATACTAAATTTAGGGATTCCTGATGAAACCAAACAAAGCCTAGAGTGAAAATTCTCATATATATGGAAACAGGGGGGCATTAAATACTTGGGTATCACACTAACTCCTAAACCTGAAGATCTTATATTGGCTAATTATACACCCTTCTTGAATAATTTGAGGGCAAACTGAACAAACTTGTTTAAACTGAATAATCATGGTTGGGCAGACTCACAGATTTTAAGATGCAGTTATTACCACAATTATTATATATTTTTAAGACTCTCCCGATCCCATTACCCAACTCCTACTTTAATACCCTACAACCAATGCTGAATAGATACCTCTGGCAGGGCAGGAGGGAAAGATGTGCATTTGGCAAGCTAATTAAACACAGAAAGGCGGGAAGCATTTGCAGGACTACTACTTTTCAACTATACTTGCGCAACTCCAGCACTGGATATTACCTAATTCCAAGGCATCTTTGTTTGAAATAGAACAAACTCAAGTCCCAAAGGGGAATTTACGTGACTTTTTACTTACTGCTCCCCTTATTGCCCCTCTAGACAGCAAACTAGCTCCTCCTATCCTAGCGGCAGTCAGGGCATGGGTCCACCTTCTTAGGTATCAACAATGGAGCGTCAATGTCACGCATTTGAAACTCGCTATTTCTGCACTTGCACAAATAATACCAGATATGAACCTTACCCCAAGGACAAGAAAAAGGTATTAACTACCTAGAAGAGTTCCTAGAAGGCCCATCATTTAAACCCTTTAGCAATATACAACTAGAATACAAACTACCTTCCACAGAGCAGTATAAATACATGCAGATAGCCTTATTGAAAAAGAGCCCTCAACTACTTACAGTACTTACAGTAACCCAATTCTACCAACAACAACCAACCATATCCAAAGGTATATCAATCATCTACTCAAGCCTACAAGAAAAAGATATTTGTATTAAATCACAATCAGTGTTAGCTTGGGAACAGGAGATAGAGATAGAATATTCAGCCAAACATTGGGGAAACATATTACATCTTACCTATGTTTCTACTAAAAGTACAAATCTCTGGGAAATGCACCAGAAAATTATGCTTCGCTGGTACCTGACCCCATACCGTATTTCGAAAATCTACCCTGATGCCTCTCCATAGTGTTGGAGGTTATGTGGTTGCACAGGTACACTAATTTATATTTTGTGGTCCTGCCCATCCCTATCCTTACTATGGTTCCAGGTTGGAAAATGAATATCTAAAATAACAGGCATACAACATTCACTATCCCTAGGTATGGCTATACTGTCACTTGAACTGAACTCTATTCCTGCGCCATACGTAATTGAAGTATGCCATATATTAATGGCTACTCGCTTATCCATACTCAGGCATTGGAGAGAAACAACAGCCCAGAGGATAACTGAGGTAATCTGCACAACCCACACACACAGCACATTTGAGGTTCTGCACTCCACATCCACAGGGAACTATGAAAAGCTATCACAACATTGGAGTCCTTGTGATTAAATGGTATTTAAAAGGAGCCAATTTTTGAAATAATGATGTTACAGCCACAAGGGCTAGTAAACTTGGTATTACACTAAGGGATAAAGCATCACTCTGACTGTATTGCTTAGTTTACATTTTGTTTAATTTCAATTGTGTTTGTTTTTGTTCACATTAATATATATATATATATATATATATATATATATATATATATATATATATATATATATATATGGTCCTTATACTTTAAATGTTGACTACACTATTGGAACACTACTAGAAGGGAGTGAATACCCAAATTAAAGATCATTCACTGATGCACAAAGAGAGATCACATGTGTATGATCCGACAGTCTAGTGAGATGTTCATGTACTATCCTTGCCAATATCAGGCTAATTATCAAAATTTACAAGACATTGTCATGGAATTGATGTCACCGCAAAATAAGTTACAATGCATATTACTGTGTTTCTTGTATGTGAATCCTTAACCACTTAAGACCCGGACCAATACGCTGGCAAATGACCCAAGGGGTTTTTGCGATTCGGCACTGCGTCGCTTTAACAGACAATTGCGCGGTTGTGCAACGTGGCTCCCACTTTGCGTCCTTTTTTTCCCAATAAGCTTTCTTTTGGTGGTATATCACCTGCTATTTTTTGCGCTAAAACAAAAATAGAGCGACAATAAAAAAAAATTTTTTTTTAATTTTTGCTAATATATCCCCCAAAAATATATAAAAAAACTTTTTCTGCTGTGTGAATGATCGGTTGGTTTTCGCATGGGTGTTTGATTTTTAAATTTTTTTTTTTTTTTACTACTAATAGGGATAATTTTTTTCGTATCACAATATGAATTCGGACAATGGAATTTTTGGGACAGTCATTTTCACAGAAAAAATAAGGTTTATGTGGAAATGACAGTTGCAGTTTGGGAGTTAACCACAGGTGGCGCTAGATGTGTGCCCTATGTGTGTGTTTACCAGGGGGGTGTGGCTGTAGGTGTGACCTCCCCCACGTGAATATGCTCCGGCCACAGAGAAGCACGGGGAAGCCGTAAGCTCTCCCCGTTCTTCCGCTCCAGGGACGGATGCCGCACTAGCGGCGATCGGGTCCGCGAGTGCCCCGGACCGGGTCGCGGGCGTGCGCCCGCGGGCGCGCGCCCGCGACCCACGGCTTATTAATTATATACACAAAACAATATAGTTAATAAACATAATATATTTTTAATAATATAAATATACTTTTTCTGCTGTGTGAATGAATGGGTGTTTGAAAGGGATAAGTATCACCTTGAAAGCCCTCCCCACGTGAATAATAAGCAGTGTATAGTGCCCCTTGTTATTATTAAAAAATAAGTTATAAATGTAATCCATTATTAAAAAATAAATACATGTAAATTCAACATTCATGACATTGTGATACCTCGTGGCCCTGTGGACATAATAGCCAGCACCAAAGTGTTTTGTCACGGGAAACCCGCATTGCGCCAGAGGGGGCAGGGTCACCCATACATATCACTGGGTAACCCCAACATTTCTCCTTGCTTCAGAGGGGAGTGGGGTCTCCGGCGCACATGACGGGCAGCCCCGCCCTCAGCTATAAACGTGCTGTCACAGCGGGAGAGCGTTATTCTGCCTGGTGCCTCTTATGGAGGCAGTATCATTCAAAGTGGCAAGCTTTTTTTTCTCCGTATCGCTTGAGACTGGATTATATTGTTGGAATTTTATTTTTATTTTTTAATAAAGGACTTTGTCCCAAGCTGTCTCTTGTGGTTTATAACATTTTGACCCTTATTTTGTGAAATAGTAGGGGTACAAATGTTTTTATATATTTTTGGGGGATATTTATTATAGCAAAAAGTAAACAATATTGCATTTTTTTTCAAAATGGTCGCTTTATTTTTGTTTAAAGCGCAAAAAATAAAAACCGCAGAGGTGATCAAATACCACCAAAAGAAAACTCTATTTGTGGGGAAAAAAGGACGACAATTTTGTTTGGGAGCCACGTCGCAGGACCACACAATTGTCAGTTAAAGCAACGCAGTGCTGAATGGCAAAAACTGGCCAGGTCCTTTAGCTGCCTAAAGGTCAGGGTCTTAATTGGTTAAAGTATGACAAGAATAGCAACCCAGCAAAGAGAGTGTAACTAATCACATAACATTATAGCAAGATGTAATGCAATATGTAATGCCTCGTACACACGATTGGTTTTCCCAGCGGTCAAAAGTCAGAGGGGAAAACCAAGAACCTGTTTGGTTGTTTTTCCCCTGTACACACGGCCTGTTTTCCCAACAAGAAAACTGCCATGACAGCTTTGGTCGGATAAACCCGCCGTGTGTATGCTCCACTGCAGTGTTTCCCATAGGAAAACTGCCGAGCAAAAAAACGCAGAGAATCGCGGTAGGAAAAAAAGAGAACAAGAACATCGGGAAAACCGATCGAGTGTACGAGGCATTAGAGCTGGTTCTATCTGGCCAGTTTATTGTGGAAAGCACATGTACATCTTGGTCTTTCTGAATATACCATAAAGGTCCATAAGTGCTTAAAGTATCATATACCAGGCTTTTATACACACCTTAATACTGGGCCTATTCTGGCACTTATCTCCTACATGTACAAATCATAATTTCTTTGCTAGAAAATTACGCAGTACCCCCAAACATTATATATTTTTTTTTTAGCAGACACCCTAGGGAATACAACGACGGTCATTGCAACGTTTTATCTTGTACAGTATTTGCGTAATAATTTTTCAAACACCTTTTTTGGGGAAAAAAAATGTTTCATGAATTAAAAAAATAACAAAACAGTAAAGTTAGCCCAATTTTTTTGTAAAATATGAAGGATTAGGTTACACCGAGTAAATAGATACCTAACATGTCACGCTTTAAAATTGTGCACACTCATGGAATGGCGCCAAACTTCGGTACTTAAAAATCTCCATAGGCAAGGCTTTACATTTTTTTACAGGTTACCAGTTTACAGAGGAGATCTAGTGCTAGAATTGTTGCTGCCACTCTAACGCACGCGGTGATACCTCACATATGTGGTTTACGGCGTTTACATATTACATGCTACCAGGGAAAGGGGCATTTAATTTTTTTTTATTATTATTATTTATTTATTTTACATATTTATTTATTTTTTTTACACTTTTTTATTTTTTTTATTTTTTTTATTACTTTTATTCCTATTACAAGCAATGTAAACATCCCTTGTAATAGGAATGTGTGTGACAGGTCCTCTTTATGGAGAGATGCGGGGTCAATAAGACTCCACATCTCTCCTCCAGGCTGGAAACCATGAGAAAAAAATTCACTGATCTCATGAATACTGTGGCTTACAGCCGCAATCACGGCATTGTTTACTTAGGGGACCCGGGCTGATGTCATCACATCGCGCCCGGGTCCTCAGATGGTCATAGAGATGACTGGTGACCACTATGATCATTCTTACGTTGTGCAGAATCGCCGACACAAGAGATAGATATCAGGATGATGCCTCTCGCTGCAGGCATCATTTAGATATCCCCCTTCAAAGTCCAGGACGTCATATGACGTCTACTCTGGATGGGAGAGACATTTTGTGGACGTCATATGACGGTGGCTGGTATTGAAGGGGTTAAAGTGGTAGTAAACTCGGAAAAAAAAAGTTCCCCTGCAAGGCAATCATATAATGCATTGTCAGTTTGCCCCATCAAATGCCGTCAGTTTGCCCCATCAAATGCCAGCAGTTTGCCCCATCAAATGCCACCAGTTTGCCCCAATAAATGCTGCCAGTTTGCCCCATCAAATGTCCGCCAGTTTTCCCCATCAATAGCCGCCAGTTTGCCCCATCAAATGCCACCAGTTTGCCCCATCAAATGATGCCAGTTTCAAATGCCGCCAGTTTGCCCCATCAAATTCCCCAGTTTGCCCCATCAAATGCTGGCAGTTTGCCCCATCAAATCACAGTGCCTGTCGCTTCAGCCAATCCGGTGACTGGTAACCAGACCCGGTGCACCCGGTGCAGGTCAATATTAGGGAAGCAAGTCCCTAACACAGCACTGTGGAAACAGCGAATGCACAGCAGTGTGCCAGTTGTTTAACAATTTGGAAGTCTATTAGAGCCCACAGGCTCTAATCAGGAAGCCTATTAGAGCCAATCTTTCTATTGTTGATTGACGGGTGCAGGAGAGAGGGGGCAGTGCTCCTGCACCCACTATGGACGCACCACTATTGAGGTAAAACATAAACAAACAGCCTTTACTTCCACTTTAACAGTAATATTAACAATTACTAGGAACCATGGAAAAGAATAGGAATAGTAGAACAGGAAAACAATAAGAACATGTATGTATTTTTTTTTTTACCTTGTATGAGTATTAAATAGAACCGTTAAGTTCATGACCTTATTATCTATTCTTGATCAGTTTGTTGACACGCCGGATTTTATTTATTATTCTTTATTTTCATTTTGCATCCTATGTCTAACCGTACCATTACAATAAAATATGAGCTTAATAATAATAATAATGCAGCCCAGGGTTCAGATAAATCAAGAAAAAATGAGTTTAGCTCCTAGGCACATATTAAGCTGACTGTTATGTTCTGAACTGTAGACGTGTAATAGATTATTAACAGGCATCTCCTGGATGTCTCAAAAGACCAAGATAAGACCTGTGCTTGGTTGTTTGCCACTGGAAAATGTCATCAACACCTGGATACTTGTTAGTTCAGGAATGCATTAGGGTTTCCTGTAGAGGAATAAAACGTGAGGAAAGAAATGTGTTCTTTCCTTTTGTCTTTCCTGTACTACACAAGACCTTACTTGACACTAACACATTTCATCAACTCAAAAGAAGAGAGGGCTGAATTTGTTCTATCCAGTGATTAGCGTTGTTCTTATAGCTCTACTTCTATTTTTCTATAAATAGAATGAACCATTATTATTTTAGCTATGTAATCACATAGTGTCTTTGATCTTATTTTTTTTTTTCCAGTAAAGTAAAGATTTTGAAAATAAAATATTTGCTATAGTGGTTTAATACGTATATACTGTATGAACTAAACAAAAACATGCTATATAAAGAGAATATAAATGCTTTATCTTATGTAAGTGAATGCTACTACTCTTTGGAATCATAAAAAGGAATATAGGAAAATAGGAAACACATCTGACCATATAAATTGTACAGCAAATCAAAGAAAATGCAGGGGAAATATGGAATAACATTATCCAGTTATTTATTCATTAAAAGGTATTTTTAAAGGCTATAATAATTCTCAGAGTTCTGTTTTTACAGAACTTTTTTATGAACTTTCCGTGACACTCTATACATCATAAATCAGTTTTAGAGTGTGAGTCCTAGATCCACCAGATATTTTCACTGTATGTGTGTTGGAGGATGAAGGTATCAGGAACGACTGCACTGGTATATTGATTCTTCCTCAGAGTCTAATGAACATGTAAGCAGGTGCAGCTAGCTAGTCTACCACTAGGTGGCTTTGTCCTAAAATAGTGTGGTCATAGGGATTTATTTAATCCTTTTAGGCCCCTTTCACACTGGGGCATTTTTCGAGCGTTATTCGAGTGAAGTCTCATCTGCAATCCCAATGTGAAAGCCTGAGTGCTTTCAGAGCCCTTTCACACTGCCAGCAGCCGAAAAACACTGCTAAAGCACCGCTAAGACCCTAACATTTTAGGGCGTTTTTGCAGTGCCTCCGTGTGAAAGAGCAAGGCATTTTTACAGCACTTTTCAATTAATTTCAATGGAGAGGGGCGTTTTTGGAGCGTTTTTTCAGCGCCCAAAGGCTGCTCCAAAGATGCTGCTTGCAGGACTTTTCTCAACACCCCGCCAGTGCAACGCCTCAGTGTGAAAGAGCAAGGCGTTTTTACAGCGCTTTCAATTCATTTCAATGGAGAGGGGCGTTTTTGAAGTGTTGTTTTCAGTGCCCAAAATCTACTTCAAAGATGCTGCTTGCAGGACTCAGTGTGAAAGGGTCCATTGAGATGCATGGAGAGCGTTTTATGAGTGTTTTAATAGCGCTATTTTTAACGCTAAAACGCTGTAAAAATGCTTCAGTGTGAAAGGGGTCTTAGACAAAGCCTTCTTGTACTGATGTAATGGATAGAGTCAGTTTTCCCATTAGGGATGAGCCCCCCCCCCCCCCCCGTTCAGTTCGCACCCGAATCTGTAAACAGACCAAAAGTTTGTGTGAACTTTAGAACCCCATTAACGTCTATGGGACTCGAATGTTTGAAATCTAAAGTGCTAATTTTAAAGGCTGAAGCCCCATACACACTATCAGTTTTCCTGACAGTTTTCTCTTCAGGTTTACCAAAAACATCTAATATGAGGTCAAACCTCAAGAGTTTCAATTTGTATGCAATCAGGCAGGCCCTTGTACTACATGGTTTTGGTAAACCCAAAGAGAAAACCATCAGGAAAACTGATAGTGTGTATGGGGCTTAATATGCAAGTTATTGTCCTAAAAAGTGTTTGGGGACCTGGATCCTGCCCCAGGTAACATGTATCAATGCAAAAAAAATTTTTTCGGGAGCAGTGAATTTAATAATGCTTACAGTGAAACAATAAAAGTAAAAAATTCCTCTAAATTTCATACACAGGGGTAGTGTATAGTATGCATGTAAAGTAGGTCATGTTTCTCGTGCTTAGAACTGTCCCTGCACAAAAACTGTAATTTCTGAAGGAAAAAAAAGTCATTTAAAATCACTCGCGGCTATAATAAATTGCCGGCTCCCGGCAATACAGAGAAATGTCATTCATAAAAAAAATGCATGGGGGTCCCCCCCAAATTAAATTACCAGGTCCTTCAGGTCTGGTATGGATATTAAGGGAACCCTGCATCAAATTGAAAAAAAAATTATGTGGGGTTCCCCCAAATATCCATTTCAGACCCTTCAGGTCTGGTAAGTTTTTTTAAGGGGGAACTCCACCCAAATAAAAAAAAATGGCGTGGAGTTCCCCCCAAAAATTAACACCAGACCCTTTATCCGAGCATGCAACCTGGCAGGCCGCAGGAAAAGAGGGAGGACGAGAGAGCCCCCCTGAACCGTATCAGGCCACATGTGACCCCTCAAAGCACCATGTCCCCATGTTGATGGGGACAAGAGCCTCATCCCCACAACCCTTGCCCAGTGGTTGTGGGGGTCTGCGGGTGGGGGGCTTATCGGAATCTGGAAGACCCCTTTAACAAAGGGGACACCCAGATCCTGCCCCCCTATGTGAATTGGTAATGGGGTACATTGTACCCCTACCATTTTACAAAGAAAGTGTAAAAATTGTAAAAAAAAACACAGACACCGTTGGGAAAGTCCTTTATTAAAAATAAAAAAATAAAAATAAAGATTCCATCGGTGGTAATCCACCCTCGGTCTCCGCTCCAATGCTGTCAGTATCCTGCGTCAGATGATCTCCTCTCTACCGGGGTCCAGTGATGAGAAGATCTCCTCTTTATCCAGGTCCAGGATCCAGCAATGAGATGTCCATCCAGCGCAGCACATCACCTGTCTCGACCGGAGAAACGCAGGTTTTCCGTTACATCAGAGGGGGCAGGGTCACCCGCACGTCACTGGGAAAGCCTGGGTTTTCTCTTGCGTAAGAGGGGGATGGGGTCACGTGACGGGTGGCCCTGCCCTCACCTAGATAAGAGATGTCATTGGCTAAAGCTGCATCATTCCCGGGTTGTCTCCAGTGGAGATAGGTGATGCGCTTCACATGGGGTGGGCGGGATCTGGGGGTCCCCTTTGATAAAGAGGTCTTCCAGATTCCGGTAAGCCCCCGGCCCGCAGACCCCCACAACCACCGGGGGAACCTTGTCCCCATCAACAGCTTTTCCTACAAAAAGCTGCCTGCATTCAATTTTATGCCATAGCTCGCAAGAAGGTATATGCCTGACAAATATACCCAGATGACATAAAACAGCTGATGCTCAGGGAAGTTTGGTTATGTAATAAATGGATTGTTATACCATTAAATAGCTGTTGTTAGGAGTATTCTTGGAGTTCATCTGAGCTTGTAGAATGAATTTCTGCGAGAAAATGTTTCCTTGTTGGCATTGTAATTTTTTTTTCGTTTGAAGAATTTTATTGAAATTTTTACGATAACAAAAAGATAAAAAGATATTGACATTCGAGAGAACAGAGCCGTGTCAATCCAGAAATACAAAACTTGTGAAATAGACTCCAATAGGATATGCTAACATAGTAAACTAAATCTGCCATACTGTAGTAGAAGCACAAATAATACCATCATAGTGACCGCCATACCCGACCTTAGGCAGAGATATGACGGGTGCTCAGACCCCGCGATTCTCGGCTCCCCGGACGCCCCTAAAGGGTTCACACTGTGTCCTGGGAGCCAAGGCCACAGAGCCCTCACCAACAATGTCCAGTAGTGCACAACCTACATGAAAAGATTGCCCACAGCTGTGAAAGCAACAAACTTTAAAGCATATCACTATATAACTCAATAATGGCATTGTAATTTTATCTACAAGGAGGACTGGCCTGTGTCACCAGAGTAAGGACAGTACAGCACTGTGTGGTGGTAGTTCTGACAAAGTTCCGAGACACATGGAACAAAACATGTAAACTCTTGGGAATCAGCACCCCCCATGCATGTTGAGCTTTCTACCCCCTTTAGCTCAGTGATATCTACAATTTGAGAAGTTATGCAGCTTACTGGAGGACATCATATGGAGACATGAATTCTCTACACTGAAGACAATCACCACCCTCTGCATGGAGCTGCTTTAACAGTTTGGATTGGAGACTGGAGATTATTATATATCCTGTTTAGACATTGGCATCAGAAATTGTTAACCAGACATTGGCATTAACCTTTGTTTTCTCCGGATATCAGCATTAATTATTATTTCACCGGACATTTATTACATCTACTCTAGTAATGAGCAGCGCACTCAGTGTTGTGGATATACACAGATGGATGGATTGGCTGCAATCCCTTTGAGCAACTTGTGACAACATATTGGATGGAATAGCTGTGATTCTGAGCTATTTGTGACAGCTAACAGTGAGTAAACCTGTGTGTTACATTGCTTTGGAATACTACTGCAATCACTGTTCCTATTAACCATCACGCTATTTGTCTGTTTATAAGCTGCCTACCCAACACTGTGGAAATATATCTTATGGATTTATTCAGATCTTCTATGTGTAACAGCTGCTAGTAATATTGTGAACAGCTCTATGGACACAGTTTTCTACATCACAATTTCTTTAAACGAATGGATTATACCCGTATGATGTGGGAATCCGTTTAACTGTGGCCACATCATTGCAACTTTACTAATCGCATTTCTGATGAATAATATTGTGAACATCTACAGCGCTTTGCCATCTCCTCTATGTCTCCCAAATAATTCTAATAATCAATGAGATCAGACCCATATGGAGGTTACACCTGTTTGACATGGTGATTTCTATGGAAGGACTTTTAATCAGCCCATCAGGTTCCTTGTCCCTCTGGTGATTTCATTGATAATCTTGCTTGTTATAAGCTATCCATCCGAGTGGAGTGGTGTACCATATCTTTTTACCACATTCACGTGGTTTGTATATTTATTTCCAGGTGTCTCTTCAGTGCTGCGTTTCCACACATAGACAGTGGACATTTATCACCTGTTATTACAGGGAATCACTGTCCTGTGTGGGAACCATCAGGGGTACAATTAGTTAGCAATTAGGCTCTTCATCTAGGGGGGGTGTCTGTGTTTTGTGGAGGGTGGGTGTGCTATTCATATACCTCGGTCCTCCTGTGGGGGAATCGAGTTTGTTTAGTTACCAGTACATGCCGTTAATGGGGTTCTTTTAATGGGGAATCATCTGGGTAGGTCCACCTATTTATAGGGGACCAGTTTTTATGCCTTATATATGTTTTTGATATAGCTTAAAGCTTCAATAACATTTGTAGTTAACTCTTTAGGGTGTGCAGCAGTTTGTTTCTATCTTATTATTTTTTTTGGTTGTAGCCAGTTAGCCTGTTAGAAAATATTGTTATCTCCACTGTTCCAGAAATTGTGGTACCAAGCATCCGACTATAAAGATGTGCAGGCCCGAACTGGCCATAAGGCATACCGGGCATATGCCCACGGGCCACAGGTCACATCTCTGTGATTTAGGGGGGGTCTGTATGGGCTGTATTGTAGAGGGGGGCTGTAATGTAGGGGGGACTGTATTGTAGATGGGGTCTGTAATGTAGGGGGCTCTGAATTTTAGAGGTGGTCTGTACTGTAGGGAGGGGGTCTGTACTGTAGGGAGGTCTGTGTAACATGCAGAGGGTCCAGAACTGTTAGGGGGTGTCTGTGTAACAAACTGTGGGGGGCTGTGTAATGTAAAGGGGTCCACAGGTGCGGTGCTATGCAGGGGTGGACTGACAACTCATGGGGCCCCCGGGCAATAGAAGATTATGGGGCCCCCAGGCTTACAGATGGCCACCAAGCCAGGTGGTAGTACAGAGGCAGTGCAGCTAAAATCTCAGGATTTTCACATCAAAAGCATGTAGGTTTTGGACATATCAGGGACAGATGTAAAAAAAACACAGATCTTTACATACTGTCCCTGGTTTTAATGAGCCTGGCAACCCTGATGGGGCCCCCTAGTGGCATGGGGCCCTCGGGCAGTGCCCGAGTTCCTCAATGGTCAGTCCGCCCCTGGTGCTATGTAATGTATCTGGGTCCAAAGTGCTGTGTAATGTAAAAGGGTCCAGAGGTGCAAGGTGCTGTGTAATGTAAAGGGGTCCAGAGGTGCAGGGTGCTGTGTAATTTAAAGGGGTCCGGAGGTACAGAGTGCTGTGTAATGTAAAGGGGTCCAAAGGTGCAGGGTGCTGTGGAATGTAAAAGAGTCCAGAGGTGCAGGGTGCTGTGTAATGTAAAAGGGCCAAGAGGTGCAGGGTGCTGTGTAATGTAAATAGTGCTGTGTAATGTAATGGGGCACAGAGGTGCAGGGTGCTGTGTAATGTAAAAGGGTTCATAGGTGCGGTACTATGTAATGTAAAGGGGTCCAGGGTGCAGTGTAATGTAAAGGGGTCCAGAAGTGCAAGGTGCTGAGTAATGTAAAGGGGTCCAGAGGTGCAAGGTGCTGTGTAATGTAAAGAAGTCCAGAGGTACAAGGTGCTGGAACCCCACATTCCATCATTAACCACCACCGCAAAGTGCCCCCCCCCCCTGGGCTGCTCAGTCTAAAATGCCCGGGCCTATTTTTTGTCCCAGTCCAGGCCTGATGATGTGGCAATCCAGGGGCAGCCCATCCATTAGGGGTGCTTGGGAGCATCCACCTCTCTCCTTGCCACCCCCTATATGAGTTATGTATAGATTCATGCATTGCATTGCATGAATCTATTCATGGCCGCCGCGGAAGCTCCCTGTTCATGCATCCAGCCCCTTTTGGGTCACCGGGCACATGAATTACAACTTCCAGTTTTTTTTAAGCACCTGATTAGAGCCAAAAGCTCTAATAGGCTTCAAAATGGGCATGGGACACTGAGGATGCGTCCAGGGCCCACCCAGGTGTGTTGCCACAACAAATGAATATTCACTGTGGCAACACTGTTCCTCCTCCTGGCCAATCGGGAAGCAGGACTGATACTTGTCGCCGGACTGGCTGAAAGGACAGACGATCCTGTTGGACACCTAGGAGGAGCGGAGGAGATGCACAGCGGACGAGAGGAGGAGAAGAGCTGCCCGGTCCCTGCCGTACCTGGATGCCCGATCCCTGCCAATGCTCTGTGATGGATGCCCGATCCCCAGGGATGCCCCTTTCCCACCGACGCTCCATGATAGATGCCCGTTCCCCGCCGCCACTCCGTGGAGGAAGCCCAATCCCCGGTGCCACTCCGTGATTGGCTGAACCTCACCGTCTAGATAGGGTAAGTGCCGGTGGACCGACTGGCAGACAGCGTGGGGTGGTTTTGGACATTTGCCCCCCCCAAACAAAAAAACACCAGCCGCCACTGTGCCAATCCCCTTGTTGAAAAACAGCTAGTACCACTGTAAACAGCTGCTTTACCAGTTGGTTACCTGCAACTTTGGTGGTAGAAAATTAAAGTTGTGTGTGTGTGTGTGTGTGTTTGTGTTGCATCCTGGCATGACAGTTGTCATCTTATTACATAGGAAAAGTCATAGTTTCTTACATCAAAATTTAGCAAGAAACTTTTTTGTTAACTTTTTTTCTTTTGAATCATAAAGAAAATTTAAATACAACTCTGAAGTATTCTCTAATTACAAACTGTATGCTTTTTTTCTTTTATTCATTAAAACTAAACAAACCATGACATAGTTAATCACAATATCTATTAGTTTTTATGAGCATTTCTAAGCAAACACTTTTTTTTTTGTCTATTCCTGTCATGGTATAAACTACAACAATACATGGAAGAGTTTTAAAACTACATAATGAAAATTCTCAACTTTATTTTATCCCACTGATCTGTGAATGTTTGTGTTAGGCAATGAGCTGTTCGATCTAATTATCTTTTCTTAATTTATTTTCCTATCTCAGTGTGTATCTTATTTTAAACAAAAATAATATTTTATTGGTTTAATTCCTAGGGCTATAAGCTACAGTACATTAATTATGTTGAAAAATAATACTGATCTTCCCCCATACTAACGGTAAATGACATGTACAACGAAAAATAACTTTTTCTCCTAGTTGGTTTGTCTCAAAGGTTTAGTTCACCAACAAAAAATATCTAATTTATGATTGCACATAGATGGACAGAATTGATGCCTTATTTAATTACTACAACTGCAAGATCTTTCCAGTGGAGTTCTAAGATTAGACCAAATTCTTTGTAGTCTCACTTCTCACTCTTACTGCATTCTCTGTAAATGGCCATTGCAGGTCAGAAGTCAAATGCAAAGAATGAAAATGAGCAAATAACCGAGAATTATGAACTTTCTTATGTCTAGCTCTCTGATAGACTCCCTAGTGGATAAGAAAAAGCTATTTGGAGTTCCATCCATTTCCCTAAAAGTAAAATACCACTATTTCATAAAGTTTTCAAGAAAAAGGTTGTTTCACACATTTGAGACTGAAAAAAGCAAATATATTACTCAATTTTTTGCCGCTTTAATTATTTTACAACAATGTGATAGCACCTGTGCTGCAGAATCATTAAAAGAAAAAGGAATGTTATTTGTTAACACAAACGTGCAGAGACCCACATAAATCAGTCAGCAGTTAGCTTTTTCATATGCAAATTGTGATACATGTTCAGCAATATTTGGAGCAATACAGAACTTTTGGCAGTGTATGAAAATGATTTTAGAAAAATCTGTATTATAATACATGACACTCCAGGTAAATTATTATTTTTACTTCTGCTGCTGTCTTTGAACCATTGAAACAAGCTCATACAACATCAGAAGTGATAGTCCGATGAGCTCCAGGAACATTGGCATAGATATCTAAGCTGATCATTAGAGCTGAATTCCAGATAAACAGATATATTTGCAGTTGAAACGAAAATATGGTAACTCATTTATCTGCTTAATGATTTATAATTGTGAAGGTTCACACAGCTTCCAGTATAGCTGTAGCACAGCTCTGTCAAGAAAACTATTTATAATGCACCTCCAGTCTGAAGAATGGGCAATGAATTGGCAGCAGGATACTAAGGAGGTTGTCCTTCTGCTCACCCTGCTCATCTATCCTGGCAACAGGTTTACTGTCACTATACAGTATATGAATGCATCACAGCTGATGGTTTCTAAGTGCTGGTGCTTTTTCTTTCAGACTAATTTATAGGGGGGAAAAAGGCATAGGAATTTGGACAAATCTTCTCTGCTGTTTAGAGTTCAGACTTATGCTTTGTACACATGATCGGAATTTCCAATGAAAAAAGTCAGACGGAATTTTTTCATCGGATATTCCGATCATGTGTGGGCCCCATCGGACTTTTTGCTGTCGGAGTTTAGAAATAGAACATGTTTTATTTTTTCCGATAGAAATTCCGATCATCTGTATAGAACTCTGACTGACTGAACATGCATGCTCAGAATCAAGTCGACGCATGCTCGAAAGCATTGAACTTAATTTTTCTCGGCTCGACATTGTGTTTTACGTCACTGCATCTTGGACGGTCAGAATTTGGTCTGACAGTGTGTATGCAAGACAGCTTTAACAGAATTCCGAAGGAAAATTCCATTGAATTTTTTCCCATTGGAAATTCCGATCGTGTGTTCAGGGCATTACTGGTCCTCTCCTTTGGTTGCATTCTGCTTATATGAGCAGCATTGCAAGAAAAAGATAAGTATTTGATCTCTTATATTTTTCCTTCCCCCCTTATTACTTAAGATTAACATTTACGCAGAGTCCCACTCTTGTCAGTAATAACTCAGTAATCATGATTGTGAGTCTGGCATATTGGTAAATGATCATCATTATTTTACTAAAAACAGATGTCAGAAACATGTAAAATGAGCACTGTTCTATTTTGCTACCCACTGAGAGGAAATTAACTTTGGTACATAATACATCCTGCAATATTTCCGCTAGTAAATGTTACTGTAAAAAGAAAATAATAATTAGATAATTGCCTGTTGATCAGGAAAATCCCAAAACATTGACCTGTCAGAATACCCAACTGAGTTTTTTGCTTGTGAACATTGAACACAGTATAATCCTCTGTTATGTGATTATATCAACCTGAACACAAAGTTGATTCATGTAATTTTATCTATTGAAATATGAACATTACCTCCACAGTCTGAATATTCCTTTTTGTTCAAAGAAAAAAACAACGTAGGCATATTTATTTTAAACTAAATAAATAATAGAGTTTTGTTAATAATTTTCTTCTTAGGATAATAAGAACAGGCCCCTGGGAATGGAATGTCATGAAAAGCAGGTATTTTTCCCCCAATTTTTGAGTTGTGGTCACTTTCAGGGGATAGTTTGAATACTGGGCGGAATACTCAGGGGTTCTCACTCATGCAATGGGAGGGGTTCTGGGGTAATCTGGTTGGAAAGAGAGAACTGATTGTCAGTAGTCACAAAATTAATAAGTTCTTCTCAGGGGCCCAGAACTTCAGAGGTTCAAAGAATTTTGGGAGGGAAGAACCTCTAAACCCTAACTACAAGTACTCTGGTCCTGAATATTTAAGTTGTGGTCCTTTTGAAGGCTGGGATGAATACTCAGAGGTTCTCACCCATGCATTGTAAAGGGGTTCTTGGGTAATCTGGATGGAAAGTCCTCTGATTGTCAGTACTCTCAGAATTGATAAGCTCTTATCAGGGATCCAGAACTTCAAAGGGTTCGGCCAACTGTGCTTGAGTGGTTTCTTGCTGTGCTGTAAACTGGGAAGTCACCAAGCCGGTAGTTTGCTGCTGTGCCCTGAAGGCCTGCGCTAGGGCCTGGTGCTGCTGGCCCATAACTTCCCCATGGCAATGGTAGGGTTCTGCAGAGGCCTGACACTGGTCCTGTATTTGTGCCCGAGTGGCCTCCTGATGGGCCACTGTGATTTGAGCCAGGGCCCAAGTTTCTCCATGCTTCCTTCTGAGATTTGCACTGCCTATGCTGCCTTGATCCAGGACATGCACAAGTGGGTGCTGGCCCTTTTAATGTCAGTTCTGCTTCCAAACAGCTTTAGTGGCTACAGTCTGCCTGCAATCAAGTTGACAATAAGTAAGGAGTCTTTTTATTGGCATCTCCAAAAGAAACTCAAAGAGCATTTTTCAGCCAAAAGTAAAGCAAAAATTCTGAGACAAAAATGAAGCATACCACAGGTTCACAGTCATTCTTTCGGTCCCATACTGGGTTAGGGTTTCTCTGTGTACCAGGATGGCGAACAGGCCACAGAGGTTCAGAAACAAGCATCTTGAATACTAATTACACTACCATTGAACCACTCCATTCTGTTTCATTGACACAGGTGCTGATCCCTTACTGCTGCATTTCAATAATCTCTTGGCTGTGGCTTAACCCCTTCAGACCATGTAGTCAGGGTTTGGAGGTTCGTCTCTCCCAAGACTCTTTGAACCTCTGAAGTTCCGGATCCCTGTTCGCACTTTATCAATTCAGAGAGTACTGACAATCAGTCCTCTCTTTCCAACCGGATTACCCCAGAACCCCTCACCCTGTATTGGTGATAACCCCTGAGTGCTCAGTCCAGTCTTCAAACTGCCCCCCTTAAACTCAAATATTGGGATAAAAATACCTGCTGTTCAGGACACATTTCCGGTGACCTGTACAGGCCTTATAACTCGGTTTTGGGTAATAGGTTTTTAAAGCTACAGTGTGCAGTGGTATAGCAAAACTTTGCTGGACCTCAAGGTGGAATGTAAATGAGACCCCACAATCTCTGTTTATAAAGAACACTTACTGTATGCATAATTGCATCTAATAATTCTACACACCTGTTAACATTGTATGTTCTAATACGTTTACAGCCTATATACATTCAACAGTGTTTTTGTGGTTCCGGAATTCTTAAATAAGAGACGATTCTTCTCTCCTCAAGTGATTATGGGACAATTAGCAGTTAATTAATATTCTGTGGCTGTAAGAATGCTACTGCCTGCATCTCTGGAGCATAAATTGTATATGTGGTATTATGAACTTGTGAGTTCTTGTGGATGCTGAGATCAAATAGCCCTTATGCCCATATTAGTGTTCTCGGGCCATGGTGCCAATAGAATACAAGATACATTCATAGTACCCACACTAATATTTATTTATTTTTAACCCAGAAACCCATGTAAAGCACAAAACATTGTAAACATTTTTAGTACACTGATAGTAAAGTATAGTGAAGTAAAAATAACTTTTATCCTCAGTTTATTTTTTCTTTTAATGAAAATAAAGAAGTAAGAAATAAAGAGATATGTTTATAGTGTGAATCTGGAGTTCATCACACCGTATGGCCACTCATATTACTATTCGTATTTGGCAGGCTCACCGATATTAAAGTGAAGAGCTCATAACTGTAAAGGAATCTCATTACTTATTACAGTACTAGCAGCTATCAATTTGTTTAATATATAAAGAATTATTAAAACTGACAAGGTTTTTATTAATACTACACATTATTGCAACAGTCTGGACCACTGCCAGAGAGAAAATATTTCCACTTAAAATATTTTCCATCTGCAACATGGTGTTACAAGATAAGTTAACTCCAAATATCGTCTTATTGATTGCTTTCTCTAAAGCACATCCTGCATTTGTGATGTGGGGAATCTTATTGTAGACTTTTTTTGCAGTACTGGGGCAAAGTTTTGTCTTTTTTATATCATTTCTCACCGTGCTTTGTCTTTGATTTTTTTTTTTTTTTTTGTGGTACTAGGGCAGTCTATAGGATTTCTCACCATCCTTTATCATATAACATTTTGCATTACTGTTAGCAGGTAAAAGGTGCATGTGTAGGTTAATTTAATAAACATTACAAAAAACTCTACAGCACTCAGTCCAGCTAGCCATGTTAGAATCTATTTCTAAAACGTACTCTAGGACATAATTAAGTCAGATTAGCATGTTATGAGTTACTACTTTTAAAATGGAAGGCTCTTTATAATGGACCTTTTAGTAACTTTTTATGGCTGCATGATTAAATAAAAGATTTGTCACTATATACAATAAAATGATATCCTTTTTAAAGGCTGTACTTTTTATTATTACTAAATAGTTCTTGCGCTCCTTTTTACTGTTGACTGACTCACTACATCTGCTGGAATTTATTCCAAGCATCAACTACTCTTTCAAGAAAATAATAACTTCTAAGATTATAAAGTATTAACTTTCCTCCTGCTAGTTGAGGTCATGTCCCCATGTCCTGGCTTAATATTGAAAATGTCTTCCTGGGCCTTATGCACTCCCTTGATGTATTTAAGCATTTCAATCAGGTTACTTTAAAACATTACAGCCCTCTGACTCAGTGTTCCTCTTAATGTTCTGATACAAGCATCTGGGTGGCTCTAATGCCCTGTACACACGATCAGTTCATCTGATGAAAACGGTCTGATGGACTTTTTCATCAGATATCCGTGTCTACACACCATCGGTTAAAAACCTGATTGTGTCCAACGCAGTGACGTAAAATACGACATGCTGAGAAAAAGTTCAATACTGCCTAGATTCTGAGCATGTGTGGATTTTTAACCGATGTACGTACCCACAGACGATCGTTTTTGTCTATAGGTTTTTTAACCATCAGATAATTTTAAAACAAGTTCCGAGTTTTTTGACTGATGGATAAAAAACCGATGGGGCCCACACACGATCGGTTCGTCTGATGAAAACAGGTCCATCAGACCGTTTCCATCAGACGAACTGATCGTGTGTACGCAGCATTAGGAGTTATAAAATATCAAAATGCCTTGATGTGGATGTCAGTCAGGAAGAGTAGGCATTCCTAGGCAGGCTATATTTGCATGTAGATTGCCCTAGGTAATGTTTAAATCTTTGAAACCACTTCATGGGAGCCCATGGCATCAAGGCTCTCGCACTTACAGGAAAATTCTGCTGGAATGCCTAAGTGGTGCTGCCCTAAATCATTTAAAATCTGCCCAGCCCTAGAGGAATACAAAGGTGATTTGGACCTGTGATTTTATAGACTGGAATGAAGCACTTAAAAAAAAGTATGTATAGATTTCAGAGATCTTGGGCTTGGTCTGTTTCACAACATTCTGTATGCCAGAGCCTCTACAGCTCACTCCGGCTCATCATGGTCTACACCATCATCAGAAATCTCTGATACCCAGGGCCTTCATGTTCAGAAGCCTCTACTCCAACTAATGCCAAATCCAAACCCTTGAGCGATTCAAATGGTGAATCTGCAATAAATCCTTCTATGGAGGCGAGTATCCAGCCAATTATCTTGGGCCCTAATACAGATCCTACAGACCTCATATCAACCTTTCCCACCTCAATCTCAGATAATATATTATTATCACTGCAGGCTTCACTACATTCTGACATACTAACCTATGCAGCAGTTTAAAGTTGAAGTACAAGAAGCACGTTAAGAATAAGATGTATGAATTTGCATCCTCCCATAATACTCTGGTAGATGCCCACAATGCTAAAACATAGAACCTGTCTTGGCTAAAGGCAAAAGTTGCAGACCTAGAGGTCAAATCCACTTGAAACAATCTCAAAATTTTCAGTGTACCAGAATTCATACAGCCATGCACTGCTGCAACATGGACAATTTATTCTTGTCCATGTCACACTCTCTCACAACATCTGAGCTAACTATTGATAGAATCCAATGCATCCCAAAGCCCCCTTACCTATCTCCAAACGTCCCCCGAGATGTAATTTAACATGTATAATTATATCTTGTAAAAGAATATTGGAAGCATTCCTCAAATCAGATCAAATTCCTGACCAGTTCCCAAAACTGCAAATATTTCCAGATCTCTCATAACACACCATGCAACCACATAAGAATTTTCTGGCCGTTATCAAGTCCCTAAGAAACCAAAAGATCCAAACTCGCCATTACACACAATACCACCACCTCCCCTATGACCACAGTTGATTAAGGACTTCAACTCCACAGGATCTAAACCCAGATTTGGCAGATTTGGCCAGTCTACACTACACCAGGTCCGCACATAGGTTTCTACTTTTACTTCTGTAGCCACAGAAATCTTCCCCACACTTTTTAGAACCTGTGCACATGTTAAGAAAAACAAAAAAGAAATTCCTTATTGCAATCAAGAATTCAGTATCCTTCCCAGTACAGAAGATGCTGTGAGATTAATACTAAACTGTATACTTTGGTGATTTTTTTGGCTCCCAACTCCCATCAACTATGTTTTTTTATGCAGGTTATGTAGAAAAATCTTATCTATCAAACAGGGTCATCTAATAGTCTGTGAAGACTTCATCCTCACAAATGATCCATTACTGGACCAGCCAGGCTGGTTATTATTTGGCTGTGGGTGTTTTAGCCCTGCCACCAATGAGAGAAGTAGGAAATCCACATGGAATCTGATTAGAGGGCTATGGGTCCTATTTAGAGAGCCCGGGAACCACTTGGGGAACGACAGTGCCTGGTCAGTACAATATATCCCAAGTAAGTGTTCTGTAAGTAGGAAAACAGAATTACAAACTTTATGTGACTGCTATTATGAAGCCTGGGAGCTGAACTGTGCTGTGTGTGCTAAGGGAATGTTAGCCTGAAAGCCTATATTCAGGGCTGCAAGAAGCCACGGGACTGATGTTGTGATCAGCTGACCTCACGCTGTTGCCAGAGGATCTGCTCTGCCAGGAAAAGTGTGCTGCAACTGAATCACATGCAAAAGTGTATACAGAGACCAGGATCTGGGCTGCTGTTATGCTGAACATACTTTCTGCAGTGAGGGAGGAGAGACTGTGCTTCCATTCCAGTGTGTTTCAATTGCTTACAGTGACCATGTGTTCCAGCTACCTGCTAAAGCTGCAGAGAGCTGGCTCAGGAGGAAGGACCCTTTCACCAGCCATGGAGGAACCCCTCAGGACTAGAATCAGTCATCAGCAGTGAGATGCTTCCAGCCACCATCTTGTTTACTGTACTGAGCGCTCGCACACAAGGGCCCCACAAGGGAAGAATCTCTACATAGTCCCACTGGCCAGTGGTTAGGCAGGATAACTCTGCATTAGGTAGTAGGTAGGCTGTATTGCCTTTGCAAATGCCATTTGTATTGCTGTTCTATATTGGATTGTCATTCATCTGCAATTACAAGCCAGTATCGCTCACTAGCACCTGCCTAGTGAATGTTTTTTGAACCAGTGGCCTCCCAGGCGGATATGGTAAATGAACAGTGACACCCTGTAAATTGTTTCACTTACCAAGGTGCCTATGTTGCTATATTGTAACTTGCTGTTAAGTAACCCATTCCTTTCTAGGGCTTTGTCATTAAATAAAGCCCATTTAAACCTTCAAGGTGTTTCAGTGTTCTCGGGTCCCAGGAAAGGGGCGAATCATCACAGATGCAGGGCAGAAGGGACCCAATAAAATTACCAAGCGGCTTCTGTGGGGGGTAGCGGTACACATAATTTAACAACTAAATGCACAAGACAAAAAAACAATATGATTTTAAACTTGTCAACATACTTTCAGATATTCGCAGTCTAGAATTTAAAAATAAGCAAAACCCTGACCTCATTCAGTCCATAAACCTTATTAAACTTAGACATGAGTTACTAGGCCTACTGAATGAAATATGCTAAACATTCTCACCACCTTATACGCCAATATTACACAAAAAATAATAGAGCTTGGAAATTCATAGCAAATAGACTCAGAGCACAAAAGAGCAAAACTAGGATTGCCTATCTTACTCATCCTTTTACTAACTGAAAACTCTTAAATCCCCAGGACATTGTGAATGCCTTTGCAGTTTATTAAAGCTCCCTATATAACTTAAAGGATGAGACCGCTTTAAGTTTGACATTATAGATTTTCTCTCTAAATTACACATTCCTGCTCTTTCAGAGGAATAGTTGTTCAGTTTAAATGCCCATTCAGCTCCTGAAAATGTAACAGAACTATCCAAATCATGGTAAATCACCAGGAATGGATGGTTTCACAAATAAATATTATAAATTGGTCAAAGATCTTTTAACACCTCATCCACAAACCTTTTCTCAGAGACAGCTTCTCAGGCTGCATTCCTCCCAGAGATGCTGACAGCCTACATCATACCCATGCTAGGGAAAGAGCCAACTATGCCCTCCAATTTCCATCCAATATATTTATTAAACACAGACATAAAACTCTATGCTAAAATACTAGCAAAATTATTAACACATATAATGCCTACTTTGTTACAGCCAGACCAGATGGGCTTCTCTGCAGGTAGACAGGCTTTAGACACCACAAGGAAGATGCTCAACATACTTCATGTTGCTGAGACCACCTGAACACCTTCTCTGCTTGACTCTATAGATACAGTAAAGGCTTTCAACATTGTTCATTGTGAAAACACACTTTATAACGTTGGCTTCCGAGGCACTATCACCCCTGCCATTTTAGCTTTATTCTCCCACATATCCTCTCAGGTCTATACCTCCAACATCATATCTAAATCATTTCTTATTAGGGCTGCCTACACTCTCTCTCCCTTTTCAGTCTTCTGATTGAACTTCTAGCAGAGGCCATCCAAATCACACCCATGTTTTTCAGGATTCCAATTTGCACATACTGTAGGACCCACAAAATCAACTTCCTTGTGGGGGACAGCATTTTACTTCTAACAAACCCATCCATGTCCTTATCTTAGACATACACATCAAATTCTAACTCAATTCAATAGTATATACTAGTACAAACTTCACTAAATCTTTCATATTGTAGCTCGTTCATGGCCCAATCACTTCAATTAATGTTTTACTACACCTGGAATGGCACAAGAAACCCATATTTGGGCAATGTTCTTACTTCTAAAACTGCTTCCTTGGCAACTGTCAATTATGATCCCTCTATCATAAAACATTCTAAGGAGTTTAAACATATATTTAAACATGTACTGTATCTCATTGTCAGGCAGACCGGTATCTTTTCTACAATCTATTTAAAGGCAAACTACTATTTGAGTGTTTTCTCAGTTATATCAAAGTCATATATGCTTATATGAATATACAAATACTGTTATAATACATGTAGTTATTGACAACCAGGAACCAAGTTGAATGAAGAACAGAATTGTTTGTATAATTACAGCTAATTATGAACAAATGTTCACAGTCTGCATATAAATTAATTTGATCTGTGCACTTTTATTTAAACACTGCATTATGATAATTAAGAACTTCACCTTAGTTGACTAGTGAAGACATATGTTTTAATTACCGTAGAAATACATCAATGAGGTAGTTAGGCATCCGCCCCTTACATCAAATGTTTATGGGAATTGTAAAGCTGTAATTTTGTCTGTACTGATTGTATGATATACATCATATGATATATTTTCATACAATGTGGACACCATTTCCAGTCATTACTTCAGTGTAAATCTGTCAAAAAGAGACCTATGAAGTCAAATGAGTGTAAATTATGAAAATTGTGAAAAGCTTAATGAGTTACACTGATACAAAACTGATAAGACAATAAATTCAAATAGTTTCTTATAACAAATATAAATTTAATGATAGGGGTTGTAAAGGTAAAATGTTTTTCCCTTGGAGCAGTTCTCCTTCACTTACCTCATTGTTCGATTTTGCTTTTAAATGTCCTTATTTCTTCTGAGAAATCCTCTCTTCCTGTTCTTCTGTCTGTAACTCCACACAGTAATGCAAGGCTTTTCCCCTGGTGTGGAGAAAGCCTCTTGAGGGGGAAGGGGGTGAGCAGGAGAGTCAGGACGCTCCCTACTTTGCAGGTAGAGAAAGGAACTGTGTGTTAGTTTTTACTGTGTATTTACTGTGTTTTTTCTCTGTCACATTGTTCTAACTGGATGACTGACTGTTCTACAATAAGCCTTTATTTAAACTACTACACTACCACTAGTGTTCTGTTGGCTCCTTAGGGAGCTCTATCTATTCCAGTGGGAGTTGCCTTTTGCTGCTGTCTAAGAGGAGTGATTCTAGAGTGGAAGCGCATACACCTTGGGAGAAACTGAAACTTTCTGTTTTTGTTACACTTCAAGGATCTGCTGCATGGTGGGAGATCTTTTGTTAATTGAATATATTTGGACTTGGATTTATGAGAGACTTTACTTTTGGCACACAAAACACTGTTTACTTATTTTTTTATTTATTTTTTTGTGTGTTTTGTTATATTCAGTGGCATTGCATCATTTCATGATATTGTAACTCTTAACTCTTATTTAGTTCATAAGCATCTATACCATAGGTGACAAACACAAGGCGCGCGGGCCAAATCCGGCCCTCCAGGCCATTTCATGTGGCCCTCGCACCTCTCCTACAGCTTCTGAAGAGTTCCACCCCTCCTGTGGTCCTACTCCAGACCCTTACGTTCTGCTTTCAAACAATGCATCCAGCTTCTTCCCAACAGCAGCATAAGAAAGGGGGGTGCACTGTGATGTAAGGGAGAGTGGGTGACCCAACTTCTGATGGTGGGGGGGGGGGCTCTTGATATCTAATGTAAGGGGAGGGAATGCACTGGACATCTAATCTCACAGATACAACCGGCCTTTTTGAGGGCAATCATCATGCTGATGCGGCCCTCCATGAAAAAGAGTTTGACACCCCTGATCTATACTATAGTTATTGTAAAACTGAATTTAATCTATAGCTCTATGAAAATTTTGAGTTGCAGGCAAAAATGTAACTCAGCTTGAAACAAAATAATACCCCACCCCCTCGTTTTTTGATATTTTTTTTCTTTTTTTGGTAGGTTTTCTTTGAGACTTCTGTTCTATGTCACTGTGGCAAGGTACGTCCCTTACACGGTTTTATTGTGCCCTCCTCCTTTACCGGTTGCATTCTGGGACCTGTGTGTGTCCCAGATGATGATGGGACCACTCAGAAAGAGATGCATGACTCACGCATGAGCAAAGCTTCACTGTCTGTTTTCTTTAGTAAGGATGCCAGCACCTGCACCCAGAGCAGATAGACAGTTAGACGATGGACTTCAGAGTATCGACATCACTGGCTCTCTGGACAGGTAAGTGTGCTTTAATTAAAAGTCAGCAGCTACAGTATTTGTTTTCACCCAGGCTGGAACTCTGCTTTAAGAAGCTCTATTATGTCACAAGCACTAAAAATATATGTATCAGAATTAGCTTAAGAAAGTACCCTTCCTTTTAATCAATTTTTACAGGTTTGTATATAATCTAAGTGTAATCCTTCTTGAAATTCAATTTGCATCACTTGCTCCAACCCTTACTACAAATAATATATCTCTCAAGCCAATGAGAAACAAACCAATAAAAAAATGTAAGCAGCCAATCGGCGTTTTTTTATACCTTTGTACTTTTTAATTAAACGGGTTACACTATGTTGGCATCATTTTATTATTTCATGTGACCATTGGAACTCATCTGATTGCAAGTACATCCAGCACCAGGACGCATTTGTATATGCAGGTCTTACTGCACAAGCTGTTTTTGACTCCTTCTTTTGGTAACAAATTAAGGGTCATTTCCATCTGGTAAGGAACCATTTCACTCATTCCCTCTGGGTGTAGAACATATGTACTGGTGAAGGTGGACTACACATTATATGAACGCCATATCTGATCAGAATCATCTAAGATCTTTCTACGGACTCACAGAATTTTCCCCACACTTGCTGCATTATTTTTGTATATTTAATTTGCACTATTGCACATTGTGTGTGCCCACTATGTTAATACTCCATTACTGACATGGACGGCTTATATGGACTTTTACGCTAGATCATCTAGCATCACAATATTTTGTATTTATCTATATGTACTATATGTACTTGCATTGTGTATTTTTACTTTGTTTATTTATTAGCGCACCCACCCCCATATCCCCAAAAAAAGGATATTGAAGTTCACTGATATACGTTGTTGCATTTATATAGTAATTTATAAAACAAATAGTTCACTTTTAACCATTATGGCAAATGTGTGATCGACAACACAAAGACACTATTTGATTGCCCTCCAATTCTAAGAAAATAAGTTACATATTGTCTAAAACTTTAATTCAAAGTTGTTTTGTACAGTACATCCTCATGTTATTCTGAAACAACTAAAGCAAGGCTCTATACACAGTCCTCCATGCTGATCTATGTTTTATAGAGCTGTTCACTGAAGGTTTTGTTCATAACAAAGAAAAGCAGCGTACAGTAGCTTTCTCAAGTTTTAGTTAAAAAGCAATTTCATGGATAAGCCTTTCCACATATATTTACAGTTCTGCTTCTATATGAGACACATATCATTTAAAGTGGTACTATGGATGGACAAATTGAAAAAAATTACATACAATGCAGTTTGCCAGTAGTCTTTTTTCTTTGTGACTTCCCCTCTAAGGGACCACTTACATCACATGTGTGGTAAATGCAATGTAACAAAATTAATGAGTTAAGATTCACACGAATGAATGCAAAAATAGGACAGGCTGAATTTTATTGCAGTGCAAAGCATGGGGACACAACAAGTTGTGCATTGCCATAGCAATGCATAAGTGCACATGGGTGTCATTCATTTCAAACATCAGTGCACATTCAAACTCATGTGGCCTGCAGCAGAGTATGGCACAACACCAGGTATTCTATTCTTTGTAATGTGATACAATGCAGCCTTCCTGGTAGGTCCAATGCAGTGATGTGAATGTGCCCAACACATGCCAAATAGTAAAAGAACTGTTGTTGTAACTGTGTTAGTTGACGTTAGGCTTTAATATGTTAGTCCCCTATGTTAGGTCCATCTAAGGCCTCATACACACTGGATTTAAAAAGAGCAGCTTTTACAGGTGTTTAGCATTTTTTTAAAACCCAATATGCATGAGGCTTTATTCTACTAGTCCATCTAACACCACCCTCTCCACAGGTTGACAATGTTGTTTTTCAAGGTCAAAAATGTCTTCCCAATATTGTTGCCGAAGTTCCCAAAAAAATGTAGCGCACCTATATGCTATTCATTCTTCTTTCTGTACATTAAATCCAAAACCTGCTTGATGTGGTTGAAGTCTAGAAACTATTATATAATAGCCATTATGGCCAGCATATTGTAAATATTTGCTCGGCGTATGTGTGCGCCACAGTCACAAAACAAGATACGCCTAAAAATAGGCCATCCTACCCCGACGTATCTTACTTATTCCGGCACAGCGTGGGCGCAAATATGGTCTGGACGTATGTTGCTTCTCCCATTGATTAGGCATTTAAATATGCAAATGAGGGAAATACAGCGATTCACGAACGTACTTGCGCCCAGCGCATGATATACGCGGTTTGCGTAAGTTTTATGTCCGGCGTAAAGTTATTCCCCATAGATGAGGCGCAACCCATGCAAAGGTATGTACCAGGGAACACAAGCCTACGTATTGTACGTTGGATGTCTGTGAATATGGGCTGACGTGGGTCTGACTGGGCGTAGGTTACGTTCACGGCGTACACAGTGATCCAGCATATCTTAGGCAGTTGTTCCGACGCGGTTGTGCGCATGTGCAGGGGGATAGGTCCACGTCTCGACGCATGCGCCGTTCGTTTTAAGTACTTGTCTGGTGCCCAGCCCATCATTTGCATGGGGTCACGCTTCATTAACATGGATCACGCCCACTTCCAGCCCACTTCTACCTACTTCCACTTATGCCAGCCTGTGCCTTCGAAATATACGCTACACGGGCGCAGAGTTGGGAGCAATAGCTTGCTGAATTCAGTGCATGCCTCTCCGCGCTGTGCCGGCGTAGCGTAAAAGAGATACGCTACGGCGGCATAAATGTGCACAATTTCTGTAAATCCGGGCCTACATGTTTTAAAGTCTACCATGGTGCTGGAAAAAGGTGCCGCAGGCCTTTTGGTTCAATGTGTCAGTCACTCTGTACACGTTGAAGCAAAAAAAAAAAAAAAACACTACAGTGTTGTTCTAAATTAATTTAATAAATAAATAATATATTTAACTGATATTGGAAACAGGAAGCGGGTGTAGAAAACCACCTCTTTAAGCAAATTCCAGGCAAGCTTGGTTCTTCTCCAGAGAATATAGTGTTTATTGGATCCCAGCAACAGATGACCCATCCAACAGAACAGAGTATATACAAAATTATGCAATAAACACTAGCCTTAAGAGTCCCCTTCAGAATACTAAGTTCAGAATTTATGCCCATTCTATGCACCTATATGTCTATGGGTGCTCAACCTGTGGCCCTCCAGCTGTTGCGGAACTACAATTCCCATCATGCATTACAAGCTACTGACAGTTACAAGCATTAATCCCAAAGGAAGAGGTACGATGGGACTTTTAGTTCCGCAACAGCAGGAGGGCCACAGGTTGAGTACTTATGCTGTACCCTATATCCTAGGTCATTCCTGAAATCCTCCTCTCCCAGAGCACTTAAATCTTTCCTTGATTTATATGTTTTCTACATTACTAGGAGGTAGATGAAACTGGTTGTTTGATCAAATACTTTTGATCTTGGTAAAAAATTAATGGGTTTTCCTTTGAAATGCCCAAGACCCATCCTGCAGTTATTGATAACAACAATTAAGGCCAGCTGTAGTGGTTACAACCATTGCTTCCTATGACTGAAAATTATTTCTAATTTGTATTATATTTACATAAGGTGTTCCTGTTTTTTTACTACAGTTTTTATTTCCTTTTAAATAAAATTAGCAAAGGAAGAGTCTGCTAATTCGATTGTACCAGTCTTAAGGAAACACAGTGCTGTGCAGAGCTACTCAGGATCAGGGCGCATGGAGAGATACCAAGGCAAAATATGATCGTCACTGCCAGGTATTTGTACACATCTCCTGCAATCAGTCTCAGGTGATGCCTAATTGCAGGAGATGTTGACCCCAGATTGTCAGGAACTCTCCGCTGGTGGACACCAGTACTGCGGGCCAAAGATCACAGAATACCACCACCAGGAGAGAGCTCCCCTGGCAGTTCCAGACTGCCAGGAGACACCTGCTGGTGGACCATAGTACTGCACGCCAAGTATCAGGCAGTGTCACCAGCAGAAGGAACCTTTCCTGACAGGCAGACAGACTTGATAATGTTGAGATTAGGACTCTGTGGTGGCCAAACCATCTCTTCCAGGACTCCTTGTTATTCTTTACACTGAAGATCATTGTTAATGACATTGGCTGCATGTTTAGGGTCATTGTCCTGCTGCAGAATACATTTGGGGCAATTACAAGCCTCCCTGATGGTATGGGATGGTGGATAATTATCTGACTGTATTCCTCAGCATTGAGGACACCAATCTCCACCAATCTCCAACTCCATTTACAGAAATGCAACCCCAAGCTTGCAAGGAACCTCCACCATGCTTCACTGTTGCCTTTATTGTTGTACCACTCTACAGCCCTTCAGCAAACAAACTTCCCTTTTGCTACCACAAAATATTTACATTTTTTTACTTATAATGCCGCATACACAACCGTTTTTCATGACGTAAAAAATTACATTTTTTTTTAATGTCATTAAAAACAAATGTTTTCACTTAGTTTATCACGTTGCAGTTTTTCACATCGGGAAAAACGGTCGTGTGTAGGCTTTAACGACATGAAAAAAACATGCATGCTCAGAAGCAAGTTATGAGATGGGAGCGCTCATTCTGGTAAAATTAGCATTCGTAATGGAGATAGCACATTCGTCACGCTGTAACAGACTGAAAAGCACAAAGACTGAAAAGCATGAATCGTCGCTCACCAAACTTTTACTAACACAAAATCAGCAAAAGCAGCCCCAAGGGTGGCGCCATCTGAATGGAACTTCCCCTTTATAGTGCCACCGTACGTGTTGTACGTCACCACGCTTTGCTCGAGCATTTTTTTCATTATCGTGTGTAGGCAAGGCAGGCTTGACAAGAATCACGTTGAAAAAAACATTGTTTTTTCTAGACCATTAAAAATGGTCGTGTGTACGCGGCATTAGTCATGAACAGTCGCTTAGCCTTGTTTGCATGTCCTATGCACGAAAACATAGGAACTTGGGTTCAGAAAAATGTCAGCAAATGCTCTGTATTGATGAGTCAAATATATATTTTTTTTATTTGGCTGTAGCAGATGGCAGTTTGTTCGCGGAGGGCAGGAGAGCAGTACATTAGTGAGTGTCTGCAGGCAACAGTAGAGCATGGGGGAGTTTTTTTTGCAAGTTTGGGTCCTGCAGTTTGAAGCATTTTGGAGTACTGTCATTGATACTTTTTTATTTGCACCAGTAAGACAATAGACCCCCTCCTCCCTTACCAAAAGCTTGTCCTAAAAAAAAATAACTTAATGTAAATAAAGTAAGTATTATATGCAGTTCTCAAGTGCGCTAAAATGGCTGAATTCACCTTATGTGAGCTATTATTAAAATATTTACTTTAACATATTTTTTGATCTGACATTAATGGCTCCATTAGTCAGATGCAGTCACCGCCTCTCCATGCTGTGCAGATCCCTGGAGGTGGACGAGGCTGAAACACACACTTACATAGGGTGGGGTGGGGAAGAATGAGGATCTCACTATACCAGACCCACACAGGCTAAGCATCAGTATAGAGGGGAGGAGCAAGAGATGTGTATAGGTCAGGTACTTAGTTTACGTGCACTAGCGCGCCCCAACCAGACTGACCAGTGCAGCCAAGTGTCAGGAATTGTCTGGATTCAGCCAGGATTTGTGGCAGGACTGTATCTAAGATCGTTGGGAGGTATAGAATCCCCATCAAGTGGCTGGGGATTCTGATCTTTCTGCCCCCTCCATCCTGATGCCCTCAGGCAGCTGTCCAAACCGCCTTATGGTGGAGCCAGACCGGCATATAATTTATACTTGCACATTATGGGAAAACCTCTGGCCAATATTAACCTTAGTTATGCTTTACGACTAGTGGTAAGATATGCATTATATTGAGTTAGTTAGCTGATTTGCACTGTGACTAAGCTCAGTGAAGCACAACCATTATATAGCCCTGAAAACAGGAAGCTGAACCTACCATTTAATGAGCAAATATGGATGCAATCATGAAAATACAAAATAAAAATTCATACATAGAAACAAGGCTTTTAAAGCACACAGCAAATACTATTATTCACATGTATTTCTGAAAAAAGGAAAATAATACAAATTAAAGAGATTACACAGTCAAAAATTAAATACCTTTAAAAGGGTTTTATTATCTTGCTTCGTAATTCAAATTTCAGCAGATGACCACTAGAGGGAATATATACAAGTCTAACATCAAAGTAGTGAACAACAAGCTTGTACAAAATGCTTTCATTTCCATTTTACAGCAATATTAATTAACAATAGTAGTATTTTTCCTGTACATGTTGTTCACAAAAGAAGATGAATAATAAATGTCATTTATTAATCAGCTACACTGATAAATGTGTCCAAAAGTGATGATATACTTTAATTGTTTCTATTTGTTTGTGGTAACAAATATTGTTAATAAACTGGTGGTCTATACTATAAGCTAATTGCATGCTTAATTTTAATGTTGTATGTTTTATTTCACATCTAAGCCCAAGTGAATGCAATGCTTTAGTCCTCTTTTTGTCTTTCAAAATTTAGGCAATCTTTTTATTAATAAAGAAGTTAATTAACACGTTGCTTAAGTAAGGGCTTTATGGTCTTAACCATGCCATTTTGCTTAACCACCTGGAGTGATTAACAGTTACAAAGTTACTAAGTGCATTTCATTAAAATTCTTATTGAATTAATCATGGGCAATTTGTTACAATTAAATACCATACATCATCAAGCACCTTGACAGGCAATTTTTTTATGTTCAACCCAAATTAGGGATTTCAAAGTGATTTAGCGACAGAATGACAGACTGACCATAATAAGTTAGATTTTAAATGTGCCTAAAGCCCAATAAAATATACTTTACACAAGTTATTAATTCATTTATAAACCAGGATGTAAGGTGAAATGTTGTGATTTAGAAATCCAATGCAATATTAATACAAAGTATGTGGCTAATATACAAATGAGCTAATTCTGTGAGTTTTGTGTCTCTATTGCCTGGCATGTGTTTTAAACACTGGTGTATGTATAATATGCATATAAAACTAAAACATGATTGCTAAATGACCTATTTTGTATTTGCAGAAGATTTTTTAATAGTACCTAGCCTTTATTTGATGCTTAAAACCAGGAACACATACTTTCCCTTTTACCACTTGAAGACCAGACCTTTTTTAACACTTTTGTAAACAACTTGTTTTTTCTAGAAAATTACTTATAACCGCCAAACATTATATATATATATATATATATATTTTAAAGCAGAGACCCTAGAGAATAAATTGACGGGTTGCATTTTTTCTATGTAACATGGTATTTACGCAGCAGTTTAAAAAAAAAAAATGGGGAAAAAATATACTTTTTTTCATTTATGTTTCAATGGTATTTATTAAAGTTTTACAAAGATCACAGAAGATAAAGAAAAACAAAGAGTACAATATAAAAAATAAACAATAGCAAATAAGATAAAGAAATGCAAATACAGTATCTCGGCTCCACATGTGGCCGAATACAACATGTTTCAAGATACAAACAGATTAGCATAAACTTTCATTCTTAAAGAAGTATGAAACACAAGCCTCTCTTGATATAAGTCGTGGTTTGCACGCTGTGCCACCACGACCATGATTCAGTGAATATCATCAGTCTCGAGCCTCAAGATAAGGACCACCCACCGGGAAGAGCCCTATCTCCATCCAATTATCAGAGAGTAAATTGTAGTCTGACAAATGCGGAAGATGAAATAGCTCCACATATATAGTAATAATAATATTGTACCCCAATACTCAACATGAGTAGGTGAGAAAGAATAGAGAGAATGGAAGAAAAATTTAAAGGGAAGAACAAGAAGAGTAGGCTGGGGAAAGGGAGGGGGAGGGAGGGGAAAAGAGACTCCGCGCTCAATGACTCATCCCCGGAAACAAGAAAACACAGCAAAATATATATAAACAGCGAGTGTCCTGGGGTCGTTTGTCAGGTAATTAATCCATGGATCCCATATTAGGTGAAACAGCTTCGTCTTGTCCTGTGCCAATGCAGATAATTTTTCGTTCAGCATTAGCCATGACAATTTGTGTTTGAACTGATCAAGAGGCAGGGCAGCAGACCTCCAGTTTCTGGCAATCGTCATCCTTGCTGAGACAAAAATAAATGTAAGAAGTCGCCTTTGGGCCCTAAAGGCCTCTGCCACCCTGCCTCCTAGGAGCGCGTGTTTCACAGATTTCGACAGATTGGGGTATATATGAAGTTATAGATCCTAATCCAGAACCTCCTGACTTTGGGGCATGTCCACCATATATGAAAGGTGGAACCCACTTGGCCAAAACCTCTAAAGCATCCCGTGGTGGCTCTGGGTATAAACGTGGCCAGTCTGGCCGGGACCATATACCAACGTAACAAGACCTTGTAATTAGCCTCTATAATTGAGGTGTTAAGGAGTGACCTAGATGCTGCATTAGTCATCGCATGCCATTCCTCCAACTCAAGGGTTTCCTAAATATCTTGCTCCCATTGGAGCATATAACTCAATTTGGTTGAGACATTCATCAAAATTGTATATATACAGCAGAAATGTGACCTCTGAGTTTATCATGGTGTCTGCACAAATACTGCATGGGAGTCATTGACGCTAAATCCCCCTTACATGCTATTGTTTGCATATAATGATATATTTGTGCATATCTATAATTTTCAGAGGATGGCATTTGATATTTTTCATCCAGTGAGCTTTCAGATAGAATACCCCTATGATCACAAAGATCTGCTATTCGTGTTAATCCCTTATCACCATTCAAAAGCAAGGGGAGAGAGGCCCGGGGTGAATTCCTTATTCCCCAATAAAGGTGCTAGTGGATTATGGGGTGACCTAAATTTCAGAGTTCGAGAAAATCTATCCCAAATTCCTAGTGAAAAGGAGAGGGTAGGGCATAATATGATCGGTCTCTCCCTCATTGGGAGCCACAGAATATGTGAAATTGGTGCAGGGCGACAGGAATACGATTCCATTGACATCCATATTGCTTGGGGACGTTGGGAATTAAATCTGATAAGATGAGCTAGTTGGGCCGCGTTAAAGTATTTCAATAGATCAGGTACGCCAAGTCCCCCTTTTCTTTTCGGAGTGTACATAGTCCTTTTGTTCACCCTGGGCTTCTTATCTCCCCAAATATACTGAAGAATTTTATTTTGAAAGGCTATAATTTCAGTTCGAACTAGAGGCACAGGTATCGTGCGAAACAAATACAAAACCCTCGGCAATATATTCATTTTAATAGAGTGTATTCTGCCAAACGACGATGGGGGCTGAATCTGCCACCTGGCCAGATCATCGGTCAGTCTTTTGAATAGGGCCGGGTAGTTTTGTTTATACAGCGTTTGTACAGACTCAGTCAGACGTATCCCCAGATATAAAAGAGCCTCTGGTTCCCAAGAGAATTGGTAGGACTGTTCTAGCGTTTTCTGAGTGGTGCTTAAAAAGGAGAGATTCAAGGCTCTGGATTTGCTATGATTAATGTGCAGACCTGAAATCTCAGAGAATGGTCGTAGAATTGCGAATAGATTAGGGAGGGAAGTGATCGGTGATGTCAAAGCCAATAGCAAGTCATTGGCAAAAAGGAGGCACTTATGCTCGTCCTCACCACAAACTATACCTCTAACATCCGGGCAGGCGCGAATCTTCATCGCCAAGGGCTCTATCGCCAGAACGAATAACAGCGGGGACAACGAGCAACCCTGCCTAGTGCCTTTCCTAATGGCAAGGGGTTGGGAGGAGTAACCCCTAAGCATCAATGAAGCGATCGGGGAGTCATACAACGTCCGAAGGAGAGCCAGAAAACGCTCACCAAAGCCAAAACGACGCAACACATCAAATAAATAATCGCAGGAGAGGGAATCGAACGCCTTCTGGATGTCCAAGAAAAGCAGCATGCCCCGTCTCGGTCCCTTGCTATCCCAATCAGATTGAAGCGCCGATATTAGATTTATTATCCTACGAGTCTGATCAGACGCCTGGCGGTTGGGGACAAAGCCTGCCTGGTCCTTATGTACATCGCATGAAAGGAAAGAGTTTAATCTAATCACTAATACTTTTGTCAGTATTTTTAAGTCCGTGTTTATCAATGAGATCGGGCGATAATTGGCACAGTCTCCATGATCCCTACCCAGTTTCAGTATAACGTGTATATAAGCTGCGTTCGCGGTATTGGGGATCTTATTGCCTTGTCGCAGGTCATTAAAGTAGGAGCATAGATGAGGGAGAAGGACCTCCAGACATTTTTTATAATAGTGTCCGGAGAAGCCATCGGGCCCCGGGGCCTTTGAAGAGTGGATAGTTTTTACCACGTGGTACCTACCGGAGCATGATGGGACTGCGACGTCACAAGACAGGCCTATATAACTCGCTGCGAGCCGCGCGCCAGCCATAACAGCGGAAGGAAGCGTCGCGTCAACATCTGGAGAAGAAGAAGAAGATGACGTCACAGAAGAGGGGACTCGCCGCCGCCAGTAATTGAGCTAACACACGAAGATAGCGGCGGCGAGTCCTGAAGAAGAAGACCCCCGGAGAGCGGAGAAGACCCCCGGAGAGCCGGAGAAGACCCCGGAGAGCCGGAGAAGACCCCGGAGAGTGGGAGAAGACCCCCCCGCCGCCGAAGATGTCGAAGGAAGCCCGCCCGGCGGCGGAAGAGAACCAGACGGCGGTGAAGAACAGCGGCACCCACCCCCCCGCAGAAGCCCGGGGGGGTGGTATTGTTAAGCCCCATACACTTGGTCAGACTATTTTAACAACAAACATAAAAACGATCGTTTTCCGATCGTTCTCAGAAAATTCGTTCGTTTTTAAACTGCATCAGAAAACCATTTTTGGGTTCAGAAGTCTGGCCAACTGATGTCCCTTCAGATGAAAATCCACAGAAAAGTTTATTAGGCTTTACTGTACAAGTGTACTCACTACTCTAGTACTCAGCACAAAAGAGAAGCTGCTTTCAGTCACTGAGGCTGGCCATACATGTTCAATTTTCTTGTACAATTTTCTTTTAGATTTACCAAAAACCATATATGAGGTCAAACTAAACAACACTTTCAATTGTATGCAATCAGGCAGGCCCTTGCACTACATAGTTGAAGGTAAATCTAAAGAAAATTGCACAGAAAATTGTATCATGTATGGCCAGCCTAACTCTCTGGCCATTAAAAAAACCATAAACAAAAGATTTGCATTTGAACACGTTTCTTTTGTTATTTTCGTATGTTGATATGACACCTATAACAAAAAAATTGCCTTCAGTATTTTGAATACACAGAAAAAAGAAAAAGGAATTCATTCAATATACATAATGAAATTCTTTTGTTATAGATGTCATTGAACAATGAACATACAACTGAAAACGAACACAAAACAGATTCAAACAAAACACACAATGCAAACCTCTTGATACAGATTTAATTTTCGTTATTTTGCCATTTTCGTTTTGTCGTTTTTTCCCGTCGGATCGTTCGTAATTGCGGTCGTTCGTTATGCGGCTAATCCGTTATGCCGTCGTTTTCGTATTTTGGTGCTTTAATATTTTCGTATGTACACATTATCCCGCGGGTACGAAAATGAACATTTTCGTACGAAAATGACATTCGTACGAACGGGAATGCACATATCTACTAAACACCGTATATACAACCTAATCATAACACAGAAGGGCAGAAGTAAAAAATCAGTGCAATGAATCAATACAACAAGGCACTGTTGAAGTGTTTTCTGTGGATAGGTAGATAAATGGTCTCTTTATATTTTTAGCTTTGGAAAAAAGTGATGTTGCAGGGAAGGGAGTGGACAGACTCCAGTGTCACAGTTTTATCTATTAGTGTTTTGTTATTTATATCTATAACAAAGTTGTCTCAAACTGATTCTTGCTTACTGAATATTTTGTCTTCTTTCAGTTCCATAAATGTATTATTGCATCTCTGAAATTGCATTTGATTTCAGCGAGGGGCAGTGAATCTTTCATGTCAATGTGTAATAAAATATATTGATATACATGAGTGGGTTCAAAGCCATTAAGATATAATGGAGCCCATTATGCTTTACATAAATATAACCATAGAGTGAAAAACAAGCCAAATGATTTGAGTGCAAAAAATGCTGAGAAATTGTATTCCCATTTGAATTGATCCAAATGAACCATTTGGATTATTGCACATAGACTCTCAAACAATATGTTCATTTAATAATGAGAAAAGAGGAATGAACTGCCAATTTATTCTTAAGCAAGCAAATTAAGTATGTTGAAGAGTTTATACAGTCAGAGCCAAGTTACTTGGCAAAGGTAGTGAGAAATAATTTGCCCTTATCAAACAGTATAACACTTACAATACCCTCTGGGTTTGTAAAAATGGCCATACATTTCTTGTTCGAAGAAACACAATTTAAACTCAACTGTACCACATTCTTACTAATACTATAAGATAGTATTAGACATTGTGATATTAAAATATCAAACTCAGTCAATTGCATAGTGTTGATACTGTAATGAATGATATACATTGATTCTTAATTCCCTTAATACATACATATTATACATCAATTAACAAACACATTTCCTAAAAGAAAGCAGGACCCTGTGTATATGACCAATATTTTCTAGACAATATTATGGGTTGTACATGCCATATTCAAAAGACCTAATCATTCTCTCACATTTACTGCAAACAATCATAAGTACTGTAAGTGACCCCCTCGTGCCTAAAAATTGATGTTTAAAAGACCCTTTAAGCCCAGTCCACCACCTCGGGATTACACAGAGAGAGAGAATATGAACTGCTGTGCCTTCTGGGAATGGCAAAAAGCCTGCTGGGAGGTATTGGAGCTGGTGGGAGATACAATCTCTACACCGTGACACAGTCCTGTGGAAGGAGCAGCAGGAACTACATTTCCCATGGTGCCTATGAGGAACAGGCAGGGAAAGGAGGGAAAGAGAACTAGGAGACCAGACGGAGAGACAAAACTCACATGGAAAGACAGAGGTCACAGGTACAGGTGGGGAGGAAAGCTGCAGATTGAGGCAAGAAGCAGAAATGATTGCTGGCTGGCTGCTACTGGTAAGAAAGATGACTGAACACAGATATAGTGATCTAGGCTGCACACCTGCTTATGTAAATGGACCTGCTGCAGGGAATCCAGCTTTCCAGCGTATTTTCTGTTATGACATAGTGACATACACTATATTGTCAAAAGTATTAGGACACCTGCCTTTGCACGCACATGAACTTTAGTGGCATCTCAGTCTTATGCCGCGTACACACGATCGGAATTTCCGAGAAACAAAACCGTGGATTTTTTTTACGACAGAATGTAGGCTCAAACTTCTGTTGCATACACACGGTCACACAAATGTTGTCTGAAATTCCGAGTGTCAAGAACGCGGTGACGTACAACACTACAACGAGCCGAGAAAAATTAAGTTCAATGATTCTGAGAATGCGTTGAATTAATTCCGAGTATGCATAGGATTTTTGTGCGTCGGAATTGCATACAGACGATCGGAATTTCTGACAAGAAATTGAGAACCAGCTCTCAAACTGCAAATGTCCGATGGAGCCTACACACGGTCGGAATATCCAACCAAAAGCCCCATGGAAGATGAGCAGGGAGAGGGAGAAAACCGCCTCCTTGAACCCCAAAGAGGCAATCAGCAGTGGGGGGCACACCATCCCCGGTTCCTCCCAGAGCATTCAACCTCCTCTCTGCTGCTAGCTCTGACATCAACAGGAGGATAGACTGATCTGGGGCCAAGGATGAGGGCCAAGGATGAGGGCAGGCAGAAAGTAAGTACTAGGCATCACACACACCTATCCACAGACAGGGACAGGGGGGCACAGGAGAGACTGAAAACAGGGGCAGGGCTAGGGGTTTTTTCTCTCGCCCCCTCTTTCTCTGACCCCTCCTTCTCTCTCACCCCTCCCTCTTACCCCCTCTATCTCACCCCCTCTCTCTCTTACACCCCTTTCTCTGTATCTCTCTCTCTTTCCCCCTCTTTCTCTCACCTCCCCTTTTCTCTCTCACAGCCTCTCTCTCCCACCCCACCTCTCTCTCACCCCCTCTCTCTCTCACCCCCTTTCTCTCCTACCTCATCTCTCTCTCACCCCCTCTCTCTCTGATTTCCCCTTTCTCACCCCTCTCTCCAACCCCCCTCTCTCATCCCTTTCTTTCTCACCCCCTCTATCTCTCATCTGACCTCTATCTCTCCCCCTCAATCCCCTCTCCTCTTCTCCCTCTTTCTCTCTTTCCCACCCCCTCTCTCTTTCTTTTATTCGCCCTCTATCCCCCTCTCTCTCTCACAATCCCCTCTATCACCTCCCCCTCTATCTCTCATCCTCCCCCACTCTTATGCACGCAGGGGAAACTGAGATTCTGACTAACAGGTGACAGCAAGAAAGGGTTAGTGATCCTATCCCCCCAGCAGCGACACCTCCCAAGCCCACAGCACTGCCACTGATCCCATCCTCCCCACCGCTGCCACTGATCCCATCAACACCTCAGCACTGCCATTGATCCCACCCCCCTTCTGTGGAGACTGGGATCTAAAGGGGACTGAGTGGTCTCTCAAAGGTTTTAGACTTTGTAGGCATCACAAGGAGCCATTGTAGATCAATACCTCCCTTGATGCAACCTTTAAAGGTGTCCAACAGGTCCCCCAACTTTTCACAGTGCCTCCAGCTCCCACTAAATATTTCAGCTTTCTACTGTGCTCCTAGATGCTTGGGACTGGCGGCACAGTGGAGAAAGTTGGAACTATGGTGGGTTGTATACTCTGTAGGCATCACAAGAAGCCATTGTAGAACAATACCTCCTTGGATGCAACATTTAACATGCTACTGTGGAAGATTGTAGGGCACTATGGGAGGTTGGGGAGCACAATAGCAGTAGGCTATTGCACATAACAGTGGCTACTGTGGATTGGATTTTACTTGAAGTTGTATACCTTGGTATTACATATTTTGTAGAATAAACAGTATTAACATGGGGACATACCTATTGTGGTGATGTTTGTTAGATATTGATATTAACATGTTACAGCATTATATGGCAATGTGCACTAGTATGGTGTTCTTTTTCTTGTTCTTTTATGCTCTAACAGTAATTCCATTTAGGCTTGAGGCCTCAGTTAATAAAGTGAAAGCCTTCAACTTCAGATAAGGTTGCATTAATATTTGATTATCTTTTAGCACATTTGTCAACCTATAACAAAAATTAAATACAACTGTGTACCAAGTAAAATAGTCTCATATATGTGCAGGTCTGATTTTCTGTTGTGGTGCGTTGGTAGCCCAATCAAATTCATGTACTGTCTTAAAGCAATGTGTGCTTTAACCACTTCCTTACTAGGGCACTTATAACCCTTCCTGACCAGGTGAAATTTCAGCTTCTGGCACTGCGTCGCTTTAACTGACAATTGCGCGGTCGTGCGACGTGGCTCCCAAACAAAATTGGCGTCCTTTTTTTCCCACAAATAGAGCTTTCTTTTGGTGGTATTTGATCAATTTTGAAAAAAGTCAATATTTTTTACTTGTTACTGTAATAAATAGCCCATTTAAAAAAAAAAATCTCAGTTTAGGCCGATACGTATTATCCTACATATTTTTGGTAAAAAAAAAAAAAAATTGCAATAAGCAACTGGTTTGCGCAAAAGTTATAGCGCATACAAAATAGGGGACAGAATTATTATTAATTTTTATAATTTTTTTTTTACTAGTAATGTCGGTGATCTGCGATTTTTATTGGGACTGCGACGTTATGGTGGACACATCGGACACTTTTGACACATTTTTGGCGCCATTCACATTTATACTGCGATCAGTGCTATAAAAATGCACCGATTACTGTATAAATGTGACTGGCAGTGAAGGGGTTAACACTAGGGGGACATGGAAGGGGTTAAATGTATTCTGGGTGTGTTCTAACTGTGTGGGTGGAGGGGGGTGACTGGGGGAGGTGACCAATGCTGTGTCCCTATGTACAAGAGACACAGATCGGTCACCTCACTCCCTGACAGGACGTGGATCTCTGTGTTTACACACAGAGATCCATGTCTTGTCCCTGTAACCGCTGATTGCGAGTGCCTGGCGGACATCGCGGCCGCCAGGCACGCGCATCGGCATCTCAGGAATGCAGCGGGCACGCGCGCGCCGCCGGCGGCGCTCGCACGCGCCCTCTAGTGGCCATTAAAAGCACAGGGCGCATATATGCGCCCTGTCAGAGATTCAGGACAGCCCGACGGCCGCATATATTCGTACGGCCGTCGGGAAGTGGTTAAACAGCTTGGTGTAACAGCTTGGAACATATGGGTTCTTTGTCATAGAGCTATTGTTAAAGGGGAGCTAAAGTTAAAAAAAAAACAAATTGCCCCGGGCATCTAATGCTTCAACGCTAGGGTTGAGCGAACCCAAACTGTAAAGTTTAGGTTCGGTACGGACTTTGGGTTCTTCCCGAACCCGGACCCGAACCCGAATAATTGGTGAAAGTTCGGGAAAAAATGCGCGGGATTCCCCCCAAATTCAATAACCAGACCCTTTATGTCTGGTATGGATATTAAGGGGAACCCCGCCGTCAATTTAAAAAAAGTGGGGTTCCCCCCAAATATCCTTAATCAGACCCTTTAGGTCTGGTGTGGACTTTAAGGGGAACTTCACCCCAAATTTAAAAAAAAAATGGCGTGGAGTTCCCCCTAAAATCCACACCAGACCCCTTATCCGAGCACGTTGACCTGGCCGGCCGCAGAAAAGAGGGGGGGACAGAGTGCGGCCCCCCCTCTCCTGAACCGCACCAGGCCACATGCCCTCAACATTGGGAGGGTGCTTTGGGGTGCCCCCCAAAGCACCTTGTCCCCATGTTGATGGGGACAAGGGTCTCATCCCCACAACCCTTGCCTGGTGGTTGTGGGGGTATGCGGGCAGGGGGCTTATCAGAATCTAGAAGACCCCTTTAACAAAGGGGACCCCCAGATTCTGGCCCCCCCTGTGTGAAATGGTAATGGGGTACACTGTACCCCTACCATTTCACGAAGGAAGTGTAAATAGTAGTTTTCAGAAAAAAAACACACACACCGTAGAACAAATTACTTTATTAATTAAACCAAATAAAAATCCAGGGGTGAAAATAGACGATCGATGCTGCTCCCTGCTCCAACGTTGTCTTCTATCCAGCGCCGGGTGATCTCTCCAGCGACAGACGGACAGTCCAGCGATGAGAAGATCCATCCCATCAATATGGGGACAAGGTGCTTTGGGGGATACTCTGTCCCCCCCTCTTTTCTGCGGCCGGCCAGGTCAACGTGCTCAGATAAGGGGTCTGGTGTGGATTTTAGGGGGAACTCCACGCCATTCTTTTTTAAATTTGGGGTGAAGTTCCCCTTAAAATCCACACCAGACCTGAAGTCCGTGTCCCATTGACTTCAATGGGGTTCGGAGTCCGGGTTCGGGTTTCCTGAACCCGAACTTCCCGAACCCGAACATCCAGGTGTCCGCTCTACTCTATTCAACGCTTCTGGTCAGCAGGAGGAACAACAGCCAATGAATTTTCAGCAAGCAGTATCATCTGCAATTTTTTATGATTGCCATTGCACATTTTGAGTTTTTTGCAATTTTTTGGTCTACTTCTTGCCCCTTTTTTTGTATTTACTATGAAAGCATTTCATTCCATTTTGAATTATATTCAAAATATTTACATCATCCTTATGAGCTTGTCACCTACAGGTTTCTTAATCTACATCCTTCCCATGATTTCCCAATTGCTGCTAGATTGTAATTCAGTGTGCTCCAGTGACATGCTGTTTTCCTCATCATGTGACAAAAACCTATACTGCTCAATTATGCTGATAAACTATGTATTGCTGAGACAGTATAGTACAGCATTTCTTAGGCCGCGTACACACGATCGGTCCAACACGATGAGAATGGTACGACGGACCGTTTTCATCAGTTCACCGCTGAAGTGGCCTGATGCGTACACACCATCAGTCCAAAATCCGATCGGGTCAGAACGCGGTGACATAGAACACAACGACGTGCTGAAAAAACGAAGTTCAATGCTTCCAAGCATGCATCGACTTGATTCTGAGCATGCGCGGGTTTTTGGACCGATGCTTTTGCGTACTAACCATCGGTTTGGCCCGACGGTCAGGCGTCCATCGGTCTGATTTTAAAGCAAGTTTTAAAACTTTGGTCCGACGGACGACGGTCCGTACACACAATCGGTTTGGACCAAACCGATCGTGTGTACGCGGCCTTACTGATTCTATAAAAAAAAACATTCAATCATCTGAACTAGCAAGTACTATACTATAATGTGGAGAAGATACATTTTCCCCACAAAGTTTTTATTGAGTATACAACACGTTAGTTTTGTAAGGATTGTTAATAACTGTTTTTTTTTTCATCCTTCTGGCACTTTCCTACAATTTATAATACATTTAAAGTTCAAAAACCTCTAGAAGAAAAACCTGCTTATCAGACTACACCAGACTGTACAAACCACTTACACAAAATCAATCTCCCTCTCTCGCTCTCTTCTTCTATGTTATATATACACTACTGTGCAAACGTTTTAGGCAGGTGTGAAAACATTTTGCAAATTAAGAATGCTTTCAGAAATAGCAGTGTTAATAGTTTTTTTTTTTATTATTTAATAAAATGGAAAGTAGATGAACAAAAGAGAAATCCAAATCAAATCAATATTTAATGTAACCACCCATTGCCTTGAAAACAACATCACTTCTAGGTAGATTTGCAGTTTTTTAAGGAACGCAGCAGTTAGGCTGTTCTAAACATCTTGGAGAACTAACCGTAGATCTATTTTGGATGTAGGTTGCCTTAAATCTTTCTGTCTCTTCATGTAATCTCAGACAGGCTCGATGATGTTGAGTTCAGGGCTCTGTGGTGGCCACCGGACCACCTGTTCTTATTTATGCTGAAGATAGTTCTTAAAGCGGAGCTCTGGTCCAATTTTTTTTTTTTGCAAGATAGTAATTGTCACATAAAATAGTCCCTAAAACATAGCAATAGCTCCCAAGCCCTTAAAGTAATATTTTTCAACACTTGCCTTATCTTCTACTTCTCCTGATCTGGCCGTATCCATAATGTGTGTGTGGGCATTTGAAGCTCAGTTTGTTTCCCTTCCTGGTTTTCAGGCTGAGGTGCATGCTAGGTAACCAGCATGCACCTCATGATCTCGCGCATGTGCAGTAGAACGGCGTTCGTAGTTTATTGTCATGGCAACGGGCGGCGATGGAGGAGCATCACGCTCCGTTGTTATGATAACGCAAGTAACAGATCTTGCGCATGCGCAGTAGAGTGTTTTTTCGGGAGAGAAAAGTGCACAGTCTCCTGGAAATGATTCTGTGCGGCCTAGGCAGGAAAGAAGAACCACTGCGGTCCAGGAAGAAGGCAGATTATCAATTCTGGCTAGCAATGGGGGGTTCAAGGCAAGTAAAAAATGTGCACAGAACTTTTTTAATCACATTTGACGTAATTGTAGCCGTATTAGTGCAATTGTGATAGAGAAGATTGAGTACTGTCCGTGATACTTTTTTTATTTGCACTATTTTTCAGGACAAGCTTTCGGGGTGTTACCCCTTCTTCAAGGTCCAAGCCGTACTGATTCACAATTTTTTGGGCAGAATGTTAAAACAAAACAAGTCTTTAGCTCTCCGTCTGTATTATCTCACTAACTCTGCTGCTATCTTTATTACCATTGATTTGTATGTGTTTGTTTTTCTTTTTTTTACTTTCCCTCTGAGATTTTTTTTTCTTTCTTGTTTTGTTTTAACATTCTGCCCAAAAAATTGTGAATCAGTACTGCTTGGGCCTTAAAGAAGGGGTAACACCCCAAAAGCTTGTCCTGAAAAATTGTATGTTAGTGCAAATAAAGAAAAAGTATCACGGACAGTACTCAATATTCTTAATCACATTAAAAGGAAGCTAGTGAAATAAAGTTTGATTTTAGGGTGGAGCTCCGCTTTAATGACATTGGTTGTTTGTTTGGGGTTGTTGCCCTGCTGCAAAATAAATTTGGGGCAAATTACATGCCTCTCTAATGGAATAGTAAAATAGAGAAGTATTTACCTGTATTTCTCAGTATTGAGGACACCATTGATCATCATTGATCCTCATCATACCTCCAACTTTATTTGCAGAAATGCAGCCCCAAACTTGCTTGGCTGTTGCCTGCAGACACTTATTAGTGTAGCACTCTCCAGCCCTTAAGAAAACAAACTGCCTCTTGCTACAGCACCATATTTCACATTTAGCCTTGTTTCCACGTCAGAAGTATGACTTTTTGGCTGTAATTCTTCCATGGTCACTGCTTCTGGCAAGAAGTCTTCGGACTGTAGATTGGTGTACCTGGGTCCCACTGGTTTCCATCTGTTCTGTGCTGATGGCACTTCTGGATATCTTCTGATGTGGAAGGGAAGTAATCAAGATGTGTCTTTTATCTGCTGCATTAAGTTTTCTTGGCTGACCACTGCGTCTACAGTATTCAATGTTGCCCATTTATTTATGTTTCTTCAAAATAGCTTGAACAGCAGTCCCTTTGACATCTTTGCCTGGGAGAGACCTGGCTGATGAGGTATAACTACATTGTGTCTTGTTGCTGTGCTCAGTTTTGTTATGGTGTATGACCTGTGACATGAAACTGTTTTCCACAACCTCACCTCACAGCAGAGGTTAACTGTTGCTCACTCAGTTTTACACCTCCCACACAGCCATTTCTGTTTCAGTTATTGACAGTGTTTCAAACTACATATGAAATTGATGATCATTAGCACTTGCTTGGTATAATTGGTTAATTATACACCTCACTCTAATACTACAAAATCCCTGACTTTGTGCAAGTGTGCAAGGGTAAGAATTGATGCTGGTTTAAAGCCATGGGGTAGACAACCCAAATGATTTATTTTAGACTTTTCTATTTTGCAAATTGTTAAAAATAAACAATTAAATCTTATATGTTTTTGAAAGTTGTCTTACTTTAAAGCACTTATTCACACCTGTCTAAAACTTTTGCACAATATTGTGTATATATATATATTTATGTGTGTGTGTTTCTTCATAAATGTATTGTCATTTCTAGGGATGGGCTCTCAACACCCTTTGGTTCGGTTACCAAACATGCGAACAGACCAAATTATGCGAACAGACCAAATTATGTGTACGAACATGCAAACCCTATTAAAATCTATGGGACACAAACAATTTAAAGGCTAAGGCCTCGTACACACGATCAAATCTGTCCGCTGGAAACGGTCCGCTGGACCGTTTCAGCAGACAGATTCGATTGTGTGTACGGCCGAGCCGACGGATTTGGCCACCCGACAGATTTCAAAGCATGCTTTGAAATCTATCGGGTGGCAATCCATCCGCCTGACATGTCTGCTGGTTAGTACACTTACCAGCAGACATGTCGTCCCGCACCGCCGCCGCACCGCCGCCGAATGGATTCGGCGCATGCGCGGAAGTGTTTTACTTCCTGGTGCGGTGACGTGGCGGCGTCAACGTCACCGCCACGTCACCGACACGTCAGCGCGCTCTCTGCTGGCGGGGATTTTGGTTTGCTCGGACAGACAGATTTGAACAAATCTGTCCGCTCGTGTGTACGAGGCCTTATATGTAAGTTATTGCCACAAAAAGTGTATGAGGACCTGGGTACTGCCCCAGGTAACATGTACTAATGCAAAAAAAAAGGTTTTAAAACAGCTGTTTTCTTCAGGAGCAGTGATTTTAAAAATTGCTTAAAGCGGAGTTCCACCCAAAACTCATCGCTCATCTGATTCCTCCCTTTCGGGGGGAGGGGGGACAGAATACCTGACAGGTCTTTGACAGGTATTCTTTCCCACTTCCAGGAGTCCGGGGCTCCCTCCTCCTTCCCTGGCTTCCGGGCCAGTAGGAGAGAGGAACGGGGCCTCGCGCATGCGCAGTAGTTCCTGGCATGAAACCTAAAAGCTACACTGCCGGGGTTCTCTTACCCGCAATGACGGCGGCAGCACCCCGACAGCTGATGGAAACATCAGCTGCAGGTGCAGACATCGCTGGACTCCAGGACAGATAAGTGTCCTATTATTAACTGCTTGCCGACCAGCGTAAGACGATATACATCAACACAATGGCATGGCTGCGCAAATGGGCGTACAGGTACATCCCCTTTAAATTAAGGCTTAGCGCACCTACAGTTAGAATCACTCCCTAGGACACACTTAACCCTTTGATTGCCCCCTACTGTTTAACCCCTTCCCTGCCTGTGTCATTTTCACAGTAATCAGTGCATTTTTATAGCATTGATGGCTGTATAAATGACAATGGTCCCAAAATAGTGTCAAAAGTGTCCGATGTGTCTGACGCAATGTCACAGTCACAATAAAAATCGCAGATCACGTCCATTACTAAGTAAAAAATTAAAAATGTGCAAAACCTTTGCGCAAACCAATCAATATACGCTTATTGAGTTTTTTTACCAAAAATATGTAGAAGAATACATATTGGCCTAAACTGAGAAATAAATTAGTTTTTTTATATATTTTTGGGGATATTTATTATAGCAAAAAGTAAAAAATATTGAATTTTTTTTTCAAAATTGACGTTTTTTTTTTATAGCGCAAAATATAAAAACGGCAGAGTTGATGAAATACCACCAAAAAAAGCTCTATTTGTGGGAAAAAAAGGACGTCAATTTTGTTCGGGTGCAATGTCGCACGACCGTGCAATTGTCAGTTAAAGCGACGCAGTGCCGTATCGCAAAAAGTGCTTTGGTCAAAAAGGGGGTACATTTTTCCCGGGGCTGAAGTGGTTAAAAGCCAGCAGCTGCAGTATGTGTAGCTGCTGGCTTTTATTTTATTTTTTGGATCGCAACACCGCTTTAAAGTGAAACAATAAAAATATTAAATATTCTTTAAATATCGTGCCTGGGGGGTCCCCTTGGTCTGCCTGTAAAGTGGCGCATTTGTGTGATGTGTAGAACAGTGCAGCAGCAAAATTAAATTTCTAAAGGAAAACATGTAATTTAAACTTGCTCGCTACAGTAATGTATTGCCGGCCCCCGCAATATAGATAAAAAATCAAGGAAAAAAATTGGTGTGAGTTCGGTTTGGTATGAATTTTAAGGGGAACTCCATGCCATTTAAAAAAAAAAAAAAACAGCGTGGGGTCCCCCCAAATCCATAGCAGGCCCTTTGGGTCTGGCATGGATTTTAAGGCGAACTCCATGTCAAAATGTAAAAATACCCCCCCCCCACAAAATCCATACCAAACCCTTATTTAAGCAAGCAGCCTGCCAGACCAGGAAAGGGGGGATGGGCGAGCACCCCCCCTTCTGAACAATACCAGGCCGCTTGCCCTCAACATGGGGAGGGGGCTTTGAGGCCCCCCATAGCACCTCGTCTCCATGTTGATAGGGACAAGGTCCATGCACCCACAACCCTGGCCCGGTGGTTGTGGGGGTCTGCGGATGGGGGCTTATCGGAATCTGGAAGCCACCTTTAAGAAGGGGGCCCCCAGATTCTGGCCCACCCCCTATGTGAAGGGGGAGGGGTACATTGTAAAAACTACAATAGACAGTTTTTGACAATTCCTTTATTTAAAAATAAAGTGTCCCACAATGTCCATCTATCTTCATCCCCCGGACCCCACCCCGGACCCGAAAAATAGAAGAAAAAAACCCCCCATAAAAACAGCTGACGCAACTGGATGGCCCTGTCCTTGCCTATATTACAGCTGTCAAAGCTAAGCGACAGCAGTCAGCAGGAGGCCTCCCATCAAGGCAGAGCTTTTTTTCTTCTATTTCTCTGTTCCGTCGGGCAGCGTGATTGAAGATGGATGGACATTGCGGGACACTTATTTATTTTTATCTTTTTAACCACTTCCTGTCTGGCTTATAGCAAAATGACGGCCAGGTGGTGGTTCTGTTATCCTGACTGGACGTCATATGACAGCTTTCAGGATTATAGCCAGTGCATGCCCGCAACACCGATCTTGGTAAAAAGTCTCTGATTGGTGGTGATTTAATTGAAATATTAATAAGCATGACTTATCATTATTGGCCCAGATTCACAGAGAATTAGATTCTCGTAGAGTATCAGAAATACACTACGCTGCCGTATTTTACCTGGCTCTACGTGGAATCCAGGTAGATTTTGTCCAGTAAACGACGGCGGCGTAGTGTATTTCTCCCGTCGCAATCCATCTACGCGAGTAGGGGGCGTGAATCATTTAAAATAGGCGCGTTCCCGCGGCGATCGAACTGCGCATGCTCCGTTCGCAAATTTCCCGCCGTGCATTGCGCGAAAACACGTCGTTACGTCATTCGTTGTTTGAGTAGCGTCGTTTACGCACAATCCTCGTCCCGAACGAGTTACGTAAAAAAAAAAAAAAAAATCGACGCGTGAACGACGGCCATACTTAACATGGGCTACGTACCGTTAGACCAGCAAAAAGCTGGTCTAACAGTACGTAACAAAAAAATAGACGAAAGCGATTGCGAAGACCACTCGTATCTTCGTGGATCGCCGTAAAAACACATTTGCATATCCCGACGCATGAAAACGACGCGAACTCCTCCCAGCGGCCGCAAATATATCGCAGTTTTCTGTGTTGTTTATGTTTTTCATAGGGACATTTCAATGGTAGCTTCATTCCTCTATCATGTGCAATAATCATTTAAAATAAGAATATATATTTTTATTTTGAGCACAGGTATACAGATATACATTGTTCTGTTTTCATATTAGAAATACACATGCAAGAGGACTACATTTTTGTTTTTTAAGAATTTTTTATGTGATTGTATATTTGTAATAGGTACTATACGGATTATACATTTCACTTAATGAGGACAATGTAGGCAGAGTTTTGAGGACTCGGTGGGAGGAATTGGTGGTACACTGGCACTCAATATCACACAGAAACACACAATGATGAAACTATTGTCCTGCACATCTCGTCCACATCAGTGCCTCACACATGCGCTTCTGAAAGAACGGTCAAACATTCCCATAGACACACGCCTAAACCTTGTGCACAGCCTTCCAAGAAGAGATGAATCTGCTATAGCCGAAAAGGGTGGATCAACTCAATATTGAAGCCTACAAACTAAGACTGGGATGTCATTAACCACTTGCTTACTGGGCACATATACCCTTCCTGCTCAGGCGAAATTTCAGCTTTCGGCACTGCGTCGCTTTAACTGACAATTGCGCGGTCATGCGACGTGGCTCCCAAACAAAATTGACATCCTTTTTTTCCCACAAATAGGGCTTTCTTTTGGATGTATTTGATCACCCCTGCGTTTTTTATTTTTTGCGCTATAAAGAGCGACAATTTAAAAAAAAAAACACAATATTTTTTACTTTTTGTTACAATAAATATCCCAATAAAAAAAAATGTATTTATATATATACTCTTGTGGATGATCAGCTGCTGATTTTTTTTAAATATTTTTAATGAAATCGTATTATCCACTTAAGGACCGCCTCCTGCATATTTACGTTGGCAGAATGGCATGGCTGAGCACAGGCACGTACTTGTACGTCCCCTTTAAGCACCCGCGACCTGGTCCAAAACTCTGTGACCACGGCCGCGGGACCCGTGGACCCGATAGCCGCCGGTGTCCCGCGATCGGTCCCCGGAGCTGAAGAACAGGGAGAGGTGTGTGTAATCACACCTTCCCCGTTCTTCACAGTGGCAATGTCACTGATCGTCTGTTCCCTGACATAGGGAAAGACGATAAATTACGTGACTGGTCCAGCCCCGCCTCCCTACAGTTAGAAACACATATGAGGTCACACATAACCCCTACAGCGCCCCCTAGTGGTTAATTCCTAAACTGCAATTGTAATTTTCACAGTAAACAATGCATTTTTATAGCATTTTTTGCTGTGAAAATGACAATGGTCCAAAAAATGTGTCAAAATTCACTGATGTGTCCACCATAATGTCGCAGTCACGAAAAAAATTGCTGATCACCACTATTAGTAGTAAAAAAAGAAAACATTAATAAAAATGCCATAAAACTATCCCCTATTTTGTAGACGCTATAAATTTTGCGCAAACCAATCGTTAAACGCTTATTGCGATTTTTTTTTACCAAAAATATGTAGAAGAATACGTATCGGCCTAAACTAAGAAAAAAAAAAGGTTTCGTATATCTTTTTTGGGGGTATTTATTATAGCAAAAAGTAAAAAATATTTTTTTTTTTTCGCTCTATTTTTGTTTATAGCGCAAAAAATAAAAAGCGCAGAGATGATCAAATACCACCAAAATAAAGCTCTATTTGTGGGGAAAAAAACAACGCAAATTTTGTTTGGGAGCCACATCGCACGACCGCGCAATTGTCTGTTAAAGCAACGCAGTGCCGAATCACAAAAACTTGCCAGGTCCTTTACCTGGATAATGGTCCAGGTCTTAAGTGGTTAAAAAATGTGTACTTTTATAATATTCTATGTCATAGTGAATATGTAGTCCCAGAATTCAAGGAAGTACATAAGTATATGCGCAGTTCATAAAGTATGTTTGAAAACTTTCCAGAAGCTTGACATAATTAGAATACAATGTGAAAATATATATATATATATATATATATATATATATATATATATATATATACTGTATATATATATATATATATATATATATATATATATGTATATATATATATATATATATGTGTGTGTGATTTTATCACAGATATGCTTAATCAATGACTTTCATTGTTTTGATTCAGATTTGTGATCATGCATCATAGTCAGATTAAATAAAATAGGGGCCTGATTTATTATGGCCTTGTGAAGAAAAAAAAAACACTTTATTATGGGCAAACTGGTTAAGTGTCGGTTCACACAGGGGCAACTCGACTTACAGCGTGACTTTGCAAGGCGATTTGGAGGCGACTTTAGCGCGACTTCAGCGTGAATTTGAGCAACTTACAATGCAACTTAAAGTTGCCTCCTGGACAAGCGACTTTGGCTGTGGCCAATCAAATAATAATCAGCTCTGTGGGAGGGAGGGGTTTGCTTGGGTAAACTATTTTCTTTTCCTATAAAGTTGCTTCATTTAAGATGGAGATCCGACTTGGAGGCAGCTTCCATTGAAATCTATGGGTACAAGTTGCCTAGAAGTCGCATTGAAGTAGTACAGGAACCTTTTTTGTAGTCGGAGCGACTTCAGTAGTGTACATTAAGATGACTCTCATTCACTTCAATAGAATTTCTTATGTCCTGCAACTTAGGGCAACATGAGGTCTGACAAGTCGGATCCCAAGTCGCTGTAGTGCAAACTAACCCTTTTTTGTTATTTTGGAGCAGTTCTTCCTGAAGCATTTCATGTAGAGATGTAGTGACCAAGATGACTTTTGGTTATTTGTTTGTTTCTTTTTCATCAGAAGAATTCACTTAGCTGAGCTTGAGTAGTTTTGAAACAGAGGGAGATTTTGTTTAGATTTCTTTGTATTCATCTGGAGTAATCCATAGCGTGCATTGATCCTTTTTTGATCCAACGTTGTACAAAATCTCAGCTATTCTAGCACTTAGTTTGTAACACCACCACCCACGTCTTCTCAGAGCTTAAACATGGAGTATCTGATAGTTTATTGTCAAGTATAAAGCTTACAGATAACCTATACTTGTTACAATTCTTAGAAATCAACAAAGAAATGTTTTAATCGCTAAATGGTAGAGAATTAGATAAAAGAAACAATTATTGTAACATTTGACAATTGTGATAATTATTCGCTCCCATATGTGAGCTTTCCCTGGGTCCTTTGATTCAATCTCATTTCCAGCAAGAATGTGACCAATGACATCTAGCTCCTGAGATACAGTGAGAGGATTTTGTCACTTGCAGGTTCGGTCTCATGTAAATAAGCCATTGCCAGGATATATAAGCATCAGATCAAACAGATTTTGATGTTATCCGATACTTTGGAGGGCAAAGGAGACATCTGGGGTCTAATAGATGCCAGATATTTCCATAAAGAGGACCTGTCTCTGCCCATGCCATCACAGGGAATGTTGTTTATCCATTATGATAGCAAAAAAAGTGATAAAAAATGTTGTGTCAAAAAAATGAAAAAAAATAACATTTTTTAAAGTGCCCCTGTCCCATTGTGCTCATGCACAAAAGCAAACACACATATAGGTCCCGCACGCATATGTAAATGATAATCACACCACAATTGTGAGTATTACTGCAAAAGCTATAGTGACAAAAATAATTCTAGCCCTGACCTCCTGTATAACTCTAAACTGGTAACCTGTAATGTCTTATAAAGTGTCCTCTTTGGTAGATATTTTTAAGTATCATAGTTTGGCACCAGTCCACGAGCGTGCGCAATTTTATAGCATAACATATCAGTTATATACTCAGCGTAACTTTATCTTTTATATTTTACCATGTATATCATGTTATATCATGTTTTTGTGCTTTAATGTTCACTAAAGTATATTTTGTGTTAAAACCGCTGTGACATAAAAATTGCAACACCCACTATTTTATTCTCTAGGGCTTCTGCTTAAAAAAATATATAAAGTTTAGGAATTCTAAGTAATTTTCTAGAAAAAATAATTGATTTTAGATTAGAGAGATTTTCAGAAAAAATAAATGTAGATTATATGTAAGAGATACATCTCAGAATAGTAGTTAAAGTGGTTGCAAAGGGAGAAGTTTTTTTTTTTATTCTAACGCATTCTTTGCATTAAGATAAAAAGCCTTCTGTATGTAGCAGCCCCCCTAATACTTACCTGAAGTCGATCCAGATCCAGCGATGTTACACGAAAGGCTTGGCTGTCTAGGACTCCCCTCCTCTTTGGCTCTGGTGTCATTGGCTCCCGCTGCTGTCAATCAAAGACGGTGAGCCAATGAGGAGAGAAAGGGGGGCGGCGGAGAATGGGCAACAGCAAATATACAATTTTTTTTTTTTTTTAACAACATTTTCCCTGAGTTTAGGCCGATATGTATTCTTCTACAAATTCTTTGTTTGCGCAAATGTTATAACATCTACAAATTATGGGAACGATTTATGGCATTTATATGTTGTTTTTATGATTTTTTTCTTTTTTACTGGTAATGATGGTGATCTGCGTTTTTTTTTTTTGTTTTTTTTGCGTTATTGTGACGTTGCAACGGACAGGTCGGACACTTTTGACACTTTTTTGGGACCATTAACATTTACAGAGCGATCAGTGCTATAAATATGCACTGATTACTATGTAAATGTCACTGGCAGGAAAGGGGTTAACACTAGGGTTTACACACACAAACCCCCGTGCTGCCGCTCGTGCACACAATCTCGTGTGGGCAGCGGTGATCGCGCCTGCCAGCCACGTTCATCGAGTTTCCCACTGTGCAGATGGCTCTCCTGGGTGAAGTCGTATATGTACGGGATTTCGCCCAGGAGAGCCATTCTGCCGCCGTATATCTCTGTGATCCGGTCGGGAACTGGTTGAAGCAGACTTTCGGTTGATTTTTCATCTTTCCATCTATTTAATCACCTGCCCTTGTTGTTTTAACTTTGGATAGTCAAACCTGTTTTCTTCAGCCAGTAAATACCTTATACAGCCTACTTCTTCTTTCTTGTCTGGTCAGTAGCCTAGGCTAATGACATCATGGGCAGCTCTCTCTCTCTCTCACTCTCGTGAGAGTTTATCAGGAAGGGAGGGGGTGAGTCATAAAAGGGCCAATGAGAGCTGCGAGGCTGCAGAGCTTGAGGTGTGCCTCTGTGTTTCAATGACATCATACACATGCGACATGTTTCAAAGCTAGCAAGCCATTGATGGAAAAAAGGCTGCACCTCTTTTTTAAGCATAGCTATGCTTGAAAAAGAGGTGCGGCCCTAGCCTCACTGAATACACAGCCGTGTTTACTTTCTAATCTACAGAGACAGAGTGCACACTAAAGCCACAGCACGGCTTGCCATAACCACTGTCACTCTCCACTACACCTTTTACCTGGAACCCTTATTCTTATCAGATGAACTTTTCCTGATAGACTTGTGCCTCGTTTCGACTGAGCGGATCGGTTCGGTACGGTTCGGTACAGTACGCTATTTTGGGTGTTTCCATTCTGAAAGCGTGCCATAAAAGCGAACCATACCACACCAGCAAGGGTCCTGCTTCTCATGTGGGTCCAGAGAGAATGGAACGGTTCCATTAGGGCGGACCTACAAATACATCTCACTGATTGGTGGACGCGCTAGGAATTTTTTCTAAACCCTGAATAGTCCCTGACGGTCCGATTTGCAGTGGAAACGCTCACGCGAATAGACCATTCTAACCGCTCCAAATTTAATGACCCGAACCGATCCACTCAGTGAAAACAAGGTATAAGGTATGCCCAAGCCTGGATCACTGAAGAAAACCACGCTGTGCTCAGCCTTCCCACTCCATTCTGCATGGATCTGATGTGGTGCCAGCTTTACAGGACTTGCTGTGACTTGCAGTCCCAATTTCATCTCTTCAGCCCAGCAACCGGTTTTGAATGAAACTTACCTGTTCTCCACGTGAGTGGATATTGTTGTTTATTAAATTATTCTTATGATACATACTCAAGAGGTGCCCCTTTTCTTGTTTTTTTTTCCTAGTATACTGGAACCGGCTTTTGGTTTTCTTGGTGGCTGCCCTGACTGATACCCTGCCATATAGTTCTATGTGTGCATATATATGTGTATATACACACCTTCTTACCTTTGCCCTTGGACTATTGGGTACCACTACTTGAGCAACCTGTGCTTTGCGCCTTTTTTACTTGTTTAATGAAGCACCACTAAAGCAACATGGGGTATATTTTTTCAAGCAAAGCTGAGGCAAAGCAAAAGCAAGATTTAAACAGGACTGTAAGCTAACCACTTTATTCAGTGACAGGGGCTTTGACTGGCGTTCATAGAGCTTTTGGGTGTCCAAAGCCATGTTTTTATTGGCCATGCCCACATTTTGGCTACACCCACAAGTTGCTGGCATTTATCTTTCAAAACCCTCCAAGCTTTCTGTTCTTTCTAAATATTGAGGAATTATGGCACCTATGATTTTTTTTGTTTAAGGCCCACTGATTAAACAGATTTTTGCACTTACTGACCAGAAATGTAGTGAGCTTGTTATGACTGAGAAATTAAACTGTCTTTTGGCTATTCAGAGTCTGAATTTTTAGAGGGTTATATTAAGATTGTTTTTTACTGTAAGTATGTGGGTTTGGAGGGGTTCTGAGGGGTATGCCATATGATATTCTGCTTATTTGCCTAAATGATCAAAATAGTATAAATATCCTGTAAAAAAAAATATATATATATATTTTGCACGTTGCTGAAAAATGCTGTGTATACAGTGGTCTAGGTTCTTTCACACAGGAGTTACAGTATCTTACAAAAGTGAGTACACTCCTCACATTTTTTGTAAATATTTTATTATATCTTTTCATGTGACATCACTGAAGAGATTACAGTTTTATACAATGTAAAGTAGTGAGTGTACAGCTCAGTATAACAGTGTCAATTTGCTGTCCTCCCTAAATAACTCAACACACTAAACTAAACTGCTGACAACAAATGTGAGTACACCCCTAAGTGAAAATGTCCAAATTGGGCCCAATTAGTTATTTCCCCTCCCTGGTGTCATGTAACTCCTTAGGCCGCGTACACACGATCAGTCCAAACCGATGAAAACGGACTGAAGTTAATTTTCATCGGTTCACAGACTGATGGTCTGATGTGCGTACACACCATCAGTTCAAAAACCGATCGTGTCAGAACGCGGTGAAGTAAAACACAACGACGTGCTGAAAAAAAACGAAGTTCAATGCTTCCAAGCATGCGTCGACTTGATTCTGAGCATTCGCAGGTTTTTGAACCGATACTTTTGCGTACTAACCATCGGTTTGGACCGATGGTCAGGCGTCCATCAGTCCGATTTTAAAGCAAGTTTTAAAACTTTGGACTGAAGGACAAAAGACTGATGGGCCATACACACGGTCAATTTGGACCGATGAAACTGAACTGGACCCATCATGTGTACGCGGCCTCAGTGTCTCAGGTGTGAATGGGGAGCAGGTGGATTAAAATTGGTGTTACAGTGCCTGCCGCCGAGAATGTGTTTTCAGCACGCCAGCATCGCGCTGAATCTCGGCGACAGGCTGCCGATATCTCGCACTCGCTGGAATAGTAAAAGCACATTCCAGCGAGCGCGTCATAGAAGCGACGGGGATCCGACGCGGATTCCCGCCAATTCTACACGTGGGCGGAGTTTGTTATGAATCCTGAACGAGAAATCCCCGAAAAAACGGCGTGGGGGTCACCCCACAATCCATAACAGACCCGTATCCAAAGCACGCCGGCCGGCCGGTCAGGAAGGGAGTGGGGGCGAGCGAGCGCCCCCCCCCCTCCTGAGCCGTACCGGGCAGCATGCCCCCACTCCCTTCCTGACCGGCCGGCCGGCGTGCTTTGGATACGGGTCTGTTATGGATTGTGGGGGGACCCCCACGCCGTTTTTTCGGCGTAGGGGGTCTCCTTACAACCCATAACCGACCTAAGAGCCCGTTATGCTCCTGAGGGGGGAACCCATGCCGGATTTTTCTTTAAAAATCCGGCGGGGATTTCTCGTTCAGGATTCATAACAAACTCCGCCCACGTGTAGAATTGGCGGGAATCCGCGTCGGATTCCCGTCGCTTCTATGACGGCTTTGTCTCCATCGCGGCAAGCCAGCTCGGCGCTGGCTCCCGCGATGGGGCTCGTAGGTGGTCAATCTCGCCGAGAAAGGGAGCGAGATTGACACAATATCCCAGTCACCTACTGTATCTCTCTAACTCTGTCATGCTGGTCACTGGAAGTTCAACATGGCACCTCATGGCAAAGAACTCTCTGAGGATCTTAAAAAAAAGAATTGTTGCTCTACATAAAGATGGACTAGGCTATAATAAGATTGCCAAGACCTTGAAACTGAGCTGCAGCAAAGTGGCCAAGACTATACAGTGGTCTAACAGGATAGGTTCCACTTAGAATAGGCCTCGCCGTTATCGACCAAAGAAGTTGAGTACATGGGAAATAGGCATATGAGTGCTGCCAGCATTGCTGCAGAGGTTGAAGGGGTAAGGGGTGAACCTGTTAGTGCTCAGACCATACACCACACACATCATAAAACTGGTCTGCATAGCTGTCGCCCCAGAAGGAAGCCTCTTCTAAAGACGATGTACAAGGAAACCTGCAAACTATTTGCTGAAGACATGCATAGGACATGACATGAATTACTGGAACCATGTCCCGTGGTGTGATGAGACCAAGATAAACGTATTTGCTTCAGATGGTGTCGAGCATGTGTGGTGGCAACCAGGTGAGGAGTACAAAGACAAGTGTGTTTTGCCTACAGTAAAGCATAGTGGTGGGAGTGTCATGGTCTGGGGCTGCATGAGTGCTTCTGGCACTGGAGAGCTACAGTTCATTGGGGGAACCATGAATGCCAACATGCACTGTGACATACTGGAGCAGAGCATGATCCCCTCCATTCAGAGACTGGGCTGCAGGGCAGTATTCCAACATGATAACGACCGCAAACACACCTCCAAGACAATCACTGCCTTGCTAAAAAAGCTAAGAGTAAAGGTGATGGGCTGCCGAAGCATATCTGCAGACCTAAACCCCTTTGAGCATCAGTGGGGCATCCTCAAACGGAAGGTGGAGGAGCGCAAGGTCTCTAACATCAGCTTGTGATGACTTCATGGAGGAGTGGAAGAGGACTCCAGTGGCAACCTGTGAAGCTCTGGTGAACTACTTGCCCAAGAGGGTTAAAGCAGTGCTGGCAAATAATGGTGGCCACGCAAAATATTGACACTTTGGGACCAATTTGGACATTTTCCCGTAGGGGTGTACTCACTTTTGTTGCTACCGGTTTAGACATTAATGGCTGTGTGTTGAGTTATGTTGAGGGGACAGCAAATTTACACTGTTATACAAGCTGTACACTCACTACTTTATATTGTAGCAAAGTGTTATTCCTTATCACATGAAAAGATATACTAAAATATTTACAAAAATGTGAGGGGTGTACTCACTTTTGTGAGATACTGTACTGTATTAACAAGCAGTTACAAGCAATAACATTTGAATTGTTCATCAGTTGCATATTTAGACTGAAGAATATATGTGGTATATTTTAGTTTTGATATTTGATTTTAGAAGTACTCTTCATCTCCAGTCCTCACATTGCTTCTTACTTTGTTTTCTTCTCTGCATAGTACTACAGTACATATGTAGGGTTTTACATTGCACATAGTAAAAGTTGAAAAAAAAATAGTATGTGGAATCATTAGAAGGAAAACAAACATAAACTCATCAGAAAAAGTGGCCATTGCTTATGCAGCATATGTAACCTAAAAGATAGGACTGAAAAGAGAAATTAAATTGGAGCTCTACACTTTTAGTTGTGGTCCATGCCACATATATAAAGAGCTTTGAGCTTTTGGCGGTGCTGCAGTGACTTCCTGACAAGTGACAACAGCACTTGGGACCTTCTCCATTGAGAAAATGTCCTGTATTCTTTTCAACACAAGACATTCTCTGAATAGACGATGTGGAGAGGAGGAGCAGATGAAAGTCTTGCTCTACCCTAATCCAATCAGAGAACACATTGCATTCACTGAAAGGCATACCGGACATTTTCTGAATGGAGGAGGTGCCGAGTGACTCTATAGCCCGTAAAAGACAGAAAGTCACTGCAACCCTGCTATAAGATCAAAGCTGTCACTGTATGTGGCACAGACCACAACTGAAAAAAAAAATATCAGCATCCCCAGCAAATCACCAGTTGTTGCATACCGATAATTACAGCTAAATAAGCTAGCCCAATATAACTTTAAAAAATCTATTTTTGCTGGAGTTGCACTTAAAGCCCTTTGGCTCATTACACAAAGGTTCTAAATAAAGCATCTGCTTTGCTTCACATTGTGTTATAGCAGGATAAGCATTGCTTACGGTGTTTGCTGGCTGGGATGATGCCACAATCATTTATCTTGCTCATTTTACTTGGCTAGCAACCCCATGGGAAGAGTATTTGACAGACTGGCCCTTCTCATTCCAGAAACTACATGCACCATACAAGCCCTAAGAGGAACAATGCAAATTAATCTATTAGTATGTTATTTTTTATTTTCTTCTAAGCTGTACTTGTGAAAAATAAGGAGGGGGGGGGGGGCTTTTTTAATTGAAACACTAAACATTTTCCAGCTATAAGATCTAAATGGACTTGTAAGCTTATGTTCTAAATTGTAACTGGGACTTTAAAACTGGTAAACAAAAAAATAAGACAAAAACTGTAATAAAACTGGTAAACAAAAAAATAAGACAAAAACTGTAACAAAACTTAGAGAAATGGGAAGCAGCTTGTATTATAATACTGTACTTACTTTCACCAGTTTTATACCAGTAATCTAGTAAGGCAATGTTTTCCCAAATTCTAAGTATTGAATATAAACATGGTGTATTTCCATAAAATGTTAAAGATATGGTGTAAAAAATGACAACTTTGAAAGAAAGAAGTAAAAGTTCTTTACGTTTAGGGAAAAATACTCCTCAATCAAATCAGCTGCAAAGCAGTATATGTTTCCAAAATTGCAACATGACCTTAGCATGAAACTATGAGAACTACATCTTTTCCTTTGAAATAAAAAATATACATGCAGCACTGCACCTTACGGGGGATGCTTATAATTGCATGTTCTTCTGTGTAGCCTTGACCCTGTAAACTTTCTAGCCCTCCTGACATTCTAGGTTCAGACATGGTTTGTATACCCACCCACATAGTTTTAGCGCTCTCAGATTTACTTAATCAAGAGAAGAGGCTTAAAGGATCACTAAAGGATTTTTTATTTTTTTTGCTAAATAGCTTCCTTTACCTTACTGCAGTCCTGGTTTCATGTCCTCATTTTTCGTTTTTGCTTTGAAGTTGCTGTAATTCTGCTCTGATCTCCACACTTCCTGCTTGTCTGGCTCCTTATGAAAAATCTCATTGCAGCTTTTCACTGTGGTCCAAGCTGTCATTACTGTGTGTCTAAAACTCCTCAGAACCAATCAGATTCATTTTAAAACCAAAACACTGTCCTGTATTTGTTTGTTTTGTTCTGTGTGTCTCTTTACATCACAGAAACATGAAACCAGTTTAAAAGTGAAACTAAACTGCAGGCACATTATATGATTGATTTTTATCTATTTGTAATCATTTTTAAAAGTAATCAGTTCACTTTTATGTCTCTATACCCTGTAAACAGTAATTTTAGCAAAAACAAATTCCTTTAGCGCCTGCGGCGCGCTCCCGTGACCCAGTCTGAAGCTCCAGGACCGGGAAGGCGGGATTTGCGGACCTAATCGCCGCTGGAGTGCACCGATTGGTCCCCGGAGCTGAAGAACGGGGAGAGCCGCATGTAAACACGTCTTCCACGTTCTTCACTGTGGCGGCGTCATCGATCGCATGATCCCTTTTAAAGGGAGACACAATCGATGACGTCACACCTACAGCCACACCCCCTACAGTTGTAAACACACATTAGGGAACACAAAAACCCTTGTGGTTAACTCCCAAACTGCAAATGTAATTTCCACAATAAACAATGCATTTTAAATGCATTTTTTGCTGAGAAAATGACAATTGTCCCAAAAATGTGTCAAAATTGTCCGAAGTTTATAAAAATGCAATAAAACTATCCCCTACTTTGTAAACGCTATAAATTTTGCGCAAACCAACTGATAAACACTTATTTTTTTTACCAAAAATATGTAGAAGAATACGTATCGGCGTAAACTGAGGAAAAAATATTTTTTTATACATTTTTGGGGGATATTTATTATAGCAAAAAGTAAAAAATATTGAATTTTTTTCAAAATTGTTGCTCTATTTTTGTTTATAGCACAGAAAATAAAAACCGCATAGGTGATCAAATACCACCAAAAGAAATCTCTATTTGTGGAAAAAAAAGGACGCCAATTTTGTTTGGGAGCCACGTCGCACGACCGCACAATTGTCTGTTAAAGCGATGCAGTGCCGAATCGCAAAACCTGGCCGGGTCTTTTAGCTGACTAAAGGTCCGGGTCTTAAGTGGTTAAATTACCTGTCTCATCCCTGTAACTACAAGTGAGCTTTTCTGTTGAAAAACAAAAGTCTTTGCTCTCTGGATCTCCAGATGAAAATAGAAGAAATAAAGCCTAAAAAAGGATACTAGGACACTAATACAACTTTTACATGTAATGCCGCGTACACACAATCATTTTTTGGCATGATTAAAACAACATTTTTAAAAACGTCATTTAAAATGATCGTGTGTGGGCTTCACATCGTTTTTCATCTCCTGAAAAATAAAAAAAATAAAATTTGGGCATGCTGCATTTTTAAACAACGGTTTAAACCCGCGCATGGTCAGAAGCAAGTTAGAGATGGGAGCTTGAACTTCCCCTTTATGCCGCGTACACACGGTCGTTTTTTGCGATGAAAAAAAACGACGTTTTTTGTGAAGTAAAAAACGACGTTTTTGAAACGTCACTTTCAAAGACGATGTTGCATACACACCATCGTTTTTTTCCACAAAAAACGAGGTTACGTTCACCACACTTTTCCATTGAAGCTCGCTTCATAACTAGCTTCTGGGCATGCGCGGGTTGAAAAACGTCGTTTTAAACGACGTTTTTGCTACACACGGTGACTTTTTGTGAAACAAAAAACGACGTTTTGAAAAACGACACAAAAAATTCAAGCATGTTGGAATTTTTTTTGGTCGTTTTTTTTAAGACAAAAAACGACGTTTTGCCCACACACGATCAATTTAAATGACGTTTTAAAAAACGTCGTTTTTTTTTTCATCGCAAAAAACGACCGTGTGTACGCGGCATTAGAGTGCCGTCGTACATCATCGCGCTTTGCTCATCATTTTTTTAAAAACGATGGTGTGTGGGCAAACATCGTTTTTAATGATGAAGTTGGAAAAACTTTGTTTTTCTTCATGCCAAAAACAACGTTTTATTCCATGATGAAAAACGACCGTGTGTACGCGGCATAAGAGTTAGTAAGCTGCAATATAATAACTGTTTGCTTTTGGGTTAAATCCTGCATTTAAAAGAGTATGCACATACATCATTTGTGAGGATGTTAGGTACTAAAAAGTTGCTAATTTGTGGGTGAAACTGATTAATTTGTTAATTTGGGGGTATCAACCTATTCCCTTTTTTTTTTTTAAATCCTGCTTTTTATTTGGATTTTTTTTTTCACTATTATTATAGTACTATTCCCATTTTACTATATTTGTTCATTTCCTTGTCCTGTTGATGCCATTTCTCTGCCTTCTGCTACGATTTCTATATTATGACTATCTTATGAACGTTAGTCAACAAAATTATAACTTCAAGACGTATCATGTGGGGAAATGAAACTTGATTTCTGGTAATTTAAAGAACAATATTCAATGAGGGTGGATACATCCTGCTGTCAAAGCCTCTGGGTAGGTATAATAATCTGAAATATAAACATTCTAATTCTTTTTCATAAAAATTCTGTTTCAAAAGTTTTGGCTGCGCTTTTTAAGTTTAAGTAAAACATTTTTGTTTTAAAAAAAATATATTCTGTTCAAAAGTGGCTTATTGGGCTTTATTTAAGTTTAAGTAAAAAACTCTGGCCCAGATTCACAGAGCGATTACGCGTGCGCAACTGCTGTTGCGCGTGCGTAAGTCTAAATGTGCGCGTGCGTATAGTTGGACGCGATTCACAAAACAATATACGCCAGAAATCTACGTTTTTTGGTCCGGCGTAATTGAGTTAGACATTCGCTTCCCTTCGCGCAAAACTGCGCTAGACACACCATTGATTTGCTAGTCAAATATGCTAATGAGGGAGTTACGGGGATCCACAAAAAAACGCAGTTGCTGCGCACTCGGCTACGCGATGTGCGCAACTGCAAAATGTCCTGTCTAAAGTTAGAGCCCATAAAAGCTGATCTAACTTTTGAAAAAAAGTCTAATTGTCAGATAAAGCAACACCGTTACTGAGGAGCAGACCACACACACGTGTTGCACTACAATTTGACTGCCAACATGCTAGGGGCATCGTCGCTCATAGCTGCACTAGTGAATATAGATGACCAAAGAAGGAGGAGGGCACGGAGGATGGCACGGGAGAGGGTATACCGCACCCGCATACACCTGTTTGGCATGAATGATTCAGAGGTCTTTCGCATCTTCAGATTCCCCCCTCATGCCATCCTGGAATTAACCACAACCTTGCAGGAGGACATCACCAGCCCAACACAACGCTCACATGCAGTGCAGCCACTGGTCAAGGTCCTGGCAACACTCCATGTCCTTGCCAGTGGCTCTTTTCAGCGTACAAGTGGAGTGGTGGCTGGGATGTCACAATCCTCCATGAGCAGATGTGTGCACCAGGTTGTCCCTGCAATCCTCACACGCTTGGCCAACCAAATCATCAAACCCACCACTGAGGAGCTTCGAATCAAGGCAATGGCAGATTTCTACCGAATTGCCAGATTCCCACGCACCATCGGGGCCATTGATTGCACACATGTGGCACTCCAGCCCCCCCATGAGACCGAGCACAATGTACCGCAATCGGAAGAATTGGCACTCCATCAACGTACAGGTGATAGTTGATGCCCAAGGCCTCATATGGCACGTCCGTGCCAAACACCCAGGGTCCAGCCATGACAGCTACATCTACAATCAAAGCCACATCCGAACAGAATTCGAACAGAACGTGTATGGGAACACCTGGCTGGTTGGTGAGTGACATGGGAGTCAGGCATGACTATCCCCTCCCGTGATGCACAACAGAAGTGGCACATGCATGACTAACATTCTCCTGTCTTTTCCTTTACAGGTGACTCTGCATATGCACTGGGACCCCATCTCATGACTCCTATCCGGAACCCCCAAACCCCAGGAGAGGAACGATACAATGAAGCACACATCAAAACCCGTGCAGTGGTGGAGCGCACCTTTGGCCTCCTGAAGTCACGTTTCCGATGCCTGGATAAGTCTGGGGGTACACTGTTGTATTCCCCAAACTTCGTGTGCCATATCATCGCTGCATGTTGCATGCTACACAATCTCGCAGTGAGGAAGGGCCTGCAGGTTGAGCTACGTGATGATCTGACCCCCCAACCAGAAAATCAACCCCTAACCGAGGATACCCCGTCTTCTGAGGGAAGAGCAGTCAGGAGGCAACTCATATTGGGCATCTTTGCACGTTAAACACACACATTAATCATGGCACAATGAGAATGCATGCATGCACACCACTATGGTCCCTAGCACACACACCCCACATCCTCATCAAATTGGATTGGCACCAGTCCACCATGCAAGACTGGTGAGCAGTAACGCCACGTCAAGGCTCCAATTATGTCACTGTACATTCATACACCATTCACACGGACCTGGGAATCACTTCTCCCTGGTCCTGGGGAACCCTTCTCCACCAAAATTGAGGGTGACACCCCTTTTCCAGCAGGAATGTCACCCCCACATTCAAACATCATTCACAACCCAAAATATGCCAAAAAAGTCAAACAAACAAAAATGCATAGAAACAAAAATGCATAGTAAAAAAAAAAATGCTTAGAAAAAACAAAAACAAGCAGAGAGCAAAAATAAAAAAGCTTTCAAAACAAACAAAAGGTGGAAAAAAAAATTATTGCCCTCTGCCTGAGCCACGCCTGGGGCGCCCCCGGCCACGGCCCCGGACCCTCAGGGGAGACGCATGGGGGAGGGGGGAAAAGCCGGGGAAGGAGGAGCAGCCCCTGAGATCTGCCCACCTGGCGGCCTGCCCTCCAAGGCCACGGCTATTCTGTCCAGGGCAGCACCAAGTGTTGCGTGTTGCCCTGGATAGCCTGGGTAAGGGCCCTCACATCCTGCCCAACGCCTGCTGCTGTAGTTTGCAGGTCATTAAGGCAGGTTGTGGAGGCCCGGGAGTGGGAGTCCAGGTTACCCAGGCTATCATTAATGGAGGACAGGCTCTGATCCACCCGCCCCATAGTCTGGCAGAGCTGTCTCAGAAGGCGGGTCTGGGTGGCCAGGTTCCTTCTCAGACAGGCGGGCATGAGATTGGGCGCCCCCCTGGTGCTTGGGGATGACCTCCTGGCTCCAGCTGATGGTTGTGGCCGGGGAGAAGGGGAGGCCCTTGTGAGGGGAGCCATGTTGGGGGAGGAGGGGGGGGGGCTGACCCTTAGGGAGGGCAGGCTTCTTGCAGCCAGAGGGGAAGAGTCCGCAGAAACCAAAGGGCCAGTGCCTTCCATGGACTCCTCCTCCTCATGATTCTGCTCCTCCTCATGATCGTCCTCCGCATGATCCTCCCCCTCCTCTTGTTCCTCCTCTGCGGACTCTGGCCTTGTTGGGGGGGGCCTCATTAGGCTGCTGTCCTGGGGTTGGAGCGGTCAGTCCAGATGGCCCTGCACCCTCCTGCACAGCTGTGGATGACACAAAACATTCACAGGTTGGAGGATCCACACACTTGCCACATATTCCCTTTCACCCCCTCCCCCACACATGCTACACACCTGAGAGAAATAAAAACCTTACCTGGCACCGCGGGGACCGGACTTGTGTCAAAGCCTGGCAGGCCCTCCACTTCATGCCGGTGAAAGGTCAGGGCCACCACACGCTCCGTCTCTGAAAATCTAACCCGGCATGGTGGGCCCCCTCCTGTGCCCCTGGCATGGGCATTTATTGCGGCCAGTTTTTTTTTCACCTCACGCCGGAGGTCATTTATTTTCTTTTCTATCCCAGAGCGGGTCCGTGTCTCCCCCTCCCCCGATGAATTGACCTGCTCTGTGATCATATCCAAGATCTCCCTCCTCCTGGCGGGGGTGGGTGGTGGTGGCACTCTGCGGGCCGTGGAGAAAACGCCCATAGTCGGTAATGGCCCGGGCAAGAATTCTTTTTTCCCCCACAGTAAAATTGAGCTTTCTTTTTCTCTCAGTCATACTTCCAAACAAACTCACTAGCAGTCACCAAAAATCTGTCACAAATACAAGCACAACCAATCAGACAAGAACACACACAAAGAGAAAAAGAACAGCCAAAAAAAATCACACTAGCACTCAGCAAGAAACACACACAAAAAAATCAGATGAAAAAAAAAAGCAAGAAAGAAAACAAACGCTCAGAAATCTATCAATCAAACAAACAGTCTCAAACACTTATCAAAATACACTTTCACAAAACTACCAACAAGCACAAGATCACACAGAACACTAATCTCACAACTACAAAACACACTCTAACGAACAACAGAGCAAAAGCACTTGATTCAATGGGAAGGGACACAAAGGGATGTACTTTTGCAATGGAAGGGCGTTTGTGTGTGTCTATTTATGCTGTCTGCGTAGTTCACAACATTGCCCTAGTCCATTTCCAATTTCAATGATTGCGCCGCTCCCGAGTTGTGAGCATGCGCACAACGGAGCTGACATGGTTTCCTTCACGCGCGCATGCGCGAGTCGGCCGGCCCTTCATTTGCATGGGGTCACGGCTCATTTCAATGTAACACGCCCACGTCCCTCCCAATTTGTATTACTCCTCCTTACGCCTACGGAAAAAACCTTACGTTTGCGCAAGCTCTTGCGTAAAAGCTACGTGAATCGCCGGATTACGCGGCTAGATTGCGCAAGTCTAACGGAAAAGTGGTGCGCTACGCCGGAATGATAATGCGCCGATCTACGTGAATCTGCCCCTCTGTTCAAGAACCTAGCACAATTTTCTAATGATAATAATGACAATTTTGTGAACCCTGCTATGATGAATCGTGTTATAAGGATTGCCCCAGTGACTTCAGCTAAAAAATGCACATTTAAATAAAACAATATCTGAGGCAAAGAGGCAAAAGTTCAATTCACTGGCCATTAGAGGCTGTTACAATCAAATTCCCATTTTAGCAAGTAGCATTTATAACACATTAGACATCCAGGATTGACATCTTGTCCCATTCACATCTGTCAGAAACTAGGTTTACTATATTTAAAGCTCGATTCACACTAATACGTTTTTTGATGCATTTTGCAGAAATGCAGGGAATTTTTTAAACATGGGTTCCTATGGAACATGTTCACATCAATGCATTTTTGTGCCTCTGTGTTTTTGGAAAGGGTTGGGGACTTTTTTTCTGGCAAAATGCAGCATTTTGCATGTAATAGAATTTAATGGACCCGCATCCAAAATGCAAGTACTGCATTTTTACCACGATTTTGCGGTGAATTTGCAGCGTTTTGCTATTCACCAAAAAAAAAAAGTAGTGTAGTGTTAAAAACAACAGTAGATAGTATTTGACAAGCCTTATTAATAACCTTATTCTCCGGTCTTCCTCCATCTTCTCCAGCATCTTCTTTCTCCGTTCTTCTCCTTCTCCCCCTGCTTCTTCTTCCGCTTCATCTTCTTTTTTCAGTGTCTTTTCTTTCTCTGCCACCGCTCCCGCCGATGACCCTCTCTGATGCTGCATCTGCTGATCTGTCAGCGCAGATGTCCTGCATTTCTTAAATAATGATGGGGCGTGGCAATTGGATTATGTCACACGGAGGCCATGCCCCTTGTGACGTCACCGCCCGGGACATGATGGGTACGAGACATTCTAAGGGGGTGTGGCCTATGTGTGATGTAAACCGACGTCAAGGTTTTTTATTCGACATTCAGCAGAGAGCCCGCTGACAGCTGATGACTCATCGTTGTAAAGGACACAAATTCCGGCTTCCAGGCCCCCTCCTTAGCAACCAGCTAGATACAGTGTAAAATAAAATGTAAAACACAAATCACGGCAAAATCCCAGTAAAAACGTGCGTGCGAAAATAAATCACTGCAAAAAGCACTGCAGAAACGCTCAAAAGCAACTTGCATATATGTGAATCAAGCCTAATTGCAGGTCACCCATCAGATCAGCAGGTGGTTTGGGCCCAGCAGTATTGGGCATACAGGAGTACAGCTTGTACCCTCCTATCAGTGGCCTTACCCTCCAACTGCAGAAAAACAAATCTTTACAGGTAGTATAGATATATAGAGGTGTTAGTCTCTAGATCCCACTGACAGATCCAAAAACAAAAAAAAGCCTATTTATTTGAATGAATTATTTCACTTGTTGATAGACTGATCCTTTTGAGTTCTGGAAGTGTTTCTTATGCGCTAAGGCAAATGCTTGTGTGGTAAAAGTGAATGGGCCAGATTCTCAAAAGAGATACAACGGTGTTTCTCCAGATACAGCGTTGTATCTCTGTATCTGAGTATCTATGCGACTGATTCTTAGAATCAGTTACGCATAGATTTTGCTTAGATCCGACTTGCGTAAGTCACTTACACAGTCGGATCTAAGTTGTAATGCTACGCTGGCCACTAGGTGGCGTTCCCGTTGATTTTTGTGTGTCGAATATGCAAATGAGCGTGATACGCCGATTCCCAAACAAATTTGCGTGCTGTCGACGTAGTTTGCGTAAGCATAAGGTTACCCCTGCTATATGAGGGGTAACCTTGCGTAGGTCCGGCGTACACCATGTTAGGTATGGACGTCGGGACAGCATCATGTTTTTCCGTTGTTTACGTAACGTAACTCATCGCGAATAGGCCTGTACGTTAATTATGTTGAAGTTGAAATCAATGTATTTGCGGCTTACTAAGGAGCATGCGCAGTGGGCTACTTTTAGGTCCAGCGCATGCGCAGTTTGTTCGGCGCGGGGGCATGCTTAATTTAAATACAAAACGCCCCCTTCCTTCCCTTTTTTGAATTACGCGGCCTTAAGCCATCCCATTTACGCTACGCCGCCGCACATTGCGGAGCAAGTGCTTTGAGAATACAGCATTTGCCCGTAAAAAGTGCAGTGGCGTAGCGTAAATGGGTTACGCTACGCTACGCCGTTACAATGGTATTGTATGAGAATCTGGCCCACTGTGTCTATGTTTAGAACCATTTAGAGCACCATTAAACATCAGACTATCATCTTGTGTCTATGGTGAACTAACAAACTAACGATTTATTTCCTATTTGCAAATAATGCAGGTTCAGGACATTTTACAGATACACATAATTAAAATATACTACACTTGTCTAAATAGTAGAATTAAAGTGGATGTAAACCTATCATCTGTGCCCAGTCTTGCCACACAGAGTTAATCCAGTGCTGAGTAATCCTCTTTTAATGTTCAGTGCAAATTAACAGAATTCCAGATAAAAACTTGCCAAATTATAAAGTCTGTTTCTCTGTTTTTGCTTTCAGTGACAGGTTATTTACAAATCTAGCTTGGACATGTTTATCATAACATGAGGTGATCCAAAGTTCATTGTATATTACTAGGATGTGTTATGTGGGGGAGGGTGGATTTCTCACTTTTTATACCTCATGTTATGATAAACATAACATAACATATGATAAACATGTCCTAGCTAGATATGTAAATAACCTGTCACTCCAGAGCAAGAAGAGAGAAAACTGACTTTTTATTTAGGCAGGGTTTTATCTGGAAGGCTGTTCATTTTCACTGAACATTAAAAGAGGATTACTCAGATCTGGATTAACTCTGTGTGGCAAGACTGGGCACAGATGATACAAAATCGTATACTCTACATTGTGACATAAAAAAAAAAAGTGTAAGTTTGTCTTTTCAGAAACAATTGTGAAATAGGACGCTTCACCCTAATCTATGTGTATGGGTTATTTTTGGAGAATTTTTTGGGGGGGTTTACATCCACTTTAATCTATACTTTGCTGTACACCTTTTAATTAAGATCACGAGTAAACCAAAAAAGGCTCATGCCCATATGCATTATTTTTATGCATTTGGCATGCATTAGGCATGCATTTAGAATGTACCTCAGATACAGTACAGGTCAGCAAAATGCCATTCAAGGAGTGTGGGGAATAGGGTGCTCTGAATAAAAAAGTGACTTTAACAAACAGTACATGACTGGCTTTTGAAATGTGATTAATGCACCACAGCAGCACTTCATAAGAGGGTGGCACACTCTATAGGAAAAACAAAGCAGAGAAGAAGGTGCTTCTAAGTGCAGTAATACAACACGGAATGACAAGGAAGGATTTAAAACACTTACAAGATGGAAGTGAAAAACGGGAATATAAATGAATCCATAACATTCAGCGGGATGCCTCCTGGAAGTAAAGACAGCTGCAGGTAGAAGTTTCAGGGTTTTAAGAAAGAGTGACTGAAACACGTCCTGCCCACTGTGACGTCACTTCCAGTTGCCTGGACCTGGATCAGAGACACAGTGTTAATCACCGCTGGTCGGCTGGAACTTCCACCTGCAGCTGTCTTTACTCACAATGTCCACTGGACATTATGGATTCATTGATATGCCTGTTTCCATCTTGTAAGTGTTTTATTATTGCACTTAGAAGCACCTTCTTCTCTCTTTTGTTTTAACAAAATCCCATTGAATTTGATCAAACAGCAAACAGAGTAGTTCATACCTGTTTTGTATTTGCTATATTTCTTTGGCTACAGGCAAAGCAGGTCAAACATACATCTTTCTTGTCAAACACTGTGGGGTTTATTTACTAAAGGCAAATCCACTTTTTACTACAAATGCACTTGGAAATGCAGTCACTGTAGATCTGAGGGAAAGATCGAAATGAGGCGAAGCTCTGCTGATTTTATTGTCCAATCATGTACAAGCAAAAATACACCTTATTATGCATTGAAACAAACAGGTATGAAATGTTCAAGGACTTGCTGTAATGGTGGGGTTTTAACCACTTCCCGACGGCCGTACGAATATATGCGGCCGTCGGGATGTCCTGAATCTCTGACAGGGCGCATATATGCGCCCTGTGCTTCTAATGGCCACTAGAGGGCGCACGAGCGCCGCCGGCGGTGCGCGTGGCCGCCGGCGGCGCGCGCGTGCCCGCTGCATTCCAGAGATGCCGATGCGCGTGCCCGGCGGCCGCGATGTCCGCCAGGCACTCGCAATCGGCGGTTACAGGGACAAGACATGGATCTCTGTGTGTAAACACAGAGATCCACGTCCTGTCAGGGAGTGAGGTGACCGATATGTGTCTCTTGTACATAGGGACACAGCATCGGTCACCTCCCCCAGTCACCCCCCCTTCCCCCACACAGTTAGAACACACCCAGAATACATTTAACCCCTTCCATGCCCCCCTAGTGTTAACACCTTCACTGCCAGTCACATTTATACAGTAATCGGTGCATTTTTATAAATGTGAATGGCGCCAAAAATGTGTCAAAAGTGTCCGATGTGTCCACCATAACGTCGCAGTCCCAATAAAAATCGCAGATCGCCGCCATTACTAGTAAAAAAAAAAATATAAAAATTAATAATAATTCTGTCCCCTATTTTGTATGCGCTATAACTTTTGCGCAAACCAGTCGCTTATTGCGATTTTTTTTTTTACCAAAAATATGTAGAATAATACGTATTGGCCTAAACTGAGAATTTTTTTTTATTTTATTTTTAAAAAAATGGGCTATTTATTATAGTAACAAGTAAAAAATATTGTCTTTTTTTCAAAATTGTCGCTCTTTTTTTGTTTATAGCGCAAAAAATAAAAACCGCAGAGATGATCAAATACCACCAAAAGAAAGCTCTATTTGTGGGGAAAAAAGGACGCCAATTTTGTTTGGGAGCCACGTTGCACGACCGCGCAATTGTCAGTTAAAGCGACGCAGTGCCAGAAGCTGAAATTTCACCTGGTCAGGAAGGGTTATAAGTGCCCAGTAAGGAAGTGGTTAAAGCATAATAGTACTTTCATCATAAGTGTAGGTATCCTTTTGCCTCCAACCTTCTGACCTAAACGAACACCCTGCCCCAGATGTACAATATACTTATATGAATTGAACAGCTGCATAACAGAGGAATCTTCAGCTGTTCCAACAAAAATATATTCTTTCTTCTTGGAGAAACATTGCTCAGCTGAGTCCAATGCTATCATACACTGTAGCTGAAAAGCTGATCCATACATTTATGTTCTCCCGACTTGAGTACTGCAATATGATTTAAAGTAGAGCCTCTAGGATAGTTATAGATAGATATAGAAATAAAAAGTACCATCATCCTGGAAATTCGATATAGAAACATTGGGTCTAAGGTCCCCAAACCTAGGACCAAACAAAAAGGGGGGGGGGGCACAGTTGGACTATTGCGGTACATGTAGAATTGGATAACAAGATTACTAAATAAGGGTAAAATAATTTTATTAAATACACAGAAGAAAAAACACAATACAGAGCTTAAAATGGTGACGACCATACATAACGCCAGTATAATAATCCCGGTGGGGAACAAAATAATGCGTTGGGGGTCATGACAATCTTGACCGGTTTCGCGGTATTGACCGCTTCATCAGAAGTATGTCTACAATTAGGTTAAAAAAACAATTGGTTATACATAAATTAGGAATACAAGATTTAAATGGGGAGAGGGGGCTCAGCTGCTTACCTAGATGTATCCCGCAGAGGAGAATCACCGAACGAGGTCCCATGTGGAGGCCAGAGGGCAAGAACATGGGGATGGATCTACTAGACAGGTATGTAGAGTGAAAGATATTAATAATTAATATAGGGAGGGCCTGGTCTTGGGGAAAAAAACAAAAAAAAAAAACAAAGGGGGGGGGGAGGGATTAGTGCAAGACCACGCGTGTTGAATATACATGATAAAAGGGTAAAAAATAAAGTGGGGATGTGGATGGAGGACAGGGAAGAGGGGGAAAGGGAGAGGGGGAGAGTAGAGGGAAAGAAAGGAATGGGAAAGGGGTGGGGAGATAAGTGGGGGGGGTAGAGGGGTGGTGAGAAATGGGGAGAGGGGAGCAGGGACAAAAGAAGGAAAGGAAAGGAAGAGATAAGGGTGGAGGAAGGAAGGGGGACGGAAGAGGGAGGAGAGAAGAGGGGGGAGGTGGTGGGAGGAATAGGGGGGGGGAAGGGGGTGTATGTACCTAATGCAAAGAAGGATGGTGATTCATAGAAGGTGCCCCAAGGATAGGGGCCCAGCTTAAACATGTGCTGAAAACATATGTTGAGTTGGAGAAACATCCTCAACGGTAGTGAGTACGTATGAAGGAGGGGAGGCGTCACGGTAATGATGCCAGCCACTAACACCTAAAGGAAAAAAGTGTATAATAAAGGATTATGATCCGTGGAAGGGGAAGGGGCGGGGGGGGGGATGGGAGGGCGACCAGGGCAGGTATGAACAGACAGCTATATGCAAGTAAATGGGTAACTTACTGTGGATTGGGTAGATCACACAGTGATCCCGAGAATCGGCATCCCTTTCGCTGTGAGTAAAAGCATCCACATGGAGTGTGCCCTAAATAGCCCCAGAACAGGAAACCAAGTGAAAGGTTACAGCCCCGGGGGCGGGGCTGTTGACCTCACCAGGGTGATTAACCGTAGGAGGACTTGCCAGGGATGGCAAAACCTCACCTGGAGCTGACGGGGGATAGCAAGCAGCTGAGCCCTAATGAAGGGAATAATTACAATTGAACAACATAAGAAATAAAATAAACAATTTAAAAGAAGAATATAATAGTTAGACGTAGCATATAAATACAGTACACATTGTATGATGGTGCCTCATGGATAATGGACACCAGGGTGGACCAGCAAAACGAATCTTGAGTGCTATAAGCATATGTGGGCAAGAACTTTAAATGGTGGCATACTGTAACCCATAGCGGCAACCGCTAGCCATAAGGGATAGCCCAAATGGGGGCAGAGGATTAGAGTTCGAGGTGGTAGGGAAAAAAGGGAAATGCTCAATGTGTCCTCGCAATGATAATTGGTGTTGGGCAAACTGAGCATGGGTCTAAAGGGTTAACGTTATCTAATCCAGTTTGATGGTGGTCAAACAATGGGTATAAAGGACAAACAGAAACCTAAACTGCAGATATTGCCACAGCAACTCGCAATTAAAGTCGCTTGGTAAGCAGCTGAGCCCCCTCTCCCCATTTAAATCTTGTATTCCTAATTTATGTATAACCAATTGTTTTTTAACCTAATTGTAGACATACTTCTGATGAAGCGGTCAATACCGCGAAACCGGTCAAGATTGTCATGACCCCCAACGCATTATTTTGTTCCCCACCGGGATTATTATACTGGCGTTATGTATGGTCGTCACCATTTTAAGCTCTGTATTGTGTTTTTTCTTCTGTGTATTTAATAAAATTATTTTACCCTTATTTAGTAATCTTGTTATCCAATTCTACATGTACCGCAATAGTCCAACTGTGCCCCCCCCCTTTTTTGTTTGGTCCTAGGTTTGGGGACCTTAGACCCAATGTTTCTATATCGAATTTCCAGGATGATGGTACTTTTTATTTCTATATCTATCTATAACTATCCTAGAGGCTCTACTTTAAATCATATTGATTAGGTGGATAATACACCTGGGGCCCCCATGGGGTGGCGTGCGTTTTTCTTGCATCCCACCCACTTAACATTCCCCTGATTTTTTTCTGGGGAGTAGCCTCTATATGCACTTCATATTAACCCAATTATAAGTATGTTATTACGTCTTACGGTGCGACTCAAGCGACTTTAATTGCGAGTTGCTGTGGCAATATCTGCAGTTTAGGTTTCTGTTTGTCCTTTATACCCATTGTTTGACCACCATCAAACTGGATTAGATAACGTTAACCCCTTCAGACCCATGCTCAGTTTGCCCAACACCAATTATCATTGCGAGGACACATTGAGCATTTCCCTTTTTTCCCTACCACCTCGAACTCTAATCCTCTGCCCCCATTTGGGCTATCCCTTATGGCTAGCGGTTGCCGCTATGGGTTACAGTATGCCACCATTTAAAGTTCTTGCCCACATATGCTTATAGCACTCAAGATTCGTTTTGCTGGTCCACCCTGGTGTCCATTATCCATGAGGCACCATCATACAATGTGTACTGTATTTATATGCTACGTCTAACTATTATATTCTTCTTTTAAATTGTTTATTTTATTTCTTATGTTGTTCAATTGTAATTATTCCCTTCATTAGGGCTCAGCTGCTTGCTATCCCCCGTCAGCTCCAGGTGAGGTTTTGCCATCCCTGGCAAGTCCTCCGACGGTTAATCACCCTGGTGAGGTCAACAGCCCCGCCCCCGGGGCTGTAACCTTTCACTTGGTTTCCTGTTCTGGGGCTATTTAGGGCACACTCCATGTGGATGCTTTTACTCACAGCGAAAGGGATGCCGATTCTCGGGATCACTGTGTGATCTACCCAATCCACAGTAAGTTACCCATTTACTTGCATATAGCTGTCTGTTCATACCTGCCCTGGTCGCCCTCCCATCCCGCCCCTTCCCCTTCCACGGATCATAATCCTTTATTATACACTTTTTTCCTTTAGGTGTTAGTGGCTGGCATCATTACCGTGACGCCTCCCCTCCTTCATACGTACTCACTACCGTTGAGGATGTTTCTCCAACTCAACATATGTTTTCAGCACATGTTTAAGCTGGGCCCCTATCCTTGGGGCACCTTCTATGAATCACCATCCTTCTTTGCATTAGGTACATACACCCCCTTCCCCCCCCCCTATTCCTCCCACCACCTCCCCCCTCTTCTCTCCTCCCTTCCGTCCCCCCTTCCTTCCTCCACCCTTATCTCTTCCTTTCCTTTCCTTCTTTTGCCCCTGCTCCCCTCTCCCCATTTCTCACCACCCCTCTACCCCCCCCCACTTATCTCCCCACCCCTTTCCCATTACTTTCTTTCCCTCTACTCTCCCCCCTCTCCCTTTCCCCCTCTTCCCTGTCCTCCATCCACATCCCCACTTTATTTTTTACCCTTTTATCACGTATATTCAACACGCGTGGTCTTGCACTAATCCCTTCCCCCCCCTTAGTTTTTTTTTTTTTTCCCCCAAGACCAGGCCCTCCCTATATTAATTATTAATATCTTTCACTCTACATACCTGTCTAGTAGATCCATCCCCATGTTCTTGCCCTCTGGCCTCCACATGGGACCTCGTTCGGTGATTCTCCTCTGCGGGATACATCTAGGTAAGCAGCTGAGCCCCCTCTCCCCATTTAAATCTTGTATTCCTAATTTATGTATAATCCAATTGTTTTTTAACCTAATTGTAGACATACTTCTGATGAAGCGGTCAATACCGCGAAACCGGTCAAGATTGTCATGACCCCCAACGCATTATTTTGTTCCCCACCGGGATTATTATACTGGCGTTATGTATGGTCGTCACCATTTTAAGCTCTGTATTGTGTTTTTTCTTCTGTGTATTTAATAAAATTATTTTACCCTTATTTAGTAATCTTGTTATCCAATTCTACATGTACCGCAATAGTCCAACTGTGCCCCCCCCCCCTTTTTGTTTGGTCCTAGGTTTGGGGACCTTAGACCCAATGTTTCTATATTGAGTATTGCAATGCTCTACACGATGGTGTACCTAAATCCACTATTTATCAACTTCAATATGTTCAAAATTCTACAGCCAGGATCCTGACTAGGTCTGGTATAAGTGAAGTGATCATATTACTCCTGTCCTGGAGTCCTTACACTGGCTACCTGTCAGGTTTTGCATAGACTTTATGATCCCCTTGCTCACCTATAAGGCACTTCATGACTCGGCACCCCATTATATCTCTGAACTTTTATCAACTTACTCCCCCCCTCATAACCTCTGCTCCTCAAATTCTGGTTCGTTGTGTGAGACAGAATCCATCAAGAAACTCGTGGGAGAGCCGAGGAAACTGTCGAGAAACTCGACGAGCAAAAAAGAGAGCAAGTTCTCATTTTCCTCGATGGGAGTCAAATTGGCTCGTCGTGTTCCTCGTCGGGCTGCTTTTCGACGAGAAACTCGAGCTTGTGTATGCTTAGAAACCTGCGCACCCTTGGTAATAGTAGCGTTTGTAATGGAAATAGCACATTTGTCACGCTGTAACAGACTGAAAAGTGCAAATGTCTCTTACCAAACTTTTTTCTAACACACAGTAATATGAGATTAGCAAAAGCAGCCCCTGCCGTTGTATGTGTTGAAGTCACCGCGTTTGAGAACGAGGAGATTTGGGGGCAGATTCACAAAACAATTACGCCTGTCTAACTGGGGTTAGACAGGAGTAATTTCAAATTTCGCGCGGCGTATCACTAGTTTGAATCCTCAAACCATGATACGCCGGCTTCGGGCTTCGATCCGAGAGGCTTACGTCTTCGTAAGCCTTCGGATCTACGCTGCCATCTATTTGCGGCCGCTGGGAGGAGTTCGCGTCGTTTTGGTGCGTCGGGATATGCAAATGTGTTTTTACGGGGATTCACGAACATACGAGCGGGCGTCGCAATCGTTTTCGTCTATTTTTTTATACGTAATGTTAGAGCAGCTTTTTGCTGCTCTAACTTTACGTAGCCCATGTTAAGTATGGCCGTCGTTCCCGCTTTCGAATTTATTTAAATTTTATTTTGTTTACGTAACTCGTCGGGACGTGGATCGCCCGTAAAGTACGCTACATAAACAACGAATGACGTCACGACGTGATTTCGCGCAATGCACGGCGGGAAATTTGCGAACGGAGCATGCGCAGATCGATCGCCGCGGGAACGCGCCTAATTTAAATGTTTCACGCCCCCTACTCGCGCAGATGGATTGCGACGGGAGAAATACACTACGCCGCCGTCGTTTACCGTAGAAAATCTACTTGAATTCCACGTAGAGCAAGGTAAAAAACGGCGGCGTAGTGTATTTCTGATACGCTACGATAATCCATTTCTCTGTGAATCTGCCCCTTGGTCTTTAACGTGTGTACGGCAAAGCAAGCTTGTCGAGTTACTCGACAAGCCTAACAAGGAACTCGACGAGGAAAAGGATGTGTTTCGCCCGACGAGTTCCTTTGTCGTGTGTACGAGGCCTGTGTCCCTTACTAACCTACACTCAAAGGGAGACAGAGCCTTCTCATGCTATGCTATGCCTATTTCTGAAATTCTCTTCCAAAGAACATCAGAGAGTCATCTTCTCTAAACTCATTCAAATCAATTCTAAAAACATTTTTAATTAGAAAATGTAATTGTCCCTTTTCTTTTATGTCATCCTGTGTATTTATTTTGTATTTTTTCTTTTTTGTTTCATTTACATGACCTGTACAGATTAGAAATAAACAAAATTAAAAAAGCTTGGAATTGTTGGGTTATGGAATATAACATTAACAAATGCACTATATTGCCCCCTAAAATATACAAAAGCTAATGATATATAAATATATATAATTCACTGAAAGTTATAGCTTTTTGTTTTTTTTTGTTTTTTTCATTGCTTGCGTTGTTGTCTTTCCCCTTTGTTGGCTATCATTTCTTTTAAAGTGCTGGGTAAATATTATTTGCTTTGATCTTAAAGGGGTTGTAAAGGTTTGTTTTTTTATTTTCTAAATAGGTTCCTTTAAGCTAGTGCATTGTTGGTTTACTTACCCTTTCCTTCGATTTCCTTTCTAAATGTTTTTTTCTTTGTCTAAATGTCTCACTTCCTGTTCCTCCTCAGTAAGCCTGCCCCCATAATCCGAGCCGTCCCTCCGCTGTGTTACAGCATCTCCCTGCAGGGATGTAGTCCCAAGGGAGGGGGCAAGCACACTGACTAACCCCCAGCCAGAACGGCTCAGATGATGAGGGCAAGCTTACTGAGGAGGAACAGGAAGTGAGAAATTCAGACAAAGAAAAACAACATTTAGAAGGGAAATCGAAGGAAAGGGTAAGTGAACCAACAATTCATTAGCGTAAAGGAACCTATTTAGAAAATTAAAAACTGAACCTTTAAAACCCCTTTAAGTTAACATTGCTCTAAGAAGTTTGCAAAGAACAGGACTTATTTTTGAAGTGTAACATAGATTAGTAGGGAATTTCATTATAACACAGACCTATATAAATGGATTATGATGAGAAATAAGAGAAAGTCTGTTAAATCATGAATGCAATGTTCTCAGATTTTAGAATAAATTAGTGTTTTAAAGATTAATTATACTCTATAATGTACTTTCAACAGAAGCCTTTGCCTAACGTCCACAACCACATTGAACATACAATGGAGAATGTAAATGCATTTTTCTTGCCATGCATTATCTAGGAAACATTCTATAGAATTATTTCATATAGGCTGTGCTATGAACCCATCTAATCTGAATCTATATTCATGAGAAATGCTAAAGAAAGTAGGAAGATAAGAACCAGCAAATCAGAGAGACGGTAAAATGAGATGAGTGCAGAGAGAAGGAAGTGATACGTAAATATTGGCTATAAATTGTTCTGGAAGCATATAGTGAGAAATGATAACATACAGAAAATTTCTTCCTATATTGTTGGGGCTATGATTTTCTGCATAGACTATTATCTGTAAAATTGAAGCCTTTCTATGATTTAAAGGGCCATGAAAACGAAATTTTAACTTTGTGCCATGTCAATGCTGTCACAAATAAACACCTGAACATTGCCCTAATGTGTATAACATATATTATTATATTGTATTTCTTCTATTTGCTATGAGCTGTAAACCACCACCAGTACATAAATGACCAATTAACAAATTTAAAAACTCTTGGCTATAAAATGTACCTGTGTCTGCTAGGGTGGTTGTTGATAAGCAAAGGGTAAAAATAACTTTTCTATCAGACTATTTCAAAATAAAAAAATTGCAAAGCGACACAGATACAAAAATCAACACAATAAACAGTATGTAAGAAACTGCATTTGTCAACATCACTTTCTCTATTGCTCATACCAGTCAACCCAGTAAAAACCATAATAGAAAACCTATTAAAACCATTAATGTCTGAGGAGGAATTACCAGGGGAGTGGACCTTTTACCTGCTACAGGATACGGACATATCAGTTAGGTGGTATAGGAAATCTGTAGTCTGTCATTTTTTGAATGCAGCTTGTGCTTGTATCCCAGTGATGTGGAAACAGTGTCAGCCACCAACTGTAAGGATGTGGCTCAAACGAGTGGAAGACTTGAATAGAATGGAGGACTTGGTATGGACCTCAAGGCAGAAGCGGAAGGTATATTTGGATACATGGGCGGAGTGGAATGTGTTTAGGTACTCGGAGGAGGGGAAGACTTTGATGTGAACTGATGGACGGAGCAGGGGACAGGGGGGGTGCGGTGGAGAGGGAGAAGTGGTTAGAGGATGGGGGTTTTATATTTTTATTTTTTTATTATTGTTTTTTTTTTTTGGGAGTGGGGGTGGGGGGGGGGCGGGTTCAGGTGGTAAAGCAGAGGGAGCCAGAACAAGGGAAGGATAGATTTCCACAATTCCTCTAGGACATAAGGTTGCCCTGTTCATTTGAGGGTAGAATTGGAAGCTAAAGTTTAAGAGGGGGTAATACTCTGGGTTATTGATGTCGAGAAAGAAGAATTATGATGAGATAAGAAATATACAAATTGTATTTTGGGAGATGATATTGTGAGTCATTTACAATGTGTGTTTATATATTTTGTTGTATTATGTGTTGGCTTTAAAACCAGAGTGTGTGCTGCCCTGGTTTATGTTACTTACCTGCTTGAAAATCAAATAAAAGAAGATTGAAAGAAAACCATTAATGTCCCCAGTCTTCCCTATTTGACTGGATAGGTAATCATTATAAGCATTAGAATGCATGTGAACATATCAGTCTATCATGGATGAAAATATCCTTAAAGGGGGTTTAAATATAGTGGGCCAGATTCAGGTACATCTGCGCATTATTAGACCGGCGTAGCGCGCCGCCTTTACGTTAGACTGGCGCAATGTAGCGGCGCAATCACCCTATTCTCGTCGCTTTTACGCAGAAATTAGCGCCTGCGCAACGTTATTTCTGAGGCGCAAGGCGGAGTAATCCAAATTGGGAAGGACGTGGGCGTGTTACATTGAAATGAGCCGTGACCCCATGCAAATGAAGGGCCGGCCGGCTCGCGCATGCGCGCTTGAAGCAGACCATGTCAGCACCTCTGTGCGCATGCTCACAACTCGGGAACAGCACAATAAGTGAAATTGGAAGTGGACTAGGGCAAAATCATGAACTACGCAGACAGCATAAATAGACAGACACAAACAACGCACTTTCTTTGCAAAAGTACATCCCTTTGTATCCCTCCCTATACAGCAAGGTGCTTTTGTTCTGTTGTTAGTTGCGTTGTGGTTTGTCTTTGTGATATTTGTGGTCTGTGTGATCTAGTGTTTGTTAGAAGATATCTGTAAGTGATTTTTGGTGACTGCTTATGAGAGTTTTTGGTTGTTAGTTTTTTGTTCGTTTGTTTTCTTGCTTGATTTTTCGTGCTTGTTTTCTTGCTTGATTTTTCCTGTTTGTTTTTGTGACTGATTTTTCCTGCTTGTTTTTGTGACTGATTTTTCCTGCTTGTTTTTGTGACTGATTTTTCCTGCTTGTTTTTGTGACTGATTTTTGCTGACTGTTTGGGAGTGAGTTTTTGTATGAGTATGACGGAGAGAAAGAGGAAGTTGAATTTCACTTTTAGGGAGAAACAAATCCTTGCCCGGGCCATTTCCGAATATGGGCGTTTCCTCCACGGCCCGGAGAGTGCCAACACCACCCCGGCCAGGAGGAGAGAGATTTTGGACAGGATTACTGACCAGGTGAATGCATCGGGGGGGGGGGACCCGGACACGGTCGGGGATTGAAAAGAAAATCAATGACCTCTGGTGTCTGGTCAAAAAGAAGCTGGCCAAAATGCTAGCCCATGCCAGGGGCACAGGAGGGGGCACACCATGCCCTGTTAGGCTGACAGCGGAGGAACGTGCGGTGGCCCAGACCTTTCGTAGGCAAGAAGTGGAGGGCCTGTCCGGCTATGACTCAAGTCATGAAGGCGTGATGCCAGGTAAGGTTTTTTGGTCCTATCAGGTGTGTAGCATGTGTGGGGGAGGGTGAAAGGGAATATGTGGCAAGTGTGTGGATCCTCCAACCTGTGAATGTTTTGTGTCATCCACAGATGTGCAGGAGGGTGCTGGGCCATCTGGGTTGACCGCACCATCCCAGGGACAACAGCCTGATGAGGACCCCCCGACAAGGCCGGAGTCCTCGGAGGAGGTTGAAGAGGAGGAGGTTGAGGAGGAGTAGGAGTCCATGTCAGGACCTGGACTTTTTGTTTTTGGAGGACTCTTCCCCTCTGGCTGACAGCAGCCAGCCCTTTATAAGGGGTAGCCCCCCCACTCCTCCCCCAACAGGGCTCCTCCCCAAGGGCCTCCCCTTAGAGCGGTGTTGTCGTTACCAAAAGAAAGAGGAGGGGTCGGTCTTCCGGACCCGGTAAATTACTATGTTGCATCACATCTGACACGTGTTCTGGATTGGTGCTCAATACAGAGGAAAAACCATGGATACAATTAGAACAATCTATAACTATTATACCCCTGGAAGGAATAATATGGATTGCAGAAGATGTGATCCCCCAGGAGGTGAAAAGACATCCCACTGTGGGGGCCACAATCCAAATCATTAAAAAATCATTTAAGAAAACCAGGATGTCGATGTGTTCGAGCCCCATGTTACCAGTATTGGGGACCCCAAGCTTTGAACCAGGGTTAGTAGACCAACGCTTTAAGGAATTAAGGCAGCAAGGAACGAGTAGGATGGTTCATTTCATGAGAAATGTAATGAATAGAGGGGAGATCGAAAGGGAATTTGAAGCCCTAGATCCCTTCAGGCTAATACAACTCAATGCGTTCCTAAGGTCACTCACACAATTTAAATCAGGAATTCGTTCAGTTTCTAGATTTGAACAGATCTGCTTAAAAGGGGAGCCAGTTAGACATGCACTATCAGCTATGTATGCGCTGTTGGTAGAACTGGAAGCACCTCAAGAGTTGGCCTTTGTACAAGCCTGGGAGAGGGACTTAGGAGTTACCTTCACGGAAATGCAGAAAAAGAAAATTCTGCTATTTGCGCATAAATCATCAATGGCAACTAAATATCAGGAAGGAGGTAACAAAATCCTAACCAGGTGGTATAGAACACCGACAATACTGAATCGGATATTCCCTCATGTGTCTAACCAATGCTGGTGCTGCCATAACGCGGAAGGCACTATATTACACATATTCTGGGAATGTCCCAGACTGAGAGATTTCTGGAAAATGGTGTCGGAAACAATCAAAGAAATTACAGATGTGTCTCTTGAGGAAAAACCGTCAGTTTTCCTACTGCATGATATTCCGCTATCTAATGAAAACTATAAAAATTCCTTATTGAGGCACTTACTTACCGCAGCAAAAGCGTGTATACCATCTCTCTGGAAAAGTACAGTAGCCCCAACAAAAACGCAATGGATGGGAAGAATAGCGGAGATTCAGCAGATGGAAAACTTAACGATGGTACTGAGAGAACAAGAAGAAAAATACTGGGAGATTTGGTCATCATATAGGGAATATAGGGAACGGAATTCATAAGGGTGCGAGGAGCCGGTTTTCTTCCTTTTTTGTTTTTTTTTGTTTGTTTTTTGTTTTTTTTCTCTCTCTTCTTTTTCTTTTTTTTCTGCTTGTCCTAAATGTTAGAGGCAAGTTTTTCTATTGGGAGGTTGGGTAACCAGGGGGGGGTCCCAGGTTAATAGTAATACAAGTGTTAGAGCTGTTTGATAAGAAGATGCAGATTAAGATAAGAATGATATTGTATAAATGACATTGTTTAAAGTTTGCTTAATTATCTGTATGGAAGAAGAAAGGAAAAAAAGGAATTTCAAAAAATAAAGAATTTATAAAAAAAAAAAAATTCAGACATATAAAAAAAACAATTAGAAGGGAAATCGAAAGAAAATGTAAATGAACCAACAATGCAGTGTGTGGCCCCCTGTGTGCTGGAGGGAAGAACTCTGCTGTTGTTGTGAGAGTTGGATGGCCAGTACCCCAAATGCAGCAACAGGGAATTTTACTGCACTGAACAGAAAAAATAGTCACAATTAACTCCTGTAGCTTATAGACATGTGCACTGCTGAAAAATGTGTTATTTTTCATTTAAGGTTTATTCATTTTTTTTCTGGGTCATTCGTTATGATCACAATTTTTTATTTTGACTAAATTCATAAAAATGAGAAAATTAGAAAATTTTTAAATCCAAAAATTCTAAAAAATGTAATTTGAAAATAAGAAGGAAAGTCCGAAAGAATGAAAATCTAAAAATAAAAACGAAAATTTAAAAATAAAAGAATCTGAAAATTCTAAAATCCAAAATAATAACTAATAAGAACAAACTATTCAATTAGAAGTATAGGAATTTCCTTTCCAATTTGGCTGTTAGTGAATGTAACGGATACGAATTTATCCGAAGTTATAAATTACCGAAATAACGAATGCTGCATCTAAACGAATGGAAAGTAACAAATGAATAATAAATAATAATAATAATAATATAATGTTTTTATTATTATTTATTATTATTCACGTTCCATTCGTTTAGATGCGGCATTTGTTATTTTGGATAATCCGTAGCTTCAGATTAATCTGTATTCGTTACATTCACTAACAGCCAAATTTGAAAGGAAATTCCAATACCTAGAATTTAATAGTTAGTAATAGTTATTATTAGTTACTTAGTTATTATTTTGGATTTTCAAATTTATAGGTTTTTGATTTTTCAAAATTTCAGGTTTTCGATTTTACAGATTTTCGTTCTTATTTTTGAATTTTCGGATATTGACATTTCAAATTTTCGTACTTTTCAATTTTTGGATTTTTTAATTTTTGGTTTTTAAAATTTAAATATTCCCCACTTAATGAATTTTTTCGAATTTCTTGAAAAACGAATTTGAAACAAATTGCACAGTCTAGTGACTTATGAAGGCACATTTACTGCTGTGCACAGCTCTGTTACTGCTACTGTTAATACCGCTAATGTAGAGGATACAAGTGCACTGGAACTGTACATTATAAATTGATTAACATCAAATACATGCATGTCTGAAAGTGCTAGAGTTTGCCAAGCATTTCAATTGGGGAAAGGTGGAGGGAGCTTGTAATATATATGAATAGAGAGTGCTGTGTTAGCACCAACTAATGATGCAGCCTGCATCTATTTCCTTTCATTTATTTCCATGAGTCATAACATAATGAGAGTCTGACACTTCAATGATTAGCACATGTCAGCAAGCAATACACCAAGCATGTATATTTGTTTGTGCTCTAAAGCTGTCTGCTACAGGGGAGATTTACTAAAACTGGTGCACACAGAATCTGGTGCAGCTGTGTCTAGTAACCAATCAGCTTCTAGGTTTTATTGTTAAAGCATAATTGAACAACCAGAAGTTAGAAGCTGATTGGTTACTATGCACAGCTGCACCAGATTCTGTGTGCACCAGTTTTAGTAAATCCCTCCACCGTCTGTCAGTTAGGTTATTAACAGGAAGCCAGCTGTGATTAGGATTACGTTTTTTAAGAAAAAATGATACTCTATTTCTTAGCATCAATTTTAACAAGTTTCATAAAATTGTACATGCACTATACAGTATACTGTAATTGGTATTAAATATTCAATTTTTATGTATTCATTCTTTATTAAGTCAAGCTATAATTTCGGTTTACTGGATTCTTAACAACTTGTTACTGCTGTTCAGTCATCATGCAGTTTTTTTAATTTAATGGAATCTAGTTTTCATATTAGTGAAAACAGTATTTCACAGGTAAACAGAACATCTGCAAGTGCAGCTGGGGAAAAGAGTTTGAATACTTGTATAACATGTTTAAGGTAGTCATTTCTTTAACTGACTGATCAGTTCTTAATGATGGATAAATTGCTTGTTTGTTAACACTTGCACAGAGCAATGGTCAGTAATAGCACTTGCTATTTTAATTTTGCCATTTTATTTTACTGCTGTGCCACAAAATGTATAAAGAAAACAAAGGAAAAAAAAAACCTGCCAAACAGAGGAAGCAACATTAAGAATAAAATCTAAGAGTTGATAAAATGTAACACTTTTTAAAAAACCTTATGATTAGATCAAAGAATAATGCTCTGATTTAAAGTGGTTGTAAACCCTGTAACAACCACTTTATGCTACAGGTAAACCTGCATGGTTTAGGAGATGTCCCCTGTGTCCCCTGCATGTGCTTTCATCGGCACATGTGCACTGGGGCAAACTGAAGCAATGGCACCTATGTGCACCTATGTGCACTTAAAGTGAGGAAGTCCTCACTTTAAATGCACCTATGAGGCTAACCAGAAGATACAATGCCTTTTATAAGAAAACATAGAAACGTTCATCCAACAGATTAAGAGGAAAACAGACCAGCCAGAATCATTTGAGATAAACAGACATCGCCTTAGACATACCATAGAAGGTCCGGAGGGAGACCTAAAATCCCCACGCTTGCTAAGACCACCGTAATAGTGGTCACACTAATAGGGTAAGGAGATTGCAATACCACTATTGGGTGCCTCTTTCTGGTGGATGAAGTTCCCTCTATCCTATCTTCTACCTATTATTTGAATTACCATTTGGATTAATTCCATAAGGACAGCTTTATTCCATGAGGATGGATTTTTTATATTTTTTCACTCATCAAATGTAGTGGGACTTTTCTTCTTTATTCCTTTTTTAATCTTTTTTGCACCTATTTATTCATGGGTTTTTTTTTGTGTCACTTATTGTTTTTTTCACTATAATCTGATATTGTGAGATTCAACTCTCATTACTCGCCAGCTATTATAGCCATACATAAGATCTGTTTACATTATATTATTTTTTCAATTTACTTTGAGCGCTGTACTGTATATTCCACAAACTTACAATACACATTATCATCAATAGACCTTCACACAATACAGGGTCAAGTCGCACAAGCCACAATGAAAGATCCTTAGATGTTAGACTGGAAAAAATGTACATTACACAGGCAGCCAGGTAGCTGGAGGTGATGACATCTTTCAATCTTTAAATTAACATCTTTCAATTAACCTGTTGAGTTCAGAATCAACAAACTGTAATCGTTCTTTACAGATATCCTGGAATATATTGTTAATTACAGACCCATGTTAAAGCAATCCAAGATATATTCTGAATGTCCATTATTTTCTGGCTCATACTTTCTAATCCTTGTGAAAGAAGGATTTCTAAGAGCTTCTGGTTCCAAGGGCCCTCCCGTTACAGCCTCTAACTTCAATGATCTAGTGGATGCACATAGTGAAAGGGAGGATGATATTGAATGGGTGAAAGCCAAGATAGTTGATTTGGAAGATAGTTCTCACAGGAATAATGTGAAAATAAGGGGCATTCCAAAAACCATTAAACCTGCGGCATTAAAAGAATAATTCATTAAACATGTCTTTCGCGCTACTAGTGAGTATATGTAAAATGAGAAGAAGCTGGAGCTCAAAAGCTGCTAGATCTGATAGTGTTCACTGTACACAAAGATAAATAATAATTTATAGTGATCTTGCGCTTAGGAAATAAAATACAAAAAACGTGCAAACTGCAAGAAAGTGACTAAGTGCTGTACCTAAATTACAATAAAATCATAATGGATACAAATGTGTGAACCAATAAATGGCAAATAGATAAACAGAAAATGTATACAACATGAATATATGATCAATAGTCCCAAAGTGCACAAAGTCGCAAAAAAGTGCAAAGTGCTAATCGTGCAAAATTGCAAAACGTGTAAAAATGTACAAAAAAGCCAGGATGGATTTAGCTGAATGTGAAGAATGGTTCAATATAACAATAAATTATAAGAGAATGCAGGATGTAATAAAGTTCTGTTTAAATGGATTATGGGAACAAACAGGGTCAATCTTCCAATATATCAATATTCTTCATGGATATGTTTCCTTAATTGCAGTATTGAACCATACTCTGTGTCCTCCACCAGTCTCTCAGAACTCTCACCTCACTGCAAAGTATCTTAGGCCGCGTACACATGATCAAATAATGTCCGCTGAAACTGGTCCGCAGACCAGTTTCAGCGGACATGTTCGATCGTGTGTACGGCCTATCGGACCGTTTTCCAGAGGACAAAAATTTCAAAACATTCTTGAAAACATGTCCGCTGGAAACCTGTCCGTCGGACAGGTTCGATGGTTAGTACACAAACCATCGGACCAAAATCCCCCGCATGCGCAGAATCAAGTCGACGCATGCTTGGAAGCATTGAACTTTGTTTTTTCATCACGTCGTTGTGTTCTACGTCACCGCCTTCTGGTCTGAGGAGATTTTTGTCTGACGGAGTGTACGCACATCAGACCAACAGACAATTTAGCCTTGTCCGATGAAAACGGTCCATCGGACATGTTTCCTCGGACATGTCTGATCGTGTGTACAGGGCCTGAAGCACATCAACTTATTCCCTTATCATCAGTCTTCTCTGCTGCAAATGCTGTAGCCACTGCGTTATGTTCACTATTAGGCTCCTCTATTCCTTATAGTAGCTCTACATCAGCAAAAAGGAAGGGGAGGGAGAAAACTCCAGCCCATACCCAGGGTATGAAGCAAGGAGGAGAGGAAGCTCCAATAGTGTAGTATAAAATGAACCTTTAATAGGTACACACATAAAAATGGACTCTTAAAATGTATAAAGAAAAAGTGAGCATGTAGGGTTTAAATGTAGCAAAATAGGCTGTCTTACGGTTCCCCTCACTCCTTCAGATCTCGGGTACCTCGTTATCCCTACAACGTTACGTCACGTACCTCAGACCGTAAATTTTCAATTTTGCATGATTAGCACTTTGCACTTTTTTGCGATTTTGTGCACTATTGGGACTATTGATCATATATTCATGTTGTATACATTTGCTGTTTATCTATTTGCCATGTATTGGTTCACACATTTGTATCATTTATGATTTTATTGTAATTTAGGTACAGCACTTAGTCACTTTCTTGCAGTTTTTGTGTTTTATTTCTTAAGCGCAAGATCACTATCAATTATTACTTCATTAAACTCCTCCTGCCGGAGACCACACCAACTGCGCTACTCATCGACTGAATCCACAGGCTCCATAAACCCCCCGACCAAACATATAATGCTCCGCGTGACACGATCGCCCACATCGATTTTCACCACGTCAAGGAAAAAATTCCTCTGGGCCACTAGAAACCACAGAGCATTTCCCCAGAACTGTTCAGCACACTTTTCAGAGCCGCAATACATTCAGGGCGAACAAAAGGTCAAACAACCCGATTGGATATTCGCCTGATGTCCAAACAACAAAAGTCCTGAACTTATGCTCAGGCCGAACTGTTTGCCCATCCCTACTGATTAGCACTCTCAGCCAATGGCAAGTGGCCGACACCCCTGTCAGAACACAATAGAACAGCTGGGGAGATCGCTGTATTAAGATTGCATAGTTAGTATAGCGACTTCAACCTAAGCTGTCAGTTTCTTTTCCCTTCAGCCTGCTGGATTGAAAAAATAATTGTAGTGTGTACGAGGCTTTAGAGTTAGATTAGCAACACTTTGTAGTGGGCAATATATGATTTATGCCGCATACACACAATCATTTTTTGTGATGAAAAAAAACGACGTTTTCAAAAACGTCATTTAAAATCACCGTGTGTGGGCAAAACGTCGTTTTATGTCTTCAAAAAACGACCAAAAAAAAAATTCAAACATGCTTGAATTTTTTGTGTCGTTTTTCAAAACGTCGTTTTTTGTGTCATAAAAAGTGATGGTGTGTGGGCAAAACGATGTTGAAAACGACGTTTTTAAACCCGCGCATGCTCAGAAGCAAGTTATGAGACGGAGCTTCAATGGAACAGAGTGCCGTCGAACGTGGTGTACGTCACCACGCTTTGCTAGAGCATTTTGGAAAAACGATGGTATGTATGCAATGTCGTTTTGGAAAATTAAGTTTGAAAAACGTTGTTTTGTTTCATCACTTGAAACGTCGTTTTTTTTCATCACAAAAAATTATCGTGTGTACGCGGCATAACACTGCTGTCCCTTTCATTATTAGTCTTGCTGTTATCCCTGTTGTTGGGTTGCTTACAGGAAGCTATTATAAAGTCAGATTTTGGTATTTCCAGTACTTGTATATATTAAAAAAATCTTTACAATTCATTTTCTACATTTCAAGGTCTTATTATATGTATCGGTTATCGCAAACAATTTGCATAAGAGTAAATATCAGAATACCTATTCAAAGACATTTTCTACTGTATGAACAATGAAGGAAAAAGGCAATGTTATTTTCTACATATTACAGAAAAAGCAGTCTGTGCGGATTTCATTTACTGTAGTTTCTTCAGCCTGTTTTTTTTTTGCTTTGTTTTTGTTTTTTAATAGTGCAACAGAGGTGAATCTCTTATGAGAGAAATAACAAGGCATTTGTTTACATATGAATACTGAATGAAGAAGACTATATAAATACAGACAAGCAAATTATCCATGCAGAACAGTGTTTTTATGACGTTGGTGATTGATTTAAGTGGAAATATGTTAATGTTCGTTCTATTGGTGTGTATTATTTCAGCCAAATGACACTCCTGACAAAATCCTCCTTAAGGGGCTATCAGTTTGACCTCCAAAAACAAGCAACTTGCACTTTCAGGACAAATTTCTTTAGCTCCATTTGTTTCAATGGCTTGCTGGATGCTACTGAGTTGACAGATGGACAGAATCACTACATTATGAAAAGGCTTTAAAAGTGCACAGTACAGACAGTATTAAATTCCAATCTAACTTTGTAACGGAAAAGGCTCCTAGAGAATTCAGAATTTTCACTTGCACATAAATGTTTATTTCCAAGCTTCCTACAGCATCGCAAAAATAGTAAAGTAAAATAAAAAAAGCTAGTGGTTTAGTTTTAATGATGAATTGAATTTCAATTCACATCATAGTTTTTACAAACAATGCAAATTTCCAAAACGACTACTTTGCGGTATATATACTAAATACTATGTACAGTAAATACTGAAACACATCTACCTTCAGATGTATTTTTTCATTTACAGAGCAGTCTGTAGTATGTATAGACTTGTTGTGTTTCTCAAAAAGGTCACAGTATGTCCTCTGAAAATGACTTTCCCTTCATATGTCTCAGGGACAGGAGTGAGGGGAGATATCCCCAATGGGGATGTACTCAGTAGGACAGAGGTTCTTACTTTTCCCCACTCCACTAAAGAAACACATTTTTTGCCTGAAAGATTTCACCTGAAAGGTTGGGTTGGGTTGGGGGGAAGGGGGTGAAGGGTTTCCTGGGTTTCTACAGGAAACAGTATCGTTATCTTTAAACTATTTAGAGTCTGCAAAATGTTGGTGTTTTTTTTTTTTTTTATGTAACATATTTTTATTGCAATTTATCAGACGAAGATGCAACAACCAAGACATTAGCCATTTTCTCTTGAGAGGAGGAAGAATACAAAGGCAAAGGACTTGGCCAGGATAAACAATACAAATATAGCAAATAAAATTAAAAGAACAAAAAGGTACAATGCAACACAGCAGAATAGAGATGGTGGACTGACCCTCAGGCCCCCCACCCCTAATGGGATCAAACTTTGTCAGTGTAGAGGGAAGGCCGCCAGAGAGCTTTTCTAAAGGCACCAAAAATAACACTTATTCAGAAACCGAGACCAGTATGTAAAAGTTAGCAGACATTAAATATACCTCTACAGATAATTCTCTGAACCATATTACATTGTAATGCCGCGTACACACGATCACTTTATGTGATGAAAAAAAACGATGTTTTCTGTGAAGTAAAAAACAACGTTTTTGAAACTTCAATTTTCAAAGACGATGTTGCCTACACACCATCGTTTTTTTCACAATGCTCTAGCAAAGCAAGGTTACGTTCACCACTCTTTTCCATTGAAGCTCGCTTCATAACTAGCTTTTGGGCATGCGCGGGTTGAAAAACTTTGTTTTAAACTACGTTTTTTTGCTACACATAGTGATTTTTTGTTAAAAAAAAAACGACGTTTTGAAAAACGACACAAAAAATTGAAGCATGCTTTAATTTTTTTTTTTCGTTTTTCACAAGACATAAAACAACGTTTTCCCCCACACACACGTCATTTAAATTGACGTTTTTAAAAACGTTGTTTTTTTTCATCACATAAAGTGATCGTGTGTACGCGGCATAAGGCCTGCAAAGGCTTTAGGATGGGATAACAATACATTTCAGGATTTATAAAATGCAGAGGTTTAAACTTTGTTAAAGGCTAATAATTTTTCATAATGACACTGCACATTTAACCACTTAAGGACCTCCGCACGCACATATACGGCCACAGAATGGCACGGATGGGCACAAGGGCGTAAATTTACGTCCTCGCCCAGTAGCGGGTAGGGGGTCCGATCGGGACCCCCTCCGCGGCGTGCGGAGGTCCCCGTTCTCCGGGAGCGATCCGGGAGCGATCCGGGATGAGCGGGCCGATGTCGGTGTTTGCCCGCCCCCCCCGCGATCGCTCCCAGCCAATAGCAGCGCTCCCCCCTTTATGTCACTTCCTCCTCCTGTGTTTACACAGGAAGGGGGAAGTGATGTAATCTCTCATCGCAGCGGTATTTCCAACCGCTGCGATGAGAGGAAAACCTCACAGTAAGTGTGCACCAACATTACACTGACACACACACACATAGGCATACTTAACCCCTTGCGATCTGCCCCCCCACCCCCCCTGACACAGTGTCACTGAATGCAGTGATCTAATCACTGCATTTAATGTCAGTGTGACAGGCAGTGTAAAATCAGTTAGTGTTAGGTTCAGGATAGCCCCCCCACCCCCCCCCTAATAAAGTTTTAACCCCTGATCACCGCCCTAGTTAACCCTTTCACTCCCTATTGCCAGCGTCACTAAGCGATCATTTTTCTGATCGCTGTATTAGTGTCGCTGTTCCCGCTAGGTAGCTATTTTTTTTAATTGCGATTTTTTTTTTTTACTAAAGACATGTGGCTAAATAAATTTTGGCCTAAATGTTTGACTAAAATTTAGTTTATTTGATTTTTTTTTTAACAAAAAGTAAAAAATAGTGGGTTTTTTTCAAAAATGTCGCTCTATTTTTGTATATAGCGCAAAAAATAAAAATCGCAGAGGTGATCAAATACCACCAAAAGAAAGCTCTATTTGTGGGAAGAAAAGGACGCAAATTTTGTTTGGGAGCCACGTCGCACGACAGCGCAATTGTCTGTTAAAGCGACGCAGTGCCGAATCGCAAAAACACCTTGGGTCATTTACCAGCGTATTGGTCCGGGTCTTAAGTGGTTATATAAGATATTACCTCCTCAAGTTTAGGGGGGAGGAGACTGCCAATGGCTAGCAATGGATATTCTGGCTGCAAAAAGAATGTGCTTAAGTACTATTCTGAATGGAGCAGAGTATATTTCCATTCCTAAATTCAGGTTAAGCTACAGTGTATGGTGAAGGCTGCCCACTTGATTACAAAGCCTCCAGCATAGATTAAATGTGTTAGGACATATTTTGGATCCTTTATAAGGGGTCATATATCTTCTGTGGTATATTTGTGGAACATATACTGCATGAAGAGACTTGGTAGCTCAGCTGGATAGCCTTTCTCCATTGTGCCAGGGGGAAGGTTTTAGTTAAATCTTCTCCCACACTCAGCATATCCAGTTCCTTAGCCGTTTATAAGGTCCTGGTTGAAGTAGTATAAAAGTATGATATACCAAATGTGGTTTTTTTGGTCCCACTTAGCAGGTAAAACCAAATAGATTTAGGGGTTGCTATGTTGTCTTTACAACCACTGGATAAGTGGAAATGTTGGATCTGTATGGATCTATGACATCTTGGGGGAGAGGGTTATCTCTAATTTTAATCCACAAACAGTAACCCAGAGTTGACCAGTCTCGTACTGAAAATAATGGAATTAGTCACTCATTTGCCCTTTCAGGAATGTCTAAATAGCAAAGATCAGTGTCTGATCATTGTAAGTAATGTAAGATATGCCATGCCAGGTTTCTGACAAAGCTGCTGCCGTCTGGTGGGGTAGCTTACACATATCAGAAATGCCACCATAAGAGCTGTTAGGTCCTGGTGCTTGTTCAATAAAAAAAAAAAACATAATTTATCCTTAGGAGGTGACATCCAAAACTTTAACTGATCAAGCAGAGATGCTCTATAATAAGCTAGTAGATACAGGAAACCAGTTCCCCCACTTTTCCTGTGTTTGATCAGGGTAGCGAAGGCTATTCTAGGATTCCTACCATGTGTTAGGAAAGTTTGTATTAATGTGTTGCATTTAGAAAAGAACGCAGCTGGTAGGGGTATCGGCAGAGACTTGAAAGCATAAAGGATTTTGGGAAGCATTTGAAAGGCTGCCGCTTTGCATATCTTGGACAATTGTAATTTGCTAATGCGGTTCAAGGCCTTGGTAATGTTGCGTAACAGGTAGAAAATTAGTCTAATAAAGCAAATTAGTAGGTAAAACAAGTTGAATTCCCAGGTATGTGATTGAGTGTGGATCTCAATTAAAAGGGAATTTACTCTTCAATTGCTGTGTCTTTTTGAGGGGAATACCTATAGAAAGGACCTGAAATTTGTTAGTATTTACTTTATAATATCATATACGCCCAAATATATCAATTAGCTCTAGTATATTTGTAAGTGACTGGACTGGGTCGGAAATGAAAATATAATGTTGTCTGCAAGAAGTCCTATTTTGTGCCCATAATTACCAATGTTTAACCCCTTTTATGAGTGGGTTACATCTAATGGCCTCCGCAAATAGTTCTATAACCAAGTAAAATATTATAAGGGATAAAGGGCACCCCTGCCTTGTCCCATTAAGATTAAGTGCTTTGGACAGCGTGCCCGACACAAACACCTTTGCAAAGGGATTATTATACAAGGACCCTGCTTGTTCAGGGCCAATAAGGTGGGGCATCAAATTAAGGAGTCTGTTTGCTAGATTTTTAGCTCTGAAACAAGGAGTGATATCGGCCTGAAATGTAGGGAAAAAGAAATGGACAGCCGCACTCCAATGGATGAAAAAACTTAAAAAATAGCGCCTGTTTATTCCAGTCAAAAAATATAACTAAAACAGCAAAAACAGCAAACAGTGGGGTAACAAAAGCTGACGCGTTTCACATCGACAACCGATGCTTAGTCATAGCTGGTAGCTATGACTAAACATCGGTTGTCGATGTGAAAAGCGTCAGCTTTTGTTACCCCACTGTTTGCTGTTTTTGCTGGTTTAGTTATATTTTTTGACTGGAATAAACAGGCGCTATTTTTAAGTTTTTTCATCCATTGGAGTGCGGCTGTCCATTTCTTTTCCCCTACATTGCACTATACATTGCCTGCACCCACTTGAGTTTTTGAACTTTACTCACCACTGAAGAGTGTCGTCTGGAGCGGCGGTTTTCCCTTTATGATATCGGCCTGAAGTTCTGAGGTTGGTTGGGTTCTTTGCCAGCTTGGGGAGAGCCACAATGGCTGCTTCAAGCATTTCTTTGGAGAAATGACGAGCTGTGGTGGCCATGTTGTAAACGTTAACTAAATGTGGGCTCAACAGCGATGAAAATGTTTTGGAATATTAGGAGGATAGTTTGTTTTATACCTAGTGATTTGTTTAGTGGTAGAGCCATTATAACCTTATAAACGTAATAGGCCAATTAATCTGACCCAAAGTGCCAGGATATAATGATGGTAGGTGTAATCCATTTAGGAAGGATGTAATACCCTCCACAAAGGGCTGGTGGGTGTTCGGGTCTTCTATTAAGTTATATAGTGAGGCGTAATAATCACAGAATTATTGCGCTAAAGTACAGAATGATTGCGCCGACGATTGTCATGAGGGCTTAAAGGTGTTGCAAACCCTCCTTTTTTTTTTTCACCTTAATGCATCCTATGCTACAAATGTTGCCAATGGGGACACTAGTTCTGGTGACCTGGGGGACCCCAAGGAACAGAAACTGAAGGAAAATCTCTTCAATGGGACACTGATGGCGGAAAAACCTCACAGGGGTTTTAACTCTCCCTTATGCCCTGTACACACGATCGGTTCATCTGATGAAAACAGACCGATGTATTTTTTCATCAGATATCCGATTAAGCTGACTTTCATCAGTTTTGCCTACACACCATCAGTTAAAAATATGTTTGTGTCAGAATGCGGTGATGTAAAACACCACGACATGCTGAAAAAAAATGTAATGCTTCTGAGCGTGCGTCGACTTGATTCTGAGCATGCATGGATTTTTAACCGATGGACTTGCCCACAGACGATCGTTTTTTTCTATCGGTTTTTAAAACCATCAGATAATTTTAAAAACAGGGTTTAAGTTTTTTCACGGATGGGAAAAAAAACGATGGGGCCCACACACGATCGGGTTTCGTCCAATGAAAATCCCGAACACCCATCATACTGAACCGATCGTGTGTACAGGGCATAAGGCTTCAAGCATACTGGATTAAAAATCACTGCTAACTACAGGAGTTTTTTGTTATGTCTTT